>CM053770.1:321930857-322070063 GCA_028658325.1 Potorous gilbertii
AGATTACCTTGGGTACTCATTCTGGACCTAGCCTGGAATCCAGACACTCAGGGGTCCTGAAATAGAGGAGAAATCTAATTTAGGGATACAAGAATAGGGAATTGGGACTCTCCCCCATATTTTAAGATGGAAAGCGCTATTGGACCCTAACCAGATCATGCCTGATTCTTATTCCCAGAGACACATATTTACAAAGTGCTTAAGAGACCATTTTCCTAGCTCTATCCCACCTTGGAAAGGGGAGTAGTGAGTGACACCCTCAACCCCCAAAACACCAGGGTTATAGGGTGACACTCCTAACCTCCCTTCAAGAAGACCCCTTCCTTCAACTCTCCCTTGCTTTACACCAGCTGCCCAAGATCTCCTGAGCAAGCTGGATCCCATCTCCCTCTGACATATTCCCTCTCAAACCCTACCCCCAGAGTCTGGCAGACTGGAAGGCTTAAGAATGGGGGGAAAACATACTGCCAGCTATTTTTCAGGAAAGAGAGGGGGGAGGGTCCCTGACCCAAGAATTAACCCCAGAGTCACCATCTACCCTCCCCAATCTTCTTCTACTGATTCACCCTACCCCTAGGTGGCAGGCTCCACCCCCTCAGGAGGGCAAGCCATGGGGAAGATCACAGAAGAATCATAGAGTGCACATTTATGTAGGATAACAGCCCTATTGGGGGAGGGAGAAAAAGAAAGAGAAGAGAAAGGAAATTGGACCGTGATTTCATTAGTGGAAGGGCAAATCAGCACCTGCTCTGCAATTTCAAAGTTTTGCCTTAGAGTTGCCTTTAAGATTAGATGTCACTATTTCCATTTTACAGATGAAGCTCTGTGGCTCATACAGATAGTAAATACCTGAGTTGGACTTGGACTGTAGGTGTTCCATACTCCAGATCTAACATGCTATCCACTCTGTTAGACATAAGATTAAGAACTAGGGATGTGTGTTAAAGATTATTTACCCTTTTACAAATGAAAAAAACCAAAATATGAGTCTCAGAGAGGGCAAGTGACTAGTTCAAAATCACACAGATTCAGACCACTTCTATGTCACTCTTCCCACTCCCCCATACCAAAAAATAAAATAAGATAAAATGGCAGAGGGGGCAGGCTTTTCCTTTCAACTTCCAAGCACACGATGGCAAGGCAGAATTGGGGAGGTAGGGGCCCCAAGGGGATGGCCATTTGTCCTCTAACCAGGAGTCCAGAGTACAAAAGAGTCCCAACCCTTTCCGGAGGCCACACCAATTCATGCTGACCAACAAGGGAAGGGGGCAGCCCTGACCTGCCAAGTGTGTCTGGAATCACTGACAAGAACCAAGACTGCTTCCCCTCAGCTCCCTTCTCTACCCCACCCCTTAAATTTGTTATTTTCTTTTCCAGAAAGATTAGTCTATGTTACTCCTCTATCAAAGCCAAGAGAATAAATATGTGGTTGGGAGACAGAAAAACTCAGGCCCAAAGGGCCCCCACTTCCCCTGCAGCATAAACCCTGGGGCTTTTAACCAGAATGGCTTTCAGTAAATCTCTCCTATCAGCAGAAACCTTTGAGAGAGTTTGTTTAAAGGCCCAGGAGATAAACAGCTCAGAGAAATGTTTGTTTAAGATGTATGTTCTGTGCCCCCAATCCGAGGCTAGGATTTCTATCTGTGGGGAGAGGAGGGAGCCCAGCCCACTCCTGTGACCTGGGGTAAAGGAGGCCTCCTGGAGGGGGGCCAGGGCCCCACTGTAGAGTCACTCTGGTGGGGGCTGGGACTGGCACCTGAGGTTGCTCCATGTATGGCCTTTAATGGAAGCACCAGTGTTGGGGGAAGGATCTGGGTCCCCCACACCTGCCAGGATCTCTGCAGGGGGAGGGGAGGCTGACAGGAAAGGCCACAAAGAGAGAGAGAGTTCATTGAACATTTAACATGTATTAAGGTCTACCCCGTGTAAGGTGATCCACACAAGAAAAAATAAGATATGGTCCCTGTCCTTTGGGAGCTTCTAGTCATAAATGCAAGGAACTTTAGAGGTCAGGTAGTCTAACATACACCCCTGCCCCCTATTTTACAGATAAAAAACTGAGGCCCAAGGAGGTTAAATGATTTATCCAAGGTCACACAGGCAGCAAGGATGACAGGTGGGATTTCATCTGAACTCAGAGGCAGTGCTGTGTCCATTTTACATTATAATAACGGCTAACATTTATATAGGCTTAGTATGTATGAGTCAAGCACTGTGCTAAGAGCCACAACAAAATATTTTTTAAAAATAGCACATATTTATATAGTACTTACTATGTGTCAGGGACTGTGCTATGGGCTGTAACAATAATTTAAAAATAATAGCTAATATATAGCACTTACTCTGCCTCGGACGAAGCTCTTTACAATTATTAACTCATCTGATCCTCGTAGCAACCCTGGGATATTGTTATTCCCATTTTACAGAGGAGGAAACTTAAGTGACTTGCCCAAGGTCTACAGCAAATAAGTGTCTGAGGCCAAATTTGAACTTCCTGATGTCGGGCCTGGCACTCTATACACTTCGTTAGATACAAAACTGAACATAAACACACCAGAAGATAGTAGCAAAGGATTATAAGAGCTTAGAACAGAGAAGACTCATTTTCAACTGTGGTATCATGGGAAGAGCCTGGGTTTAGGGTCAGCGGACAACGGGTGAGTTATTTCCTTTCTCTGGGGCTCAGAATCATGTTCTGTAAAATGAAGGAGGTAGGCTAGATGATGCCTAAGGGCCCTTCCAACACTAAAACTAGGATTCTAAGTTTTGGGGTTTTCTTTATACTAAGTGTTTATGTCAGTTTATATGCCAGTCCTTGAGTCAGACGATATATAGAACACAGGAAGTTTGAGATGTAGACCCAGCCCTCAAGAATCTGACAAGTACAGTTAGCAAGGTAAATAAGTCTAATACACTGGTGGAGAAAATAAACAGTACCAGGCAGTATGTAAGCAATAAGTGCCTGATCCCTACTCTAGGTAGGTGCTAGAGGAGCTTGGGGGGAAGGGAGGGGGAAAGGAGAGAGACATGGGGATCTGGGAGTCAGGAAGACAATGCAAGAGGGATCACCTGAGTATGATGTTCCCCAATCTCACTTGTCATCTGAAAATAAAAAAGAAAAGTGGAATAAGGTCATTGCGCTGAAGAACCCTTGAGCCCTGAGCAGGGGGTGAATGGGAGGAAAATTAGGTTTGGAGGATAGAGAATACTGGTAGGGGAGAAAAAGGAGTATCTTAAGGGAAAGTGGAGGATTGGTCAATAACTGTAAGTTAGAAGATTCCTGAGCACCTCAGGTTGTCCCTGGAGAAGTCAGGATTGGACCCAGGCATAACTGTGAAGCAGGCAAAGGGTTAACCCTTTGAGAATAACCCCTCATGTCCTCCCTACACTGACCCCACTTCCATCTGTTTTTCTAGAGTGCTGAATTTTCTTGCTTGCCTCTGACTTGTTCTAGGCCAGCTCCAGAATTTTCCTAGATTCCTGTCCAGAGACGTCCTGGCACTCCTTCGTGATGGAACCAATGGGGATTAATGATGGTAATTCTAGCTGAAAAGATTTAATGACTGACATAGGCTAAATATTGCCCATTTTTCCTAACGCTACTCACTTTATGGACTTTCATACTTCCTTACTTAGCCGTTTCAAAATGCTTCCTCCCAAGGATGCTTGCTCTTCTGAGCAGTGAGTACCTAACTTTATCTAACATTTCATAAAGGGCCCCAGCCAGGCTTATTTTACTCCCAGTTTAATTCCAACTTTAGACTTCTCATCTGCTCTCCAGCAATCTCTCCTTCCATTCTCTGTCACCTTCCCTAAATTAGACTATAAGCTTCTTGAGGTCAGAAATGATCTTGATTACTTGTATCTGTAACTTCAGGGCTTAGAAGAGTGTCTGGCATATAATGATAGCTTGATTTTTTTTAATTTTAAAATAATTTAAATTTATCATTCACATTCTTTTTTTTTTAGATTTTAAGTTCCAAATTCTCTCCCTACCTTCTACCCCTTTCCCACCCACTGAGAAGGAAAGAAATATGATATGAGTTATGCATGTGAAATCACACAAAACATTTTTATATGAGCCATATTTTTTTTAACAAAGCAAGAAAAATAAAGAAAGTGAGAAAATTATACTTCAGTTTGCACTCAGAATTCATCAGTTTTCTCTCTGGAGGTGGAGCTTAAAAGCTTAATAAATTCTCTCTCTCTCTCTCTCTTCCTCTGTCCCTCCCCATTCTCTCTCTCTTCTTTCTTTTTTTCTCTTTTCCTCTTTCCCTCTCAGCTCTAACACATAGTGACCATAACACACACACACACACACACACACACACCCCTATCTATCTATCTTCTCAGGTAATACCAATTCATTTTAATAGAGTCCATTAATACCATAATGCAAAAGAAGCAGTAATAAAGGAATTTCTGCCATGAAATAAAGGAGGAGATAGATATTTTGGGACAGGCAAAGCTTTTTCCAGCCCCTCCTCAAATTACACCTGGAATTCCTTCTTCCTGTATGAGAGTAGTATGGTTTAGTGTGACACAGTTTGAGTTTGTTGTCAACAGAGACTGGATTCAGTTCCCACTTTGCTACTTCATAGCCATGGAAAAGTCATTTTATTTCTCTGAATCTCAGTCTCTGCCTCTTGAAAATGGGACACCTTAATAACTTCTGTACCTACCTCCCAGGGGTGTTTTGAGTATTGAGTGTGATAATGGGCATGAAGTTTTCCACAAAAAAACCCTAAATGTCAGCTATCATAATCATTGTAGTTATGTGAATAAGACTATGGGCCAAAGCCCCTAGATTTCGAGGGCCAGCATGCCTGACTCATCTCTGTCTCTATGGCTAGACTTAAGTACTAGGGTCTCCCTGGGAAGCTTTTCTCTTCTCACTGCCTCAACAAGGAAAACCCTCCTGCCTGGCTGCCACGAAGCCAGCACTTTTCTTTTCAAAGCTTCTGCATCTCCTTTCCCTCCTCCCCCCACCCAAAAGGAGGATGCCCCTTCTGTTGAGTACACAGCCTGTAATTTGGCTGTCAGATCCCAGCCAGCAGGTCAGTGTTGTGACTGACTGTATAAGGATCGCTCCCTTAAGGGTAATTACACTAAATTCCCCTCTGAAGGACAGCTCTCTCTGGATATAATACAAGAAAACCCGCTTCCCCCATTCACTGAAATTCATGAATTCGGCGCCTGTCACCAGCACCCCAGAAGCTAGACACTCAGCTCCTGAGTCTCTGTACAGCCATCAAGGTGAGCTGTAAGAAGTATTGCATTCCTTGACACTCTTTCTACACACACACACACCCCATAGTAGAAGAGGGCACAGAGAAATAAATAAATATTCTGGGATCAGGCAGGAAGTGCTTAGAGGTCACACACAAGGGCATGACTCTGACCCTGGGTAGGCTAAATTGAGAGCTAGAGATGCCTTCATGTGAGAATCAGAAATCAAGGAGCACCAGGTCAATCCAGGCCCTGGAATAGGACACCCAAAAATCCCAGTAACTTCTGGGAGAGACAATGTAGGACCTTCAAAGCAATCCTTGTCCTTACATCAACTTACTCAATTGAGATTGGTTTGATAGTTGCATAGATTTAGAGCTGGCAGGGACCTTGAGGGACATTTAACTCCACCCCTTCATTTTCCAAATGAGGCAAATGAAGCTCAGAGAATTGAACTTCCTCATATCACACAGGTTAAAAGCAGTAGAGTTCAGATTTGATCACAGGTCCCCTGACTCCAAATCCATAGTTGGGATGATAGAATTTAGGGATAGTAGAGACTTTAAAGATCATCATGTTGACCAACCTCCTGATGTTAGAGAGATAAGGAAACTGAGACCCATGAAAGGGAATAATTTGTCCAAGGTACTTCCTTCCTTCAATAGTAAGTCCAAAGTACACAAGACCTACCCTTCTTGGTGCTCAGCATGACAGGTGATGGAGAGAAGTAGAAAATATAGTCTTTACCATGAAAGAGTTGACAGTCTTAGTGAGGGAACAAGACCCATGCCACCCTAAAAAGTTAAGTATAATATAAGATCCTATAGAGAAAAGAATGACTAAAGAACACCAAAAAAAAAAAAAAAACCAACCCTTGCTTCCTCCAAGAGTGAAGGCGATAGGAAAGGTAGGGCATAGCTTCCCATTTGGCAGCCTAGACTCTGCAAGTTCTTCCAGTGACTGTCTTTGGGGACACCTCTCCAAGAGTCTGGGAGTCACTCACCCACAACAAACAGTTAAAAGGAAGAAAGTGGGGCTGGCGATATCAATGCACTTTGATAACAATAAACTCTGCTTTTAATTTATGCTAATGTGTGGGGCTGTGGTGACAGTAAGAACTAAATTACAGAGTGGCTTTCCAGCTGGTAATTATCCCCCCATTTTTCGCTGCTCTGGAAGATGGACACACAATTATGCTCTCTTGCTGTATATTAATACGGATTCTTGACATCTTCAGCAGACCCGGAGCTGTCATCGGGCTTTTTGTCTCCTTTAATTGAAAATTAATGGTTACTGGGTTGCCACGGAAACAGAGGCCACGGACGCCAATGGCGCTCATGTCTCACCGAGGGACTGGCGGCATCGGGAGTCCGGAATGACCTTGAAAGTTAAAAGAAAAAAAAACTTAAAATAAAAAAGAGGGGGAGAGGGAAAAAGAATGGTAGATGGTGAGTGTGAGATTATGTGTCAAAGGCGAGAGAGAAAAAGAGAGAGGAGAAAGGAGAGAGACTTACGGAAAAAGCAGGCTTGGGAAGGGGAGCAATGAATCTAGGGGACCTTGCTGCTTTTTATGTCTCAATTGTTTTTCATGGGAATACCTTATCTAAAGGGGTAACAGGACTGGATTACATGATTTCTTGTGGCCCCTTTCACCTCTAAGATGGTAGAAAAACCACCATGATAATACCAGGTTGTCATTGCAGATGACCACACTGAGGGCAAAGAGGTGGGGTATATAGGCAATGACCAGTTGGCTTGCGTGGGCAGTGGCCCGGTGGCAAAGTGGGCAGTATGGGCACTAGCCAGGAAATAGGGGAAGGAAGGTGGCAGTTCTATGTGGACACTGGCCCAGTGCTGAGATGGGCTGTGCCATCAGCATGAGGGAGGGGCTGCCTCACTCACGGGTGAGTCCTGAGAAGCTGCCACAACATTGCCATCAATTTGAAGACACAACAAAAGAACTCAAATGAGTCTGAGAAGGGGAGGGAAACAAGGAGGGAGGACTGAGGGGGAGGGCCCTGGCAAGGAGGAGTTAATAGGTTTTTTTCTGGAAAGATAAGAGGTAAAAAAAGAGGAAGAAGGTCTCTGAGAAGGGCTTCTCCATGGTAGGTAAAATGGTCATTGTAGAAGCTTGGATACTTTGAGACACTTTCCCTAGCAGAAAACTTTCAAGGAGCGAGGGAAAGGAAACTAGGATGTAGGGGAGAAGAGTGACACCCTTCTTGGGATGCTCCCCACATCATCTTAATTGTTCCACCCCAGGCAACTCTCAGAACCCCTAACCATTGTCTTCTACAGACTAGTCCCCTCAGGCTTATCACCCCCAAACCAAACCTACCTGGAGCAGTTCCCTCAAGTTAATCCATTACAGCCAGTCAACCAAGAAACACATTGCCTCAAATTGGGGTACATAATCTTTTTGGTTTCTCAAATTCTTTGACACTCTGGTGAAGGCTATAGACCCCTCTTCAGAACAATGTATTTCAATTTATGATTAAAGGAAGTTCTCTATTTCATTTAGAGATTAGTGAAATTTAAAATGCAATTTTTTTTCCCATTCAAATTCGTAGATCTTCTGAAATCTATCCTCCATCTACGGACCCAGGTTAGAAATCCCTGCCCTCAACCAGTCTTCCCAAAGACTAGTTCCCCCCACCAGATCCATCTCCCAGAGCAGAACCATGACATCTGTCCCCTAAGAACATCATTCTTAAAATCAGAATCCCCAGAGACCAGTCTCTTCAAACCAGTCTTCCCAGACAATTGTCTCCTCCACTAGAAAATTTCTCACATCCCAACTCAGTCTTCTCTAGCCCAATTCTGGTCAGCAATAAGTGTACTATATTAGCTGTCATTGCAGGAAACTGGGCAATAAGCCAATTAGATAGTGAGGGATGAAGCACAGTCAGGAAGGGTATGTATAGACTTTTCTCTACACTAGTAGAAGTCCAGGGAACTCCAATGAGAAGCTTTAGGGAAGCCGCAGTCCAAAGGACTTCACTTATTCTTTGCGGCTACATCCCTTTTGGTGAGAAAAAACATCCTTGAAGAGAAGAAATAAATTCTTTAGGACAAGGATGTCAAGAAAGAACCCATTCCCAGTCTACTGAGGTCATTTCTTCAGATACTTCTCATTAACTGTCAGAGGGACCAGATTCCCCTAGAAATATTCAAGAAATATTTTGGATATCTCAAGAGCCATTCTACCAAGGTCACTTCCCATCTCTCACACAGTATCTTAGAATGGCAGTACTGGAAAGGATCCCAGATATCATGAAGTCCAACCCTACCTCTGCAGTAATCTTCTCTTGCAAAACCCTGGATGAGTGATCTTCCACCCTCCCATTTGAAGACCTCCCATTCCTTCGCAGCTTTACCTTGGAGAATCAAATGAAGAATTTGGCAGAGTTAGTTTTATTGTGTACCCAAAACATCATTTTTGGGGACACTTAGCTGCCTTGCTTTTGTAGTGCTCATGATGAAAATAAACAAAGAAGACCACCATGAAGATAACTGCAATTTAGAGACCAACATCTGTTGAAGAGGATGAGAAGCATGTGATATTAACAACTTGAGAAAGTTCTCCAAACCGAGTCATCACATATGTATTCTAATTAACTTCACCATGAAAGTGGACATGGTAGAGGATAGAAAAGAAGTATTGGGAATATGGATCAGTATCAACAAATTAAAGAGGTCAAAGGCTAGTGGATGATGTGGAAATCTCACACTTATATACCAGGAGTGTTTTATTTAAAAAGAAAATCAGAAGGCCCTGGATTTGGTAAGCACAAAAAAGTGAAAGTGATTATATCCTAATAGACAGGAAATGACTAGTTACTAATGGAGAAAACTTTTCTGAATCATTGGTACATGAACATTCAAAACACTGGCTTTTTAGAAAAAAATAAAAATCAATACCAAATAAGAAGAAATAATGAAAGGATATGGTTTGCCACCAAAATAGCTTCTGCTTGACCTAGATAAATCAGCTATCAATGTAGAAAAATGGAAGATGGGAAAGGGAACAGATTCTGACATGAATTATTTGCATTTCTTTTCTAATAATTTATTTGTTTTCAGTTTTCAACAATATCTTCCATAAGTTTTAAATTTTCTCCCTTTCCCTCTCCCCTCCCTCCCCACAATGGCATCCAATCTTATATAGGTTCTATACATACATTCTTACTAAATACATTTTCACATTAGTCATGTTGCACAGAAGAATGAAAACTAATGGGAGAAATCATGAGAAATATCAAAACAAAATAAAACCTAAAAAAAGAGAAAATAGTCTGCTTCATTCTGTGTTCTGACTCCATACTTCTTTCTCAGAATACAGATGGCATTTTCCATCATGAGTCCTTTGGAAATGTTTTAGGTGCTTGCATTGCTGTGAAGGGCTAAGTTTATCAGATACTGTGTATAATATTCTCCAGGTTCTGCTCACTTCACTCAATATCAGTTCATATAAATCTTTCCAGCTTTTTCTGAGGTCCTCCTATTTGTCATTTCTTATAGCACAATAGGATTTCATTATATTCATATACCACAACTTGTTCCTCCATTTCCCAATTGATGGGCATCCCCTCGATTTCTAGTTTTTGGTCACCACAAAAAGAGCTGCTATAAATATTTTTGTACATGTGGGTCCTTTTTCCAATTATTAGCATTTCTAAAAAAAAAAAATAACCAGTGAAGCTCTTACCATAAGGGGAAGCCAAAAAATCTTAGAAGTCACATTAGCCAGCAAACACATGATGTCTTTGCTGAGCAGAGGAATATGGCAACCCTTTAGAATACAGACTTGTTTGTAAAATTAACCAAAGGAAGATGATGAGAGACTATGAGTGATATTCCCTCATAAAACTCTAAGTAGTAGTGGAAGAAATAGGGAGTTTACAGGAAGCTTGTCATGAGACCCAGTGAAGTCAGGTCATTCCAAAAGCAATTGAAAAATAAACTGGAAGGACAGCAAACAAATGAAAAATGGAAGGTATTGTGTCAAAATTTCTAGAATAAACTATTTTCTCTGACATCAACGATGTGGATTCTGACCTCACTGAATCCTTTTTTCATGATAGGGGAATGAAAATTGAGCTAAGAAGAATGAAGACAGAAAGAGTGGTTAGACCAGAGTAAGTATAGAGTAGGGGTCCATGATGGTAGCAAGACAATTCTTCATAGGATCATTGATCCAATGTAGCTGGACCACTTCTCAAGATATCTAAAAGGGAAGATACTGAATGACTGGGGGGAAATGATGAGTCTTATTACTATTTTAAAAGGGTTATCAAGAGAATATCAGTAACTACTATCCCACATGCCTACCTTTTTCATCTTCATGAAATCTTTATGAGAATAAATTACACATATATTGAGGGGTTTCTTGATGAAAATATAAGAAGAGAAGAGGTAAGTACTGTCAAACAATATTCTAAAGCTGATCACATCTTTACAGTCAGTCACACAATTGATTGAATGATGCAGAGAATACAAAATCCCACTGAGCTCATTGTTTGTTGATGATAGGGGGAAAAAAGAGTTTAATGAAGTTGAACAAAGTAGAATTGTAAAGGTTCTCTCCAAAAATATGCTTCCTTTGCATATGTTAAAACTCTATGAGATTCCTTAAAATATTACATAAAAAGCTCATTTTAATTATTAGTTAATAATATTAATAGGCATTTAAAGGCATAAAAATAGAGAGAACTATGCTCCCTAGGATACCATGTGCTTGTTACTTATAGAACATGTCCAGTGCAGAATCTAACTAGAAGTGTGTTTTCCTAAGCAACAGTGAGGTCCTTCAGATGATCCTATTTGTGGACTATTGTGCCGATTGAATCAAGCCTTTAGGAGGCAGAGCCTCCCCAACGAGATCTAATATCACTCAAAAGAGTTTGGCCTAATTATCTATGCAGGAAAAATTCAGTGGATCAAGGGTGACTGTTGTTCAAACAATGAGTGTCAATTAGAAAGACAACTCATTGAGATGATCCATCAGCACACCTACCTTCGACAGATGCTGTAGGTGGACAACAAATGAAGTCCAGAACTGAATAGGAGGAGAATGATAGCCCATGTTACATTTGGGAAATTGTGTGATACTTTCACTGATCTTGAGCTTCTCCCTAAAATAAAACTCCATCTTTCTAATGCCAATGTTCTTTCAGTGGTGCTATGTGGTTCTTAATCATGGAACATCAGAGCTGCTGAGGCATCTAAACTCTGGGTCATTCAAAGGGCAATGGAAAGATGTAGGCTGGACTGTGAAGCATCATAAAAGATATTGTCAGGCAGATGTATGACCCAAAAAGGAGGTTGGCCAGTCATCACCAAGAGCAAAGGATAGGAGATGGACAGACTGACTATAGCATTGGTGCCCACATAATATGAAAACCCCAAGAGGAAAGCCCCCCAGTGCCTTGAATGGACTGATTTATGGAATCATTTGTGGAAGATTTATGATAGGACACAGAGAGGATTCCCACAGGAGAAGAGAATGGATGGATTATAAGGCTGCAGATTTGGAGTCTAAAAGAGACCCAAAAAATCCTCCGGTACAATTCCATTTTACCAGAAAGGTTAAGCAATTTGCTCATAGTCACACAGATGATAAATGACAGATAAAAATTCCTCTGGTACTCTGACCCAAAATCCAGCAATCTCCCCATTGCACCACAGATAGGTTGCTGATTGTGCCATTGGAGGGAGCATCAACGTCAATGACATCACATATGCTTTAAAATATTGACGTATGTATAATCATGTAACCATTTGGGGCTGCTATGTCACATATGGATTCCCCTTGTGCCAATAGTGCTAAGGCAGGCAGATGTACATCATTGGATCAGGGAGTTTAAGGAAGGAATTTGGGGAAATAGAGAGAGACTGAAAGTAGGGTGGTAGATTTAGAGTTGAAAGGGATCTTAGAGGATATAGAGTCATTTTATGGATGAGGAAACTGATGTTCAGAGAAGTTAATCGATTTATCCAACATCTTGCAGGTAGTCAATGACAGAGCTGGGATATGAACATATGTCCTCTGACTCCAGGTCCAGTATTTTTTCTGCTACATCACACTACTTTCTAGGTTCCACAGATATTTTTTTTTCCATTCTCCATCTCACCATATTTGTCCTTGGCATATTAGAAAGAACACTAACTTTGGAAATTCAAAATTAGTTTCAATTCTATTCCTGGGATTCAGTTTCCTGGTTTATAAAAGGGGGTATTAATCCCTGCCCTGTCTGCCTCATGGGATTGTCCTCAGAGTCTACAGAAGGAATGGATGTAGGGCTTTATAAGAAACTATATACATCACCTCCAGACACTTACTAGCAGTGTGACCCTGGACAAGTCACCTGATCTTGTTTGTTTCAGTTTCCTCATCTGTAATATGATCTGCAGAAGGAAGTGACAAACTATTCCAGTATCTTTGCCAAGAAAATAAAAAAAAAATGGGGGGAGGGGCATAAAGAGATGGACATGACTGAAAATGACTGGACAATAACATTAATATTTCTTACAAAGACCTCACCCAAACTCCTATTTTGAAGAAATCTGCTTCCTATCCCTCACTCACAACTTAAGCCATGCTTACCCTTGAGACTAATTATTCATTCACCTTCACCCTTACATGTCAATCCATTCCCTTCTTCCCCATGACAGATCCAGCTCAAAACTTCCCCTGGTCAATGAGTCATCTAAAGATCCTTCATTCATGAAATATAGATCTGAAAGAAAATGTAAGACTTCATGTAGCTCAATCTGCTAATTTGACATATAAGAGAAACTGAGGTCCAGATAGTGGGAATGATGTCCAGGAACACACAGGTGAAATGGATAGAACTGCAATTTTAACTTGAGTTGTCATTTTCTTTTCTTCCTTCTTCTTCCTCTTCCTCATTATTCTCTTTTCTACTTTACATAAAAAGTTTTATTGATATGGTTAACTTTGGTTTTCTAATGTCACCCAAGTCTTTTGACTCCAGGTCTTATATTCCTACATTGTCCCATAACTTCTTGATTCCTTAGAAGGAAAGTGTCAAATGCACAGATTAAAATATAATTTGGAAATGTTAAGATGAATAAAAATGTAAGATGACATAGATAATGTTACAATATGATTTTCTAAGTCAACATGTGCCTGCAGGGATCCTTATGTATGGCTTAGTGGCCCTGTTTTTATCCGAGTTTGACTTTACTGCCTTAGAGCTCATCTGTTAGTGTTTCCTGACATTCTCTTGTCCTTGACATTGTGAACATTTCAAAGTCATTCCAGACATCGAGTCTTTCTTGTATGACCTTTACTCCCCTGACATTACCTGCCTGAAGAGATATCGGCTTGCACTGGTAGTTTGAATCTATTTCAGTGACTGCCCATGGCTGAGTTTTTTTTGAGTTATGCTAGAATATTGCTGTATCAAATAGTCTTAATATTAGTAGACTGGTGACTAGGGCTTGGAGATATTCTTGTTCCAAAGACATTTTAGTTGGAATGATGTTTAAGAATAAGGAGATTTGCTCAGTAGGTTCACTTGTATTTATTGACCTTGCTTTGTAAATTGCTTATGGATGTTCCCTATATTTCTTCTTGTCTCTATTACTACCCCTGCATAAGAGGAGAAGCTCCCTGAGGGTAAGGATTGTCTTTTCCCATAAGACTGAGAACTTTCTAAGGACAAAAACAAAATCACAGAACTCCCTGGACCTTAGAGGTTTAATACAACTTTACAGGAATCTTTTCTATTATATCCCAACAACCATTTATCCAGCTTCTGGAAGACCTGGAAGGGGTAACCTACTGCCTCCAGAGACATCCCAATCCACTTCTGGATGGTTACTATTGTTAGAAGTTTTTTTCTAAATCTGCCTCTCTCTGAATTCCACCCACTGTTTTTAGCGCTGCCCTCTGGGGACAAGCAGAAGTCTAATCTTCCTACATGGAGGGCTCTTCAGATGAGGCCAATGACTATGTCTGTCATGCTTCCTACATCTTCTCTCCAGGTTGCAAAGCATCCATTTCTTCAGCTGATGCTTGTGTGGCAAGATATTAGGTCTTCACACTATGTGGTCCTCTCTTCATATCTGTCATCTTCTTGTGGTCAAACTCCATTTAATCATTGTTCTTCCAGAAATGTGGTGCCTTGACCTGAACACAGTGCTGACCAATCTGACCAGAGCAGAGGAACCACAACCACCACCACCATCGCCATTTATATAATTCTCTAATACTTGCAAAGCTCTTTTCACATAATAACTCATTTGATACTTGCAATAATCTAGTGAGGTGGATGCTATTATCGTTCCCATTTTACAGCTAAGGAAGCTAAGACTGAGAGATGCCTATTGACTTGCTTAGGGTCCCAAAGCTAGTTACCTATCTGAGACAGCATTTGAATGCAAGTCTGCCTGACTCTAGACCCTACAGTGGTACCAGGGACTCCTATTGTCTGGATGCCATCCATGCCTTTCTAATGCAGCCGAAGATCTTACTAATTTAGTTGTCATATCATACTGCAGACTCCTATAGACTCCACTGACATTAAAACCCCAAATCTTTTACCCCAGCTACTGTCTAGCCACATCTCCCCATCTTATATTTGTGAAATTGGACTTTTAATCCAAGTGTAGAATTTTACATTCATCACCATTAATCGAATTAGATTGGGTTCATTGTTCCAGTCTGTTTATTTATTTATTTATCCATTCATTCATTCACTTATTTATTTTGGGAGCCTGACTTGTTCAATACATTAGCAGTTTTGTATCACCTGAAAATTCATAATCATGTTGTGGATGCCTTCTTCCAAATTCTTGATAAAAATTTTGAACAGATTAGACAGGGTCAAGAACATAGACTTGGTGCAGTCTATTAGTAACCTCCCTCCATAGGATCATAAAGAATCACAGAATCTCATAATTGGAGGAGAACTCAAGGACATCTAATCTAAACAGATCCTAAAAAAAAGAGTTCGTCATTCCTTCTTGCTATTCAGTCATTTTCAGTCTCGTCCAACTTTGCGACCTCGTTTGTGAGTTTCCTTGGCAAAGATACTGGAGTGGTTTGTCATTTCCTTCTCCAGCTCATTTTACAGATGAGGAAACTGAGGCAGACAAAGTTAAGTGACTTGCCCAGAGTCACACTGCTAGGAAGTATCTGAATTCAGATTTAAATGCACATCCTCCTGACTCCAGGTCTAGCACTTTATCTACCATGCCACCTACCTATCCTCACCATCTCTACTTTACCCTACTCTCCCCCTTACAGTAGATAGTTGTTCCTTGATGACCTTTAGTGAAAGGCATCTATTTCCTCTCAAAATAAACTACTCCACTATCAGATTCCTTTAAGTATCAGGAAGTTTTCCTGACACCAAACCTAAATGTGCCCCTACAAAGCTTTCCCTTATAGCTCTTACTTCTGTCCTCTGGAGTCAAGAAGAATAACTATTATAGTATCAAAGATTTAGAAGGTACTTAGAGGCAATCTAGTCCAACTTCTCCATTTATAGATCATCAAACTGCCAACACAAGTTAAGAGACTTACCCAAGGTTAGATAGGCAGTAAGTAAGCCTAGATGGCTCTGATGAAACCTAGTCCCTCTTCCACATGTTGTTTGGTTGTATCCGACTATCTGTGACCCCATTTTGGAAGTTTTCTTGCAAAGATACAGGAGTGATTTGCCATTTTCTTCTCCAGCTCATTTTATAGATAAGGGAACTGAAACAAACAGAATAAAGTGACGTGCCCAGGGTCACACAGCTAGCAAGTGTCTGAGGCCAGATCTGAACTCAGGAAGATGAGCCTTCCTAACTCCAGATCCAGCATTCTAGCCACTGGGACACCTAGTTGCCCTGTTTCTTCCACAGTAGGAGGATCAAATTCTTGAAGACAACTATCATATCTCCCCTGAAGTTTTTCTTCTTCAGTATAAACAATCCCAATTCCTTCAACTGGTTGTCATATAGCATGAACTTGAAGCACTTCGTAATCCTGATCATTTTTTCCTGGACATTATTCATGGATTTTCCTAAAATATAATGTTGCCATTGCATTACTGATCTCTAATATTTAGCAATGATTCATCAACTAAGCCCGAATCCTCCTACCACACATCCTTCTTTCTTCTTTCTAAGTTCATCAAGAAATACTGAAAAACCCAAGAAATCCAAGTAAATTATATCTATAACTTTCCTCTGGCCAATTGCTGATCAATCAGAAATTGAAATAGAATTAGTCTGCCCTTGTGAACCTATGATGGCAAAGTAGGAATTGCCATTTTATTTTCTAAATGTTCCTTTATGATCCTTTTATTAATAATTTCTAGAATGTTACCAAGGATAAGGCCGGTAAGAATCTGCCCACTGTTATTTTTAAAAAATTGATTATATTAATCCATAACTAGCCTTGTGTCCCTTCTCTTGTTTTTTGTGATTTTTTTTTCCCCCAATGATCACCAATAGTAGTTAAACAACAAATAACACCTATAAATCCTTTCAGTACCTTGGAATGTAATTCATCTGTACCTGGTAAATGAGCGAAACTAGACTCTTCTTTGGGGCAAGGTAGATCAAATATTCACTTCTTCCCAAGCTTTTTCATTTCTTTAAGCAGACAATTATTGGTTATAAACAAATCCAAAATAGTATTTCTCTGCATTATTCCCTCTCCTATTTAATAAATAAAATCACCATTAAGTCAAGTGAAAATTTAGCAGCTTCCCTCATTTTAGAAGAATGAGATCTCCCATGGATGCTTAGGGTGCTTAAATTCTGGTAGCATATTGTATTATATTTCTGTTCTGTTTGTGATATGTTTCTAGAACTTGTCTTCCATGATTTCTTTCTGTCCAGGTGGGTCGCAGTACATTCCCAATACAATATTACTTTCCTTTTTTGTAACTTTGTTTTTCACTCAAACACTCTCCACCATGCCATGCTTCCCCCATGCTGTGTATGTATTTTCTTACATGAAAATATGTTCTTAATACATGATGCTTCTCTATCCTGCTGATTTTTATCTAATCCGTTCTTTTTGAAGGAGGAATATACTTCTATAACCATATTTTAGTGACTTTATTCACTCTCATAAAATCTCAGTGATAACTATAAGATTCAGGGCAGAACTTTGCAAATTGATAGTTGAAGCCTTGATTTCACATACCCGGTGCTCTTCTAGAGTGTTTGTCTCTTGTGATTCACTGATCCTCTCCACTGATAAATCATCTTTTTCTTATATTATACCTGCTTCACTCTGTCATATTTGATTGGACAGATATTGATGATCAGTTTTTTACCTCCTCTTTCATTTTCAGTCCCTCTGCCTTCCCCATCAGAGTGGGAGCTCCCTGGTGACAAGGATGTTACTCTCTCATCAGACTGGGAGTTCCCTTAGGTAAAGGGCTATATTTCCACCATCAGAATGAAAACTCCTTAGTCTCTGGTACCAGCTCTAGCTTTCAGTATTCCTACTTAGAAGCAGCATGTTGTAGTGAAGGAAGAGCTGCCCTTAAAGTGAGGAAGACCTGGGTTCAAGTCCCATCTCTGACACATACTGGTTGAGTAATAATAACAGCTAACATTTATATAAAGTTTTTTAAGATTTGCAAAGCGCTTTAACAATATTATTCCATTTCAAGAACTCACAACGACCATGAGAGGTAGGTGCTGCTATTGTAATCATTTTACAGTTGAGGAAACTGAGATAGGCAGCATTTAAGTGAGTTGCCTCCAGTCACAGGGTAAACATTTTAGGCCTAGATTTGAACTCGTGTCTTCTTAGAGTGGTCAAGCACTTTATCTCCGGCACCACCTAGCTGAGCAAATAGCTTAACTTCTCAGTATCTCCCATAACTTCAAGATTATAAGCATACAACCATTTCAAACGCCCACTTGCATATCCGTTCTTCAAGAGTACCCCTTGCCATCAAAACAATTCTGAGGTACCATATCATACCTATCAGATTGGCAAACATGACAGAATAGGAAAATGATAAATGTTAGAGAGGATGTGGGAGAGGTGGAACACTAATTCATTGTTGATGGAGCTGTGAACTCATCCAACCCTTCTGGAGACGGTTTGGAACTACGCTTTAAGGGGTACAAAAATGTGCATATCCTTTGACCCATCAATATTGTTTCTAGGACTGTATCCCCAAGAGAACATAAAAATGGGAAAGGGTCCCACATGTACAAAAACATTTATAGCAGCTCTCTTTGTGGTGGCCATAAACTGGAAATCAAGGGAATGCCCATCAATTGAGGAATGGCTGAATAAATTATGGTATATGGATGTAATGGAATACTATTGCTCCATAAGAAATGATGAACAAGAAGACTTCAGAGAGGCCTGGAAAGACTTACACGATCTGATGCTAAGCGAAAGGAGCAGAACCAGGAGAACTTTGTGCACAGCAACGACCATAGTGTGTGAGAGTTTTTTCTGGTAGACTTGGATCTTCACAGCAATGCAAGGACATGAAAAAAAAAATTCCCAGTGGTCTTCTAAGGCAAAATGCCTCCCCACATTCAGAGAAAGAACTATGGCATTCAATTGCAGAATGTAGCAGGTCATTTCTTGTTGTTGTTTTTTGTGGGTACATATGTATTATGTTTTGGTTTGTTATATGATTTCTCCTATTTACTTTAGTTTTTCTACACAGCATGACTATAGTGAAAATGTATTTGTATAGATCCTATATAGAATTGCATGTCATCTTGGGGAGGGGGGCGGGTGGGAGATAGGTAGGGGAAAAAAATCTAAGTTCTATGGTAGTGATTGTAGAACATTAAAAATAAATAAAATGAATATATTTAAAAAAAAAAGAGTACCCCTTCCCAATGAAGTCCCAAAATCAATCCCATCTCATCTATCCCCCAGAACCCAGTGCAGAGGGAACATGGGGGATGATCAGAGGAGGAACTTACTAAGATCTGTTACTCAGGACTTCTTTGCTGAAGCAGATGTCTCTGGGAAGTGCTTAGAGATTGCAGGTGAGGGAAGAGGGAAGGGAGCAGAACTCCTGGTGGAGGAGGCCGGAAGCTCCAGGAGCCCTTCTCTTTGACTGGGCACCGAGTCCGGAGATCTCTTCCTCTCCCTTCCTGCTTCTATCTCCCCTCTGAGCCTCCTTTCCCAGAGTGAAAACAAGAAGAAAGTAAGTCAGAATGGAGCTGGCCCCGGGAAACAGCAAGAACCTTCCTTCATTTTTCCCCAGCTTCCCTGATCCCGACCTTAATCTCCTGCTCAGAATCCTGTCAGCTGGGTTGTTCTCAAGCTGACATTGCTGCAGGCGCCTTCTCCGAAGCTTTCCCTCAGATCTGCCTCCTCCGGGGACATCTAAAGAGGAGCCTGAGATTTCTCTGTTACAGGCTGGTTCACTCCGTGCCCTCAAGCGAAGCCAGAGCCCCTTGGGGGTTTGCAGAGGAGGGAGGGAGGCTGGTAGGGAGGGGCTGGGAGGAAGAACAGGAGAGGGTGATGGGTAGAGGATGAAAGTCCTGCGGAGGAGAAGTGTGAAGGTGCTGAGGAGCTGGGGAATTCGACTGGAGCCCTCGTTACAGCCTAGGGTTCTATGAGAGAGGGGCCTGTGCTATGGATTCCTTCCACCCCAGATTGGGAAAGTCCATGCTTAGGTGTGTGGCATCATTAGACTGTGAGACAGACAGGATAAACTGAGGCTCCAGCCTAGACAGGGTTGGCTCTTGCCTGATCATGGAAATGATGGGAAAGAGGGCTTTGTGCCCTAAAACCTTTTTGGTTAGTATAGCCCCAAAATCACTCCATGTGGACTCTGATCCCTGAGCTGAATTCTAGACCATTTCTTCCATTAAATCACTGTGTGACCCTGGATAAGTTATTTCCCCTCTCTGGGTCTCAGTTTAACCTTTTAATGGGGTATATAAGGTGTTCAGAGAGAACTAGCACCATTAATGTGCTATTCCTTTTCTAGACTACTCATTCACCTTTGGTATCCACCTACCACCTAGTTCTCACCTACAGCTCCAAGGCATGGGCAATGGTCACACCCCAGTAAAACTATCTGGGCAGATGGGCTAAAACAAAGTTGAGAGTCACCAAGAGACCTCAGATCTGCCTGTGAGTTAGGGGAATGTCAACCCCAAGCCCATGAAGCCTTCCCCTATGGAATGGGAGAATGAGAACAATTTGTTCCAACAGTCATAAGGGTGACTGAAGCAGGTACAGTGGAGCACTTAGAACTTGGTCAAGCATTGAAGATGCATCCCAGGCCACCACCAGTCATCTTGGCTTTTGTCCTGCCACTGGACTTTGATGACTCTGGAAGAGTGAGTGAGGCTGATGACTTTGTACAACTCTGCCTCATTTTAATCCAATCTACCTACAAATCATGCATGACATCACCCACATGATGGCATTGATCCTCTTCAAAAATGAAGGATAAACTACTTTTTATATATATGAAATAAGTGGTTAGACAAGATGGTCTCTAAAAGTACCTTCCAGTTTTCACATTCTATGGTCCATGACTCTATGAACAGAGGCAGACTAGAGTAGGCTGGGAGGACAAGAGGATTCAGGTTTCAAAGTATTTAGAGGAGAATAGAAAGACCACAGGCTGTGAAATCAAAGGACCTGGTTTCACATCCTTTCTCTTATACTTGCTCCCTGTTTGACTTTGAATGAGTCACACCACTGGGCCTTGGTTTCCTCATCTGTAAAATGATGGTGTTGGTCTAGTTGGCCTCTGAAATTCCTTCTGGCTCTAGATCTATAATCTTACTTTCTCTATCCAAGAGCTGGAAGGTATTATAGAGATCGACTATCAATTTTTTTACTGAAGTCAAATGACTTAGTAAGTTAGTAAGTAGTCAAGCCAATATTCACACTTGGGGCCTTTGACCCCAAATCCAACACCTTTGGCATTGCGTTTGGCATATTACATGACACTTCAATTAGATATGTGTGTGCATGTTTGAAAGAGTATTCATATTAATCGCATCAATGTCTTGCCCCTTGTCTCGTGGAGGTTACCATAGGACAGACCTGTACAACTTGGCAGTAGATAGTGGCCAAAGTTAAAATAGGCTAAACTTCTTCTGACCACAGATAGGTTAGACTAGAGACAGACTGACAATGGTTGGTTGTTGATGATCACATGACAAACAGGAAAGAGTACACAGAGGCAAACTTACATTTTTTCTAGGATCACCCAAAATCCTTTGGCAGGTAGCAAGCTGTATTATGTTGTGTAGGCCTGCCATAGTAGAAATCACATTTCCAGCCCACAAGGAGCTTACAATCAGATAAGATTTTTATCTTTTTGTGTGGGAGGTATGTTCCTATGCCCATGTACACATTGATATAGATTGCGTGGTTGGTTTGTGACCTTCACTCTCAAATATGACCAAAATGCATCACTATGTTGGAGTCAAGGTGCTATATGTCTGACTGTGACTGATCAGAGCAAGATGAGCTCTGAAGGCTCTACCAGAGGTTGGGCATAAATAGCCCATATGAACACATGGAGAGGAGTGTCTCTAAATTTGTGCAGCTCATGCTTCCTTTGAGCTACTGCAGTTCTGCTTTGCTCATCTTCTTTGATGGGGGCACACCATGCTGGGCAGTCCTGTGCCAATGTCTCCCACGATCCCAAAGTTCTTAAAGTTAAAAGACCTTGAAAGTGTTCTTGCATCACGTCTTCCAACCACCATATGAGAGCCTCCTTTCAGTGAGTAATTTGTAAAATAGTCTTTTAGATAAACATACTTTTGGCATTCAAGCAATGTGGCTGACCCACTGGCATTGTGCTCTCTGTAGTAGAGTTTGAATGATTGATAGTTCAGCTCAAGAAAGGACCTCAGTGTCCAATGCCTAGAGATCTTCAAAATCTTCCTAAGATAATTCAAATGGAAGCAGTTCAGCTTCCTGGTATGACTCTGGTATAATGTCCAGGTTTCACAAGCATACTAAAAAATAGTTCAGCCCAATGATTCTGTAGACTTTCAGCCCACACTCTCCTACACTTTCATTTGGAGCCTCCCAAACAATGATATAGATGGAGATTGTATTTATGTTATGTCAAAATCCTACAATCTCAGAGTTGGCAAGGATTCCAGAGGCATTGAGCCTAAGATCCTCTCTCCAATGACTCCAACTAGTAGTCATCCAGCTTCTTCTTGAAGACCTGTGTGTCCCATGATGAAATCTACTCTATATGTCTGTATTTGGAATTGATTCTACCCTATGAACACAGTGTGCTGCTGGTGACCCCTTTGGATGTGTCCCCATCCCATGGTCATCCCTTCCCCTAACAACTCATAGAGACGGTAAGTGTTCAAAGTACTGAGTGTGATGGGGTCAGAAAACAGAGCATGGGATGGCTGAGTGTGGCCTTGTTTCCCAGTCCCTTACTACCCACCCACCACACCCACTCCAGGATACTTCTCTTAATTTACCTTTGCCTTCTACTGTCCCACAGGGAAGGAAACTGAGACTTAGAAAAGGTAACTCAGAGATAGTGGCGAAAAAAGATCTAGACTTCTAGGACCCTGCTCCAATCCCCAGGTGTCTATTCTCCCTCAAGATGAGATTTATTAGAAATTAGGCATGTGATACAGTAAAAAGAATGATGGGTTTGGAGTCACAGGTTCTAATCCTAGCTCTGTCACTTAGTACCTATGTAAACCTGGAAAAGTCATATCTTTTTCCTGGCCCTCAAGTTTCTTCTTCTGTAAAATAAAGGGATTAGATTAGATGATCTCAACTGGATGACCTCTAACATTCCTTCTGGCTCTAAATCTGTGATTCTTTTGCTGCCCAACAGGGCATCTCCACGCCAATGAATTATGCTTACTGCTGTCTAGCTCAGAGGACTCACTCCTTCCCATCCTCTGAAGGCTCATGTGTCCCTCTCCTGGAATGCCCTTCCCCTCTCTTCAGCCTCAGTACCTGTTCTTACCCTCCTTCCAAACTCACTGAAAGCTTACCTGTTCCAGGAAGCCTTACTTCATTGACTTCAGTTAGCTTCCAACACTATTACTCCTGGTGTCTTTAGGGTTTATCTACTAACTTTGCACTATGCTCTTATGCACAGTTCTTGTCAGAGTCCTAACTTCAACACTGGGAAGGCCCTTACTATTTTCAACCTTCTCATCCTACAAATAAATGAAGAAGGTGAGGACTGGAGAGACGCCAGGTCCAAAGCGGTAGTAAGAAGCAGGCAGATGTAGAAGGCTACCCTCTGTCTCTACATCCCATGCTCTTTCTACCATGCTAGGCTGCCTCTTGCCCTTGCTTCATAAGCTTAAAAAAAAAATGTGCTTGTGTCTGTGAATGTTTGTAATGTCTTTTTCATCAGACTGGAAGTCCCCAAGGGAGACCACAACTCCTTTCATTAGATAAGCAACTCTTTCCTCTAAATTTTTAGTACAACGGACAATGAGGTGAAGACCTGAACCAGAGCTTCGATTCTGCCATTTATTAGCTAAGAGACCTTGAGGATATCACTGACCCTCAGTTAATTCATCAGCAAAATGGGGTAATCAGGAGGAGTTGGAGGAAGAGAACTGAGATTTATATAGTGCTTTATTAAAGATCAAATCATTATCTGCGAAGCGTTCTGGAAGAATTATCTCCATTGACTCTCACAACCACCCTTCAAAGGTGCCAAAAGCATCATTATCTCCATTTTACAGATGAGAAAGCTAAAGCTCAGCTATGCTCTACTTTCCTCACAGGGCAGTTGTGAGAATCAAGGAACATCTCTGTGAAAATGCTTCGTAAAGGGCTATACTAAAGGTGGTACTGTTGTTAATGTTCTGTCTAAGGTTCTGCCCACATTTTGGCCCGGTTTCCTGAAAGACTGACTGGGTAAGATACAGCCACTATTGAAAATGGGAAGCTCGGGTAGCCAGGCCTTGAGGGATGGGAGGGGAGCTTGCGAAGTTATGTCTACTTTCAAAACAAAACAAAACTCACTTTTTCCTTTCCTTTAGCATAAAGGAACATGGTAGTATAGTGGAAAATATGCTAGACTGAGTCAGGAGAGAACTGGCTTTGAATACTCCCCCTAACACTAACTGGGGGTGGAAAGGAGGGGGTGACTCTAGGAAGGCAAATTACTGATATGTGCCTCAGTTTTCTCATCTGGAAAATGGGCGTAATAGTACCGGTAGTGCCTGCTTCAAAGGGCTGTTGTCAGACTCTATTGGGGCAATGTGCCCGGAAGTACTCTATAAATCTTAACTAACATGATTGTCATCATCTACATTCCCAAAAGAATTCCTATTTTTCCATACTCTTGAAAGAATGAGGAAGCTTTTTGGAGATTCTCCACCTCATCATTCTTGCGCCCCCTCCTTCTTCCCACACACATACCCTTACTCTCCCACCCCCAATGTAGGGTCAATAAACTTTCCATGAACTTTCCCAAGGTAGGTCCTTCTCCCTGGGAAGGAAAGTAGGGGTGAGCTTGGGGGGGGGGGGCGTCTTTCTCCCTTTCACTCTCTGCCTTGTAAGCAGGTGCAGCCCACCCAGGAAGCCCTTCTTTGCCTTGTTCCAACTGCCTTTGCCCAAGGAATCCCAGCCCCCCAAGTTCTCTGAGCTCCCAAAAAGCCTGCCTGAAGGACTGAGGGAGGGAGGGAGGGTTCCTGCCCCACCCCCAATCCTGCCAAAGAACAACATGGGGAGGGGAGTAATGACAACTGCCCTTTGAGGACAGGCCTTCTAAAGTGAAGTAGTCTCTGAGGGGAGTGGGAGTGGGAGACTGATCTCGAAAAATCGTCCTCCCCACCCCATGGGTGTGAGCCAAGACGCAGGACCCCCACCCCAGCCACTGTCCGGAAAAAATAAACGATTTCCTGCACCCAACTCCGAAACAAAGTCTGTGAGTGAGCTGTGACACATGTTACATAAATAGAAGCCGCAGAGGGGAAAAGCCTGTTTTCTCTTTCATTATTTATCACTATCTAACCATCTCCAGCTGGGTGAGTAAACAGCCTCATTGGCCCGTAATGAGAACAGGCTGCCGCGATGCTGCCGCGGCTGCCACCGCCGCCACAGCCGGGAGAAAAGAGGGAGGGAGGAGAGTGGAGGTTGGCAGGGGCAGGGGCCGGGGCGGAGGGGCTGGCATCGGGACGGAGGAGAGTTTGCAGGGAGGGCCGTATGACTGTAGAAGGTAGCAGGGCACTTTGCGGAGTGTTCGGGAGAGGCGGGGTTGGGGATAAGGAAGAAACAGCAGCGGTGGCCCCTTGCCACGGTACTAAACCCTGAGCCCTGAGGGTTTGTGGGTGCCGTGGTGGGTTGTGGAGTGGAAAGGTTGGGGAAGTGGGGAGGAGGAAGGTGGAGATAAGAGTTTAGAGGAACTGTGTCTCTTCGTGTGTGTGTTCGAGCACTAGTGTGTGGACCTGGAAGGGCACGTGAGTGAGCATTTGGAGCATGGCAGTATCTACGTATATAAGAATATACCTATGAAAGACTGTGAGTCAACGACGACGGGAATGTAAACGGAAAACAATGCTACATCGAAGCCCAAGGCTGAGTAATGGTAACCACCGACCTTGGCACCAAGGAGAGATGAGAAAGCATTTTCCTTTCCATAGGGAGTAGGGGAACTATGGGTGGGAATGCTGTATACACAGAGGAGGGACACTTTGTAGGTCGATTTTGCATAACTCTGTTACTAGGGAGGGCTCATGGGAAGAGGCAAATTTAAAATATAGAAAAGAAATTGTGTTAGTATCGGGATGTGTACGTGTAAACACAGGAGTGTGTATGTAAGCATTGATTTGTTCAACAAACCTTAAGCCCCTACTTCACACAGAACACTGGTATGGTGTGTTATAATGGAAGAACTACTGGCTTGGGCATCTGAGAAGCGGGGCTCAGATCCAAGTTATAACTTAAAATCTCTGGGCCTCAGTTTCCTTATGTCTAAAATCAGAGGGAAAGGTGTAACCAGATGATGTCTGAAGACCCTTCCAATTCTAAATGTATAATCCTGTGATAGAAACTTTAGACACATAGATAAGATACACTTACCCTCCAAGGTGATACATCAAGATTTAGAACGGATGTTGAGGACTGTCTTCCTCATTACACAAATGAAAAAAATTGAGGCCAAAACTGTGACCTTCCCACCATTCCATAGGTGGTCTGAGTGGCAGAGCCAAGATTCAAACCCAGGCCTTCTTATTCCAAATTCAGTGATTTTTCTACTATACCAGTATGTCTGTCATGGCATTTACAGCCTACCAGGGGGATGAGAAATGTACAAAATAATATGCAAGTGTACAAAAAATGTACAAAAATAATAATGAAAATGCAAGAAAGACCTGTGGTTTGTCTTGGCCTAGGAATTGCTAGTATAGTATTCACCTTCCACAACCCAGATAGCAACCTATCTGACTTAGTGCTGAGAGATGCCTAAGGCACACAGGGGCTTAAAGCGACTTGCCCAGGGTCATATTAGAAGAGTCAGAAAATGCAAATTTGAACTTGAGTCTTCCTGACCACTAGCCGGCCCAATCCACTATAACATGTTCCCTTATGCAAATAAACTACATTACACAATAATACATTAAAGAAATAAAGAACAAAGTTCAGCGTGAGGCTCCAGGAGGAAGATGGCAGTATATTCAAGTATGTGTGTGTATGTGTGTGTGTGTATACGTATAGATATGTATATGTATATGTGTATATATATATATATATATATCTGAGAGAGAGAGAGAGAATGACTCCAACCGAGATAATATTGAGAGGAAGGAGCAAATAGGGATGCCAGAGGTCCAGTGTTATATATCCACATCCTAATGTTCTAGTACCCCTTCAAAGGTACCTGGGTTCTTTGTTCTGTGTCTTTAAGACAAGTCCCCAGAGGTCCTTGACTGGGGACTAGAGAAAAGACAGTTCTGCAGCTGGCTGCCTAAATACCCCATTTCCCACTGTCATCACAGCATCAAAAATGGGGATAAGCATAGGAATTAGACCAACGATTTCATTTGCACCAAAGAACAGGGGAGCTCTCTGTTGAGAAAACTCATTTCATATACAGGTTTACACCTCTGCAATTTAGATTGTTGCTTAGGACACTGACTTATTAACTTACTTGTCTAGGGGCCATATAGTCAATATTGTTGCTGTTTTGTCCTTCATTTTCAGAGGATCAGTGATATCATAGGGTAATGTCTTGATTTGTGGGTGAATTGGATTAAAGTGAGGCAGAGTAGCACAGTCATCAGCCTCATTGTCTCTTCCAGAGTCATCAAAGTCCAGTGGCAAGATAAAAGGCAAGATGACTGGTGATCGCCTGGCATACAGTGGATGGCTTTGCATCTTCACTGCCTGACCAAGCTCTAAGGGTCCCTGCCTGCTTCTTGTCCATTGGAACAGATTGTTTTTATCTTCCCATCCTGCTTGGGGAGGGCTTCTTATGCTTGGGGTAGACGCTGTTGGTTCTCCTCAACCTGGTTCAGCCCGTCTGCTGAGTTTTATCCAGGGTGTGACCACTGCCCATGCTACAGTTTCTGAGAGTGTCAGTGGACAGCCCTGAAAAGGATCTTTCTCTCTCTCTCTCTCTCTCTCTCTCTCTCTCTGTATGTGTGTGTATGTGTGTGTGTGTGTATGTCAACAGTAAACACAAAGAATGAATACTCAAGGCTCCAATACCCCATGATCCAAGGCTTTCCAATTCTTTGCCAGCTGCTATAAATATTTTTGTACATATAAGTCCTTTTCCTTGTATCTCTTTGGGATGCAGACCTAGTAGTGGTATTGCTGTATAGTTTTATAGGCCTTGGGGTACAGTTCCAAATTATTCTCCAGAATGGTTGGCTCAGTTCACAACTCCAACAGTGCATTAGTGTTCCAATTTTTTCACACCACCTCCAACATTTGTCATTTTCCTTTTCTATCATATTAGTCAATCTGATAGGAGTAAGGTGGTACCTCAGAGTTATTTGAATTTGCATTTCTCTAATCAATACTGGTGTAGAGTATTTTTTCATATGTATGACTATAGATAGCTTTGAGTTCTTCTGAAAACTGCCTATTCATATCCTTTGACCATTTATCAATTGGGGAATGACTTGTACTGTTATAAATTTGAGAAATGAAGCCCTTACAGAAATTGGCAGTAAAATTCCCCTCTCCTCTCCCCCCCCTCCCCCACCGCCAGTTTCCTGCTTTCCTTCTAATCTTGGCTGCATTGGTTTTGTTTGAGCTCTTTCTCATTTCTTAACCTCTTACAATTCAGCTTCTGACCTCATCATTCCACCTAAACTGCTTTCTCCAAAGTTACTAGTAATCTCTTAATTGCAAAATCCAGTGCCTTTTTCTCAATCCTCATTCTTTTTGGCCACCTCGCAGCCTTTGTTTGACATTGTTAGTCACTCTTCTTTCCAGATTTTTGGGACACTGCTCTCTCCTGGTTTTCTTCTTACTGATTAGACCTGCTTCTTCTCAGGCTCCTTTGCTGGATTCCCAACCCTGTAATAGTAGGTGTCCCACAGAGTTCTGTCCTGGGCCTTCTTAATCTTTTTCTTTTATACTACTTCACTTGGTGATCTCATCAGGTGCCATGGATTTAATTACCATCTCAATGGTAATGAATGATGATTCTCAAATCTACCTGTCCTGCCTTTAACCTTTCTCCTGACTCACAGTCTCACAACTCCAAATGCAGTGTGGCAGACATCTCCAGCTGGAGGTTCAGGAGACATTACAAACTCAACATGTTCAAAACTGAACTTATTATCTTTCCTCATCATTTTTGCCCCTCCTAAATCCCCTATTACTGTTGAGAGTACCACCATCCTCTAGGCTCGAAATCTAAGTATCCTTCTTAACTTCTCATTCTTACCCTTTCTATACAATCTTTTACCAAGATCTGTCAATTTGACCTTGTAATATCTCTTCAATATACACCCTTCTCTTGTCTGATATTGCAAGTAATCTGGTGCAGGCCTTCATCAACTCATGCTTGGACTATTGCAATGGTCTGCTGGTGGGTCTGCCTGCCTCAGGTCTTCTCACTTCAATCCATCTCATCAAAGTGAATCTTTTAAAGTGCAGATCCAACTCTCATACCCTTCCCCACCTCTCCAAATAAACTCCAGTGGCTTTCTGTCACCTCCAGTATCAAATATAAAACCTTTCTCTCACCCCACCCAAGAGAAAGATACAACGCTGTGCTGTCATCACAAGGCCCAATGTCCTACAACTCCTCTGGATAGTTTCCCAACCAGCCAAAGTTGGAAGTCTGGCAATAAGAATTACTTGTTGATCATAGTATACCCTGTTGTCTGCATGTCTAGATTTTAAGACTAGAAGATAGTCAAGGGCAGAGAACCTGTGAATGGGTGTCTATTACGTTAACCAAAGAACCCCACATGATTATTACATCCTTAGGAAAGATCCTGACTGTCTCCTCGCATCTCTCCTCACTACCCTAATATGCTTCCATTCACACTAACTCAAAAAAGTGATTTTAATATACTCATTCTCATAGGATTTAGAGTTAGAAATGACCTTGGCATATCATCTTGTTTAATTCCCTCATTTTATGATGAAGAAAATGAGGCCCACAGAGGGAAAATCCTTCATCCAAATTTACACAGTAAAGAAGTAACATAGTTGGGAATTGAACTTGTTACAACTCTAAATCCAGCACTCCTTACCCTCACGTTAAGCTGCTTTTCTGTACTCAGTCTTACTTTTGCCAGACCTTGATCCATGCCATGCTATAGTCCTGCTTTCATAATCCTTCCATTCCATCTGCCAAACTATGTCCCTGTTCTTAATGACATCATGGTGAAAGGCTTCCTCCCTCAAGAAGCCTTTCTAGATTGGCCCAGATCATTTGTCCCAAAACACCAGGGCTATCCCTTTCCCCCCCACATTCTTAGCCTCTTGTTGCCCCAGTAATTTTCTAATAGTACAAGTCAACTGATGGGTCTTATCTTCCCTTGGCCTTAGTAGATGGTGAGCCCCTCAAAAACAAGGGTCATGTTTGCCTTGTAAATGTTAACGTTTGCTGACTAATCAACTGGATTGGGTTTTTTTTTTATGTTTTATTGATGACGTTTGTCTTTACATCATAGTCTTTCCTTTACATAAACTCTGAATTGAACCCTCCCCTTGTGACAGAAAACAATTAAGCAAAAAGATCTAATGAAGTCATAGAATTTGACAATGTATTCAATATTCTCTCCTAGTAGTCTGTCTTCCTACCTCTCTGCCCCCAAGGGAGGCATGGCTTATTACCTGTTTTCCTGGACCTTCATTATTTTCTCCATTACTCAAAGTTTTGATTTCTTTACAGTGATCCTTTTCACACTGTAAAGTCATTGTGGAAAGAGTTCTTTTAGCTCTGCTTACTTCACTCTTCTTCAGTTCATGCAAATCTTCCCATATATCTCTGAATTCCTCATGCTCATCCTTTCTTTCTAAGCAATGGTATTCCATTATAGTAATATACCCAAATTTTTCTCCAATCTTTTTTGTTAAAAAAAATACAGTTTTATTTAATGGAGGAAAAACAAATAGAATTTTCAGTTTGGTACTATTAGTACCAAAGAGGTATATAAATCTTGTAAATCCCAAGAGTAATTTACAGTCTGGAGTAGAGTTAGAAATAGGGGAAGCTCTAACCTGTAAAGTTTGTCTCTAGGCAGGTTTGGGAATGGTGATATGACCTTTCTTTTTGAATTCCTGCCAGTGCTCATAGCTGTAGCATATAGTCCACTGATTTCTCTACTGAAGCTTTCTATTAATAGTCAAACTGATGATTAATCAAGGGAATTGTCTCCCCCCAGGGAGTTTCTGTGAATGATCCAACAGGACTTCTACTAGAAACTTAGAAGTAATAAAGAACACTGGGGCATCCTCATCTCCTGGGGCCTGCTACCTCAAGACTATCTCTGCTTGAGGGTGGTGGGCAGAACCTGAAGAACAATTTATACAATAACAGCATTGTAAATAAAAACAATTCTGAGAGACTTAAGTACTCTGATCGAGGCAATGAGCAACCACAACCAGAAGGGACCAATAATGAGGTACCCTTCCCACCTCCTGAGAGGTGAGAGACTCAACATGTAGGATCCTTTTGGTACCATAGCACTTTGCAGGACTTGGATTCCCTGATTTTGTAACCCTCATCTAAGAGACTCCATCCTTCCCAAGACTAAACAACTTGAGTTTCCTGACATACTTAAATTCTGCTAGGGAAAGGGCTTCCCTTTTTCTGACCTTTGGCCCATTTCTAGAATCTCTATCCACACATCCAAGAAAGGGATGCCTTGCACTATGATCTGGAAAGAACTGCCCTATCTTTGGTGTTCATGGGATGGATGGGAACATAAGCTGAAGCTAGAGATGCAGGGACAAGAGCAGGAAGGGAATGTGTGTAAGTGAGCTCTGAGAGCTCCTAGACAGTCCTGTCTAAAACTGTCTCTCACTACCTGACACATATTTAATTCCAGGGAACTAATGTAGATGAGGGATGCCCAGAAGGAAAGAAGGAAAAAGAAAAGTAGAGACAGAGAGGAAAGATGGGCCCTCCAAGAGAAAAGAAACTGGATCTAGTGAGAAGGGTTCTTCCTCATCTCCTTCTCTTCCCCACCCCTCCTTTTCTTATCCTTTGCCCTCCTTCTACCTTTCTTCCATCAATGAATCAGAAAGCCATTACTGAGTAACAATTATGTGCACAGCACTGTACTAAATACAATGAGAGATACAAATCATAATAAATGGCATTGAAGTATGAGGTTAAAGTTTTCGGAATATCCTATTTGAGCCTTACAATAATTCCATCCAGTAAGGGCTCTTAGTATTCCCCATTTTACAGGTGAAGAAACTGAGGCACAAGAAGGTTAAATAACTCCCTTGTGATAACATAGCTAATATTGTGAGGGATTGGGTTCCACCCTAGATCTTGACTGCAAATCTTTCCAGAAGCATTTTGGCGCAGCTAGGGCCTGGAGTCAGGTAAACCTTAGTTCAAATCCAACTACAAACACTTATTAGGTGTGTGACTCTGGGCAAGTCACTTAACCCTATTTACCTCAGTTTCTCATCTGTAATATAAGTTGGAGAAGGAAATGGAAAACCACTCCAGTATTTCTTTGCCAACAAATCCCCAAATGGGGTCACAAAAAGTCAGACACAATTGAATGACGAAAGACAAATTCTTTGCCTAAAGAGGTCACAGTCTAGTTCAGTTCTATCCAGTTCTGCAAGCTTCATACACACATACAACTGTGTGTATATATCTGGCAGACAGGAAATTTTTAACATGACTGTCCTTGCCCTCAAGCATTTTATAGTTTAGTAAGGGGAAATGACATATACACAAATATCTATGTGTTCTTAAGAGGTATGTACCAAGGGTGCCTCTTGAAGTAGCAGGTTGGAGGAAGGAGACCTATATTTGTGAAAAGGCTACTCAAAACAGAAGGTGGGGCCTGGAAGGGACAATACCCATGATGAGTACTATCAATAAATTATCTGGGAGCTGAAGGGAGGAAAAGTTCACAGAGGGTTTGGAGTGCTCTGGGAACTTAAATGGGCCTTGAAGGATGGGAAAGCATTACCTGGGCAGAGGAGCTCCTTGGGTCTCAAGCCCCTTTTTCTTCCTGTCCCCTGCTTCTCTCTCACTCCACTTTGGGTCTACAGTTAACAACTGCCTCTGGGTGAAAATCTGAGATGTGGGCAATAAAGGGAGGGGGCAGGGGGAAAGTGGAAAGGGAAAGATTCTGATCTCTCAGACTCAGTCGAATGCTGTCTTCTCCCCGCCCCCACCTTCGGGAATCAGGCTCGGGACTCAGTTTGACCCAAAGACGCAGCCGGGTTCTAATTAATGGAAAATTGCTCGCTCCTTGTCAGGTTATTGTTCATTTCCTGGTCCTTAATGACTGATTTCCCACCAATCAGCCTGGGCTCCCTCGCCCGGTCCCCTAGGCTGCCCAGTCCTTTAGGGCGGGTTAAGGGAGAGGGTTTGGGGAAAACACCTCAGAGGACAGGTAGGTTCACCACAGGCTGTGCCTGGGAGTTGGGGTGGGGGGAGTGTTGGGGAGGTAGGTGGAATCCAGGAATTAAAAGGACCAAATTACTGCGTGGAGGCATGGCCTGCCCCTAGACTGAATGTCCTCACCTTGCCATCCCTCTTTTCGAAGCCATCTCTCCCACACAACTGCGGCCTCTATTCCAGCCATTACGGTAATTTGATAAACCAAAGCAAAGGTAAGACTTTCCCTCTTGCTTTAAAAGGGAGTAGGGGGGAAGCTTTGCGTTTTTGACAGCTCCTGGGGACAGTTCATTAAGGTATCAACTCCTTAATGAAACATTTCTTTGTTAAAATATTCACTGATCTGCAGGGAACAGTGCGAGGGGGTGAGGGATACTGAGGGGGAGGGGAAAGCCTTCCTTGTCCAGGGACCCTAATTTGCACTGAACACAGATCCCCGGACTTGTTTCTTACAGAGAGGAGGGAGGGAGCCACATAATGTGTCCGGTTTTTTATTTGGATCTCTAGTACCCCTTGCACACAGTAGGAGCTTAATAAATGTTTGTTGAATTGAATTGGGTGGAAAGGAAGAACCAGAGCCAAATGGAGAGGAGAGGTGGGAAGCAGATTGGCCATTTGGCTCAGCCCTCCAGCTCACAGAGGGCCTCAAATTTAGCAAGGATGGGACAAGAGTTATTAGATAAGGATGGCCTCACTATGCTTGACATCAACTATGAAACTGCACAAAAGGTAGATTTCCTGCCTTAATTAATTCGTTTTTTTTTTTTTAAAGCTAAAAATTTCAAATTATATCTCAGTCGTCTTTGTTTTAATTTCATGTATCTTAGAAAAATGATGAGGTCTTTGGAAGTAGTGTATTTAAGTTCCTTGAGGACAAAGACTTTTGCATTGTAAGTCTTTTTTTTTAATCTTTGTATCCCCAGACCCAAGCAAAGTGTCTGACTTTGGGGAGGATTTAGTAAAATCTTGTTAAAATAAATCGAACCAACTTGACCTAGTCTCAGAAACCTTGTAACCCTTAATAGTTGTGTGACCTTGGACAAGTTACTTAAGTTAAAATGGAGACCATAGATTTATAGCCAGAAGGGACCTTTGGTGACTTGGAATCCAATCTCTTCATTTTCCTGAAGAGCAAATTGAAACTCACAGCAACTCAGTGACCTTCTCATTTTCACAGAGTAAGTGTCTGAGGCAGGGTTTGAACCCATGTCTCCAAATCCAGTGCCCTAGCTGCTACTCCATGTTGTCTCTCAAGATGATAATACTTGCTCTACCTATGTCAGAGGGCTGTTTTGAGGAAAGTCTTTTATAAATATGATTTTCTATTTTAAAAAGTGGTATTATTATTATATCTGAGGTTTCAAATAATGGAAGCTGCCCTAGCTTCTTTGATCCACTGCTTATACCTGATAAAATCCCAGAATTAGACTATTGGGAAGGGAAAGAAGAGGGCATGAGAGAAGGTGAAAGAGGAGTCTTGGGCTGGGGAGGTGAGGGGAGAGGCATTGGAAGAAAAGAAGAGTGGAAAACTCAAACCTGAAAAAAACTTGAGTCAATACCAGCCCTAGAAATGATGCTTGGGGCAGGGCAGGGACCTATTGTTGTCCAATCAATGAGCTTCAGTGTGAATTGGGTTTAAGGATTGGTCTTTGAGAAAGCAATGTAGTCAGTAAACCCCAGGTTAGCAGGGTAGGTTTTGACTATCAAAATTTACCTTCCTTTGGACAGAACACCTTCTCATAAGGGCATGATACCCTAGGAGAGAAGAGAAGAGAGGAGAGGAAAGGAGAGGAGAGGATGAACTGAGTTACCCAACTGAAACTGGCCAGCTGGGTCCCTAATAGGGCAGCTTGTACTACTTACAGGTGTTTGTTTGTCCTTCCTTTGTGTCTTCATTTTTGAAAAGGACCATGACATCAGGGAGATGATGACATGACTTGCAATTGAATTTGATTTGAGTGAGGGAGAGCTGTGCAAAGTCACCAGCCTCACTTTCTCCTCCATAGTCATCTGAATCCAGTGGTCAGATAATTGATCAGGAGAACTGGAGATGGCCCAGCTTTCAATGGGAGATCTTGGCCAGCCCTAGAAGGCATGAATAGGGAGGAGGAGAAAAGAAAGTACTTATATGGAGGGGAAAGAAAGCTAAAGGTTTAAGATAGAAGAAAGTAAGGTTTTGAGTACACCATGGAGGGAAATCTGCTCTCTCCAGAAGACCTCAGGATAAACAATGGGTCTCCTCCATACACCATGCCAAAATGAGTTTAGGAAGGAGAATCCAAAAGACTAGATGAACCCCTATTAGGGATTGTGTAGAGGATATTCCTGTTGGCATAGGATTAGATCTCTGAAGTCTAGTTTAGCTCTGAAGTCCTATGATCTAATTAACCAAAGAAGGAAGCAAAGCCTGGCCCTCATGCCTACCACCCTAGCTGATCAGTGTTTTGAGGCCATGAAATACAAGGGATGGAGAAACTTTTCCCTATCTGGAACAGGATCATAGATAGCATTATAAGATTTGAGCATTGGAAGGGACATTAGAGCTTCTCTAGTCCAGCCATTTTACAAATGGGGTAACTGAGCCCCAGAGTCATAAAGTGACTTACCTAAGGGGTTGACTTTCTATTTACACAGAATCCTGAGAGGAACTCAAATAGTGCCTCCCTTTCCCATGCCATAGATCTTAAGGGACTGATGACCATGATGTTAACAACCAAATCAGTTTCTTCCCCTAGGCTCCTTCTCTCATACTAGGGAAACAGAAAAAGCAGAATATGGGGAGGGGAGAGGGGAGGGAGGGTTGAATATTCCCAAAGAATGATTTGGAAAGATTCATATCTAGACAATTAGAAGAGTTGAGGAGAGCTGAAAAAGAGAGGATACTCTGAATAGATCCCAGAGGCCCTACATAGAACTTTTGCCAGTTCCTTGGGAAGAGAATGAAGAACAACTCAGATGAAGTTAGAAAGCCCAATTCCGAACTTTCCCTCTCATCTTCTCATGGGGAGGGGGTGGGGGTGGAATGTTTTGGGTCATTTGCTTTGATTCGGTTGCATTTGTTTTGTAAATTATTTTTTTCCATAAGGTTTTTTATTTGTTTCTTTGTTTTGGCTTTGTTTTTTATCAGTAAGTTCCTGGAGGTCAGAGTCCTTGTTTTGTGGTCCCCTTGCACCTCTCCCAGTGCCCAGTAAGGGACTTTGTACATAGTAGGTATTCAATAAATATTTGCTGACAGATTGATGGAAATGAAAAGGAAATCTTTCCAGGAGAAATCCCAATGCGAAGGACAAATGAAAGATGGGTATTGGAGAGAAAAAAAATGAGTTGGCAAAGAGCCGTTGAATCTCATAAGGTCATAGGATCATAGAACTTCCCCAAGTACACATAGGTGAGTATCCAAAGTGGAATTTGAAGTTGGGTTCTCTGACTTCAGAAAAAGGAACTTTGAGATCTTCTAGTCCAATCTCCCTCCAAACAAATAACTCTCTTCTCTAGCATCTAAAGTGATTGAACCATAGAGTTTCAAGAATAGGAAGGACCTTGGAGACCACTTAGTCCAATTCCTTCCTTTTGAAGGTGAGAAAAGGAGATCTAGAGAGGACACATAACTTGTCCAAGGTCATCTAGAAGGTTGTTGGCAACCCCACCTTTCATGAACCCAACTCATAATCATGAAGTCACAAAATACAAAGAGCTGGGAGTCCAAACGTCATCTATTTACCCACCAACCTCTAATTGAATAAGAATCCTTTCTGTAAGACCCTTGAGAAGGGGTTATCCAGTCCCCATCTGAAGACCTGTAAGGTCTGGGAAACCACTTACTTTCTGAAGAAGATAGAAACTAGAGTATAACTATTGAGCTAGATGACCTTTTCTCCCCATTTTCTCCCCCATGAGCAAGCATTTATTTTCTTCATACCCCCAATTTAAAATAAGAAACCACCTCTAGCAAATATAGTCAAGCAAAACAAATTTCCACATTGTCCATGCCCCAAAAATGTGTGTCTCATTCTGCATCTTGCCACCTGATTGTATTAAAAAAAAAAAGATATAACTAATTGGCCTGGCCTTAAGGCTGTGACTACAGAACCACAGATATCCCAAGATGACTTTATGCTGAAGGCAAATTAATTTTATGACTTAGTATTGGGTCAAAACTTACTTGATGGGACCAGTCAGAGCATGAGTCCAAACCCTTTATAGACAATAATATTCTTTTCTTCTTCACCCTCTCCAGGTGACTTCTGAGCCAGAAATGTTAACTAGAGAGAAGCCTGTAAACTCCTTTCCTGATTCCATGGGGAAAGAACTAAATAAAATAGAAATCTGATACACTGTCTTCCTTGTGCACACTCCTAAAGATCCCAGGGAATTCAGTGGCCTTTCAGGATGCTCTTCAAATTTCCAATTATCTTGTGGGGACACAAGAGGTCAATTTAAGGTAGTTAATGGAAAAGTGCAGGTATTGCTAGAATGACCACTTTGTTCCTTCTGAACCAGAGGGCAGCATATGTTGGAACAGCATTAATTACTCATAGGCCTTGTCCTTCCCTCTTTTTCTCTATCCATCTAAAAGCACCTTTTATCCAAGAGGAGCTAAACTAGAACTAATCTCAACCTTAAACAAATGTAATCTTAGGTTCCATTAATTATAATCATAGTATTTTATAAATATCCTCTCATTTGGTCATTACAATAACCTAGGAGGCGGGTGCTGTTATCTTCCCCATTTTGTTCAGCTGGTTTTTCCTGTTTCAGTCATGTTTGACTCTTCATGACCCCATTTGGGGTTTTCTTGGCAGAAATATTGGAGTGGTTTGCCATTTCCTTCTCCAGCCCATCTTACAGATGAGGAAACTGAGGCAAACAATGTGAAGTGATTGTCCAAGGTCACACAGATAGTAAGTGTGTAAGGCCAGATCTGAACTCAGGAAGATGAGTTTTCCTGACTCTAGGCCCAGCACTCTGTCCACTGAGAAATTGAGGCAGATAGAGGTTAAATGACAAGTCCTCAGTCACAAAACTATAAGTGGCTCTATTGGAACTAATTTTTTCTTCACTCCAGTTGATGACCAAACAACTTCCTGAGAGCCCCCATGTACTCTGCTGCCCTGGTCAGATGATATCTTGAGTGTTGTGTTTAGCTCTGGGCACTATAGTTTAGGAAGAACATTGACAAGGTGGGGATCATCTGGAGGAAAGGCAGCCAGGATGAGGAAGGACCTGGAGATCATGGTGTGTAAAGATTAATGAAAGGACTTCTCATTTGTTTAGTCAGGAAAAGAGAATGTGTGTTATATAACATATATGTGTGTGTGTGTGTGTTATATAACATATATACGTGCGTATTATACATCTGTATATGTGACTTTATAGGTATAGATATGTATATGTATTCACATGTTTGTATAAACACACATGTAATGTATGTGTATGTTTGTAGGGCAGTCAAGCCACCACTGGATGACTGGCTTCGAGTATTTGAAGAACTGTCAGTGGCAAGAGGGAAGGGACTCATAGGAAGCTGCAGAGATGCCAATTCAGGCTGCTCCATAAAAGGACACTTGTTTTCTCACAATTAGAGTCATCCAAAGTCCAATGGGATGACTCTTAACAGAGCTCTTTAAACCCAGGCTTGGTATTGTACAGAGGATTCTCAGTCAGGTACAGAATGAACTTCATGGTCTGAGCCTTCACTGCCTAACCCGATCTAGACCAGGTCATCACCCCATGTCCCAATCCTGGGTCCATCTGGCTTATTTGAACTGGAATGTGAACTCCCCAAGGGAATGCCTACAGCTTAGTCTGCCCAGTTGTTGGCACTTGTCTCCCCATAGCAGCGTTCCTAGTGACTGTCTAAACTATAGACACAGAGCCTTGGAATTTCTTAGCAATGATAATAACTCGCATTTATATAGACTTCTAGACTGACACAGTGCTTTCCACCAAACCAAGTGCATTGTCATTCTTATTTTACAGAGAATGAAGGTAAGGTTCAGGAAGATCCAACCCAGGCTCATACACTAGTAAATAACAGAACAAACACTAAAATTTGCATCCTGGGGTACAGAAGCAATATGTTATAGTGGGAAACTCAGATATCATGGTTCTAATACCTTTTAGTCCAATCTACCATTTGTGTGACCTTGAATAAATCACATCCACCTGTTTCCTTTTCTGTGAAAGGAGAGAGTCCTACCTTATCTCTAAGACCCCTTCCATGCAATCAACATTTAATAATTGTCTACTATATACCAGCTAGGTGGTATGGGGCAACTTAGTGGCATAATGGATAGAGTGCCAGTCCTAAAGTCAGGAAGTCCTCTTCCTGAGTTCAAATGTAACCTCAGACACATACTAGCTGCGTAATCCTGGGCAAGTCACTCAACCCTGTTTGCCTCAGTTTTCTCATCTGTAAAATGAGCTGGAGAAGGAAATGGCAAAGCACTCCTGTATCTCTGCCAAGAAAATTCCAAATGGGGTCAAGAAGAGTTGGACACTTCTGAATAACAACTATGTGCCAGGCACTGTATTGAGACTCAGGGACACACACACACACACACACAGGAAACAGTGCCTCAAAGAGTTTACATTCTTTAGAAGGATATAACATGTTGAACATGTATAAATATACAGAAAAAATTTTATATATATGCATATATATACACACATTATACATATACATATATATGTATATACACACATTTACCAGACTTGTGATTATATCTGTGTAGTGAGCTCCAAGTAAGCAGTTTCATCTAATCTGCCAATTCCAACCTATAGTTTTTGAAAGGTGTTCGAGGCTGGGGGAAGTTAAGTTACTTCCCCAGGTTCTGCTGCCTCTTATACAAAATACATAAAAATATGTATGTTGAGGGAAGGAGAGACACTAGCAGCTAGGAGAATCAGAAATGGTGGTGCTTGAGATGAGCTAAGAAGGAAACTAGGTATTCTAAGATATGGAATGAGAAGAGAGACATTTCAGACATAGGGGGCAGTTGATGCAAAAGTAAGGAGACAGGAGACTGGAGTGCAGTGTTGGAAAAAGAAAAATGGTCCGATTTAACCGGATTATGTAAAGACGGAAGGGATCGATCGCTCTCTCAAAGCTACCTCCCCCACCTCACCCCACCCCCTACCCCGCTCCCCACCTCGAACCTCCCAGAAGAGCTTCAATTCCAAACCTGACCTCTTTTCCGGGTCCCGAATGGGGTGTCCCCACATAGAACCAGACAGTTCAACTGGTTTCTTTCAGCACCTATACACAGAAATACTTCTCCCCAGCTCCCACCCTAACCAGCGCACCACCCCCCTCCGCCCACAGCTGTTCTAAAAGTAAATTATCTGGATAATTTCCTGTAGTTTCCACTTCTCTTTAATCGGGTCGAACTATCCACGGACTGGTTCCCCTGTGTATTTCAAAGCTCCTCTCCCTTGAAAACACCCAGAAATGTAGCAGCCTCGGAGCTGTAGCTTCTCGGCACTCCTTAGATAGATCGCGAAACCGGAGGGGTCGGGGTCTAGGGCTGCTTAACTACATAGAATCTCGCTCCCATTCCTGTCCCCCGCCTCTTGGATGTAATGGGATTGGGCAGCGGGGTTGGTTAGAGGCTGGGGGCCTCTCTGGACAGCTGCTCGAACTATAGGGCAAATATGATCACTAATCAGCAGTGAACTAGGGGTGGCTGTCTACGTTAGAACACGCACCCCGAGGTCGGCTTGAGATGGTAAGCAGTTGCGGGGGGCGAGGAGACGCGGAGAGAATAGAGTCCAGAAAAGAGCAAAAAGAGACTGTCTCCAAAGTATCCCCGCGTTCTCCTTCTGTTCCGAGAATCGTCCAGATCCGTACCCCAAATTCTCCCTCTCTCTTGAATTGCCACTCTCCCCAAAAAGCTCTGCTTTCCTAGTCTTTCCCGCGGCTATTTCAATAAGAGTGAAAGCGGCTGCACCTGTTTTAGATGAATTATGGTAAAGCTGGAAGTTAGTCTCCCCCCCCTTCCCTCCCCCCTTGCCTGTCTCCCTCCCTTTCTCCCTCTCTCCCTCCCTAGTTTGCTCCCTCCCTCCCCCTCCCTTCCCCCTCCCTCCACCACCTCGTCCTCCTCCTCCTCCTTCTCCTCCTTCTCCTCCTCCTCCTCTTCCTCCTCCTCCTGCCCCCGCCCCCTCCCGCTAGCAGTCACTCACTCCCAGCCCCTGCTCAGTCGCAGCCCCTATCCCGGAGTCCCGAGCCGCCTACCCCTCTGCCCTGGACAGCGCCGCCGGACTGCCCAGGACGAAGCCCCCCCTCCTCCCGCTCCGAGCCCCGGGAGGGCGCGGCAGAGGCGGCAGCGGAGGCGGGGAGGAGCCGGGGCCGGAACAAGGGCTGGGCCGGGGGCGGGGACGCCGGGGTCCGGAGGAGCCGAGAGGAGCGGAGGACGCGAGAAGGAGAAGAGGCGAGCGAGTGGAGCGGGGAGCGAGGAGCCGGAGCCCTAAGCGGAGCCCGAGCCCAAATCCGAGCCCGAGCGGGAGCCGACCCCCCAAGTACCATGCCCCGGAGGGGCTAGGGAGCGGGGCGACGGAGCCTAGAGCTGAGCAAGGCTGCCCCGGGGGGAGGGGGAGGCGGCGGAGCCCGGGCAGGAGCCGGAGCAGAAGCAGGAGGCAGCGGCGGCAGGGCCGGGGCAGCGGCCGGAGCGAGAGCCCCATGCCCCGGGCTGGCTGAGCGATCCGAAACCCAGAGTGGAGCCTCGGCCCGGACAGGTACGTGCTGGGGTCCGGGTGGGGGGTAGGAGGTGGGGTGGGGGGCCGCGAGGTCTGGGGAGCGGAGTGGGCAGGGAGCAAGGAGCTCGCGCTCGCTCGCTCACTCACCACTCACTTTGTGTTTGCAAACTGCCGGGAGACGGAACTGGGCCGGGCTTCGTGCTGACTTTTTTTTTAGTCTTGAGATGGGGCGCTTTGCGGGCAATGACCACACTGCGCAGATACCCGCACTCCTCACCCCAGCACCCTCTTCCCTGCCGCCGCCCCCCGCCTCGAGACCGGGCTTAGTCTTATTAGTGTTGTCGAGCGAACAGGTGGGGGCAGCCGGTCAGTGGGGGCGGGGAACCGCCGGAGTCGCACCCCCCAGCCGAGGAGGAGGCTATTTATCTCGCCCCCACCCTATCTCCTCCCTGATAGACCCCCCCACTACCACGATGCCAAGTCGTCAGCCCCGCCTCCTCAGGGCAGGGTTAGTGGAGTGGGGGGGGGTGGGGTAGAGAGAGAAGCGGACCCCCCTGGAGCCGGGAGTCAGACAAAGACAACTTCCCGGCTGGGACTTTGCTGGACTGACGGGAGAGTGAAATACTGGGGCCTATTCCGTCCTACCCCTCCTCTCTAGCCCCCCACCCCACCCCGGCTGTGCCGGATTCGCCCTATAGGGCAGAGCTATGATGTGGAGTTTGTAGTGCAACTGGGAACCGGGACCGCTCAAGTTTCTGTAAGAAAGGGATCTGGTCTTACTAAGTATAAAACTCAGGAAAAATGGATTCCCGTGCATCTATGGTTAGTGTACGGTCTTGAGTTGTTCCTCCACCCCCACCCTATACCCTGAATCAATCTTCTCGTTGGGGCAGAGATGGAAAGGAAAAACTTCCTGAAGACCTGAGAGTCTTCAGTTAGGGAGGTTCCTCTGATAGGTCTGGAGAGAGGGACTGAGCTGTCCAACTGATCCCCTTGCTCCAAGAGCCCTTATCCATGATGCCAAATCCCCCCCACCCCAACCCCCAACCAGGTTGGTGGAGAGAGGCAAGGGGGGCTTTGCCGGGAGCTGAACCAACGAAGACAGCTGCCAGACCGGAATCCTAGCAGGGAGGAGTATTCTGGTGTGTGTTGGGGTGGGGTGGGGAACCTAATAAGACAGCCCCCACCTACTTGTTGCCTTGGGCTACATACAGCCTCCGGTCCCTTGATTTCAACTAGTGCCCCCCACTATGAAGTCTTCACGTCCTTCATCCTGTCTCCCCTGAGCAAACTTAGGCTGCGCCAGGTCCCGAACTGGGATGTGAGAACGTTGGGCCCTTGAGAGCGGCCCTCCAGGGTCAGGTACTCTTTACCCCTACCTAAAAAGTGTCCAACAACTCATCCTCCTCTCCCTGTTTCTCAGCATTCTCTGTATCCTGACCCTCGAAAGTTTTTCTTTTCGTCGGAAGCGGATTCTGAGCTTTGGGGTTGCTCCGAATTCTCATTCCTCTCGTGTGGAGATGAGAGGCCCTCGGGGAGACTGAGAATGAGCGAAATTGGGCGGGGGGGGGGGTGAGACAGAGAGGGCGAAATGGTGTCACCCCTCAGCATCTGACCACAGAAACCCTCTCTCCCCTCCCTGCTTTTTCTCATCGGTTCCCCGCCCATATATGACCCCTTTATACCCCAGTTTCAAACTCATGTAGCCATCGAAAGTACTGCGGTGTAACCGGGTGCTATCGAAGTGGATGCCTGCCAGTCCGGCAGCCATAGTTGAACCCGACGAATTTCCCCAACAACTTTCCGCATCTGGAGAGAGGGACCAAATGAGGAGACCTAGTATGGAATGAAGGAAGGATAAAGGGAAGAAAAAGGATGACAGACATGAAGTCTTCTTCCCTCCCCCTCGCAACTGAAGAAGGGGAGAACTGAGATTACTATCCAGAGGGGATTCGAGAAAAATGCTCTTTTGGCCAATGCGGGTTTTTGCCATATGTAAGGATCATCTTGGTTCCTTCTGTCTGACCAGACCAGATTTTTTTTTTTTTAATCCCGACAAATAAATAAATACATTCCATCTGGGGACAGGCTAAGACTCCTTTAGCCTGGAGGTGAATCCTTTCCTAGCGTTTGTAGTTCTGGATCTTTGTAGGAAGACTGAAGTCAGTAAAGATCCTAGCTAGCCCCAAGAGTCAGATGCGGAAACACCACTTTGGGCCACAGCGGCAGGAGCTTTATAGAGGAGAAAAGAACGGGGAGCTTCGACCAGGTTCCTGCAGCCAAAGTCAAACCCAGGGAATTGAAACAATTATTCGGGTTATTAAGTCACCCGAAGTTCCCACCACTTTCATCCTGGGGATTCTGAAGAAATTGTTCCCCACGACCCTGCAGTTCTTCCTGGAGCCCTGGGGGCCATACAGAGTCTACATATACTGGCTTCTCTGGACTGCAGATACCAGGACTTCGGGGGAAGCGCCTCGGGCAACTTAAGTCTTCCAGCTCCAAACTCCTTTCTTGGGTCTCTCCACTTTTCTTCTCCCACCACCCAAAGGCCCAGGATTCGGCGGGTGTGGGCAGGCCGAGGTATTGGGATACGGCTATTCTCTGAGGTTTTGGAAGCCTACTTGCCCTGAGTCTTGACGGAATGCCAGCGCCTACTTCAGCACCCAATGGCTAGCATCTCTACTATCCTGCTCTTTGCCCCACAAATACTGCAGATCTTCCCCTGTCCCCCCCACAGAGGAAAGCTGTTCTTGGAGGATGTGAAGGTTTTCATTGTTTTCAAGTTGAAAAACTTGGTTTTGAAATCTTGCATCTGCAGGCCGAGAGCGTCTTTTGTCACCTTGCAAGAGAGACCCTCAGACTCAGAATGAAGTCAACTCGTTTGCTTGACAGCTTTTTTTTTTTTTCTGAGCTGCCTCAGTCTCTTTCTTCCCTCAGTTTCTCGAAAATCTGTCTTTGGGTCTCTCTGTCTTTTTCATCTTCGCATTCGCACTCCAGCCCACTATGTGTGGGTCAAGATGAAATACAGGTATCTTACTGCTTCCCCTACACACACTTTCAACCCTCCCCCATCTTCAAATGCATACACTTTTAGGATTCGGAAAGATCTTAGTTCAGGCGAGTTCCGCCTTGACAAGTCCCTGCTCCAGTCTTCCTCACGCCCCACCCCACCAACACTCATTGCCAATCTACGTGCCCCCCCCCCCCCAGTTCCTACCCTGCCTTAAGAAGGGAATGGAGGGATCGAGGGGGGGGCGCCTCTGGGAAAAGAGAGTAGATAGCACCTTCTCTCCTGGCATCGACCGCAGGGATTTTTTTTCAAAAACTTTTTTTTAAACGTCCCAGATGTTTATCTCGGGAGCTGAAGGACTGGGGAACCCTTGAGCCCTGCAGGCTGAGAGAGCCTGGCATTGGGAAGGGGAAACGCCCATGGGCGGGAGCCAACTTGCATCCGGGCTGCCTTGCCTCTACTCCCCAACAACCCCCTGCAAAGTTAAAATGGAGCTGGTCATGTCAGTCCTTTCTCCTTCCATCCCACCCCCAAATATCTCAATTCCCTCAAGGGTCTCAGGACGTTATTGGACTAGGCTTAAAGAAATAAGGGCCTCGCTTCAGGTCATGCCTAGTGAAGTTAGCAGAGTAGTCCTAGCCCCTAATACCCACACCCCCAGGCCCTCCAAAAAATAGCCCTCTTTGCTGAAGCTGTTTTTGATCCAGAAAGTTCTTCTATGGGCTTGTGTGAAGCTTCTTGCTTATGACTGAGGAGTATGACAAAATATATTAGAGTACTCCTCTTGCTCAATGCCGATCCCCAATTGTTAGGTTCAGCATATTCACTTTCTACCCTTAAAAATTTATGAGCTTGGATGAAAGAGATCTGGATTGGATAGGAAGGGGGTGTTCAGGATTCAGCTCTTCCAAGAAGTCTTCCCAGACTGACTTGACCAACTACACATTCCACTTAGGTAAAAGCTCTAGTCCTATCTTGGAACTCTGTGACAGTGGAAAGAGCCTGCTGAACTGGGAGCTGGAGGATGTTAGTTCAGATCTTGCCTATCCCACATGTTACCTGTGTGGCCATGAGCAAACCTCTCTTCCCCTCTGTTCTTTATCTTTATGGTGTCGGTGGAGCGGGGCATGAAGTCTATTAACATCTAACACAATGCCAGACACATAGTAGGTACTTAATAAATGCTTGCTAATTTGGTGACTCCAAGGTTCTTTCCAGCTCAACTATTATGATCCTGTGAATTGTTACTCAAATTTTTCATTTACATGCCTTCTCTCCCCTTCCTCTAGACTCTAAATTCTTACATGGAAAATACCCTATCTGCCTTTGTAAAGAGCTAGATGCCAGAGATGGCTTCCAGTCCCAGCTCTGACACTAACAAGATGTGTGATGTTGGGCAAATCAGTTGATCTTTTGGGCCCGTTTCTGTATCTGTAGAATACTGATATTTGACTAGATGGCTTCCAGTATCCCTTCCAGCTTGATATTTTTTCCAGCAAGCTCCATATATTTCCAGCAATATTTTTGCTTCGGAGTTGTAATGTTCTGTTTTCTGAGATCCCTTAATCAGATATGCTGTCAACTATGTTCTAATATTCTGTCTTCCAAGGTTCTCCTGTCCTCAGTTTAACATTCAGTGGTTCTGTGATTCTTATACACTTCTCATAGCCTCAGACTATACCTAACAGCACAGTTCTAGACACATAGCACTTCATAAATTCAGGTGGATGGTAGAAGTGGAGGCAACCATGGAAAGAGGAGAAAGCAATTGTAAATGGGACTTCCTGGACACAGATAAAAACGTTACCATTAGGACTCAAGCTCTTAGTGAGTTGATGAATGGCAAGTGTGTATAGGAGGAATTAGTTAATGGGGATGGAGTTAGTTACCTCTTACTGACTGCCTGTACCCTTGGTGAAGAGGAGAGGAGAGAAGGGAAGAGGAGAGAGTTCTGATTGCTAGAATTTTTCAAACAAGCTCTCTCCCCTTCCTTCCCCTCTCTTTCTGGAACTTACCTGCCTAAATAGTCAGGTCTTTAAAAGGAGGCAGCATTGCCTGGAATCTTGGAAAACTAGGGGTTGTGTGAGGCAATAAAAAATATTCCAAGGCATCTCCTGTCTTAATATTCCTAGCTTTTAGTATCTGGACTTTTTCCCTTGCTATGATGGTGTATGCCTTGTGCAATTTGCAGAGAATGGGTAGCTACTTCAGTAATCAAATTTTTTGGCCTGGAAAAAAAAGCACTGGACTGTAAGGTGAGGATATGGACTTGAATTCTGGTTCTGCCACATGCATGACCTTGAGCAAGACACTGGACTTCTCTCCACTGGAAAATGATTTCTTTTCTCTCCCTAACCATTGTCAACTCCCTTACCCTCATACCCAGAATTAAATTACAGTTTTCCCCTGTTGTAATAGAAAGACTGAACAAGATTTAGCCCTCCTCTCCTCTCCTCTTTTCTCCTCTCTTCTCCTCTCCTCCCCTTTTCCTTCCCTTCTAGGAGACAGATGGGAATGATTGGAAGAAGCCAGTGGAGGAAGGTACAAATCACTGTCCCTTCCTACCACTGTGTGCCACCATCTATCCCTTCAAAAAGACAGATAGATGCCGGTGTATATAAACAATATCAAATGGGGTTGGCCAATTTGGGATTCTCAATTTGGCCACTAGATAAAGGCAGAGAGGAAGGAAGAAAAAGAAAGCATGTATCTCCTGATTACTCAGATACCCGCATCCTCTGAAGAGATGCAAACCTTCGCTCTTCCTCCTGACTTCACCACATCTTGTTCAGAATTAGAGCTCTCTGAACTCCTGCTGTAATACTGTCTTACAGCCACAAAACTATGGGTTCATGCGAGGCATGGCAGTGGGATGAGGATATGACCAAAATCTACCTGAGAAGAAGATATTTTGAAGTATCAGTGTTATAAATTACAGTTTTCTTCCTCTTTGCGCTGACATAGAATAACCGTGCTCCTTGGGGCTAACTTGGTAGTACAAGGGCCATGGGAAGTCTGTGTTGGCCAGAGCCAGTAACTGGTCAGACCCCTGATATGTGGTTACCCAAAGATCACCTCTTCTTCCCCCTCCTCCCACTTCCTCCAATCTCCTGGTGCTGCCCAGATGAGGGGAGAAAATGGGTAATAAAGACAGATCTCTTCTTTCAAACTGGTGCGTAACCTTTGTGTCAGTTCAGACTCCCTGAAGAAGTATAGATGAGTGGGGGGAACCTAGCACCATAGGTGAGCCTGGATACCTCTCCAGTTCCTCCTCAGTACTCCCTCTTGTTCCTTCCAACTTCCCCTATACTGTGATGCCTTTCCCTCCAGGTCTGCACATGTTTTCTTCCACTCCTCACTTCTTCCTTCTCTGTCACTCCCTCTCCATCAGTGTCTAGCTCCCTGAACATTTGTATGGCTGTGTTCTTCCACCTTCTCATAGCAGAGCTTTGCTGAGCTCTTGGACTCTCCCTTCTGGTTCCACTGTGCTTTCTCCTCCATCTCCCGAGGTCCACACTGCTGCAGGATATTAGAGGTCTTATCCCAGAGGCCACTTTCTCAAGGGTGCAGGGATCTGTCCTCGGTCCTTTTAACTCTGTGTCTTACCCAAGCTCTACCTTGAGGGGTAGTCTCACCCCTCTCTCCACCTTGCCTGATGTCCCACACCTGGGTCAGTCAGCTCAGTCTTGCCAAACGTTTTCAGCCTAGGTACTCCACCACTCCTCTGCTTTTCACCCTTGCAGATCTCCCTCCTATTCTATGTCCTCAGAGGTAGAGGGGGTAGAGGGGTTGTGTTGGGGAGCGGGGATGAATGAAAGGGGGTAGGAAGGGAGGAGAGTTACAGCCGTGGGAAAGATTATGATAAATTTCTGCCTCTCTATCCTAGGACTTGGTTAGGAAGGTGCTTTAGGGTGTGGTTTGTATTTTAAATTCAAATGAAGGTGGGGGGTGCCTTTGGTTGAACAGTTCGGGTCTGGGTGGAAGCTTCAGGCTCTCTTTACTTCAAAGTATGCCAGACATAGGCTTAGAGGATCTCCTCAGTTCCTTCTCACTCTAAATTCTATTATTGCCAAAGTGAGTGGGAAGGGGGGGTCAAGGGAGGATCTGGAGGGTGGGTAGGAGAAAGCCATTTTCTATTGGCCCAGGAAAGTGAAGGTCCTGGCTAACTTTAGAGCACCACTCACCGATTTAAAGCTGAAAGGACCCCAGAGGTCATGTAGGCCAACTGCTTTTTTATTTTTTTTTTAACAGATAGGGAAACTGAGGTGGAGAGTGACATGATTTTCCAGGGTCACACAGGTAGAAAATGACCCAGTGAGAATTGGAACCAAGATCCCTTGGGTTGTATTGTCCAGTGGTGTGCTGCCTACCCATTCCCTTTAAACATATTTACAAAAAAAAAAAAAAAAATTCAGCCTATATTCCATGCTGGCACACAGAAGGCTAGGAGCTGGAGAAATACAGAAATAAAGAAAAGCCCTCAAGATCTTAGGGGTTTGGGACCTGAGAAATTCTTGTGGCAAGTGGTGATCTCCCTCTAGGTATGATGGTATAGATTTTCCTTTTAGACTCACAGCCTTCTGTAGTGAAATGTCGATTATTCACACTTTCTGGAGGGGCCTGGGCTGGATTTCTGAGGTGAATCTTGCAGTTGTGTATAGTACTGAGAACAGTAAGTTTGCCTTGTATCCACAAGTCTGTGTGAGCCTATTGATTGTAGGATTTACAACTGGAGGCAAATGTAGCATCCTAACTTTTCCCAAAATTATTGTGAGGAGAGTGCTTTATAGACCTTAAATTCTATCCATATATGAGTTTTTACTATTGGGAACCCTCAGGGGTCTGTAGCTACTACTTCATTCCTACTTTGTCTTCAGGATGAGCCTTGACAGCTTATCCCTCTTTGTTTCCTGCCCCAACTACTTCATCTAGGGGTAGGAGCAGAGAAAAGGAGATCAGAAACAACCTTCTATCTCTTTTTCTTTTCCTTTCTTCTTCTCTGATCATTTTTGGTAAGGGGCTACTGCCTGGAGGCTACGGGACATCCTCCTCAGCCTACTGGTTTCTGTTTTTTGGTTGGATCAGAGAGTCTGCCTGAGGTTTCCCCGGATACAGGAACAGGCAGCATCATGCTGAAATGAATCCCACCTCAGGAAGGGAAGTAGGGGACATTATGGTTTGGGTTGGGCTTTATGGAGGGTTGAGCAAGGACAGGTTAGGGGAGAAAGAGAATGAGTACCCTAACTTGAAGAGTTTTTAATGAGGACTCATTAGTTTGTCACTAAAGTCTTCATGGAAATACCAGGAAATGCTGTTTAAAGTTGGGGTTTAAAGTTGAAAGAGACTTTGGAGATGGATTTCATTTAGCCCCCTCATTTTCTAGTGGAGGAAACTGATGCCAAGAGATGAGGAAGTGATGTGAATAAAGTCATGTGGGCAGCAATCGGCCAAGTCAAGATTTGAACCTGGTTCCTTGATTCCAAATCCCACACCCTTTGCATGGAATATACCACTTTTCCAGTGCCCTGGGCACTGAAATCTTTAAGTCTGAGAATATCACCTCCTCCAGGAATCATTTCTCAACACATCAAGAGAAAAGACTTCTCAAGTCTCACTACTCACACTAACTACCCAAGCCTCTTTGCTCTAGGTGACTGTTTTAATTGGGAGGCAATATGATGTATTAGAAAGAAGATGTCCTGGATCAGGAGTTAGACAACTTTATTTTTTATCTGTTTGATGTTGGACAAGCCATTCCTTGGACCTCAGTTACTCCATCTGTAAGATAAAGGGTTTAAATCTACTGATCTCAGAGGTCTAGTGGTTTGTGAGTAGTTTCTCTCAGAACTGAAGCTCCTTGAGGAAGGGAAAGAAAGAAGGAGGAAAGTAACTGAGGGTTTGGCATGGAAGTTTCTACTTTCAGTCCTCATCAAGGAACTCTTGGGATTAGGGATGCACTTCACACTTTAGAGGGTCCATTCCTCTGACTCCTGCCCCAATCCATAGGAATCTACATCGCCTTGACCAGTTCACAAGTGATGGAAAATACAGGGAGGCAGATGAAGGCTAGGGAAACAAGGGTATAGTCTGAGCACACAATAAATCATACAAAATGTGCTCTGCTCCCAAATAAATGTATTCAGGCAGAAGGTAACCTGGAGAGAAAAGAACATTGGTTTTGGGGTTAGAAGACCTGGGTTTGAATCTCAGCACTGCCGTTTATTAACCTGATTTTGAGCAAATTACTCACCTCTATGTCTCAGTTTCTTCATCTGTAAAATGAGGGAGGTTTTCTCATCTCCTAACAGATCTCAGAAAACTAAAATCATTACACTATCTACCTAGGACAAATACCTTGTAAACCTTTGTGCCCTCTGGAAGTGCAAAGTGTGTCTACCAAAACCTACAAACACACACGCACACACACACACGCACACACACACGCACACACACACACACACGCACGCACGCACACACACACACACACACACACACACCCTCTACACAGGCTGCTTTGCCCAAATCACAGCAGGAAATAGCCAGCCTAGTCTATTGGCCCATTTGTTCACCTGAACCTTGGCTCTTCCAATTTCTTGAGGAAATACAGGGGGTGGGGTGGCACAGGCAGGAGGAATACTGCTTTTCTGACATGTCCAGAACCCTAACCCTATAGTGTGTCCAATCGGAGGCCCCAATTTCTCCCAAGTGCAGTGTGAGTCGGGGACAATGAAGTCTAGGAGACAGTAGGACCCCCCCTCCCAATTAAGTAGCTGGAGCCTGATTAGAAAGGGCTGTGCCCCCTCCTCCTCCTTCCCCCTCCATGCTGATTCCCATCGAGGAGATTTCCCTTCATCAGAATCTCACATCCTCGAGAAATTAATTTGATGCCTCTTCTTATCAATTAATTGAATCTCGTTGGGAGAGAGCTCAGTGCGGCGGGGGTGAGGTGGGGGGAGCGGCTGGGCCCTTGTGCACTGCTGTCTTGTCTCCCCCCACATACACACTCCTCTATGGGACACCAGAGTGCCCCCCTCCCTCTGCTCATATCCTCCTACCCCCATTTCATTTCTCTTTCTTTCTCTCTTAATTTCACTCATCTCCTAAAATAAACCAACGGAATCAGACTTCCTGATGCCAGCAGCTCCTGCCAGGCTGCTGCATGGCTGACTGTCCACCTCTCCCGCTGCACATCTCAGCCTCTCTGTATCTCTGCCTCTGCCTTCCCTCCTCACTTGCCCCATGTTTATTTCCCACTTAAATAAATAAATAAAAATGTCTCAACAAAAATCCCTGATTGTCACCTGCTGTGCCCCTGTCTTATGGGGGGATTCAGGTAGCTGTCCCTTGACTCCTGCCTCAACTCCTGACAAGAGAAGAAAGTGGCAGGGGAAGAAGATCCAATATCTCTACCCACCCTTAAGTGGTGGCCCACCCCCTCCCATTCCCATCCTCTCAAGAAGGAGGTTAAGGGAATTGAACCTTTCAAGTCATTCCTAACCCATTTCTGGGTGAATGGAACAGCTGGAGGTGGGACTGGCCACTGGACCACAGAAAATATACACTAGGTCTGGAATTAGAACTGGTTTCTAGTCCTATATCTGACACAAACTGTGTGACCTTGGGCAAGTCATTTCCCTCTCAGTTTCCTCAATCAATTCAGAAATTGTTTATTAGGGGCCTACTATGTGCCAGGCACTGTTCTCGATGCTGGGGATAAAAGACAAAAATAAAAGAGACCTTGGCCTCAGATAGCTTGCATCCATCTGTAAAATGAGGTCAGGACAAGATCTCAGAATGGCCTGTAGTCCTGTTTGGTTAAGAATGCAGAGTTAAGAAATACAGAGAGAACTGGAAAGGTAGATTGGAGACTGATTTTGGGAGAGCCTTTAATGTTAGGCTAAGGAATCAGCATTTTTTCCTATCAGCAATAGGGAGCCAGTGAGTATTTTGGAGTAAGGGAATTGTTTGATTTGTGTTTTAGAAAAATTAATTTGGCATCTGTATGAAGAATGGTTTAATGAGAAAGAAATGCAGTGATCATAGGGCCAAACAGAATAGTATGAGCCTAAGGCAAGTGTAGAGTGGTATTTGAGGTTAGAGGAAAGAATTTCTGACTGTATGAGGGGAAGTTGATTTTCAGCTCTAAGAATGAAGGCAGAAACAACCTGAGTCCCTCCTAACCCCCTCTTCTATGCCCTCAGCCCCCCACCCCCACCCCACTCACTTCTACTCAATACTCTTATCTTTGTTGCAAAGAGGCCTGAGTAGGGACTGGAGACTCAGCAAACCTGGTCTGGAATCCCTCCGATGGAGTGTTTACTGAATGACTCCTATGTGCTTAGCGTGGTGCTGAGTGCTAGCCACAACAAGGAGGTGGTGAGAGATGCCCCGAGATGTCCCTGCTCCTCTGGCATTATGCCCAGAGTACTCTGACAGAATTCTGGGGCCCTAGAATCTCCTGATGGATACCTAAGTGGGTTTAGTTCTTAGGGTCACAGTAGGAAAGACAGAAAAGGGCCCAAGAGCTGGCTAATGTAGAAGAGGACAAAAAACCTGTCAATACAGTCCACCTCAATTTTTCCCTTAAAACTTTTCAGAGGTGAGGAAGGAAGGGGGGAAGCTTCAAAGTATAAAGATAGGGGAGCAGTCCTCAAGTGTGGATGGAGGTGGATTTGACTTCTCTGAATGTTGGTGGAAAATAAGTGGCCAGCGTGGAGAATAAGCCTGGTCCTTGAGATCCAGTGCCCATATAGATGCCACATCTAAGCAAGAGCCCTAAATTTTATATATATATATTAGGAATAACTTACATTTTTCTGCTACTTACATGCCCTATCAAACTTGAATCTCACAACCCAATAAGTCATTGTGTTAGTATTATATTAGTTCCCATTTTGCAGATGAGAAAACTGAGTCTCATAAGAGACACAGGGCCTTGGTCAGACAGATAGTATGAAAACACTGGGACCCAGGCCTTCTGACCCCCTGGGACTTTCCCTTGGGTCTTTGAACTTCTTTTTCCCCTTAGGTGAGAAAGATGTTGTGAGAAGCGAGAAGGCTTGGAGGAATCAGGGTGAGAAGATATTAACCAAGACCTGGTGGATGGACAGCCCAATATGACAAGATAGGCCCCTCCCTGGTGAGCTGCAGCTGGCTACTTGCCCAGTGTCCACTGCCTAATGCCCATCTGGAGCTCCCTAGTGTTATGCATCCTTTTAGGAACCAGACTTCAAAAGTACACCTGGGGTCCTGGTGTACCTCTTCTACCCCTTTGCAACAGGGTACCCCCAAACTCAGCCCCCACATGAGACGTCACTATTTTATTAGCGGTCTCTGATTAACCAAACTTGGCATTCGCCTTCTCCTGCCCTCATCTTTCCTGGCTCCGAATCAACGGCTTTGATATGCTAATTAGGGAGTAATTTAATTTCAAAAGGCCGCAATTAACAAGGGTGTTGTGGACATGCTGTAGTTAAGCGGAGTAATCTAATTTGCATTAGTAACAAGCAGGGACTAATTAGAAGCTTAATTAGACACTTAGACGGCTCTTGTGTTTACTTTCTTAATGAGATGGAGTGGGGTCTTTTTTTCCTTTTTCTTTCTTCTTCTTCTTCTTTTTTTGTTAATTCTTTTCTAGATGAAGGCAGGAAATGAGTAGTAAAGAGGAAGCTACCCTGCTAGGGTCTTCGAGTGTCTACTGTGGGGCCTGCATGGCGTGTGCCAAGGGGTGTGTGTGTGTGTGTGTGTGTGTGTGTGTGTGTGTGTGGAGGGCCATAGCCATTGGCTGGAGGAAGCCAAAAGCAACTGATCATATAAAGACGGGAGAATACTAGGAGAAATTCCAAGAAGATTTCTTACAAGGAGTTTCCTACACCATTAAGGCGTTTGCTGGGAGGTAACATCACAGCTAAGTGACCTGCATCCAGACTGGTCTACACCTTGCACATTCCTTTATTTCCACCATCTACATTTCCTCTTCCTCACTCTCTTAATTCTATTTAATCAGCCCTTTTGAAATTCTAGTTCAAGTACCGTGGTCCACAATAATCTCTCCCTCCTCAGATACAACGTGTTGGATGTTTACCTGCCTGCTCTGAGCTAGGCCATCCCCTAAATGCTAAAGAAAATTCACATTTAGATAAGACCTAGTTCCTGCCCTCAGGGAGATCACAGTCTAGTAGGGGGCCGAGACTTTAACCAATGGTCATATAATAGCATTTGAGGTGCTTCAGAAAGTTATTCAAACAAAGCATTTTGTGGATTTCGAAGGGGAAGAAGAGAAAGTCAATAAGCACTGATTGAGCACCTACTATGTGCTAAGTGCAGAGAATTCGGAGAAAGGCAAAAGACAGACCCTCAAAGAGCTCACAATCTGGAGTTTAGTTAGTAATTAATAATGAGGGGATCCTGGATAGCTTTTTGGAGGAGGTTGCATGTTAGGTTTTAAAGGATGGGGTAACGTTGACTGCCTGTTCCAGTAGGTGTCATGGAAAGAACACCAGACAGGGAAACAGCAGAACCAGATCTTCGTCCCACCTCTTCCACTATATTTCCTTAGACAACTTACTTCACTTGTCTGTATCTCAGCCTCTACATCTATAAAATGAGGAGCCTGGTCTATGTAATCTCTAGGGTGGATTCCAACCCAGACATTCTAGGATTTTCTATATAAGGTTCAGCTGGCATGTACTGCTAACTATCTTTGCTCGTGTACATGTCTTGACTCTCCAGCTAAACTGCGAAGGTTTTTTTGGGGGGGAAGGGGTCAAGAGACTTCTCGTGCAGTGCTATGTACATAGTGGGTGTTCAGGAAATACCTTTTGATTGAATAATTTGAGGGGGCCCCAGACTGACATCTAAAGCTATCTGTAGGACTGAACTTTTATGGCTAAGGATATTTTGAAAATCAGAGACCGGGTCATCTTTTTATTTCTCCCCTTTCGGCTACAGTAGTCAGCTCCATCCATGACTCTGGCTTCCCAAAGATACCAGTTCCCCTCCTAAACTCATCTCCTGATGAGTTCAGCCTAAAAAAAAAAAAAGTAAGTCCTTGGAGTTACGGTGTGACCTACTTTTTCAGAGAGACCCTCCCCCAAGCACATCCCATCATTCCAAGGGCCACTGTTCCCCCAAAGGAGTAGAGGTGCACTGGGATCTAGAGAATCCTTTCAGCAGTGAGGAAGGAATGTCTAAGACTTAATAAGTTTTCCCTCCCTAGAATTTCCCCAGTATCAAGAGAGGAGTCTGGGGTGGAGGTTGCAGCAAGAGAGATGTACGCTCAGATACCTGGAATAAGCTTTTTCTTCTAATCCATGGTGTATAGCCTCCCTCCCAGCCCTTAAGTCAAGTTCAAAGTCAGCCATCACTAATAAGTCTCAGATTCCCTGCCCATTCTCTCCCTAGCTCCCACAAATCTCTGTCTTACACTTGTCCTCCTCCGCTTACTTATATAATTTGATCACTATGGGTTACCATTGATGACATGATTGTCCAGACTCTTATTGTACAATAAACTCCTGCAATGCAGGAGCTACTGAGTCAGTTTTACAGGTAACACAGGAGGCCTGTATTCTGATTCTGGCTTGACTACTTATGAATTCTGTGGTTTTGGACACATCACAGCCTCTCTAGGCCTCAGTTTCTCTCTCTTTAAAAAGGATAATAACGCCTGTTCTTCCAACCTCATAAGGTTGCCTCTAGAATCATAGGTTTAAAGCTAGACTAGACCTTAGAGGTCATCTGGTCCAATACTCTCATTTTACAGAACCTGTAATAGTCATATCAGGCTCAAATAAATTATCTGATATAAGAACAGTCTGAAAAGTTTAAAAATACTAGATACAAGTGTATTATTATTTTGGAGAGAGAGCATGGTAAATGGAGACGATCGGCAGGTCTAGCGCCAGTATACTTGAAATGGAATCCCAGCTCCGCCATTTAATACCTGCGTGATAAAGAACAAGGTATTTAACCCCTCCAGGCCTTGCTTTTCTTGTCCATAAAATGAGGAGGTTGTGCCAGATGACCTCCAAGGTCCCTTACAATTCTAAATCTATGATGCTGCATTCATTGTGGGATCAATCAAGCTTTGACGGACTGAATGGTCCCCCAGGAGAAGTAAGGGTCTTCGGTGTTGAGTGCATTATGAAAGGGACAAGGGGGAAGGCTCATGGTAATAGTGAAACAAGCATGGACAGCGGCAAAGCAGCTCTCATTCCCACCAACACAGTAATTTGCTTTGACTTCTCAAGTGGGAAAACAGAGGAGCTAAGTAGATGGGAGAATTTCTTAGCAGGCCTGTCTCTGGAATTGGAGGCCCCAGGGATTGACAGGTTGAATCTCAGGGGCATGAGGGCCTCATTCGGTGGGACCTCAGGCCATACTTCTCTTTTGGGGAAACTGCTCTTAAGTTGGAAAGAGGTTACCAGTGTAAACATATATGGGGAGCGGAGTATGGATTTTTTAAATTTGAAAGCTTGAGAAGAGTTACAAGTCTTCTTCATTCCCCCACGTAGTTAATCTGGTTCCCTTGTTTGATTTATCTTCTTGTTTCCCTAGGTTTTATACAAGGGGATATGTAAAAGCATAAGAGCTGTTCTTAAGTAGACCCTGCAATCTAAGACATCCCCCTCCCTAATCCCTGATGCCGTATCCATTTCTCATCTGCTCTCAAAGACCTTGACCCAGCCTTCCACTTCGAAATCCCTCAAACCTAGCCCCTTCTGTACTCAGTGTTCACCAGATAATGGCTAGTTTCCAAAGCACCAAAGACTAGGTACTGGGGAGGAGAAGAAGAAGAAGAGGAAAAAGAAAATTCCTCCAGGGCCCTTGTGTGTCTGAACCAGACCAGGGTTTTAGGGGCAGCTAGCTCTCAAGGGAATTCATTCCCCCTATCTCCACCCTCAGGTGTCTGTTGAGTTATACTGAGTATCAGTATGTTTAACCCCAAGGAAAGTGTAATTGTTGCGGGGTCAGTCAGGAGACTGGTTCAACGTCTCTTAGCCTGTGGTTTTGGCATCCGCTAGCAATACAACTTTAGGCAAGTCACTTAACTCCTCATTTTCCTCATTTATCAAATGGACTAGTACCTACCTCAGAGGATTATGAGAAGAAGTTTCCTCAGTGCATGATACAATGGAAAGATTGTTGAAATTGGAGTCATAGGACCTGGGTTCAAATTCAGATTCTACCACTTACTACCAGAATAACCTTGGGCAAGTCACTCTCTGGGTCTCAGTTTCCTCATCTATAAAATGAAGAGAATAGACAAATGAACTGTGTAAGGGTGCTGTTTGTTTTCACATCTCTGGCTACTGCTTCAGTTTCTCCTGTGTGCTCTAGCCCTGAGGAATCCTTAAAGGAAAGTGCTTTATATTATCTCATTTGAGGCTCTCCCGTAGCCATGTAAGGTTGGTACTGTAGGATATATGGCAAAGGCTCAGAGAAATTAAAGGTAATACCTATGGTCACACAGCTGGCAAGAAGAGAGCCAGGGTTTGAACCTAGGTCTTTCTGACACCATGGCCAGTATTCTATCCAGTGGCTGTGATCTGCCTTCAGTTTGGGTAACTTGGTCCTCATTGCTCCTTGGTGGTGATGCCTTTGAAGGGAAGAGGTCAAGGAATGTAGCTCTCCAATGTAATTTTACCAGGTCAAACCTTACTAGGCTGGATGGTTAGAGAAGGGGAGATAGTGGCACCTTAGAAGGGCAGAGTCATGTCTTTGAATGAGCCTAGACCTGAACTCCAAAGCTACTTGGAACCTTAGATGATTCTCTTCCCCAACTGTGTTCTCCAAGATCTGGATCCCTCCCTTCTAAAATATTAAATATGAAAGGCAGCACCGAATAATTGATCAATCTCAAAGCCAAAAAACACGGGCTCAATTTGCGTCACTGATATATAGTGGGTGTGTGACCCTGGCCAAGTCACTTTATGTCTTAGTGCTCTGGGAAACTCTCTAAGATTAGACGTTTGAGAGCTGGTCACAAGTTGCATTACTAGAGGAAATTTCCTCATTGGGCATTTCCCTTTTACTAATGAAATTTTAACCCAAATGATTAAATATGATGTTATTCTTGGATTGGAAACACTAAATACATGAGACAATCTTTTGCTATGAAACTAGACTTAATTTCATTTTTTTGGTCCCATACTTCCCCTCTACCTCCTTTATTTCCATGTATTAGAAACACTAAATACATGAGACAATTTTTTTGACTGAAAAGACTTAATTTCCTTTTTTTGTCTCAAATTTCCCCCTTCCTCCTTTATTTCAAAGAATATTTTATCCTTCTAAAATCCTGGATTTTAGAATTGAGGTTTAAAAATCACATTTAGGGGTTCTTTGGGAATAGTGATGTATTCTAAACTCAACATTAACCCAAAATTAATTTGGGCTAATGTTGATCGATCTCATCCCACTTTCCCTGTTTCCTTGATGAAATTTGAATTTAGAGAAATGAAATGATTTGCCTAAGGTCACACAGCAAATCAAATCTAGAACCCAAGTCTCCCAAATACCAGTCAATTGCTCATTCCACGAAATCAACCTGCCTGAAATTGGTGTCTGGGTGCAAAGGTCTGTCTAGGATTCCACATAGCTCTAGTTCCTTCTTTTACTGTAAAATAGATAAAACATTGAGAGGCAGGATGGTAAAATGTATAAGAAATCAAGCCTCAATCTAGAAGACTTGGGTTCAAATCCAGCCCTTGACACATACTGGGTGTGCTATTGACTAAGTCTTAACCTATCAGGGCACGGACAACTTTCCTAGACAACAAATTGCAGAATGACAGCGTTGATAGAGGGAATTTTCTTACTGGGGTGTCTCCTGGACCGATGAAATAATGGTCCAAACTAAAAAGAAAACTGCCTTATAGATTTAAAATTAGCTGTGATTTCATGGGCAGCTGCTGCCCTTCCACAATAGCCCGTCACTACCCTTCCCGCCTTAGATGATTTCATGAGTTGCTCTGGTTGCTCTGGCCAAAGGTAGCTAACCTTGTAGTGATGACCCTCCTCGAAGATAGATAGGTTAATCCTTAGGAGACAGCCCACACTTGATAGCTGGGCTCTCCTTCAAAACTTTCAAGCTGGGTAGGACCTATCAGTGCTCTGCTGTTACTGCCCTCAGAAACCTAAGGTCACCTCCATGCACCCTGATAAGGAGTCAGGGCTAGGAGTCAGTTACTAGAGATGTTATATATTACTATAGATTGTCTATACACAGAGGGAATGTTCGTCCTACACCTCTAGATACTCTTGGTGAAAAGCTCCCCCTAAGTCCTAAGGGTCGGATTTTGTCTTCAACCTAGACTAAGAGCAAGCTCACCCAGGGAGGTGTTTATGTTACGTATTTCTATGACCCTTATAGATTCGGTTCATAGAATTTAGGGATTAGGGGTTATCTAACCCAGGGATTCTTAACCCGGGGTCTGTAAACTGTGTGTGTGTGTGTGTGTGTGTGTGTGTGTGTGTGTGTGTGTGTACACACATTGTACTACAACGCAATTGTTTTCCTTTGTAGTTCTATGTATTTAAAAACAGTATTCTGAGATGGGGTCCCTAGGTTTCACTAGACTGCCAAAAATGTGCAGGACACAAAAACAGGTTTAAGAATTCCTGTGGTTGGCCAACTCCATGCTAGTAAGAAGTAAAACTGACTTAAACCCCGGTCCTGTGACGCCAAATCCGGGGCTCTTTTCTACGCTTCATTTATCCTAACCAAAATGTACTTCGGCGTTAAGGGACCAAAAGGTGAGTTCATGTAAGTAGACTAGGTGCAGCACGTATCGGGGCGCATGTGCACTTTCAAAATCCATCTCCAAGTGTGTGCACACAAACGCAGGAACACGCACTCAGGCCCTCCAGCTGGGCCGGTTAGCGTGCATGTGAGCGCTTAGCGGAGGAGCGCGCCTGGAGGAGCCCGCAGGGGCTGCTCCGCTCTCTCCCAGGGAAACTCTGGGCATCCATCAGTCTGTTAATTGCACTAATTAGAGATCGCGGAGGTGTTAATTGGAAAACCCTGGTATTGTGCCTGTTTGGGGAAGAAAACGTCAATAAAAATTAATTGATGAGTTAGCAGGGCGGGCGGCGCGGGTTTGCGGCGAGTCACAGGGTGTCGTGGCAAATGTTACCGCTCAGATTAAGCGATTGTTAATTAAAAAGCAACGGTAATTAATACTCCCGCTGCCATATGGTCCCGCTAAAAGACACAAAAGGTTTCTCTGTGTCTCCTCCCAGGCCCACACCCCTACCCCAGCACCCTCTTCTCCCAAAGCGCCTGGCGTGGTCGCGACTCCTGTCCCCAACGAGCTCGTGTCTTCTTTCGGACATTCTCGCTGCCGATTCTGACTCTGCAGAAGCGGACTCGGATGGGTCCGAGCTAGGCCAGGTTTGAAGTTCAGCGCTCTGCGGTTCTTCACTTCGAGGCCAGCCCTCCGAGCGGAAGTTGTAGGTAGCCTCGGGAGCCTCCCGAGCCCAGGGAGCTGGAGAAGGGGACTGGAGCTCCGGCTAGCTTTCCCTAAGCTCTCTGGCTGGTTACAGCCGGTGGAGTCTCAGCGGCTTCCTGGTCTCAGAGCTGCAAGGGTTGTCAGCCCCTGCTCCCCCTGGGGGAGTCACACTTGGGATCGGGGGAGGGGATGGGGCGGGGCAAACCTCCTGCTCTCCTTTCCTCAGAGAAAAGATGCCAAGGGGATGGGAGCAGAGACCATAAAAGGCTAGAGATTGAACGATTTCTTTGGTTTATGGACCCTCCTCCCCCTTCTCTATGAGAACTATCAACCAGTCCAGGTCAGCACCCTCGAAGAGGTTAAGTGAAGACCCAGGTCACAGAGCCAATGTGTCAGAGGTGCAACTTACTTATTCCAAGTCTAACAGGCTCTAAGAACCGCTGTCTCTATCCACCATACATGCCTTGCTATGTTCCTAATGAAAGCATTAGAAAATTGGAGTTCAGGAAACCGACTGAGTGCATTGCTTATATGTTCGGTTGACTCCCAATCATTTGTTGAATGAAAGGATGAATGAAATATTATATATTTTAGTATTTGTGTCACTGATCCACCAAGCTGCAAACTTCCTGAGGGTGAGACTCTATTTTCACTAAACCTTGCCTTTCCTCCAGATCCTAGAATAGTGCTTTGCATAGAGTAGGCCCCTAATACATATTTGTTGATTGAATGGATAAATGTGGAAAAAAGAATTGTTTGGGGGAAAGAGCACATGTGTCAAATTGGCTCCCTGTGACTGCCGCTCCTCGATCTGGGCTCTAGGGTTCGTTCTAGAACAGAACTCAGGATTTGGACTTGACTTCCCCTCATCTAGTCCTCCCATGAGGAGATATTTTTATTTTTTTTGAAGAGGCTTCTTTTAACTTCATATTTTATTTCCCTTTCCCCTTCTTGCTCCTCTTTTTCACCTTCCTTTTCTCTGTGATTTTTCTCTCTTTCTTTTCTCTTTTTTTCCCTTTCCCCTGTCCATTCTCTCTTTTCTTCTTTCTGTTCTCCCCTGCTAGTGACTGACTCTTGGGGCCATGGGGCTGGGTCCAGACAAACAGTCTGCTCCCTGCCCACCCTAACCTCCCCGCCCTTTTTGCCGGCTGAACCCAGTTACATCTAAACCTGCTCCCTCACAGCTTACCCAACATACCAGCCCCATTGCAACACTTGGAGGAGAAGAAGGCGGGGGTGTGGAGTCTGGTTGTGTGAGTGTAAGGGTGTGTGTTGGAGTACAGAATGTGGTTGTGGGGGAGTGAGTGTGGGGGTATGTGGGTAGGAGCGAGTGACTGTGTGAGGAGGTGTTCGGGTGTGTGTCTGCTAGTGCAAGGGCTCCTGGAGGGAACCAAGAACTCCACATGGGAATTAATGTCATTCATACACCCTGCGGAAATGACTTTTCAAATGCATATAATCTCAAGCATGCAAATGAGAGGCTTGCTTCACCCTGTTTAATATGAATGATCGGCCCTTGAATAGCTATTATTACACGCCACATTGCAGCAATTATGTTGTTCACTGGTTGTCTTCGGCACCCCCCCCCCCAAAAAAAAAAGGGGTCAGAAAAGAAAGGGAGCTCTAGGCTTTCTTCTCTCTTCCTCTTTCCCTGTGGCTTTCTCCAAACTTGCATTATCCAGCTGTTTGATTAGTGACTCAGTAGTGTTTGTGTATGTTCACATGTGTAAATCCATACATGTCTACAGGAGGGTGCCCTCTTTCTTCCAAGGAGGGCAGCTGTTGGATCCTCCTTCCACATCTCTCAGATTTTCCTCACTGGTCCCTGAACCCCACCATAGATTTGAGTGTCAGCATCAGCCAAGAAGATGGAGGCCTGTGAATTGTCCCTCTCCCTTTCCTTCTTCATCCAATCGTATTTTCATCTGGCCTGGTCCCGAGTCTGAGAAAGAGTGGCTGGTGGCCAGAGGTGGGGGTCAGCTCTCATGGTGTGAGCTGAGCCTGTGGAGGAAGGCCACAGAAGTCCCATCAATCACACCTCAGCTGCTTGCCCTCAGGCTGACACCACCATTAAGGCTGGAGACCAGAGTGCTCAATCTCTTCCAAACCATCACCCTACCAGGGCCAAGCCCCTGTCCCTGCTGCAGCCCCTAGTCACACAGCCTCAGCCCCTCTCCCTCTGGGGTGACAGGAGGCTGGGTTGTAGCACCATGTGAGTATGAACCCACAGGGAAATTCACAAACATAGAAGCAACAAGCACATGGGTAGACAGACACATACACACACACAGCAAACACACACACACATGACACAGACATAAATCCTTATGCATGGATCTGATCATTTTCTCTTCATTAGCTCCCTGTTGCCAACCAAATAAAGTTCATACTCCTTGGCCTGACTTTCCAGTCCTCCCACAATCTGGTGCCACCCTTCCTTATTCTTCCATTTTCTTCCTTCATCCAAACTAGATCATGTACCTTCCTTCTTTTGTGTCCCAGTGCCTTTCCTTGTATGGCTATATGTTTTGCCTTCCCTACCTGTTGAATCCTTAACCATTCTTTCAAACCCAATTCAAACCCAAAAAGCCTTCTCTGATCTCCCAGGTTGGTAATGACCTTTCCTATTGATAACTCAAACTTTGCAGCTCCCTGCTATACTTATGTGGGCCATGGAGGGGTCCTGGAGTCAGGAAGACTCATCTTTCTGAGTTCAGATCAGATCTCAGACACTTACTAGCTGTGTGACCCTGGTAAGTCACTAATCCTGTTTGCCTCAGTTTCTTCATATGTAAAATGAACTGGAAAAGGAAATGGCAAATCCTTCCAGTATCTTTGCTAAGAAAACCCCAAATGTGCCCATGAAAAGTCAAATGACTGAAACAATTGAAACAACTGAACAAGTACTTCATAAATTATACAGTTATCTACATATGTGTAGGATCATTGGATTTATAGTTGGGCCAGACTTTAAAGATCATCTAGTCTAACCCTCTCCCTTTACAGATGAGTAAACTGAAGTATAGGAAGAGTTCCCCCTAATATTTCTTCTGAGTGCAGGGACAATCCAATCTAACCCTTAGAAAGCATTTATAAAGCACCTACTAAAGTCAATGTGCAAGACTAGATTTTAGGGGCACAAAGAAAAATGAAAATCAGCTTCTGCTCTCACGGAGTCTGCATTGTATTGGCAGGATGCAACGTGTAAACCGATTCATATACACAAATTTACTTGAGGTGGGAAAAAGAATATATTCACTTATGAGGTGGCATATGAGCTGACTTTTGATTGAAGCTAGGGCTTCTAAGAAACGGAGGTGAGGAGAGAGTATATTCTAGGTATGGGGGAAAGACTGTGCAAAGAAAGGCATCAAGTATGTAATCTGTATCAAATTTAAGAAGAGGGAAGGAGAGAGAAGAAATTTGGAAATCAAAATCTTATAAAAAATGAATGCTTAAAATTGTCTTTACATATAATTGGGAAAAATAAAATTATTTTAAAAATGAAATTAAAAAGAAAAGAAAGTTATGAAGGCAGGAGTTTGGCCTCCAGCAAGTGGAACAGTTCAAGGTACCATAAACCAAAGACCTTGGACCTTGGAACCTATCTATTTCAACCTCATCATTTAATCCTTGCAGAAACTGAGAACCAGGAAAATTAAATCAGCCTTGGATAGGGGGTAAAGGAGGGAGGTCATATCTTATCTAATTTTTCATCTTACCCCCCACTGACAAGTGCTTACTACTATTACTTTGCGCACAGTAGGGGCTTAATACGTTTGTGGAGTTGAAATGTAGTACCTAGAATCATAGGATTATAGATTTAGAGATGGGGAGAGTCTTAGGAATCCAGTCCAGCCTCCCCAGTATGCAGGTGAGAAGACTGAAGCCCAGGGAAGGGCAAATGACTTACCCAAGATGACATATTAGTGAATTAGAATCACAGAATTCAAACTCAGGGCTTTTGCTTCCAAATCCATCAGTCTTCATAGAATTTGACCGGAAGATCTCCCCAGTCCTCTCACATCTCAAAAAGGGTCATCTACAAAGACATCAACCCAAACCTAGCCAGTCTAGGTCAACCAAAGAAGGGCTGGGAATTTCTCCTTTTGGGGGAAAGCGTAAAATTCTGAGGCCATAGCTTTGGCAGAGCCTTGAGTTGTTGATGTGGCCTCTCAATAGTCAAGTCTTTTACAACTACTCATTCCCTAATTTTCTATGGAGCCATCATGAAAAAAATTAGAAGAACAGCTCTCCATTCTGAGTATCCTAGATTCTAAATCAGAGACCCTGGGGAGAGAGATGTCCATCCCTTTCCCCGGAAGAAAAATGGGATTGACTAGGGCTTGGTGTGGGAATAGTTTTGGAGAGGTTGGGACCAGTTCTATGAACTGGTATAATTTGGAAGGGTAGTGGGACACCTCTTCTCCTAGAGGTGTAGAGGCAGTCTGATAGAATGGAAAGAACTCTGAATTTTGGAGTTAAAAGACCTAGATTAAAATTCCAACTATTCTACTAACTAGTTGTATGACTAGTTATATGTATCATTAACCCCTCAGGGACTTCAGTGCCCTCACCTGCAGAATAGAATGGGGAGGGGCAAGAGAAGGAAGGCTCTGACTCTTTTATTAATTGTCCCCCATCACTTAGCACAATCCCTGACACTTAGTAGGCACTTAATAAATGTTTATTGGATTTTATTGGTCAGTCTCTAAAGTTCATTTTAGGCCTTAATCCTATAATTTGGTTTCCAATTCCCCCTCATGTTAATTTCCAGGGGTGGAGGGAGTCAAGTTAATTTCTTCCTATCACTCTCTCCTTCCTCTTTCCCTTCCCCCCACACTTTGAATTTCCTCCTGTGAATTTTTGAGGAGATTCAGTTGGGGACATGGCAGGGCAGGCCAGGAATACAGCTCTTCTAAACTCCTAAGGGCCTTATCCTAAGGACTGGAGCACGTAGAAGTGAATAGGTTTTTAACCAGGCGTAGGGAAGTAACGCCATCGCTCCTCTGCCTTTTCCTGCTCAGTCCTTCAGTACTGGGGTCTCCACAAGCCCAGTAGAAGACCAGGGAACTTACCTAATACCAGCATCGCTCTGAAGATGACTCTTCTTTCATTCCTACCCCCTCCCACACTTCTTTCTTGGCATGGGCTTGGGGGTTGGGGGAGCTTCAGGCCAAGAGGGAGGAGGCTACAAGCAAGGGGATGTCTGCCTGCAGAATTTGGGGGAGGGGGTAAGCTGGAGTGGGGGTGGTGCCTGAAAGCAGACTCTAGTTGAGGCATGTGGGTATTGGGGACAGAAAACTACCTTGGGATCTCGAGTCTCAGCCCCTCCTTTCTTCCCTACCCCCCTCCCCATCCCCGTCCCCATCCCCTCCTCCAGGTCCCGCTAGAGCGACATGATGGTGGAATCCGCCTCGGAGACAATCAGGTCGGCCCCGTCCGGTCAGAACGGAGTCAGCAGTCTCTCCAGCCAGAGCGATGGTGGCGGTGGTGGCGCTGGAGCCGCAGGAACTGTGACAGGAGCGGCAGCAGCAGCAGGAGGAGGAGGAGGAGCTGGGAGGGATGGAGGAGCCGGCGGGGAGAGCAACGGCGAGATGAGCCCTGTGGAGCTCTTGCACTTTCAGCAGCAACAGGTAGGAGCTGTCTCTGACTCCCCTTCCCCCACCCCAGCTCTTTCCCCCCACCCCACCCCCTCATTCATCCCCCCTCCGGTTTCTGCTCCATCCGTCTGTCTCCTCTGATCCCACAGTCTGGGGGGAGGGGAAAGAAGGAGGAGAACTGGGCCTTACTCCCACCCCTGGCTTAATGAGGAGGGATCTTCTGCCCGGTGACAAACTGCTTTTCTTCTATCCCCCCCGGTCTCATTTCCCCGATCCCGAAAAGGGCCAGTCTTCTAGCGCCCCTGCCAGGCATCCGCTACCGTTTAGTCTCCTAGGTGGTTGGGAACTGGCAGAGGAGATGGGGCCCAGGGGGATAGGTTCAGTCTAACTTCAAGGAGGCTCCCTTCTGGAGGAAACTCTAGGGGGTGGGGCTTGGATGCAGCCTGAATTGACTGGAGAGTTGCTGTGCCCTCCTCAGGGAACTAGAAGGACTAGAGTCTGGGCACTTTTAGCATGTGCATGGATAGGTAGTTTAAGTACCAAATGGCTCATTCTCTGGGTGTTCTGTGATTGAGGCTGGTTGGGTAGGGATCTGCCTACTTTGATCTTCCCGGCAAGGTATAGTGAAAAGAGATTTGGGTTCAAATCCCAGCTTTACCACTTCCTGTCTGTAATCTTGGATGAGATGCTGCTCTCTGGGTCTCAGTTTTCTTGTCTGTAAAATTGGGGGAAGGGAAAAGGAATGTTTTGGCATCTAAGGTCCCTTCCAGCCCTGAATGTGTGACTGTATGAACTATGATCCTAAATCTCTCTGGCCAGTACACCACCTCTTTTGTCCCCTCAGGATTTCAGGAGGCCCAGGAATCCAAAGATGATGTGGTCCTTCTAGTCTGGAAGAGGCCTCCAGTTGCAGTTCTAGATTGCATGTTTGGGGTAGGGTAAGGGAAGGTAACGGATTTAGAGTTAAATGACCTTAGAGATCCAGTGTGTTCCCCTCATGTGAGGGTGGGGCAGAAATGATGTTTAGACCTTTCGTTTCATCCATCTTAGGAACTCTTCAATCGAGAAAATTCTCTCTACCAATAAAGATGGGCCCCTGTCCTACAGTTTATTGTCTCAGAAAGTTGTCTAGAAAACTCAGGGATTAAGTGACTCCTCCAGCCAGTATATGTCAGTAAATCAGTCAGTAAGCACCTACTAGGCACCACTGTGCTATTCCTTGGGGATATAAAAAGAAAGGGAGAAGACAGTTCCTACCCTCAAGGAGCCCCTGGTCTAATGGGAGATACAACACAAAAACAACTATGTACAAACAAGTCTATACAGGATAAGTAGGAAATAAGCACCAGAGAGAAAGCAACTAGAATTAAGAGAGGTTGGGAAAGACTTCCTATAGGACCTGTACTTGAAATTAGGTCTTTCTAAGGATAGTTCTTTGTCCACTGTGCTACAATACTTCTTGAGTACCTAGTTTTTTGATAGATCCAATTCATGGGGATCCTCTGGGGGCCCCTCTCTGTTGGAAAACCACCCCCACTTTCATATTCTCTTCCCCCTTCCAATTATACTTACTTCTCCTTCCCTGTACACACACCCTATTTCCTGTAAATAATTAAGGTCAGAGTATGTCTACAAGACAGTTAAGAGACACTGACACTGCCCAGTGAGCTCAGCTGTATGTATAATGACAAGGCAGGGGCCCCATGTCTCATGGGTTGGAGAAAAGAGGGAGAATCATGCTTTACTTGTTTGGGGAAAACCGGCTGGGCCAGCCTTCAGTCTGGGATTCTCCTTCATTTATTTGTTTTTGCTTCTCACATCTGAAGTTGCCCCTGTTAGCCCTGATGACTTCAAGGTGAATGTGGAAATACAAAGATGTGAAAAGGGAGGCATACCCCTGCCTTTCAAAGCCCCAGCTGAGACCCCAGCCTGTCCCCTCCCCATTCACTCCACTGCCACCACCACTGACACCCCCAGCCCACCCCAATCCAGGACACCAATCCTGCCCATTCTGGATCACATTGCATTGATCCTGAAGGACCCTGAGAGAAAACAGTAGACTCCTAGAATCTTCAAATTTGAGTTGCAAGAGATTTTGAAAGTGATTTAATCTCCCAGCACCCTCTCAATTTACAGATAAGAAAACTGAGACCAAGAAAGAGAAAGTAAATTGCCTAAAGTCACTCAGCTAATTTTAGCTACAAGAATAAGCATTGGAACTACCTCTCCTGACTCTCAGATTTTGTTCTGACCAGGGATGGACCTTGGAACATAAAGTATTAAATACAGAAAGTCAGAACCAGGAAGACATCTTCCTTGGATCTTAGGTCTAGAACTGGGAGGACATTAAAGGCCATTTAATCCAACCGCCTTATTTTACAGATGAGTAAACTGTAGTGCAGTGATTTACCCAATGTTACCCAGTAAGAATCAGAGATGAGATTTGAACCCAAGAACCCTTTTCACTGTACTACAATGCCTCCTCTCTTAGATTAGCAAATATTAGAACATAGAACATAGAGTATCAGCTGGATGGAATCCTAAAACCATCAGATTATAGGCTTTGATCTGGAAAGAACCATGTAGGCTATCTAGTTTTCTTCATTTTACAGATGAGGAAACTGAGGCACATGGAGGTTATTGACTAGTTCATGGTCATAAAAGTAGTTGGTTGATTTTTGTCCTTTGTTCTTGAAGAGGATCAAAATGACATCTCCATGTTAGAGTCAAGTATCAGTGCATCTGACTGACTGATCAGATCAATATGAGCTGGGAATGTTCTACCATAGGTTGTATGTGAACATTTGGGATGGATTCTCTAAATTTACACATCTCAAGGTACTTTTGAGAAACTGGTAGTAACCATCTTAGAATGACACAGGACATGGGATTACCTTTGCAGGAAAAGACCTTAGAACATGGAATACTAGAACACAGAACACTGGGCTCTCAGAATTTACAAAGTTATAACAAAGAACATAGAGGGGGGTGGGGAGGTCAGTAGATAACTAAAGCTTCTTCCAATATCTAGATTCTAGGCCAGCCTTTCCCACTTCCCCCATTTTTCAAAGAAGGAAACTGAGGCACATAATGGTGAAGTAATGCACTGGAGTGGATGTCAAATGAACCTACAATTTCTCTATAAGAAATTGTTGCCTTTCCTAAAACCATTTCATGCTGGAAGGGTTTGAGGACTGAAAAAATAATTTTCTTTTCCCTACTGCTTAGAACAGAACAAGAAATGTTTCCAAGCCTTGCCCCCCTGCCGTTCGGTTAGTGTCTTGGATCGTCCCTAGCAATTCTCAAAAATCCCAGCAAGAGAAGGTCTCCAAGAGGCACAGTGGGAACCCCAGAATCAGAGCCTCCTTTCTCTTGGGGAGCAGGAAGCAGAAACTCAACTGGTTTTCCCCCTAATGAAAGTGCAAATGTTCCCTACCCCACCCCTACATAGATAAACTTTATATCAAAACAAAACGAAAAACAAAACACTCCTACTCCAAAAAAGTCCCCCAATCCTCACCCATTTTTACATGACTATATACCCCTTCCGGGAAGGGTTCCTGCACCATGCTCCTTCTCCCACTCACTCCAAGAGTGTGAACTGTGCCAGGAATATTGAATGCAAGGGGAAATTATCACCTAGGGCAAAGTCTTATTTTAAAACATTTATTTAGTATTTGAAAAAGTATCTCTTGCTTTGAGGAGCACCCATAAAATGTGGACACAATTATCTAGGTAATTTAAATCTGTCTTTTCAAAATCCCCCACAATTGCAGTCATGGAGGGCCTGAATCACGTGGGCTAGCCATATTTAAAGAGGAAGTCTGGGATGGTGGAAAGAGCCTTAGTGACTGCCCAGTCAAATGAACTGGGTTCAGGTGACATTCCTGCCTTCTCTTAGCTATGTCATCTTGGATGGATGACTTTCCATCTCTGAGCCTCAGTTTCCTGACTTTTAAAATCAGATAACCTACCACATGAAGCTGGTGTGTGTGTGTGTGTGTGTGTGTGTGTGTGTGTGTGTGTGTGATGAGATGTTACATGTAAAATGGTCTTTTAGGGTAAAGCAGTACAAGAAGGAAATGGCAAGTAACTAGTATCTGCCAAAAAATAACCCCAAATGGGGTCACCAAGAGCAGGACAGGACTGAAAGGACAAGAATCAAGAATTATGAGGTGTATTGTAAGGTTTAGTACTGGAAGGGACTTTATCGAACATAGAGTTCAAACCTTTCACTTGACAGCCTGGGAAATTGAGGCTCAGAGAGGAGAAAAGGCTTAAACAAGGTCAGCAGTAGGGTTCAAACTTGAACCCGGTTCTTTTGACTGAGACCAGTGTTCTTACCTCTACACCACATGGTGCCTCATTTTCTAGTGAAGTTTTCAGTTTTCCACTTCGAGACAGCTATGTATACACAGCCCATGTTTATGTGTTCTGTTTATTCCTGTTTTTGTTTTTCTTTGGATTTTTAAATGGCCCAATGCCCTAGGCAATCCTTCTGTTTCCCAAATGTGATGCACAGGGTGGGGCCCCAGCTAACCACAGCCCAGTGGAGGGGAGGGTGGGAGGGGGAGGAGCAGCAGGGAAGGGAGTGGAATGGGGGTGGGGAAGGAAGGAGAAGGTTGGAATATAGATTCCATCACTCCTTCCCTTACTGCTTTTTATTAGGGCTACTTGGGGAAATTTAGGTCCTGAACTCTCTGGGACCCTTCAACTCATTGCCATGGGAATTGGTCAAGCAGAGGGGAGTGTGTGGGAAAGAAACCCTGGTAGCTGCCCCAGGGACAGGGCTCCTTCTTCCTTCTTCTACTCCTTTATCCCTCCTCCACTACCCCTTCCCATGCTCCAACATCCATGAGGAAGTCCTTGGAGGCCTCTGTATTAGGCCTTTCCTTAAATAAATAAATACATTATGTCTCTATAGAGTCCCAGCTTTCACATACATGATCTCCTTTTTTCCTTTCAGATAGGCATTATTATTTCCATTTTGTAGATGAAGAAACTGAGGCCTGGAGATGTTAAGAGACTTACCCATAGGCCTACTGCTAATTAATCTCAAAGCTAAGACATACATTCAGTCTCCAGACTCATAATCCAATACTCTTTGAACTGCATCTCTGAGTCTGCATCTCCATTAGGAAAAAAGAGGAGGAAAGTACGGTATAAAACACTTAGTAGGTATTCAATAAATATCTATGGAAGGAAAGAAGCAAGGAAGTTTAGCCTCCACTCCCCCTGATGTCCAAATGATAGGAATAGACTCTTAATTAAAAGTTTATTACGTAAGTGTGAGTGGACCTTCTTCTAGTCTATATCTTTTTCCTTATTTTTATTGATTCATTTTCTTACATTATAATAATTTTTTATATACTCCTCCCTTAATACGCATGCATGAGTACACATACATTGAACTCTTCATCGTAACAATGAAGTTGAGAAAATCAATGGACAGAGCAGTCACATTTGACAGCATATGCAGTGTTCCACCTCCATAGTCCCCCTACGTCTCTACTGAGAGGCAAAATATGTGTTTAATTCTCTGTTTCTAGAACCAAGTTCCTTCACTGCAATGAATCTGGGTTCAGTTACTTTTAGTACTTTTTATTTATATTATCATAGTTATTGTGTGGATTGTTCTTTGGGTTCTACTTTCAACCCCTGACTTCTCTGTACTCTTATTTATAGCTTGTTTATAGAGCAAAAATTTTCCAAAACATTTGTATTATCATAATTTTTTCAAAATTCTACCAATAGATAATCACCCATTTTGTTTGCAGATTTTTTTTAACATCAGAAAGGGTACTGCTATGAATATTGTGTATTGTATGGGACCTTTCTTTTTGTCATTAATCTTTTAGGCATATATGACATGATAGTTAGATCAATGGGTCAAAGAAAATGAACAGATTAGTGATTTTTCTCCCATAATACCAAATCATAGTTCCATCAAGAGTGTATTAGTGTAAATTCCTTCAACATTATTCCAAATGGTTTTTTTTTAAATAATTTTTGCCAACTGGACAGGTGTGATTGCTCTTCTTTCCATGTTCTTGTCCCTCTGTGCTTGATTGCACAATCCCTTATTACCCCTTAAAGTCTTCCTGTTCTTCCCCTTCTCTCTTATTCCAATTTCTTATTGGAAAGTTTACTGGATAAACAATTCAAATCAACAAAGATTTGTTTATGTCTATGTACTGTGTGGAGATGCAGAGATGAAAAGGACATAATCCCTGCCTTCAGGAAATTTATAATCTAATGAAGGGATTCCAACATATACTCAATAAGTTTCAAGATCCAGTATGATAAAGGCAAAGGAAGGATCCAGATAAAGAGCTCTAGGAAAATTTAATGAGGGAGATACTGGTTTTAAGAGGGCAGAAAGGGAAGGGAGATCAGAGTAGGCTTTATGAAGGAGTTGCCTTGAAGGAAAGGCTTTCCAAAAAAGATCAGAGAGGAGGAGTAAGAGCCATGCATCCATGGAGACCTTGCCCATGTGGCAAAGGCACTGGAGAGTACAGGACCATATTTGAAATTGGCCTGGCTCCAATGGAGGGTATCCAAAATGGAACTCATGATCTCTTTCCCTATCCACCCTCCACCTTCTCATTCTGTATTCCCAGTTTCTCTTGAGGGTACCATCCCACCAGCCACCCAAGTTCCTCAACCTTGGCAATACTGTTTAACCCTTACCCTCCCTTGGCCCACACATAGAGTTGGTTGTCAAATCTTGTCCTCTCTACTTGCACAGGATCTCTTGCTTCTGTCCCTTGCTCTTTACTCACACAACCTACTCTTCTGATTTCAGCTCTCATCAGGTCTCCTCTGGACTACTGCAATGGCCTCCTAATTGAGCTCCCTCCTTCAAAACTTTCTCCTCTCTGATCTATCCTTCACTCATCTGTCAAAGTGATTTTTCTAAAGCACAGATCTGACCACATCACTCCTCCTCAACAAACTCCCGGGGCTCCTTATTATCCAGGGACTTTAGGATCAAATATATATTTGTGTTTAGTGTTGAAAGCCCTTCACAACCTGACCCTCTTTCTATCTGTGTGATACATTACTCCCCTTCTTGAACACGGTGATACTGTGATCAAACTAATTTTGTTCCTGTCCCTCCCATGGGGCACTGTCCTCTCACCTTGGCACTGGCTGCTCCCCAGACCTAGAATCCTCCCCTCCTCACTTCTGCCTTTTAGAATCCTTTATTTCAAAATTCTGCTTAAGTGACACCTGTAACATGAAGCCCTTCCCCCAAGGAACTAGTGTCCTCTCCCCTTTCCCAAGGTATTAATTACCTTGTGGTTTTTTAAAATGTATTTTCATGTTCTTATTTATGTGCATGTTTCCCCCCCCCTCAGAATGTGAGTCAAAGGATGGATTGGATGGAAAAAGAAAAGAGACTGAAGTCAGGGAAACTAGTTAAGAGGCTATTAGAATAATCTAGACAAGAGGTCCTGAATGGTGGGATGTGTAAGTAGAGAGGAGGAGACAGATACAGGAGATACAATGGAGGTAGACTTGACCAGGCTTGTTAACTGTTTGGATCCAGAGGAAGAAAGGAGGGGAAGAGTCAAAAAGGATGCTGAGGCATCCAGCCTGGGAGGCTGGGAAGAGGGTGGTACTCTAAACAGAAACAGATTTATTAGGGGAAGATGCTGTGATCAGCTTGGACATATGAAGTTTGTAGGTGCCAGAGAGACATGCTGCCTAGAGGAGAGATCCAGTAGGTAGCTGGAAATGTAGAAGTGGAGCTCAGGAGAGTGACTGCCACAGGAGAGGTCTAAAGCCTGGATGGTTCAGGGTGGGGAGGGAGGGAGGGAAAGAGAGACGACTTGCAGTAGCAATGAGTTGAGAGAAGGAAAGAGATAAAAAGGGAGAGTCAGAAATCAGACTGGTGAATAGTTTACACCGAAGCAAACAGTGCTAGAGAGGGAGCCTGCTTCACCTTGGAGCATGATGGGAGCCCCTGTTTCCATGCAGTTGGTAAGCTTGTTCAAATAGAATGAGGCAGTAGAGGGGGAGAAGCCTGAAAAGGCCATACCAGGAAGTGGAAGGGAAAAGAATGAAGCTGCGGCTGCAGGGAAAAGGTCTGGGCTATTCCATCTAACCACTTCTTTCCACAGTCTCTTTCTCCTTCTGTCTCTGGGAACAACTGATAAGCCTCCCCCAACCCTTGATCCTGCCTGTTGGCCCCAGTAAAGGGGGAGAGGAGGGTGTCAGTATTTTTTCCACCTCTTCCAGTTCCATCTTCTCACTGAAAATCTCCCTTTTCCCTCATTAAGCAAGTGTTAGAGGGCTCAGAGGAGCAGACAGAGCCATAGTTCCAGTTGTTGGCTCTGGAAAGGACTTAGGAAAGCAGACAGCTGAGATAACATGTGCTCAATCAATCAATCCACAATTCTTTATGAATTCATTAGCATATACTATGCACTGGTCTAGGTTCTGTGGGTACACATACAAAAGCCATATCTTGTCTTCAGGGAGCTTAAATTCTCCTGGGGCATGTCACCTGTTCACAGAATAGGAAATAGAGGGAATATGCAAATTAAATTTCATATAGTGATAGGGATTGGGGGAGGTGGTACCAACAGCTGAAGGAAAAAACCTCTGGAAAAAGGTGGCCCTCAAAATGCAGAATTAAAGAAACTACCAGTTTGAAAAGGCAGAGATGAAGAGGGAGATAGATAGAGCAAGGATTCTTAGGTTTTTTTGTGTCATGGCCCCTTTGGCAATCTGGTGAAACCTATGGGCTGGTTTGCTTGCTGGGCCTTAGATCTGAAAAACAGGGTGTCTCCTAATACCTTCACATTTTCCCCCTTTGACCCTTCCGGTCAATAAAGGAGAGGCAGGGATAAGTCAAGATGCTACAAGAGGCCAGGAGGACCAGGATGAGCGTTTGTATCCCAAGAGGTCAGTTCTAGTGTATGTATCTAGTCATGTATCATTGCTAGTCGTTTGCTTGCAAGCAGAAAAGAGAGGGGGAGGTCAAGAATGTAGAGGAAGAAAATGCCAACATATACTTTAATCACCCTTGGTGGTTGGGCACATAACCAGAAGGGATCCCGTTAGGTGGTGCAGTCAGGAGGATCTGAGTTTAAATGTGACCGAAGACACCTACTAGCTGTGTGACTCTGGGCAAGTCACTCCTGATAGGAAGAAAGGAGGGAAGGAGGGAAGGAAGGAAGGAAGGAAGGAAGGAAGGAAGGAAGGAAGAAAGTAGTTTGTGAAATGCTTTTAAAAAAAGGATCTGCCATTCAACAAAAGCCATCGGAACTGGGACAAGACATTTGTCAAGGCCTAGTGCAAGGCTTGAAGATGGTACAAGGGTGTGCATATGCCCTTCTCTCCTACTGTCCACAGGAAATCTACATTGTTAATATTTTACAACATAAAGACCTGGATGCCATCAAAGGCAGGAGGGACATTCTAGTCTTTAAAAGTGTACTTTTATAAAAAAGGTATTCAAAATGGACACCCCACCCCCACCCCCGTCCTTGCATTTTGTGCCCTTCATTGCTGCCTACCCAACTACTAGTTCTGGTTCTTAATCCAACCCTTTCCTTGTATTCTAAGGAGAGCAGGGAATCCCACCAGGGATTTGCTTTAGGCTCTTTACTCACTGAAGATAACCTTGTAGGGCGAGCCACTTTAGTCCTGCAAGGCAATCCTCCCCGCCTCCTCTCCCCCACCCCTTTACCAGGTTCTGAGGGACCTAGAACGTAGTGAGAGGAGGGACTCAGGTTGTTTGGTGGCCAGGGCTAGAGTTACACACTGGCAATGACTAAAATGTATATAGCTTTTTAAAAGTTTGCAAAGAGATTTACATATGTCATCTCATTTGATTTACATCTATTATCTCATTTGATCCTGACCACAACCCTGTGAGATTGGGGCTATTATGAACCCCATTTTTCAGATAAAGAAACTGAGGCTGAAGAAAGATAAGTGACTTGCCCAAGGTAACACAGTGTCCGAGGCAGAATTCAAACTCGTGCCAGGCTGATGCCAACATTAGCCCTCTACCCGCTGAGTGATAATTCACTATTAGTCTGTCTAGTCCAACCCCCTTACTTGTACCTACGGGGCACTTCGGCCTGCCTGGCCTCTAGCCCCCTCCCCAAGTGCCCCATTCTCCAGAAGGCCCCCGATCGTCCTCCACTCAGAGGGCACACGGCCTTTGTTCTGCACCTCCTCCCCTGACCCCCTCTCCCACGTCACAGGGGGTATTTGATCATTCTATCCGTGCCTGGACCGGACTGTAGGCACCCTGGGGGCAGGGGCCCTAACCTGGCCCACACCAGGGCACGGGGTGAGGGGCAGAGCCAGCTCAGGCAGGCTGGGGGAGGGGGAGGGGACCCAGGAGATGGGGGGAGGGGGCTGGGGAGTGCAGCAGCCTGGGGAGGGGGCGGGCCGAGCCGGCTGGCGGCCGGGCTGTAAAGCGTCCCGGGCCCCTCTAGCGTGCACTCCCATTGTCCCCGGGGTCACTCGGGGTGAAAGGTCAGGCGGGGTCATGGGAGGGTTGCCTAGCGTCTGGGAACTCCCACCGAAGTTGCTGTGGCAACAGGGGCCGGCTCCTGCCCGATCACATCCTGTGACGAGATTCAAAGCGGCCGGGGGTCCCTGCACAGTGAGCTTTTAACTCTGCCAGCCATGGAACTGGGGCGGGGGGCTGGTGAGGAAGGGGGTCGGGGGAGGGGAAAAAGGAAAATGGAGCTGGGATGGGGGTGGGGGAGCGAGGAGGGGAAGGGGCACGGTGGACTTTCAGACACTTTGTGGTTTGCCCTCTCCAGGGCCCACGTGGGGAGGGGGGCGTTAAACATTCCTGCCCGAGACCTTTCCTAATCAAGCCACCCCCCCCCCCGTAAAATCTGGAGAAATGTTAGGCTCACTTACCCTCCCTGGGCCTCAGTTTCTCCATCTGTAAAATGGAAGGAGGAGGGGTGGCTTGGCCCCAGGAGTTTCTGAGGCTTTGGTTTCCTCATCTGTAAATAGGGAGGTTGGACCCAGAGGTCCCTAGCAACTCCGAATCTGGGGGGATGATTCCCCTGTCTTAGTGGGTGACCTCACATAAAGCTCAGTTTTGTTGCTCTAACGGAGTCAGAGTCTTAAGAGTGGGAAGAGACCCCAGAGGTCATTTAATATCATGCAACAGAGTCATCAGTGTCCAGATCTTAGCGCTCCCCCTCCCCAAAAGCGATGGGGGAGCTGGGAGCTTCCCACAGGTCCACATGTCCTCTAATCAGTATTTGTTGAATTAAGTTGACAGAGGCCTAAACCTCACAGGCTGGCCCTGAAAGCCCCGTTTCCTCCTTCGTTTTAGGCACTCTTCAAAGGTTCTTTCTTCTCATCCTTCTCTGAACAGTTCATCCATTTCCTCCACTCTGTCCTGACTTCCCATACCAGTGGCCCCCATGGTCACTTCCTCTGTCTCCATCCTACACGATACATTCCTCTCTGTTCTCCCTGACCAGTACAGCCTTGGAGAACTGAAGCATGCTGTGAAGGGCTGGAGAGGTCTCCCTTGATTCCATGGGACAGAGGAGCCTTGGGGGGGCCTGGTCTACTTTGTCCATTACCCCCTTTCCTTCTCAAATTTTAGCCCACCCCCAACAAAGCCTGGGAGGTGCCTAGGGGTTAAAGTGGGAAGGAGGTTTAGAAAGTAGAGTTCATGGACAAGTTGAACCCAAATGGAACCCTGGTAACCCTGCTCAAGGTCCCTATGTTGTGGGGCTGCCCACACCCCTTTCTTTGCCATGGCCTGTCCCTTTATTTCTAATCATGGGTGATACAGCTATGGGATAATGTTAGTGGTAGAAAATAGTGTTGAAGGTTGAAGGGAATGTGAGAGGGAAAAATGGGATGAGAAGCTGTGATATATGGGTAGGGGAAGCTTATTTTCCCATCTTCCCTCCCCTCACCCCATGTTTGTTATTTACGTAGGCAGGTGCCCCTTTGGGAACTACAGTTTTCTAGGAGGAAAGGACAGGAAATAAGCATTTATATGGAGCCTACTGTATGCCAGGCACTGTGCTAAGCACTTTTTACAAATATGTCATTTGATCAACAAAAGAGGAACATTTCTAACAGGAGGCAGCTGCATTATAGAGAGAGAGATGAGGGGATGAAGAGAGAGTACTGGGGGCTTTCATGGCCATAAGGAGAGATCTCTCTAGGATGTCTGCCCAGAAAAGCTCTGACCTATCTTTTGCTTTGTTTTACAAATATCATCTCTCCTTTTACCCCTCCCTTTCCCTTTTCTCCACCTTGAACCTACTTCCTTGCTCACACCTTCATAATGAGACAAAGTAGGGCATAGGTCCCAAAGGAAAAAAGGGAGGGGATTGTATAATACCTTTCATTCTGAGGAGTTGAGGATCTATCTGTAATACATCAGATTTCTCTGACCAGCCTACCCAACTCTTTCAACATCATAGGCTATTCAGTAAGATTAGCCTAGACTTGGAGCTGGAAAGGACCTTCAAGTCCATCTAGTCCAATCCTTTTATTTTATAGAGAGGAAACTGAGGTCTATAGAGGTAAAGTGACTTGTATAGATTTGGAGTATCAGGGATGAGGGAAGAACAAAGCCCTCTTTCCCTTTATGCCATGTTCCAGTGACCCCAGAGTCAGCCATGTTGATAGAGAATGCCCTTGAATTAGGGTTCAGCACTTTGGTTAGTGAAAGGTCTCCTCTGCTGCCCCGCAGTGTGTGCCCCTTCGCCTTGACAAGTCCCCAACAGGTGTTCTGAAGAACAGGGATCAGCAGAGAATTGGGTTTTCCCTTGTCCAAGGATCCTGTCATCTCTGGGGAGAGCTCAAATGGAAGCAGCATCCCTGCTCCCTGTGTTGTTAAGAGGCCCTCTATAATGCTGTTTCATTAGCCCAGGTCTACTTGTTGGGCAGAGAAGCTGGTGGGGATGTAGGGGGATTCCAGGAAGCCTGCAGAGACAAAGTAAGGAGAGTGAACTCAGACAAAATGAAGTGAATGAGTTCTCTCCTGGGAACCCAGCTCCTAAGAGGAGAATCAGACTTAGATTCTTCCAAAAATAAGTTTAATTTCTCAAGGTTTCATTTCTCTCTCACTGCAGCCAAGACTCACCAGGTTTCCTACCCCAGTCCTTGGAAATATCTCAGAAAGCCCACCCACATTCCCTCCTCAGGAGGGCAGCAGATAGAGCTAGTAAGGGCCCTTTCCATAATTCTTCCTGGTCTTTAGATGTAGGGGAAAATGGGAAAACACTGTAGCCTGGTCAAGACATATTTTGGGGAAAAAAGAAAACTAGGATCTATTGACTTGTTGGTGGGAAGGGAGAAGGAACTGAAGGAGGTCTGAAAGGGGCTTTCAGAAGATTGAGTTTCTCTTTTATACATTTTGATTGCTAAGGAGGTCATTTATTAATTCAGAGATCATAAGAGCATAGATTTGGAGCTGATCCAGAGCACTGGAAAAGGGATTTTCCCTCAAACTAGATTCAGCCCTCCCCACCACTCCACTCTCTCCCAACCTCTTCTGTTTCTGGAGAAAATTCATTCCCAAATAGCTAGGGATAGGTATGCTTGTGTGTTTTATCTGTTTGTGTGCATGCTCATATATGTGTCTGTCTCCCTATAAAGGAGTATGCATACCACAGTATTCTGTGGAATGTGTGTGTGTGTGTGTGTGTGTTTCTGGTTTTTATCTTAATAGTTCTAATTCGGGAATGTGCCGATGTCATTTTTACGAGGTTGGTGTAAAAATAATTTATAGCCTTTTCCAAAAAGCTTTTTTTCTAAGGGAAAAAGGTGTAGAATCACTTACGGGATTTTATGGTTCCCCCCCAACCCCCCCCAACTCTTTCCCTTCATCCCCCCTTCACTGTTTAATATCATTTTTATGTCTCTCTCTTTTTCTTTCTCTGTCTCACTCTCCTTTACTGGAGGACAGAGCCTGATTTAAAATTTGGATCTCTTCCAGGTCAGGCTTTCTCCAATAGTTTGGGGCCCAGTGACCTCTGCCCTTCCTCCTTCCCAAGGTCAGGTGCTCTTCACCACACGATGGCCGATGACCTTCTTGTATTGGCAGGTGACCCTCGGTGAAAGAGAAGAGGTTCCTTGTGCTGTTTACTTCAAGCTGTTTTGTTAGACATCTGCCATGTTCCAGCCTAATGACTGGGCTTCCACATTAGCCGTGAGACAAAACAACTATAGAGCCATATTGCCATAGAGTCTAAGAACTGGAAGAGACTGTACTAGTCATCTAGGCCAATCCCCTCCGTAGTCTCATTCAGGCTCCCAGGGAAAGGGGATTAAGGAGTTTTTGTGGCAGGGGTGATGAAAGGGATGAGGCGACCTAGACTTTTTTCTTTTTCTTTTTTTGGACCAGACTTGTAATTTCATTTATATAGTATACTCTAGGAGAGAAATATCTTCTGTCAATCTATACCTTTTCAGGAAATTATAATCTGAGCACACCTGCCTAGGACATTCAAAGGTTAAGTGACTTTCCCAGGGTCATAGTACATGCTAGAGGTGAGAGTTGAACCCAGGTCTTCTCATTTAGAAGCCTGTTGTCCATCCACTATTCCATGGTGATTTTTTTCTTAGAATTTTCCAGAAGTCATATTTCTTCTAGCTTTTTAACTGAACCTCTTCTTTATATATTTTTTATTTTTAAATGTTCTTTGTTGTTGTTTTTTAATGAAAAAAACCTCATGTTTTACTGGGACTTTGTTATTTTCCAGTGCTTTCTCACTTCCACAATAAAGAAACTTCCACTGCAATCATGGAAAGATGGGTTATTTTAAAAACAAATTAGTTGTTTTAAAATTTGTTCTTGATTATTTTAAAAACAAATTTGAAACAAACTTTAATTTAAACAAAAATAAACTAACACATATACTGTGTTTCCCAACTAAAGTCCTCCTCTTCTTGCCAGGATGGGCTCTCCTTTACATAGACTGAATTCTCTCTTCCATTACAGTTATTGACAAACATCTTTCCCTCCATATTAAGTTGTAAACTCCTTGAGAACAAGGCCACAGCATCATAAAACATCAGGGGTGGAAAGGGATCTTAAAGATTATCCAGTTGAACCCCTTAGTGATGTATTAGTGGGTTTTTTTAATTCTGAACTCATATGCACACACACACAAAATCTCAAACCCTAAAGCAGCAAAACTAAAGGGGGACTCCTTTATTATATAGACAAGGAAGCTAAAACCTTTAGGAAGGAAATGACTTAGCTGAGGACATACAGGTATGAAGTTAGAGTTGAGATATAAATCCAGGTTGTTTTATTCCAGTGCCGCCACACCCTGCTTGTGGTATCTAGTACATGATAGGTGTAGTAAATATTTGTCAAATTGGATTGGATTGAATAGAACTGAAGTTTCTGCAGCAGAAGAATAGTTTTCTAGTGCATGTGTAAACAGAAGAGGAAGGCATAAGGGTGGTCAAAAATGGTCTTCAGCCTGGGATCCCAGATTTCCTGATACTTCCTCCAGGTTAAATTCAGCTAATTCAAGTGTAGGGAACCTGCAGCCTTGAGGACACATGTCCTCTAGGTGCTTAAATGCATCCCTTTGACTGAATCCAAACTTCACAGGACAAATCCCCTAATTTGTTCTGTAAAACTTGGACTCAGTCAAAAGACTGCACCCAAGGACCTAGAACGCCACATGTGGTCTCAATAGGTTCCCCTTCCCTGAAATCAATTGCCTGAGTAATGGGGTTAGATGGGGATGGAGGGGAGTTCAATCTTGACATTGCTTAACCAGGTAATTCAAAAGTAAGAGTTTTGACTTTGTTCTGTGTGTCATTAAAACAAACAAACAATGTGCCTCCCACACCAAAAAAAAAAAAAACAAAACGACAAAACTTGCCCTACTCCTCATCCAATACTTAGCACAGTGCTTGGCACACAGTAGGTCCTTAATAAATGTTTATTGACTGATTATATTCAGAAATCAAATCGCTGCCTATTTCTTGAATGCCTGTTATATATGCAAGGCATAGGGGCTATAATTTTCTTCCTAGAAATCCCAGTTTGGGGATTTGTAAAGTTGAAGTTTATTGTTTTTATCTCCTGTGTCTTTCCATTATCTGACCTGGGAGGCTTAAATAATAAAGGTACCATAAGTAATTTTTATGTATCAGCCGAAGGATTACAAAATGCTTTCTTGATATGCTTTATTGGATCCTTAGAACAACCCTGGGAGATATGTAGGAAACTGAGGCAGAAGAGGAGCAGAGTTTGCCATGGCCCCACAAGGTGGCACAGCATTGAATCTGAAATTGGAGGGCCTGGGTTCAAATCTCATCTCTGATGCTTAACCACCTGGGTGGCCTTGAGATTGTAGCTTCTCCTTCCTGGGCTTTGATTTTCTTATCTCTAAAACAAGGGGATTAAGCTGGATAGACTTAGATCCCTCCCAGATCTAGACCAATTGTCTTTTGATTCTAAGTGTAGGAGTCTGGAAATGGGCCAGTGATGCTGCAGGAAAAAAAAGCAAAAAAAAAGGAAAGCTTGTTTTCATTCTTTCCCCAGACTCCCTCCCCTACCATAGAGAGGGCTTAGAAAGAAATTTCCTATTCAAGAATGGGGGTGATGAAATAACCATTGCCTGAGGTTTCTTCCCAAGCTCTGAAATTGTTTAATTTCTGTAAGTTCACAGAGCTGGTCTGCTTTGACCTGGGGGAAGAATTGGAGACTTGAGGTGACCTTCAAGCCCCCTTTTTCAAAGTGTGCTGACAGGCAACATGGTATGAAGTCAGGAATATTTGGGATCAAATCCTGATGTCACCATTTACTTGCGGTGTGACCCTGGGCAAATAAATGATTTAACCCTTCATCTATAAAAATGGAGATACGAATAGCACCTGCCTCACAGTTGTTTTAAGGATCAACTCCCCAATCTCTAGAATTACCCATCCTTTCTATATCCACCGATGTGGAGCCAAAAGGTGACATTTCAGGGGTCCAAGGTGATAGTCACGTGACTTCTAAGATCCTCAAATTCAGGGGCACAATTCTAGATCTTGTATCTAGGACATATGGAGGAAGTCAGACCATGTGAAAGGAAGGGAAGGAAAGTCAGAGGTGGAACATGGCCTAACCTGATTTGGAATCATTTCTGGCCCCATCAACTCATCTGGCTTAGTAAACGTGGGTAAAGTGGTTAAAACATTGTATAAATGTTGGTCCTTATTATTGTTAGAGCAGAATCAGAGGAGAGAGGGGGTTAGGCCCATTTCTTGCTTGGTTTGTAGTTTAATTTTTTTTGGTCAGGAAAGGTCTCAGGAGCTCTCTGTCACCATCACATACGTCCCAAGCCCTGCTTCCCCTCCCACTTTCCCTCAGGCCTGATGCCATCCGTTATAAACCATTTGTTCCTAATTGTGGAGATCCTTGCTAATGACTCCGGAGCAGGGTGGAGGGAAGGAGGAGGAATTGGGTTTCATTAGTAGGGACTGATTTTCTGGGCTTTTTGAAGGGAGAGCTGAGAAGCAGAGAGAGATAGGTTCTCAATAAAAAAAGAGTAAAACCTTTTGCTGGCACTATGAAAATGACCAAAGTCCTTCCTAGGGAACTGAGCGGAACACACACACACACACACACACACACACACACACACACACACACACACATGTCATCGGGAAAAAATATCCTCCAGATTTATAGTTAGAGCTTTAAGTTTTGACTTCCTTGCAATGTGCTACCCTGCATAAACCTCTTCCTCACTCTGGGCCTCAGTTTCTTAATGTATAAAATGAGAGGGTTGGATTACATATGATCTCTAATTAAATTCTATCACCCTAGGATGTGGGAGTGTTGATTTTCAGAGTCCTAATTAGGAATTTGGGTACTCAAGGCAAATTCAGTTGTGGAGGGAAGGGAAGGTCACAGGAAAGTCCCTGTGAGGTTCAATAGTGTATCTCTCAGAGAATCCAGCCCCAACCTCCAAAGCATATATGACAGCCTAGGTAAAGAAGCCATAGGGACAGGGAAAAGATAGCAGGTAAAGGGGTGGGATTCTTAGGTGTGGCTCTTTGTTTCTCAGGGCCAGTCAAGGACCATGTGATCCAGAGGATAACCTTGGGGAAGAATTATCCTCCTCTGTCAGATGTGTATGCCCCTAAAGAAGGTCTGAGTCTTCCTCATTTTTCTCATATCATTATTTTTTTTTTAATCTGTGGAAATGGGAGGTAGAAAAGTAAGATTTCTCAACCTAAATCAAGTAGGTATTTAACTCTGCCCCCATCTGTCAGCCCCTATCTCAGTATTTTCCCAGATAACTCCCTTCCAGAGGTCAGTAAGTCTAGCCTTCACCTACTTAGGGGCTAAGATTTGGCCAGCTTTGCAAGGGATTTCCCTGTCTACCAAGGAAGGTGGGTCCCAGATGACCTCCCTCAGAGATTCTTCATTCCATTCCCAGGCATTTGCCCCTGCTCTCATTCTCCTAACACCTGTCCTGTCTTAATGGCACACACATGAAAGGGTTGAAAGAAGAAATGTATGTAGTGGAGAAGGGGGATTGACAGCTATCATACTCAAGACTTCACCAACATGTTAATCATTTGCATAAGTTGTACATCTGTCTATACTTGCCCCCGGTATTCAACTTAAACACAATTCAACTTGACAACTGTGTATTGAGCAACGGCTGTGTGCCCAAAGCACAATTGTATCTGTGGGCAGATTAAAAACGTACAGTCCCTGGCCTCAAAGAATTTACAACCTGGTTGGGATTAACTAGGGAGAGAAAGAGAGAGGTTGGGTCTAATAGAGACTAGCACTCCTGGTTTTTTTCCTGTCCTTTAAAAGGTGACTCAGTGATTTTTTCCAGAGGGCTAGAAGAAAGCATATATGTATACATGTGATTGCATTTCTTCATATGCAAATCAAACAATGTTAGAACTGGAAGAGACTTCAGATATCATCTAGTCTACCCCCTCATTTTATTTTAATTTTTGAAATATTTTATTAATTCTTTTTATTTTCTACACTCTGTGACTTCCCAATAACCAGCCCACTCCTGCCACAGAACCTAGCCTTGTAACAACAAACAAAAAAGACTAAGCCAAGGGGTGGAGAAGCAGTCCAAGAGAAGGTGGCCAGCTGAAGACATGAGAATAATGCACTGGTTTGAGAGAGGGAAAGAAGATAGGGCAGGAATCTGAGAGAGGAAGCCTTTTGAGACAGCACCTACTGGTCTATTCAACTCCCCATACCTGTAGTCAGTCACTCCTACCAAGAAGGTAAATGAAGTATTTATTAGGCACCTACTGTATGCTCAGCTACGTGCTAAGCACTTTACAAATATGATGTCATTTGATCTTTGACCTCTTGATTCTGATATGATGGAAGCATTTTTGATAATTGGAACCAAAATTGATTCTAAATTTTGAAATCTTTTATTTTGTAGTAATTGTATAATTTGTTGTTCACTTGTTTCTGTTTTCTTCTCACTATATCACATCTTGAACTCCAATTGCATGGCATAATCTCTAGGCCACTGAACTTGGAGTCAGGAAGAATATGATTCAAATCCTGCCCCAGATCAAACCATTTAGTAACTCCATGCCTTAGTCTCCTAATCTGTAAAATGAGAGGACAGACTTGATGGCTTCTAAGGTCTCTCTCAGTTCTAAACCAATGATCCTCTGATCTTTTGTGTCCCTAAATTCTTCATATTTGTCGATTCTTGGCCCACAGTCAGATGGTTACATATACACACAAGACAGATATAGAGTTATCCATGCCTATATCTGTATCTGTATTTCTCTTTCAGCTGTTTCCTAATTACTGGACACCTGCTTTCCTTCTAGTTTTTTGCTACCGCAAATATGTTTACATGAATATTTTGGTAAATACAGGCCAATTTTTTCTTCTTTGACCTACTTGTAGTGTACATGTGTTGTTGAGGGACAGTGTGAAGTACTGACCCAGTATGGATATGAGCAGTTCAGTAACTTTTCTCAAATAATTCCAAATTGTTGTCTAGAATACCAATGTTCTCTTTTTAAAGGTGAGAAAACAGAGTTACATGCAAGTGAAGCAGTCTACTCAAGACTGAACCACAAATTAGTGGCAGAGCTGAGTTTAGAACCAATGTCTCCAATACTCTATCTGTTATGCCAAATACCATGTAAATAATGAAATGCTATTCAGTGACTTCATGTGGCTTAGTTGGATCATACAATTTATAGCTACAAGGAACCTTAGAGAGCATAGGATCCAACCCCCTCATTTTAGAGATGAGTTACAGAGAGGTGAAATAAATGACTTAGACAAGAATTCAACAAAGGTTAAATGTCATGCCCAAGGTCATATATATGATAAGAAATAGAGCCAAGATTTATTGATTGCTGGCCATTAACTTAAACTGCTTCCTGAATTTAGACCACTTTGGCCCAGCAGACTCACAAGTCAAAAAGATTCTGGAGAGTAACAGTCAACCATTAAATCTGATTTTGCAAGAGAAAGGGAAGAGAGGACCGACGTATATAGTGATGGTAGCAGAGAGGACCGAAGCTATAGTTCAGGCAGTTTGTGTCTGATATTCCCATGTTTTGAGATAGGAAAATAGCCAGGTCATTTATTCCCCCATTTCTGAGATTCCTGGTCCTGTTTGTCTTTTATCTAGCCCTTCAGGGCTAAATGGTGACATTTTGTGACCCAAGGTGACAGTCATGTGGTTTCTAAGATCCTCAAACTCTAGGTCCCTTGTATTTAGGGCATCCAGAGGAACTGAGAACAGGTGGAAAGAAAGGAAAGGAAGTCAGAGGAGGAGTAGAGCTGGGTCTAGCCTGATGAGGGATCATTCTCTCATCTGAGCCCCATCCACTCATCTGAGTCTGTAAGAAGGGTCAGGGAGAGGAGCAAAAGCCTGGGATAAACAGATTGGTGCTGGAGGTCCAAGGGTTGGAAATAAGGGAAGGGGGAATGGAGGGCTGTCACAGGGAGGTCCCCATGTGGGATTGTAAGGCAATGCCATTTTTTTCCTGTAAATCTTGTAATTTCATGCTCCAGAGGACAACAAAGTGAGAGAGTCAGCAGGGAGTGAATCAAACTCCCCCGGCTCCTCTCTGCCCCAAGAGACCGAGAAGGATGGGTCAGCCACTTCCAGTCCCAATTTCTCCTTGGAAATGTTCCTCCTCCCGTTCCCCCAACTTCCCTGAGATTCTGGTAACCAAGTCCTCTCCTCCTTGAACTCCACTCTAACCCTGAGCCCTCCTCCATAAAGCTCCTGTCCTATTCTCTCCCCTTACCCCAGACCAATCCATTATCTTCATGTATTCTGCTGCCCACTGCCTCTTAAACTGCTTCTCCATGCCTTGGATTCCTCCTGGCCTCTGTATTCCAAGCCCTTTTTAATCCTCATGGGCAAAGAAGGTACTTTTTGTCCAACTAATGTCAAGCCTGGAAATGATGAGCGCAGAAAGATGACCGCTCACCATCTTCACCTTGATTGGAGGTGCAAACTGTTTCCCTGTCTTCAACAACCCCTTGTCCCTGACTGGCTCCTCCTGACCTTGCCCCCTCTACTTCTGAGAATCGCCTGACTTGGATGGGTGGGATGGATGGGAAGGCAATCTTGTATTTAAGAAAAATACCCATTGTACCCTACCTCCAGACTTTGGTAAACTCCTTGGAAAGGACTGATCAAAGGTTTAGACCTAGAAATCAATTCAACTCAACATTTATGAAGCCCCAGTTCTGAAAAGCACTGTACTAGGCACTGGGTCCTTAGAGAGATGGAAGACGACTTAGAGATTTTCTCTCCTTGAAGGGTTTCTTTGTATCATGGATTCCTTTGTCAGTCTGGTGAAAGAGAAATTACAGACCTTCTCAGAATGATGTTTTTAAATGCATAAAATACAATACATAGGATACAAAGAAAACCTGTTGAAATAAAGTTTAATTTTTTTTCTCCTATCCAAGTCTGCATCTGAAGTTAAGAATCTCTGCTCCAATCCAACTCCCTTATTTTATAGATGAAGAAACTGAGACCCAGAGAGGAGAAAATGACTTCTTCAGGGTTCTGTTGGTCAAAATGAGTAAAGCTAGGATTCAACTCTGGATCTCCTGCTTCCAAATCCAGTAAGCTCAGGAACTCAGGGAGTGTGGGATGGGGAAAAGACTCCCTAGATAGCACAAAGAAGGGATGAGGAAAGGCAATTAAAGTGGGAATTTGTTCTGGCTTTGAGACTCAAGTCTATTCTCCCATTCTCCCAGGGTAGGTGCAGGGGAGGGGATGCTGCCCCCTGAGGGTCAGTGACATTGCTAAATGCCAAGCTTAGGGTTGGACATTTGAATTGGGGGCTGGGAGGAGACTTTGTCCTTTAAATGGGATATCTCTCTGACCCTCCTATCCTAAGACTTCTCTCCCCTTCCCCACCCCTATTAAGCAGATGACTTCATGGGGATGAGGAGGACCATAAGAACATTAGAACAATGTCTGATGTATTAGATTTGATTTGGGGTCCAAAGATCTGGCTGAAATCCTGGTTCCACCACTTGTGGTCTGTGTCACTTTGGTTAATTCATTTTTCCCTTTTAAGTTTCATTGCCTTCATCTATAAAATGAGGAAATTGACAGGTAAAGGCCTAGCTAAACTCTCAATCTTTTGACCCTTATGGTCTACTCATCACAAACTCCTGAATTTGAATTTTGAGGTGGGGTGATAGAGGAAGCTGGAATGCCTCCAACTTTGCTTAGGGTGGGATTCATATGGATCAATCTGTTTGTATTTACACACCAACCTCCTTAGGTCTGGGACTAAGAGGGAGGAACCCACTCTAACCATGTGGTGACAATCTTGACCAAAACCAAGAATGACAGTGGTGTCAGGCAGTGTGGCATAGTGTTTTAAGTATGAGCCTTGGTTTCAGGGAGACCTGAACTCTCATTTCCTCTCTGACACATAATGTATGTGGGACCCTGGAGAAGTCACTTATCCTATGGAGGGGGGTGCCCCAAGCAACCCTTTAAATCATTAATGAGTTGCTGAAATACATTAGTAGAGGGGGTTTCCATATTGGAAATTCCCCTTACCAAAAGGGGAAACCTTAGTAATGAAATCACACTGAGTCAAAAGCCTGGCTGCCTTGGTCATCCCAAAAACAACCCCCCAAAAAACCTATCCCTAGTATTGTTGGATGGGCTGTTATTGAACTATTATTGAATTGGAGGATCTGTGAAGTTCATTTCAACTCTAAGGCTCCTTCTCTAGCTCATTTTACAGATGAGGAAACTGAGGCAGATGGGGTTAAGTGACTTGCCCAGGGTTGCACAGTTAGTAAGTGACTGAGACTGGATTTGAATTCTAAGTATGAGGGGTGTATATGGTGGGGAACATATTTTACCTGAAAGATGTGTAAGGTATGAATAGGGGGATATGGAAAAGGAGACTCAGAAAGTAGAATTACAGATGTAAGATTGACCCTTAGAGACCACCTCCCTCACTTGACAGATGAGGAAGCTGAGGCCTAGGGAAGTTAAGTGGCTTGCCCAAAGTCACACACAAACACAATAAGGATCAGAGGTGGGATTTGAACCCAGAGCCTCGACTCCAGAGTCAGTGCTCTTTCCACTGGCCACACCTCCTTATTTTCATAAATTTAGATTGGGAAGCCTCTGTTCATTCCATACCCTCCCTTATTGCTTAGACTTTTTTTTAAGGAAGGAGTATTTGAAAGTGTAAACACAGTCACAGTGGTCCCTGATACTGCTAATGCCTTGCCTTTGAGATGATCTCTCCTTTACATGTGTATCTTGGATGTACATGGTGGTTTGCATGTTGTCTCCCCATTTAGACTAGGAACTCCTTGAGGACAAGAGCTATGTTTTTGCCTTTCTTTGTATTCCTGGTTACTTAGCATGGTACCTCCAAGTTCAATAGAGAACACTTTATTGAATGCTTGTTGACTGATTCTTTGGACCTCAAGAAGTCCTTGTGGAGCTATTTTATCCTTCTGAACCAAAACTATAAGCTTCTTGAGAGGAGAAATTGGTTTTTTTGGTGCTGAGTTTGTATGTCCGGTCTGGCACTATGCTCTCCATGTAAAAGTGGTTCCTTAATACTTGTTGAATTGAATTAAGGAGTATAGTGCTCAAACTTTCCAGTGCTGGGCCACCAACCCAGAGCTGGAAGTTGAAATAAAGTCAAGGTTAGATTTATTTCCTAGATATCCTTGATCAATCATTGACATCCCATGGTTTCTTCCCCGGTCTCCAGTCTATTACTGATGTCTTAGTTTCATCCTGACCCACCAGAGCCTACACTGCCCACCCCTAGTTACTACAAAGATCCATCTGATCCCCTCCCAAGCCTCCTAGAGCCCTATCCATTTGCTCATCACTCACTGACCCCATAATAACTAACTCTGAATAGGATTGTCCACAATGACATCAAACTCCCACCCCATGCCATGTTGTTTCTTCTGAGTTCATACTGATCTGCAAGGTCTCATATAAATCACACTATCTTCTTTGACCACACACTGGCCCTCTGACCTTATTGACAACCTCTTAAGACCCCACAGTTAATTTTCTTAATCCCATAAATTCTGACCTACTACACAATGACTCTTTAGACTGAATACTGACTTCTAAAGGCCTGGACTGCTCTAGATCCCAAATTGAACTCCTGGTCTTAAGACTCCACACTCACCCCTGTGCTCTTCATGGAAGTGCTTCCCTGCTTCCAGATTCCCCAGATCCACATTCAACTCTCCTAATATAAAGTGATTTTTGACTTCACACTGATTCTCTATTGACTGCTAGGCCCTACTTTTGACAACTGACCCCATGTTTCTCCCTAAGACCTTTCTTTGTTAAACTCCTTGAATCTTATCTTGACCTATCATATCCTACAGTGCTTGACATTCTATCCTGTTACTTTTGAATATCCCCCCCAATCCTTGAACCCTACACTGAATCCTAGACCTTATGAAGTATTCCAGATCTCATATTGATCTTTTATCTGCCCTCTTTCATTTACCCTCTAATCCCCTGACCTTTTATTTGCCCCTGTGGTCCTCTTGAAGTGACCCTCTGACCCACCTATTGACCTCTGACCCACCATTTATCCTCTCCCACCGATCCTGGAACCACCCTTCTCACTGTGTAATTTACCTGATGCATCCCCCTCCCCCCAATCTCTGACTCACCAATGAGCCCCCTCCACTGACCCAGGCCCTCTGTATTCCAGGCTCTCCAAGTAGCCCGGCAGTTCCTGCTACAGCAAGCCTCAGGCCTGAGCTCTCCCGGGAACAATGACAACAAGCAATCTGCAGTACAGGTAAGGAGGACAGGTTGAGTGTGGGTTGGTGTGGTGGGGAGGCATCGGTCAGGAAGGGTCAAGGTAAACTCTGAGGGGAGGGAGGAGGTACAGCCCTTGGGAGAACAGCTTGGACAGGAAGGAAGGGGAAATTGAATACCATAAACAGACTACAGCTGGAGCAACTTTGAGTCCCAGCTCCCTGCCCCCCTGCCAGGGTGGACCTCACCTGGACAGCTCCCGACCGTGGTCACTGGCAAAGGTATTTATCCCACCTAACTGCTTGAACTTGGTTCCATTTCTAGGCTGCCCATCTCTTTGTTTCTGCCTCTCCATGCCTCTGTCCCTTACAACGTGTGTTTCTGTCTATCTCCCCAGATTGGACACTTAGTGTTTCAGTTGTCCTATCTCCATGCCTGAATCTCTGCCTCTGTCCCTAATAATCTCTCTCTCTCTCTTTTGCCCCCCCCTCCATCCCCCAACTTGTTTCTCTGAAGCTGGTGTCTTTCTGTGTGTCTCTGCCTCTGGGGTCTCTCCTGGTCTCTCCATATCCCTGTCTCTCTATGTGATGTCTCTCTGTCTCTTTTGTTTTCCTTTGCACAATCTGCTCCCCCCCACCCCCCTTCAGCTTGTCGGTCCATCTGGCTGGTAGGGGGAGGGGAAAGGGGGTAGTGGTGGAAGGAAGCTCAGCCTTCTGTTTACTTTTTGTGTCACAAAGAACTTGGGAGAATTGCAGACATGAGTCAGGGATGGGTCATAACTCAGACAGCCCCCCCCCTTTCCCTTTTCCCTCCTCTCCCTCCCTCCTCTAACCCGCCTTGTGGTCCCCCTCCCTTCCTTCTCTCTGTAACCCCCTCCCCACAGCAGCTGGGGGAGGCTCTGAATAGGGGGAGAGGATTAAGCGGCTGCTTTGAAAGGAAGTTTATCTAAGAGAGGAAGGGTGAGAGTGATTCTGAGCAGGAGGGGATCTGGAATCTGGGCTAGGGGGAGGGGATGTGGAACAGTTGGGGGGCTGAGAAGGGGTGGAGTTGGGGAGAGGGGCCAGGGAGAGGACAGAGGAGGGTGGACTGGGCCTTACGGAGCGTGTGTGTGTGTGCGCGTGTGTGTGTGTGCGCGTGTGTGTGCGTGTGTGCATGTGTGTGTGCGCGCGCGCGTGTGTGCGTGCGTGTGTGCGTGTGTGTGTGCGTGCGTGTGTGTGTGTGTGTGTGTGTGTGTGTGTGTGTGTGTGTGTGTGTGCTGGGGGGAAAAGGGGAAGAAGAATGAGAGATTGGGGAGAAGGGGGCCTGCAGAGTGGAGGGAGATGGCAAGAAGGGTCTAGGGCTGAGCTGCGCCCCCATGTGGGAGATTTGGCTCATTGATAGTTTTTTTCGGACATATATTTGAAATGGTTTAGAGATGTTTTATAGTTGCATAGAGATGTAAGACATCATCATAGTAATCTAAGTCTTGATCAGAGGCCAGAGCAGGGCTAGTAGAGAAGAAATGGTTAAGATGAAGAGGAAATAACTTCCTAAACCAACCATAATAATCAGCCAAAAGCCCTCCCACCTAAGATGTTGGCCACCATATGGTCTAGTAGAAAGGACACTGGATTTGGAGTCAGAAAAATGAGTGAATGAATGAAAGAGTATTTATTAAGCACCTGCTGTAATCCGGCCACTTTTGCTAGGTTCTGGGGTCACAAAGACAAAGGGGAGACAGTCCATGCCCTCTGTAGGTAGGCCTGGGTTTCCTGGTAGTTGAGTGAATGAGATGTGTGAAACATTGTCTGGGATTGGCTAGACTAGAGCAGGCCAGGTGAATTTGTATGCTCTTACCAGTCAGGACAGCTTACCCCAGAGCAGAGTTCCAAAACTGAGTGGATCAGCTCCTTAAAGGAGGAGGGAAACAGAGCATCTAAGTTCAAATCTTATAGACTTCTTGGCAAATCATTTAATCTCTGGGCCTCAGTTTTATCATTTGTAAAATGAGGAGTTTAAATGATGTTTGAGACCCTTTAAAATTAGAAATCTGCTATCTCATGATCCTCCCTAAAGGTAGAGTAAACAGAGGAGCCTTGGGTTTAGGTCTAGAATGAATGGACTGTTTCTCCATTGCTCCATATAAACTCATCCTCAGGAAACATTCCCTCTTCTTCCCTTCCTCCCCCCCAACCTGTGGGGAACTCTTTATGGGTATTACCCCATGAGGTAGAGGTTGCACTCCAAAACTCAGAAGGTTACTAACTGTGCTAGGGAGAGGACAAGGGTAAATAAAGTTGAGCTTCTTTGGGAGGGATTAGGGCAGCAGTGGGGAACTTGTGGCCTGGAGGCCATGTGTGATTCAGTCAAAAGGCTGAATTTAAGAAAGGGAGCATGCATTTATTAAGCACCTACTATATCTCTGACTGTGCTAAGTGCTTTACAAATATTGTCTCATTCAATAACGAATAATAGCAATTCTAGTCAGTCTGGACTTGGTGAGGGATCTTTGTAAGTGGAGGTAAAGATAGGGTTCTTTTCAGAACCTTTTCCCCTTCTTCCCTGAATCACATCTTCCAATAATTGAGAACAGAGCCCTAGTCTGGGTTCCCCCTTGGGTTCTGAGGGAAGGTGGCCTCCAAGAATAGGAGAACATCCTGGTATGCTTATTTGAATCAATACCTTTAGACTTTGCTCTCCCCTCTCTTATCATCTAGATATGTTAATTTTCTCTAAAGAATGAAGACCCCCCCACTAATCTATTTTTCCCCACTCCCTAAATCCTGACTCCAAAGGAAGGAGGTTCTGTCCAGGGAGTAGGGGAATCTGGACACTTTCTGGGGAAATTGCTTTTCTTCTGAGCTCAGAAGCTGATAGCAAGATGTGGGGAGGGTGAGAAGTGGGGTGGGGGGGAAGGGAACAGAGTCTGCACTGAAGCGGAAAAGTGTATTTTGTTGATTTGAAACTTGAGTGAAATGGGTAATGAAGACAGATCGATGGCGGCCCTTTTCCTGCTCCGCTGCCTGCCTCCCTCAGTTCCTTGGGCCTCCCCCACTCCTCACTACTCCCAAGGGTTCCCTGAACATCTCTCCAGCCAAATTCAATTGAGTTCCCAAATCTGGTGGTAAATTTCTGACTCTGGCCTAGGGAGGGGTGGTCAACATCAACATCTTTTGCCAGGACTTGGAGGGAATGAGGGACTTGGTGCTCAACCATTAAAGAGGTGGGGGTTCGGTATCCTTCGGAGGACTTGCTGTTTCCGAGCCTCAAATTCCCTGCAAGAAAGTCTTGGCTATTTTTCATCCCAGCATTTCAGAATTTTCAACCACTCTCTCACCTTAGTCTCCCCCCGCTTCAAGCTCAGGCCTGATCGTCTGCTCCTCAGAGCAGAGAGAACATAGTCATTCCTGGTACCTTGTGTTTGGACACCTAATCATTTTTTGTCAGAACTCTCTCCCCATCCTTTTTCAGGGTCAATGGGATCCTTATGTAGTTTTTGAGATTTGTCAAACACTGTTAACATGTATTATCTCATTTGATCCTCACAACAACACTGTGTGATAGGAGCTATTGTTGCCATCCATGTTTTACAGAAGAGGAAACGGAGGCAGAGGTTAAGTGATTGCCCAGGGTCACATAGCTCATATGCCTGTGATAGTATTTTAACCCAGGTTTTTAAAAAGGTTTTCTTGATGGATTTTTCCCTCACTGTCACTTCCCAAAGATTACACACACACACACACACACACACACACAGACACACACACACACTCCCTTGTAACAAATATGTGCAGTTGAACAAAAGAAATCACTTAATTTAATCTGTCTTCTTGACTTTGTCTCACAGCAAGACATCTACTATCCACTAGATGTTCAGCTGAGAGTTTGGCTGCAGCCCCAAACCTGCATCAGTCTCATTCATCTGGGGGACCCCAGCCTGACATGAGCCTGTCCTGTCACTATTCTCTGATCCCTCTCCCCTGAGTCTTTACCAGCCAAACCTCTCTCAGTGTAAATGATCTTTGGCTGGGAGAGAGAACTAGTGTCTGGGGGTGGGTGGGGTGAGGGGAAGGAGAGAGGCAGGATAGTAGGGGGGATTCTTTGACTCTTAGCTTGGGGGCAGGGAGAAGAGGGTTTAGGGGAGGGGTGGCCTATGACTCTTAGCCTTAGTAAGCATTTTGCTGGGCTGGCCCCTCGCCAGATGGTGACTCATTAACTTTGCTGAGCTCACTATTTGGCAGATGCCCATCCTGACACATCCCTAACCCAGGCCTCTGAAGCTGGGGGAGGAGACTGGGGGAAGCTGGAATCCAATTCTCATGAGACAGAGGAAGTGAGGCCCCTTGAGAAAGGAGTTAAGGTCAGGGATGTAGCCAGCTATTCCTTGGCTTGGCCAAAGGCATCATGATGTCAGCTATGCCATTTTAGTGAGCAGCACTAATCCCATGTAACTTCTTGGACCAAGACAGAGGGGGTTGGGTTCAGGCCCAGAGATTCAGTTGTCTTGATAAATTGAACCACAGATTCATAGATGCAGGGGACTTGAAGAGTAACCTCATCCACTCCTTTACCTCCAGACGAGACAGTCAAAAGGGGAGAGGGTTAGTCTCTCTCTCTCTCACTGGAAAACAGATCCCATAGCCTCTCACTTATTCTTCCTAATGACTCATACTTTTCATAGCCAGAAAGTTCTTTCTTGTGTCTGACCTCAGATTCTGCTGTTGTGGGCCAGTCTGTGTGTTCCACCCCCATCTTCCCAGAAGGAAGCATGGTGTAAATGGAAAGAATGTTAGAATTAGAGTCACGGAATCCTAACTGCCACTTACAAGCTCTGTGACTTTGGACAAGATAGTTCTCTCTGGGCATTGATCTTATCAGTAGTATATGGTTCAGTGAGTGGAGCAAGTGATTAGGAATCCCAGGACCTGGGTTTAAATTTCACCTCTGTCACTTTATAATCTTAAACAAGTTGCTTAAACTCTGTGGTTCTCAGCTTCCTCATCTGAAAAATAAAGGGATTGGGTTAGATGGCTTGGAGTTTGCCTCGGGCTGTGACTCTGGGTCTCTCTAACTCCAAATTGGAATCCTGGAAATGGAGAGCAACTTCTAAGTGCTTAATAAATGCTTGTTGACTGACTAATTGTTTCTTCAGGTTTAGGTAACCAACCTCTTTAGTTCTGAGTGTTTTCATTCAAGTAGTAAACCATAGGGGTCAATAGTAGGCTATAGGGAAGACTAAAAGTGAAAGAGACAGCCAGCACAAAGAAGGGAGAATGAGTATCTGTAATGGGCTTAGAGGGAAGGGATGATAGTGTCAGAGAAGAGAAGCATTCAGATCGAGGAAATAAATGGAAAATTGCCTCAGTCTACTGAGAGGGATTATACACATAAATTTACAGAGTTAGGAGGGACTTCAGGGGGCCATCCTGTTCAGCTCTTTCATTTTCCAGATGCAGAATCTGGGGCTCTGAAAGGTGAGATGACTTGCCCAAGGTTACATGAGGCATGGCCAGAATTCAAAGTCAGGTCCTCTGACTCCAAATCCAGCATTCTTCCTGTTGTCCTGTGCTACCAGTTTCCTTGTTGTAAGTTGGTCCCGCTTTCTCCCACCCCCAATCCTGACAAAGGTTGCTTCTCATTTCTCTAGATTCTTCAGAGATTGAAAAGAGTATTATTAGGCACCTACTGTGTGCAGGACATTGATAGCTTATTGGGTCTCATTTCTCCAGGTATCCCAGGGTCATAGAAGGCAAAGCTTGGGAGGTTAATGATCCTAAAGAATTCTTCCTTCCTTCCTTCTTTCCTTCCTTTCTTCCTTTCTCCTTTCCTTCCTTCCTTCCTTTCTTCCTTTCTTCCTTTCTCCTTTCCTTCCTTCCTCCCTTCTTTCTTCCCTCCCTTACTCCTTTCTTATCTTTCTCTTCTTCCCTCCTTCCTTTCTACCTTTCTTCCTCCCTCTCCTTTCTTCCCCTATCTTTCATTTTTTCTTTCCTCCTTACCTCCTTCTTTCTCTCTTTCCTTCTGACTGCTTCCAAAACTTTTAATTAATATTTTTTGTTTTTAATCACCTTCATTTCCTAATGAAAGATAAAGGTGGGGGGAAGCCATTGAGCAAAAGGAACAATGCATTAATCGAATCTGACTATATATGCAGTGATCCACACCCATAGTCCCCCACCACTACAAAGAAGAGAGAGAGAGATGTATTTTTATATCTTTTCTATAGACCAAGCTTGGTCATTATAATTATAAAGCATTGTTTCCATTTTTGTTGTTCCTTCCATTTCCATTGTTGTTATCATTGTACATATTGTTTTCCTGTTTCTGCTTATTTGACTTTGTATCAGTTTAAGTGTTCCTACACCTTCATGAATTTCAGTATAGGCATTCATAATCATAGTCTTGTATCACAGTTTGTTTAGCTATTCCCTCATCAATCAGCATCTAATTTGTTTCCAAGTTTTTGCTACTATAAAAAGTGTTTCTATAAATGTTTTAGTGTATGTTGGACTTTACTTTCTATCTTTGACTCCCTTGGGGCTTATTCCTAGGGTAAGAGTCAAAGGGCACAGACATAGTCATCATTAAAAAAACCCCCAACGTAATTTCAAATATCTTTCCAGAATTTAAACCAGCCCTACTTTCATCAGTAGTATATTAACATGCCTGTCTTCAAGGGTCAAAGATTATAAAATAAGGCAATAGTTGATATTCTAGGGGTCCGCAGCCCTTACAACGACTCTTGCCATATTTTATATTTTTGACTCTTGAAAGTGTTTTTACAATCGCAGACTGGTGAATTTAGAGCTGAAAGAGACCACAGTGAGAATTTTGATACAGCCTCTTCATTTTCCAGCTCAGAGAGGGGGAGAGATGTATCTAAAGTCACACAGGATAGTTAGTGGTGTTACTGGGGTTTTGAACTTAACACTATTGACTGCAACCCAGGATTTCTCTTTCCATCCTCTTTCCTAACTTATTAATTATAGTACTCAGAAAACAATAGAAACTTTCTTTGTGGATTGAAAATCTTTTAGGTCAGGTCCCAACACTTTAAGGAAAAATAAATATTCTCTCTCTCTCCCTCCCTTTCTCTCCCCTTCTTCTCCCTTTTCTTCTCCTTTTCTCTCCCCTCCCTTCTTCCCTCTCTTTCTTTCCCTGCCTCTCCCTCCCTCTTCCTCTTTCTCTCTCTTTCCCTCTCTCCTTCCCTCCCATCCTCCCCCCTCTCCCTCCCAACCTTAGTAACCAAGAACAAAAACAAATATTCAGATAAACAAAGAAAATGATCCATACATAAAACCAAAAACTCAAAATTATTTACAGTTTGTTCAAATCAATGTCTATATTAACGAGCAAAATCCGAACAAAAATGTCCTGTTTGCTTCCCTGTCTCCTGATCCTTTATTCTTTTGTGTGGATTTGTGGTTTTGTTTTCCCAATTTTGTTGCTGATCAGGAATTCTCATCTGGAGGGGAGGGTAGAGTGGAGGGAGGGAAAACTTTAGAAGAGAGATATATAAGCAGCCAAGCACAGAGCCTGGAAGTTGTTTGGTTTGCTATGTTTGTTTGTTTATTTTTAAACAAACCCCTGAAAGTTTCTCCACCCTCCCATAGCCCCTGTTTTTTCCATTTGCCTCTTTCTTCAAAAAGTGGAGTTCAGTGAAGAAAAGCAATTCTTATTAATGAGGATTCTGTAGTTGGTTTCCCTTTAATCCAGGTTTTATTGTAGTTGGGGAGATGAGAATATATGCATAAAAACAGTGAAGACAGCCAAATACTACAGGAATTTAGAGAAGGGTAAGAGTGGCCAGACTGGGGCTGTCTGTCACAGAGGAGAAACAATTGCATCTGGGCGGCAAAGTCAGTCGGGGTAGAATTCAAAGTGGTTGATAAGAGAGAGGAGAGTGAAAGTACAGGCCAGGAAAAGCTAGCGTACCATGGAGTAGAAAGAACCCTGAATTCTGAGTTAGAAAAATCTAGGTTAAAATGCCACCTCTGAGGCTTCTTGAGAGACTTTGGGCAAAGTACTGCCCTTCTCTGGGTCTCAGTTTCCTCATGTTTCCAGTAAAAGTTAGATGATCTCTAACCTTCCTTCGAGCACTACAGCCTGTCCACCTGTCCCTTGGGCTTTCAGACCTCAGGGTCTCCCAGTTTTCCACAATCCCCTCCAGGGCTCAGGTAAGGAAAAGCTAAAAGTACAGAAAACTAAAGGAGGGAGATAAGCCCGGGGGAAGTGACTGAGTAGTGAGTTACCCTGTAGGAGTACAGGACCCATCTATCCACCCAATTTTCTGTTTCTTTTTGTCCTAGGTACTTTCAAACCCAGCTGCCTTTGGAGGTGGGGTGGGGTGGGGGTGGGGGTGGGGGTGGGAGTGGGGTCTAGAAGTAAACGTAGTAGAGTACTTGTCTGTGTCTGTGCATACATATGCCAATGTGGATTTGGAATCAGAGGACCTAGGTTGGAATTTCAACTTTTGTTATTTACTACCCATGTGACGTTGGACAAGTCCCCTCTTTGGGACTCGGTTTCCTTCCTTGTAAAGGCAGGACAGTAATACTTTACTGGGCAACTAGGTAGCCAAGTCAGGAAGTCTTCTCTTCTTGAGTTCAAATCCGGCCCCAGACGCTTAATAGCTGAGTGACTCTAGTCAAGTCACTTAACCCTGTTTGCCTCAGTTTCTTCATTTGTAAAATGAACTGGAGAAGGAACTGGCAAACTACTCCAATACCTCTGCCAAGAAAACCCCAAATGAGTTTATGAACATGACTAAATAACAAATACTTTTGCTATCTTCCCTACAGAGTTGTGGAGATGAAAGTGATTTGTAAACTGTAAAATCTAACATAAATGAGAGTGGTTGTTCTTCTTAATCAGGCTGGGGTCATACATTTAAACCCCACTGTGGGCCTGCAAGTTCCATAGCCAGTGATTTTATCACTAACTCTGACTAGCTAAGGCTATAATATAATATGATAATATTATGTATTATTAATAATAAAATATATAACTCAAATAGCTCATGTTTTAGCTTTTAAAGTGCTGCCCTCCTAGCAACCCTGAGAGGTAGAACTTAAAAATATTACTATATTCTTATAATATATTTTTTCCAACTGAGGTCCAAAGAGGTTAAGAAATGTGCCTAGAATCGTACTGCTACTAAATGCCAGAGCTGGGATTTGAGCCCAGGTATCTCTGCTGCCTCTGAGGGAGTGAGGATGACTCCATTCAGCCTATCCCTGCCATTAAAAACCCAAAGTAGCACCTAGGTCCTGTTGGCCATGGAGTCATTCTCTCCATGGTCACCCATGGGCACCTAAACATTGGAATCCATCAGCATCCTCTCCAACAAGCTCAATATGAGTCAACAGATGACACAGCAGCCAAAAATGGTACTGCTGACTTCAGCTGCATTAATTGAGGCACAGAGTCTAATATTAAGGAGTTGATAGTCTCTTCGGTCAGACAACTTTTGGAATATTGGGTTCTCTCTGCCACATGTTAGGAAGAACATTGAAAAGGTAGGAGAGGCTGGTGACTGGAATGTCAGAGGGATTGGAAACAAGGCCCAGATGAGACTCAGTTGAAGGAATGGATGATGTTTAACACAGAGAAGAGAAGACAGTAGAGGTGAGAAGGAAGGGGCCATGATCATTGTCTTCTATTGGGAGAGAGAGATTGAACTTCTGCTTGACTCCAGGGATCAATGAGTAGATGCTAGAGAGTGGAAGATTCTAGCTTGATGAAAGGGAAGATTTCTTTCCTAACTTGGTCCCTTCCTACCTTTCCAGGCTTCTCATATCTTGCTTAACCCTCTTTGTAAACTCAATAATCCAGCAAGTAGCTGTTCTGTGCACACTACATTTCCCATCCCCAGGCCTTTGCAATGACCGTCTCCCATTCCTGGAATACCCACTTTCCACAAAAGGCCCTTCCTGCTCCCCCTCCCCCTTCACTCTGAGCTTACCTCCCATTTTCACCACATAGCCCTTGGTTGTGAAGAGTTGTTGGCACATTGTCTCCCTCATTAGAATGGGAGCTCCCAGAGGCCATAGGCACTGTGTTTTTAGCTTTTAACTTCAGGACTGGCACTCTATCCACTGCACCACCTAGCTTACAATCTAATGGAAAAAACATAAAACAAATATATACAAAGCAAGCTATGTACAGGATAATTAGGAAATAATTAACAGAGGGAGGGCATAGGAGTTAAGAAGGGTTCAAGAAGGCTTCCTGTATAAGGTGGAATTTTAGTTGGGACTTAAAGGAAACAGGGAGCTCAGTAATTAGAACAGAATAGGGATTATTTTTTTAGGCCTGGGAGATAGCCAGAGAGAATACTGAGAGCTAAGACATGGAGTGTTGTGTTTGTGAAACAACCCGGAAGACCTGTGTTACTGGATAGTGAGTGTTGGGGAGTAAGATGCCATTGGAATGTAAGGTCCCTGAGGGCAGGGATTGTCTTCTGCCTTTCTTAGTATCCCTGATGCTTAGCATTGTGGCTGGCACATACATCGTAGTCTTGTAGATGAAATAAATAAATAGTGGATGCTTGTGGACTGAGAGGATCCTTGTTCAGGTATGGTTGGCTGATTTGGTCTCTGAGGCTATTCCATTTCTGGGTTCTGTGTTTTGGGGTATGGCATGCTTACCTGGGGAACAGGAATGAGAAAGGCCTGGAGAACGCTGAGTGGAGACATGTTTGACCCTAGATGGTGTCTTCCCCCCGACCCTGCCCCTAGGTGCCAGTGTCTGTGGCCATGATGTCCCCTCAGATGATCACCCCTCAGCAGATGCAGCAGATCCTGTCACCGCCTCAGCTCCAGGCCCTGCTGCAGCAACAACAAGCCATCATGCTTCAGCAGGTGAGACCCTGCCTCTCCCCAACCTCTTTGCCCTCTCTCCTCATTTCTCACTGCCTTGACATTCCACAGGTGCAGGGCTGTTACTGAGTGGGCAGATTAAGACATGGCACCAAGAGGCCCACCTTCTTCACCTTCTTCCTGATGGTCTTCCCTTACCACCCTCAGGCCTGCTCTCTTGCCTCTGGTTCTTGTTTGCTACTAATGCTGTCAAGAGCCCCTAGCTCCAGTGGAGGGTGGGGCTTGGGAGGGTGACAGAAACCTGTTTGACAGTCAGGGAAACTGCTCAGGCTAGACAGGCCTGCATTTCTCCAGAACATCTGGGTGCAGGTCAGAAGTCATTTTTTCTTTCTTTCTTTGTTAAGGGTTATTTATACTCCTTACACTCTACTCCCTAGTCCCCTGGGGATTCCTGAGGTGCCCGTCCTGCCCCTCATCTCCAGAGCTCTGGGCCTGATTGGGAAAACAATTCCTACTGTCTGACCTGTACTGATCTCCCCTCACCCCTGCAGGGCTGGGACAAAGGATTTAAGAACCCCAGCTTCAGCCATATCATCTGTCCTCTAAGAGGTCCAGAGGCTGAGGGAAGGACCATGCCCTCCCTTTATGAAGAATCCTTTTTTCTGGTGATTGACACTGGACACCAAGTCTGTGCTCTTGCCAACCTCTTCTCTTCTTGCTCTGCCACATTCCCCAAAAATAGTTCTCAGCAGGCGGGGTCACGGGATTGGAGCTGAGACCTAGAGACTGATGGAAAGGCCCTCCCAAGCCATTTTAGTCTGATCCCTTCATTTGACACATGAGGAATCAGGGGCCTTGCTGACTTGCTGTAGATTATTCAGGTAGAAAGCACCAGAGATGAGTTTTAAACCCAGGTCTTCTGAACACAGTCCATGCTTTTTCTCTGAGAAAGGGTCTACCGGCTTGGGTCCAGTTTACCAAGCAAGTTGGATTCAATTTCCCACCCTAGCTTTAGGACAGTGAAGAATCCACCCTTGGGGCGTGGGGTGCAAGGAGACTTGGGTTTGTTTGTTGGTTTGTTTTTCCTTCCCTCTCTGACCTATTCCCACCCTTCCCCTACACCCCAGTTACAGGAATATTACAAGAAACAACAAGAGCAGCTTCATTTACAGCTCCTCACCCAGCAGCAAGCTGGGAAACAGCAGCCCAAAGAGGTAAGAAGCTTGGGTGAGGCGCTGCAGCCTGGGCCCCTGTACCCCTTCTCTGCTCCCACTCCTCCACATAACTGCCTCCAGCCCTTCCTAGGAGGTGGGGAGGCCTGTGGGAGGGGAGCAGCTGAAGAAGAAACAAGCATTTATTAAGCTCCAGTGTTCCAGGAACAATTGTTATCTCATTTTATCCTCATAACAGCCCTGGCAGAGGTACGATGTATAATATCATTATCTTCATTTTAAAGCTGAGGCAGCTGAGGCCGAGATTAAGGACTTGTCATGTGAAACAGCTAAATAGACACAGCACCTACTGTGTGCCGGGCGCTTGCTAAGCTCTTTATCATTGTTAGCTCATTTGATTCTCACAACAATCCTGGGAGATAAGTGCTATTTTTATCCCCATTTTGCAGTTGGGTAAACTGAGGCAGATGGAGGATGAGTGACTTGCCCAGGGTCACATACCTAGTAAGTATCTGAGGCTGTATTTGAACTCAGGTCTTCCTGACTCCAGGCTCTTTCTCCTGTGCCACCTAGGTGTCTTAGTTGGTGATCACCTTTTCTCCATGCTGCTCAATCCCTCTTTCTTTCCTCCTATCCTATGTGCAATCTTTTCCCCAGGCCATCATCTGATTAGTTGGATTCACTTTTACCATATGGGACAATGGTGTGGTAACTCAGTTGTGAGTGTGTAGCTTGAGACACATATGCGTGCTTGTAGTTATATATGTATAAGTTTCCTGGAGGTACGTGTATGTGTGTGTACCTTACTTTGTGCCTTCCTGTGCCTCAAATTTCTCTATTATTTTTTAAGTAGATTTTTACAGATATCTTTTTAAAAATCACCCCTATTTCTCATGATATGCCTCTTGAGAGCCATTCATTAAAACAAAGAATTTTTTTTTTAAGATCAAGCAGAGAAAAGAAAAATTAGCAAAACAGTTCAACACAGAAGAAAATCTGGCATTATAAGCAATGGTCCACACTTATGCACTACTCTTCTCCTGGCCCCCCCTCCACAAAGGATTGGGGTGGAGGAGGCCCCTTTAGGGCCAACAATGCTTTTTATACTTTTGCAACATTCCTTTCACTCTCTTTAAGTCTCTCCTGTGGATCTCAATACCATGACTGTCTATTCATCAACTTCCCAACCGCCAAGTTCCCTCCATCCTTCAGTCTTCCTTCTGCTTGTCTCATCTCTCTGCCTCTCATGGCCTTCTGAATTCCTCCAACCCAAAGCCTTCCCACCCTACATAAGCCACACTTTTCTTCTGTGCCCCTCCTGAAAGCTCTTGTTCTGTGTCTAGAACAACCTCCTTCCTCCCATATTGGGGAAAAAATGACAATTCTGAACAGCCCCCTCCAATGGAGTCTTCCATGATTGGAACCAAACATTCACCAACATACCAGGACAATTGGTGTCTTCTTTTGTTCCCTCAACTCACTCTTACAATTGAGGTACTATCTCTAGTATCTCCTCTCCGTTACTCTGGTCGGCCAGCGTGGTGTTATGGACACTGGTGGTAGTCAGGAATGCCTGGATTCAAATCCTGCCTCAGAGATTTGCTAGCTGTGTGATCTAGGACAAATCATTTAACATCTCTGTGTCAACATTTTCTTAACTACAAAATGAGGGAACTGCATTGATGACATTCTGAAAGAATGATTTCTTAAATGCTTACTATGTGTAAGAACACTGTGCTAACTGCTAAGATACAAATAGAAAAGTAAGACAATTCCTGCTTTCAGAAAGCTTATGCTCTGATGGGGACATTATAAATCTGTGATCTTATATTTTGTTTCCCCACTTAACTAGTAAGCCCCAAACATACATCATTGCAAGCTCCTGGGGCAGACATGGCCCTGGAGGGCTCCGTGAATACTTGCTGACTGACTTACTTGTCTGCCTGTGTATGTGACTGAATGGCCCTGTTGGAATATGTGTGTGCTACTGGGTGGAAAGCTGAGTCATTGTGTGTGGGTGTGACTAGGTGTAGTAGGGGTAAGGAGGAAAGGGAAAAGTTGGTGGGACAGAAATGATATGCTTCACTTCTGGCCCCAGCATGTTATCTGTCACAAGAGGTTACTGTGGTCAGTTGTTCCATGCAGACATGCCTATGTGTATGTGATTGTGTGTTGAAGGTGTAGGGGTATGTGTGTGGTGGTATATTGAAACGATTAAATGTGTTATTGTGGGGTTTATCTTGCCTGCTTGTGACCTTCTGTCCTCCTTGGGGAGCCCCTAGATTCTGGAGAAAAATTTTTTTCTGATTATGCATAGGAGATAAAAGGGACATTGACAAACAGCAGTGAATCCAGAGAAGGGTGATGAGGCCAGGGAGTGGTCTGGAAACCACATTGTAAGGAGAATAGCTTAACAAATTGAATGTGTTTAGTCTGGAGGGTTTGGGAAGAGGGGTGAGGAGTGGGACATGTTTGCTGTCTTTAAGTATTTAAAGGCCTGTCATATGAAAGGGAGAATAAACTTATTCTTGGAAGCTCCAAGAGATAAGATAAGTACCAAAGGGTGGAAGTTACAAGAAGCAAGATTTGAGCTCAATATAAGGAGAACTTTCTAAATAATTAGAGTTATCTAAATATGGAATGTGCTGCCTTAAGAGGGAATAAGCTTCTAGTCTGGATCCCTGCTCAAGCAGACTCTTTAAGACCAGGGATTCTCTAGAAGAGACTGCTGAAATTTAATTGCCTAGATGATCTTCTAACTTTGGTGATTCAGTAAGAGGAAAAAAGTAGTGCAAATAGGAATAGATTTGGAGAACCCAGAGAACCTTATTACTTACTAACTTTGGCCTTAACATCTTTAGCCCTGTTTCCTTATCTGGGAAACATGGGGCTTGGAATAGGTGATGTCTAAGATCTATTCCTTTTCTTGAGAAGAGAAGGTGGAGGGAGGGAAAGGAGAAGAAAGATTAGAAGAAAAGAAAGTAGTGGAAAGGAAGGGAGGAGCCAACAGGAGAGAAAAATACAACAGGAGAGAATAGAGAGAGAGAGGCAATAGAGAAGAAATTGAGAGACTTGGCAGAGGGAGGGATGGACCAGAGGAAAGGAGCACAGTTGTCCCCCTTCTCAGCACTGCCCCATGGACCAGTGGCTTGTTCAAAAGCTGGGGCTATTAGAGGAAAGAGAAGACAGTGGGTGATATCTCAAGTCAGCTGAGTGGTGTTCTAGGCCAGAGTGGCACCCAGAGCCTTCTGATGGGCTGGTGGAGGAGGGAGAGAGCTTCCCATTAACCCTCTACTTTAGTGAATAGAAAGGGGTATGTCCCCTGGGAAGGAAGGCGTGGGAAGTGGTAAAGGACAGGGAGGGCCCAACTCCAGTGAGGAAAGACCTGATTCAACATTTCTCCCTTTCACCATTACCTCCCTGGAACCAGGCACTTGGGAACAAGCAGCTGGCCTTCCAGCAACAGCTCCTCCAGATGCAGCAGCTGCAACAGCAGCATCTGCTGAACCTGCAGAGGCAGGGTCTGGTCAGTCTACAGCCCAGTCAGGCAACGGGACCCCTCCAAACTCTCCCACAGGGTGAGTGAGTCTTGTAGCACCCACGTACCTCCTGTGCTCTCCCAGGCCCAGAATGAGACTCCAGAGCCCTTACCTTGAGGTCCTGAAACCCTGCTATCTGTTGGGTCTAGACTGAACCTTCCATGTTTCCACGCCTTGGACTCCTGTGGTGACCCCACATTCCTAGGACCCACACTGAAGGTTCAGAATCCTTCCTCCAGGGCTCCTGGGAAGAGAATCCCAACTTTCAGTTCTAGAAGGTTAGGTGTCCCCTGTGCTGTCCCAAAAGGATTAAGGGTAGGGAGGGATCTCTATTTGGCCCTGTTCTCTGCAGCCGTGTGCCCATCCGACCTACCCCAGCTGTGGAAGGGAGATGGGGCAGCTGCCCAGCCAGCTGAAGACAGCGTGAAGCAGGAGGGGCTGGACCTCACCACAGCAGCAGCCACCACTACCTCTTTTGCTCCCCCTAAGGTCTCACCCCCCCTCTCCCACCACACCCTACCCAATGGGCAACCCACTGTGCTCACACCTCGACGAGACAGGTACCTTCGGAGAGGGGACCTGAGAGGAAGCCGCTGGGGTGGGTGACTCTGGGAGGTCTACTGTAAATAGTTCAGATCTGACTCTTGAACTATGGAGTTTTTAAACTGGGAGTGAAATAAAATTGGGGCTAGGGGTTGATTGTGGGGATCAGTACTCCTGGAGGGCTGAATGGTGGATCCAAGGAAAACAGGGAAAAGGGGAAGCTGGGGCCAGATTGGACCAAAGGATGTTGTGGTCAGCAACAGGGGCCCCTGCCACCGGTCCAAGGTCCATGACCGCCTACCTTCCTTCCCTTCCCAGTTCCTCACATGAGGATACTCCTGGCTCCCATCCCTTGTACGGTCATGGGGAGTGCAAGTGGCCAGGCTGTGAGACCCTTTGTGAAGACCTGGGGCAGTTTATCAAGTAGGTGCCCACTTGCCCCCATCTCTTCTCCTCTGGCTCCTCCCCCTTTCCCTCCCTCTCACCTCCTTAACTCTCTACTCCTTACCTCCACTTCCCTGCCCCCTTTGGTCACTGACCACCACAGTTAGCCTCAGCTCCCCTCACTCTGTAATTGCCACCATCCTCGCTTCTCCTTTGAAACTCAAGTCCTGGACAGGCCCCAGTCACTAATCTGTGAACTTGTTCTCTGTTTTGGAAGTGAGGGAGTATTGAGATGTGTGGGTGTGAGTGTGAGTGGATGCTCAGTCCAGGCACACAGCTGTCTTACCTGGGCACCCCTCCAGTCATTACTAGCCCCTGTAAGCAGCTCCTGTGGGAACTAAAGCAACTCTTCCCCCTCCTAGAGAGATACAGAGCAGGTTGAGGGGTGAGCAGGGAACGGTGTCCAGTTCTTATATTCTTCCAGTCTCCCCAGTCAAGGGGCAGGAGGAAACTGACAACAGAGTGATGGGGCCTGGAAGGGGCAGGTGGACAGGTAGGCAGGGGGGCGGACAGGCAGTTGGTGATGCCACAGTGATGCCAGGCTCTGTCACTGACTGATTAACTCTGCTGTCTCTCAGCCCCTTGCAGCATCAGGGTCAAACAAATTGTTTTCACGCTTCGTCAGAGGTTTACTTAATTAGTTCATTTGCAATTAGATCTCTCTGTAGCTGGGATTTTAGCAAAGACATCAAAGGAAACTGACTAGGAGGATGCTGCTTCTATCTTCTCTTTCTTCTGGCTTGACCACCTTCTCTGTTTCCCCCACCCCCACTCCTGTCTTTGTGTGTGAGGGGATTGAAGATATTTCAGGGAAGGCAGATGGGGGAGAACAGTCAGGGTGATTGGGTAACATATCCTATGTGAAGCCTGAGTCTAAATCTTCCCTTCTTTCCCCCCACAAAGACACCTCAATACAGAACATGCACTTGATGACAGAAGCACAGCCCAGTGCCGGGTCCAGATGCAGGTTGTCCAGCAGCTGGAGATACAGGTGTGGTCCTCTGTGTGTATATGTAGAATGCTAATTGGGTCCCACTCACCCTCTCATTAGCACTGGTTTCACCTTTCCATGGGGCCTGCTGGACTCAACCATGCATTCATGTAGCCAAAGTGATCTCTTTACCTTGTCTAACTTCTCATGGTTATCCTGGATGGGGGAGCTGAACTCTAGAAAGGGTAGGTTGTGGGCTTGGGAAAGTGGTCTGGATCTTGCCCTAGGAGGATCAGAAGTAGCACAGTTAGTATGTCCAACATAACTAGCAATCCCCTTGGCAGATGGGTTCTACTGGAGTTGGGAGACAAGATGTGCTCAGTTTTCCAGTGGGTTGTCTTAAGCAAAGGTTGTGGTAAAAAAAAGGTTCTGGCAAAGTCAGAATGAGGTACATGAAGAGATCGTAGAGAAGATAGTGGCCTGAACTGCAGATACCCCAAGAGACAGATCAGGGGAACCAATCAATCAATGAGAAGATTAATCTGTCAGCAAATATGTATGCAGAATCAGCTTCCTACTAGACTACTCATTCCTTAAACCACATCTTTGTGGTATATACATCTTTGGAATACATCTTTGTATTCTTCACAGGGCCTGACTGAAGGTCTTGATGTAACAGATGCTCAGTAAATATTTGTTGGGTAAATCAATCAGCCAATAAGCATTAAGAATAAGTGCTAAATTCTAAGTGGGTTGAATAGCATGAACAAAGGTGGGAAACCCTGGAGTTTGGTAGAGCTGTGGGAAACCTGTGTGAGATCAAGCAGCTGAAGGACGTTTGTCATCTTTTCTCCCCTTTCCTCTTTCCCTTTCCCTTTGAGGTAGAGGATTGAGGAAGGATGGTGATGGATGCTGATGGAAGGGGAGAGGGATAAACCCTGAAAAGACTCTGAAACCCAGACTTCTATCCAACCTTCTCTCTCTCCTTACAGCTAGCCAAGGAGAGTGAGCGACTTCAGGCAATGATGGCCCATTTGCACATGAGGCCTTCAGAACCCAAGCCCTTTAGCCAGCCGGTGAGATGGTTCATTCCTCATATACCCCCTGCTCTGTCTAGTCCCTATAATTCCTTATACTTTCCAGTGGGGTCTGACCTTCCAAGAACCCTCTAGGACCTCCCAGATATTTTCCCCAGCCATTTCTTTAGTCCCTCTCCCTGGACCTTGCCCCCATATCTTAAACCCTTGTGGTTCAGATCTGTTCCCCTCAGAATCCTTCCCTTCAGAAACCAACTCCCTTTGAATATTGCTCTCTCCCTTCCCCACTTGCTCCTTTCCTCATTGATTGAAATTCACCCTCCACCAATCTGACTGAGAGAGTGGAGAAGACATTGAAATCCAAGGAGATAGGCTCTGCTCATACCTGCCACCCTTCTTAGCTCTGCTGTCATCACCCTTTCCATTTTTCATAGCTGAACCTGGTATCAGGCTCCTCACTCTCCAAGGTGACTGTCTCAGCAGCTGATTCATTCCCGGATGGCCTCGCGCACCCCCCCACCTCAGCTGCCGCCCCTGTTACTCCCTTACGTCCCCCTGGCCTCAGCTCTGCTACTCTGCACAGTGGAGGCCCTGCCCGAAGGAGGAGTAGTGACAAGTTCTGCACCCCCATCTCCTCTGGTGAGGGTGGGAGGTGGGGGCAGGAGGACCACAGAAGGGAGGCATTGTGGTTTAGGGGAGGGGGCTTCCTTGGGTCCTAGGTCTGGCCCTCCTTATATCCCTCATCTCTCTCCCCCAGAACTGGCCCAGAATCATGAGTTCTACAAGAATGCAGATGTCCGACCTCCCTTTACCTATGCGTCCCTCATCCGACAGGTGAGCTTCTCAGGGAAGAAGGTGGAGGTGCTGGGGATAAGAGAATTCATGAAAAGTCCTCCCTTCTGTTCTCATTCCTGTCCCCCAAATCTACCTCCAGTTGCCTATTTGCCTATGAAGATCTTCCCTCTCCTTTCCTACTATCTAAATCCTATCCAGCCTCCCCCTTTTCTGACCACCCCAGCCTCTCTCCTTTGGACATTGAGAGCATTCATTGTCTCATTCATTTACTCCCTAATCCCTTTAGGATCAGGGAAAGTGACCCATCCTTCTCCTATCTCTTTCACACACATATGTACCCATGCACATGGATTCTCCTACAGCTTATAGTGTACATTGTAAATATGTACACAGTCTCATATATGGCACATCCAGTCCCACATTCAGTTTCTCACAGATATAACTTCTCTCACCATTATGCACTACACGAACACACACACACACACACACACACACACACACACATCCATTCTCTCTTATTGCACATACATGTAACTCACCCCTATTTCCTTAGACATATATATATCTACTTACACTCCCACAAATAATCACACTTTGTCTTTCTTACACAGACACACATGTTTACTCCCTCCTCTCATACCCATGTTTACACACATATGCATATACATACTCACATATAGAATCTTTGGTCACAGGATCATGTATATATATATGTATGTATGTATGGAAGGAGAGAGGGAGCGAGACAGGAAAAGGAGAGAGACAGATAGACAGACAGACCTATAAGAGACCTAAGAAGTTCAGTTCAATTCCTTCATTTTACCGATGAGGAAGCTGGGTCCCATGGTGGGGAAAGTTCCTTATCCAAGATAGTAAGGAAGGATTCAAGAAAGAGCAAAGATTCACATCCACTTCTTTACTTTCAAATCTAATACTCTTTCTTTTTTAGAAATTTTTAATTTTTATTTACTTTAAATTTGATAAACAACACATACAAACATTCCCATGCTCAAATAAGAACTGATAAGGAGGATTGCCTATGAAACCATGAGTCTCTATTATATAGTTTTTTTAAGCATAAAATAAATTCAACACAGTTTCAAAGCTATCTTGCTTTTCTATACTTTCCTCCAAACTTTCTTCTCTTTGCTTGTAAATTAATTTTAAAATGTTTCAATGGCCTTCATTTTATTCATTTCTTTTCGGCATTATTTATTACTAAACTCTCTCTTCCCCCAAACCCCCTAGCCATTTTTAAAAGACTTCCTTTGTAACAAATAAGTATAGTCAAACAAAACAAATCCATACATTGGTCATGTCCAAAAATGTATATCTCATTCTTCACCTCTAGTCCCATACCTGCTATAAATATGTACATATGAGACCTTTTCATCTTCCTTTGACTTCTGGTTATATTGTTCAAAGGATATGCACAGTTTAGTGACCTTTTGGTATTGTTTCAAATTGCTTTCCAGAAATGCTGCACCAATCCATAGCCCCAGCAACAATGTGGTATTGTGTCTGTCCTCCCATATCCAGCACTCTTTCTACTCCTATCTGTGTGTTTTTTATTACACGTATCTTTTTTTTTATATTCTCTCTATGTTTCTGTTACTGTCACCACCCCTGTCTTCCTCCTCCTCCTCCCTCTCTTTCTCCTTTTCTCCCTTCCTCCTCTTGCTCTCTCCCCCTTTCCCTTCTCTACTATATGTACTCATGCAGACAGAGTTAATGATTCCTGGGTCATTAGCAGAACTGATTAGCCAGCCATAACACTTATCGTATGATAGAGCCAGCTTGATGGTACAATGGATGGAATAATGGAAGGATTCAGAAAGACCTGAGTTCAATTCTGACCTCATACATGAACTAGCTGTGTGACCTTGGGCAAGTCACTTCACCCTGTTTGCCTCAATTTTTCTATCTGTAAAATGAGAAGTAAATGGCAAACCAATTCAGTATCTTTGCCAAGAAAACCCTGAATGGGGTCACAAAGAGTAGAACAGGATTGAAATGACTCAACAACAAAAATTGTGGGCCCTAGGGATAGTTGGAATTCCAGAAAAGACAATGCAGCACTACTGATTTCCTCTCCCTAGAGGAAAGTAATCCCTTTGACCTCTGCTTCCCTTGAAGGCCATCCTGGAGACCCCTGACAGGCAGCTTACTCTGAATGAAATCTACAACTGGTTCACCAGGATGTTTGCCTATTTCCGGAGGAATACAGCCACCTGGAAGGTGAGACAATTACCTTGCTCTGCCTCTCCTCATCTTCCTAAGGTCCCCCAACTAATATGGCAGACTCTCCCCTAGATTCACATGTAGGATAGGAGATAGGGAATATTAATGCTATTACCCAAAGCTCAGGTTCCCTTCCTCTAGAAGCCCAGGCCTGCCCTTGTGTTATTTAGCTTAGTTGGGATGTTTTTGGCTCAGGCATATCCCCATATCATTGGGGGTCTCCATGTCATCATCACTGGGGACCCCTGGAACTCAAATGCCTACTCAGTTCAACAAAGTTACCAAGCACCTATTATATACAATACCAGCTTGGCATAAAATGTAGAGAGAGGATACCTCACAGTCAGGAAAGCCTTGGTCCAAACCCTATTTTTTACATATACTGGCAGTAAAACCCTGGGCAAATTACTGTGCCAGAATTCAGGCTACAGAATCAATAATGGAAGCATCTCTGTCTTCAGGGAGCAGGTCTGTACTTTCATCTTGCATTTTAGGGGAGGTGAGAGATAAAACATTTACATGAATAAGCCTAAAATAAGGAAAATTCAATGGTGAGAGAAAGAACTAAGATCTAAGAGGGATTGGGTTCAAGGAGGATGTACCCTCTAGTGGAAGACAAGGATTCTGAAAGGTAGTGATGAAAAGGGAATGTAGTCCAAGTATGGAGAGCAGGGAGCTGAGAGATGGAATTTAAAATTCAGGAATGATTTACAGTACAATTTAAGAGAAACAGAATTTTAAAAGAGAATATTATGAAATAAGACTGGTTTGGGGGCACTAGACTATGGAGGTTCCTAAACTAGGTTGAGGAGTTTTTTATTTTAATTGAAAGATAATAGTGAGCCACTGAAGGTTTGTTTTACAAAGGGAAGCATGATGGGATCTGATCCACAATGACCATTCAGGCTCCAGAGGCAACTGCAAGGGGAACAGACCCCTTGATGAGCCTGTGGCTAGGTGGTAATGAGGTGTGTCCAAACCGCCCAGAGGGATCCTAGAATTACTAAAGCTGTAGCTTAAGGGTATTGCAAAGACCCTACCCCTCACTGGAGAAGACTAGCGTATGGGAAAATTGCACATGGGGCTAAATATGGGTCTGTGGACAAGGGCACAGACACATATACAGATATGGACACACATACACCCTCCCCCTTTCTGCTGTCAGAAGCAGAAAGATAATTGTCTCAGTCCAATTAGTCATTTCAACACCTCCAGCCATAACAGTTTTCCTAGGGGGACAAGAGAGAGAAGGTGGGGGGGAGGGCTAGGGAAAATGGGACAGGGAGTTAGGGGCCGGATGCTGATAGCGCCTTCTGTCTTCTCATTGCCAAGATTATGGTGGGGGTTTGGAGAGAGGGAGAGAGATGGAGAGAGAGAGAGAGATGGGGGGAGAGAGAGAGAGAGAGAGAGACACTGGAGAGGAAGAAGCTGGAGGGAGAAATAGGGAGAGAGAGATGGAGAGACTGAAACTGAGAGAAAAGGATGGAGAGAGTAATGGGGAAGGAGAAATAGGGAGGGAGGCAGGGAGAGACAGTCAGATGGAGAGAGCTGAAGAGACATGAAGAGAGATGGAGATGGAGATGAGAAAAGAATGATGGAGAAACAGAGAGATGAAGAGAAAGTGATGGGGAGACAGACACACACATAGAGATGGAGAGACAGACACAGAGACGGATAGAAAGAGGTAAAGACACACAGAGATGAAGAGACCATCACCAGAGATGGAGAAATGGGAAAAGAGGGAGGGAGAAAAAAATGTAGAGAAGGTGAGGGAGAGAGAAGGGGAGGGAGAAAGAGAGAGAGAGAGCAAGCACACTCACAGGCAGATGCAAGTTTCATATGAGGGACTTGGTGTCTGTACAGTAGGGTGGGCATTGTGACTCAGTGGAGAGAAGGCTGGAGCATGGCCATCAGGGTGGGGAAGAGAAAGGGCAGCGTCTATGCAGGAAATTGCCAGGATCTTTGGCCTTTGAGTCCCCCTGCTGGCCAATGTTGGAATTTCAGAGGTGCAAGATGCTTCTTCCCCAGGTTGGGGTGGGAGGGAACATTTCCATGAATTAGGATCACAGGATCATAGATTTAGAACAAGAAGGGACCCTGAAGATCATCTACTTTAGTCCCACCCCCTATTTAACTGTTGAGGAAACAGATTTAAAGAGGTTAAGTGATTTATCGAAGGTGCAAGAATAATGAGTGGCAGAAGGAGGATTTTAATTCAGATTCTAAATCCAGCACTCTTTGCACTGCAATCATCCATAAAGTGTCCTCGTCCTCAGACCGGGGTCATACTGCCTCCTAAGTATAATACTGCCCTGGCTTATGGAAAACGTCAAAATAGGTAATTATAGGATTGGAAGGGAATCCTAAAGGTCATCTCGGTCATCCTCCTAGCTCTAGGCAAATGTTACCTGAACCATTCCGGAAAGATGCATCTTGACATTGTTATTAAAGAGCCTCAAGAATATTTCAGCCCTTCATTGAACTTACAATCGGAAAACTTTTCTGAACAGCAGGTCGGTTCAGCGGATAGAGAACTGGACCCAGAGCTAGGAAGACGAGTTCAAATCGAACTTCAGTTCACTCACTAGCTTTGGGCCTCTGCCTCAGATGGTCAACTAGGGGTAATAACATCTATCACCCAGGGTTGTTGTGAGGTCCAAATGAGATCACATTGGTAAAGCGTTCTGCAAACCTTCAGCCACTACAACATTTTAAGTCCCTCATGCCTTGGACAGAACGTAAATATACTGAGTGCCTGGATTAGAGCCATAGAAGGTATTACACATGGTGTCTCCTCCCAGGACTGAAAGGTGAGGGGAGTCACTCAGCTGGAATGTCACCCCCATTCCTTGGACTAGGGTCACAGGGTTAGAGTGCTATGTCCCCAAAGAGGTAATGGAAAGCTAAGCTGGGTCAGCTCTTCTGATTGGCTGTAAGTGATGTCATCTCTCTGACTTGCATCCTGCTTCTAGACTCTGGGGCTCCTTTCAGGCTGGCTGAGCCCTCTAGAGGTCATCTCATTTAGTCTTTAGTGGCTAGACAGGACAGCACAGCACCTAAAGGAGTCATCTATTACTTAATAACTGTGCTAGACGTGGGTGGGGTCTGTATGGGGAGGGGGATCCCTCCTGTGCATTCTGCTTTCATACACACTACAGTTACCTGCCCAAACTAGAAATTGTACATTCACTCTCTCATTATTTTATTTATATCCACCTCTCTGAAGATGGAGAATAATTAGAGAGCATATGATTTAGATCTGGAATGGACCTTAGAGTCCATCTAGCCCCACAGCCTTTTTTTTTAACAGCTAAGAAAACTGAGACTCAGAACAGAAGGTGACTTCCACAAGGTCACATGGGTAGTAAGTGGCCAAACCAGAATTCAAACTCTGGCCCTCCCAATCCAGGGCTCTCTTTATCATCCTCTTTTAGAAAGCTTTTCATAGTTGAGTAGTTATGCAGTGCTTCTTCATTTCTCCTTTTCAGGCCAGACAGTCCCTACGATTTCGGATTTCCTACTCAGTTCTTCCTCTGTTACTTAGTGCTACTTTCCATTCCCAGACCCAGCAGTATCAGCCTGTTACAGGGTCTGAATCCATAATGGATACACAATGGTCTGGTCAACATTGGGGCCAGGTGTGTGTGGGGAGTAGCAGATGAAGAGGAAAAAGGGAAAGCCCCCCTCAGGAATACAGACGGGGATCTCTCTGATTTTTCCCTCATTGTAAAATGATGAGTAACTCAGTAGAATGTACCACATTAGACAGGTGGTCCACCACGGTCCTCAGATTTTCTGTGGCCATATTTTAGTCCTCTTGCACTCAGCTCCTGACCCTTGGGGCCCAGCCTTCCTAGGGTCATCCTCCATTCTCATTTCCAGACCCTGACTCATATTCTGCTATTATCTCCGATGCCTCTACCTCTCCCCACACTTCCCATCTCTTCCCTTCCCCTCCCAGACCAGGCCGCTGGGGTTCAGGCCTCTGCTACTCATTCCCCTTGGGACAAAACAGAATTCTGGCTTCATAGATTTCCCCTCCTCCTCTCCCTCGTCCACCTAGCCCTTCCAGCTCTTCCTTCCTCCCCGTCCCACCCCTTTTCTATTCTTGCTGGATCCCTTTCGCTGGAAAGGCCAGGTCAGGAGGAGAGGATGGGGAGGGGGCCTGGGGCCAGGTCTGGCCATCCCAGAGACAGGAGACGCCATCTGCTTCTCGGAGCCCCCTCCCCGACTCTCTCCTCCCGCCCCCTCCTGCTGCCGGGCCCCTCCCCGGGCCCTTGTTGTGGGGCCGGTCCCTTTGTTTACGAAGCCCCCGCCAGACCCCTTAAATTGCCGTTAATGTTTCAGCGTAACGAATTAGTCTCTCATCACGAATCAGGCTTCGAAATGAGGGAAAAAAGCCCCGGTGAGGCCAGCCTCGGAAATTGGGGTCATTCTCATTTGCAAAGCGGAGGATCCGAGCCCCGTAATGCGGGGAAATTTATTCCGAGGCAGGAGCCCCGGCGTGATTAGGCCCTTTGTAATTATCGCTCCGAGAGATTCCACTCCAGCCGCCTGCCTCCCTCGTGGATTAGCAAGCGAGTCGGAAAAATACACAGGATTTAATTAGAGGCAAATTAAAATTGGTAATGAAATCGGGCCAGTTGCAAGTGGCAAGAGTTGGAAGAGAGAGAGGGAGAGGGGATCTCGAGGGGGCACAGCGCCTGCCTGCCCTGCCCGCTTTCTTCTCTGTTTAGAAATGTAAAGCTGGAGTCAGGGACCAGGGACGGGGACACGGATAAGAAGGGCAGGTGTGGGGAGGGAGAAAGGGACCAGGCAACAGGAATGAAGACGGGAGACAGGGAAAGGAATTAGGGGCAAGGAGAGAAGTAGGTCACAGGCTGGGGACGGGGTGGGAAATAGGGAGAAGGATTCAATTCGTTTCAGCAGCTATTAAGCACCAACTATGTTCAGGACCCTGCTAGAAGAATGGGAGCGGCTGCTGACGGCAGGAGGGGAGGGAACGTGGCATGTCCCCACCTAAAAATACCTAAATATCAAGAGATGAGAGAGAAGGGATCAGGCTCCTCACCTTCTGAGGGGACGACCTTAATTTCAGAGGCAGCCCCCAAAGTGTTAAGAGGGATGATTTTTCTAGATTCCTAGCCTGAGAACATTGAATGGCTCCCTATCTCCTACTGAACAGAGGTCCAAGTCTTCCACACTGTGGCTCCAGCTGACCATTCCAGCCTTGTATGTACCTTAGTCAAACTTCCTTCTTCCTGAAATATGCCCTTGGTTTCCCAAAGCACATTGCTCCTTCGCCCTAGAATGTTCTCCTTTCCTATTCCAACCCATGTCCAAATGTTGCTTCTTCGGTGAAGCCTTCTCTGAACCCTCAGACGGAAATGATCTCCTGAAATCCTGTGGCCTGTTGTTTGCTTCTTATTACATTCTCATATTCTACTGTGCGTTAGAGTTTTCTGTGTAAATGTCTTATGCCCCTATTAGATTTACTTGACTTGAATCTCATTTCCATGGGGTGCAGCACAGAGCTTTACACATAGTAGGAATTACATAAATAAACTAGCAAAGCTTAAATAATAGCTCTAAGCTTGTTGAGTTGGACTGCTTTCCCTAGTTGATCCTTTCCTGCTGTCCTCCTATCCAGTCTAATCAATTCAATTCATATCAGTAATTGTGTATGGATGTGGAATCATACCTAGAGTCAGAAGAGATATAGGTTCAAATATAGACTCTGGAGTTTACCTGGAGGGTGACTTTGGGCACTAACTTCTCTGAGCCTCAGTTTCCTCATTTGTAAAATTGGGGATAATGACACCTGTAGTCTTCTTGACAGGTTTCTGATAAGAATAAGATGCGATAATGCATATAAAGTGCTTTGCACTCACTGAAGCAACATATAAGTGCCAGCTATTAATCTTATCTACTCTCTATGCCTAGCATTTTGTTCTTAAATGGTATCCCAAAGTGCTTACAATCTACTTACATGCTCAGGGAACATCAGATAACTATGAAAGGTAGTCAATATCCATTCATTGGTCAAATATTTCCTAAATAATTACTCTGTCCCTTTTACTGTGTTCTTTGGAATAAATAAGTCAATCAGTAATAACTTATTAGGTGTCTTCCACGTGCCAGGCACTGGCATATGGCACTAGGCCAAGTCAAATCAACATGCATTTATTAACACCTAGAGCCAGGCACTGTGCTAAATGCTGGGGATACAAAGAGAGGCAGCAGTCTGTCGCTGCCCTCTAGGAATTTATATTTATTTTTATCAGGGAAGATTTACATATATGAGTATGTACAAAATAAATACAGTGCAGAGTTAACTGAAGGTTTTCCCTAGTCTTAGGGAAGAAGGTGTCTGTAACCACCTTCCCCTCCAGATCTGAAACAACACTTTATTTTACACTTCTCTAATGCAGCTTACCCTGTGATAGTATACATATTCATCGTATGTTTTATGTTTGAACCTCTAATTTTACAGGCTAGCACAAGGCTCAGTATATAATGTTTGATAACAGGATAAATGAATGAATACAACAGATAATCTATTCAATCTGAGAAATATTTATTAAACATTTAAGTTCTAGACAAAGTTCAAAGACAAAAACCAAACCAGTTCCAACCTCAGGGAATTTACATTCTGTTAGAGCTAATAAAGTTTAATAAATTCTTCCTATGTAGCAGACACTGTGCTACATATGGGAATACAAAGAAAAAAGGCAGTCCCTACCCACAATGAGCTTGTATTTTATGTTTTAAATGAAATTTTAGTTATTTATTTTTGTAATCAATGAAAACCTGCTTTCTCTCCCTTCTACCTTCCCCTCTCCAAGTAAGAAAGAATAGGGGGAAAAAGTCATCATTACAAACATGTGTGATCATGCACAACAAATTACTGCTTTGGCCATGCCCCCCAAATCTGTCTCAGTCTGCACCCTGAGTCTCTCACTCTTCTGTCAGGAGGTGGGTAGCATGTTTCATCATGAGTCCTCTGTAACTGAGATTGGTGATTGTACTGATCACAGTCCTAAGTCTTTCGGAGTTAGCTTTAGAATGTTGTTGTTAATAAGTCATTCTCCTAGTTCTGCTCACTTTACCCTGCATCAGTTCATACATGTACTCCCAGATATTTCTAAAGCATCCCCTTCATCATTTCAGTACTATAGTATTCCATCACATTCATATACTTGTGTAGCCATTCCCCAAAGAAGGAATATTCCCTCAGTTTCCAATAATAAGGACTGGATTTGTGATGTCATTGGTATGGAGAATTCCCAAGAGAGGAAATTCTCTCTACAGATTCAAGTCAGCATCTTCTCTGCAATCTAGCGCTAGAAATTATAGCCTAGAATAGTGAAAGGTTGTGACTTTCCCAGGTCATAGTCAGTGTATGTCAGAAACAGAACCTGAACATAGTTTTTTTACCTTTGAGGCTGGCTCTCTATTCAGTACCACATGCTGCCTTCCACACTTGTATAACAAAAGAGATAACACAGTAAACCTGTGGGGAAAGACATTAGGATGTATATTTCTTGAGATCAGTGATTGTTTATTGCCTTTGTTGGTGGTGGTGGTATCTCCAGAGCATAGAGATGAGAGAAGTGGTCTGATGAACAATCCTGGATCATAGAGTGGATGGACTATAGTATGTAGGAAGGGGAATAAGATGTAATTAGGGAGAAAAATTAGGCTGGTGCCAAGTTGGGAAGAGCTGTAAATGTCAAATGGAAGGGCTTCCATGTGTTCCTGGATTTCATATGGAGTCAGTGGAGAGTTTATTGAGTAAAAGGGTAAGATAACACGAACAGACGTATGTTTTAGGAAAATAGAATGGGGGAAACACTTGAGGCAGGGACACTAAATGGAACACTATTGCGATAGTTCAAGTGAGAGGTAATGAGTTCCTGAAGTGGGATGGTACTTGTGTGAGTGGAAGGAAGGAATCAAGTATGAGAGATGTTGTGGAAATAGAGATGACGTTATTTGGCAACTGATTTGGATATTGAGGGTGACAGTGAGGAGCCAAGGATGACTCCCAATGATGATTGCAACATACAATATAACCTGGTGATCATAATGATGGTAAGTCTCTTGAGAAATAGTTTGGAAGAAGGGTGCTCCAAACTTCTCCGCTACTCCTCAGGTGAAGGGATTCAGTTTACTTTAGAGAATATTAGGATGAGGCAGCTAGGTGGTGAAGTAGATAGAGGTCCTGGAGTCAGGAGGACCTGAGTTCAAAACCGATCTCATTAACTGTGTGACTCTGGGCAAGTCATTTAACCATGTTTGCCTCAAAAAAGAATATTAGAATGTCAGAGCTGGAAAGAGACAATTGAAAAGTGATTTAGTACACTTCCTTCATTTTACAAAGGAAGAAACTGAGGCTCTTAAAGGAGAATTGAATCCCATGGTTACATAACTAGTGAGTGGCAGAACCTGGATACTAGTACAACACAGTACTTGTTCTACTTCGTGATGCTATATAATTTAGTTTTACTTTCTTTTAATTAATACCTTTAAAAAAAACATCAGAGCCATTTCTGGATTTCCCTTCCCCAACTCCCATTAAGCCCTCTCTGGTAACAAAAGAATAAAACTCCTACAGTTAAGAAAAAAACAAGTGACATAGTGACCATCCTGCAATTTCCCACCAGTCTGCTGAGAGGAGGGAGATTCTATTCAGTGAAGTTCAATAAACATTTATTAAGCACCTACTGTGTGTCAGGCAGTGTGTGAAATGCTGGGAATGCAAAAAGAAACAAAAGATAGATCCTGCCTTTTGTAACTTTCAGCCTTATGGGGGAGGAACGCAACCAGCAGACAAATCAATACAAAAAAGGCTATATACAGGGTAAATAGGAAATAATTAACAGAGGGAATGCACTGGAATTAAGAGGAGTTGAGGAGGGGTGGACCAAGACTTATTATAATCATTCATATTTCATTCTAATGAACTTTTTGTGTAGGTTATTGTCATGTTATTCATTTACCCCCCAGTGGGATCTTTTGGGGTTGTTTTTTTTTTTGCATTATTTGATAATGGTTCCTTTCATTTTTTTCTTAACACCTCTTCTAAGCTTTTGTGGTTTTTAGTAATAATAGCAATAAATAACAAAAATGTATACAGAGCTTTAGGGTTTGCGAGTTCTTTACATACATTATCTCATTTGATCCTCACAGTGCTGTGAGATGGGTGCTGCTATTATACTCATTCTGCAAGTGGAGAAAGTAAGTCTCTGAGGGTCAAATGACTTGTCCAGTATCTCACAGTTAATATTTGAGGTAGGTTCTGAACACATGTAGTTTCATTGGTGTAAGGAAAACCTATTGATACATATTAGTAACTGCCCTGCAATTTGTAGTCATATAGAGTTGTCTGAGTCATTGACAGGTTAAGTATGTCCAGCCAAACTAGTTAATCTCTCTGAGACAGTGACTCTCAGAGAGGTTATGTGACTTCCCCAAAGTCACAAAATAACTGGTGGCAGAGCTGACGTTTATATCCAGGGCCTCTAATGCCAAATTCATTTCTCTGTCCACTGAGCTACACTGCCTCTGTGAAGGGAAGGAGTTATGAGTAAAGGATAGATGAGTAAATTGGAGCTGGTCTCTCTCTCTCTCTCTCTCTCTCTCTCTCTCTCTCTCTCTCTCTCTCTCTCCAATGATCTGGCCATATATTTGTCTGTCTGTCTATGCCTTCGAGGCCACTGTCCACAGGCAGCATCTATTAAAGATCCAGAACTAAAGCTTAGATTATATAATGATATTATCCCTCTCTTGGCTATTTGACTTCGAATGTCAGAATGATAATGAATTTATTCTTTATTCAGTAGGCAATGAAGAATTATGGAAGGTTTTTGAGTCAGAGAGTAACATACTCAGAGTAATGTGTTAAGAAGGTTATTCAGGAGGTAGGGTAAAGGATGGATTGGAGAGAGCGGAGGCAGGAGGACAGTAATTAAAGGAGGAGGAGATGCGGGACTGTACTGTAAAAGAGTTTGACAGAAATATTTTCAGGTTGATTTGATAGGACTTGGCAACTGTTTGCATGTGTGGAGGGAAGAAGAAAGGTCCCCAGATGACTTTGAGGGTTTATGACTGGGAAGATCAACAGAAACAGAAGTTCAAAGAAAATGTATTTTTCAGTAGGAGAGATGAGTTCGGTTTTACACAGAGTGAGTTTGAACTTATAGAAGGACATTCAGATACAGATATTCTGCAGACAGTTGGAAATAGGAAACTGAAGCCCTCAGAAGTCAAAGCTGGAAATAAAGATTTAAGAGGTATCTACACAGAGGTGATAATTAAAGACAAGGGAATGGACACCCCAACCTTTAAGGGTGCCATGTGCACTGTAAGGGAGAAAGAAAAGGAGCCATCGAGGAAGAGGTTAGAGAAGTAGAGGAAGAAATTAACAGAGAGCAATATATTGGGAGTCAGTGAAAACTAAAGGTATCAAGAATGAGGGACTGATCCAAAGTGCCAGCCACTGTTGAGAGGCCAACGAGAATGAGACCAGAAGAAAGGATTCATAATAAAGAGGTCACTAGTGATCTTGGAGAGAGCAATTGAAATAGGGTCTCAGAGATGCAAGCTATATTCAGAGAGATTGGTGAGTGACTACAGTTATCCATATCGCTACTTTCTATGGTTTTGATATATCTCGGGTGGGCAGAAGAAATTAAATGGAATTTGGGTGGAGTTTTGTGGAAGCCACAGATGACATGCAAAGGCCAGCAGAGGACACAGAATCTATGGCCAAATACTTAACCTAAATTTTGCAATAAGGTACTGTAAATATCTTAATATTGTAAATATCTCATAAGAGAAAAATAAAAAATTCAGACTTACTCTCTGGTATAAAGAGATGACCAAAATTTTTTATGTGGATTTTCCAGATTGTAAGAGCGCTGCACCCCTAATCGTTGCAATGTGAAAGGGATAATTGTACGCTTTCTAAAAATTTAGGAGTGAAGGGGAGGAAAGAAATGGAAACATACTTTGAGGGCATAATGAGACCAAGGGAAGATGGGGCATCTGGGCATTTTTGGAGTCTAACTTGAAAAAACTAACAAATACAGAATAATTGAAGATAAGATTATAAATTTAGAGCAGTTACCTCATTTTACGGGGGAGAAACTGAGACCCAAAGAATTTAAATGACTTCCCCAAGGTCATTCAAATAAATAAGCAGCAAAGCTGGTATTCAAACCCAAGTCCTGTATCTTCAAATCCAGTGGTTTTACACTGTCCCTGGATGCCTCTCTCTTTATTCTCAGTTACGAATTTTGAGTGATGCTGGTGGTACCTGTCACCTGCTTTTATCTACCTTGGATATACCTATTTATATTGTTTCCCATTAGAGTGTAAGCTCTTTTATTGCAAGGATTGGGGTGGGGTGGTGGTTTTTTTGCTTCTTGTTTTGCATCCCTAGCATTAACACAGTGTCTGCCATCTAGTAGGTGCTTAATAAATGTTGATTGATTGGTTGGTTGGGAAGTCCCATGAGGTGAAAAACCCAAGGAATAGTTGGAAAGAATGGCATAGATATGAAGGTCTCTAAGGATGATGAAAGAGGAAAGTGGTGAGGGGGGGGGCGGATACTGAAGCCAGATGCCAAAGAGAAAGGTGGGACAGTACCCAGGATAGTGTAGGACAACTATGAAGAATGGGGGAAGATGAGGAAATTGGATGACACGAACTTCAGAGGATAAGTGGGTTGTCAACTTATGGTAACAGAGAAATGGGGTTATTTAAAGTCATGCCTGAGAGGAAGGCATAGATAGTATTGCTTATCAAATTTGCTGATGATACAAAGCTAGAAGGGTTAGCCAACCCACTGGATGACAGTCAGATTTCAAAAAGATCTTGACATTCTAGCATGGTGGGCTGCATCTAAAAAAGATGAAATGTAATTGAGATAAATGTAAAGTGCTGTACTTGCATTAAAAAGTCAGCTTCTCAAATATGTGATGTGGACCTTGTGGCCAGACAACCTGTCTGTTTCTTTTACCTGCCTAACCATTCTCTCTCATTCTCCTTTGCTGGTTCCCCATCCATTTCCAGACCTAAGTGCAATTGTCCCCTCCTGAGCTCTTTTCCTTTTTTTCTCCATCCTCTGTCCTTTGAGCATCTCATGAGCTCCTATGGATATAAATATTATCCCTCTGCATATGATTCCTAAATCTATTGATCCTGCCTGAATTTCTTCTAGACTTCATCCTGCCCACAGGTCATCTCCCTGCTGTCTCATCAGCATCAGTATGTCCAAAACACAACTTACCATCTTTGCCTTTCAACTCTACCATTCTTCAGACTTCCCCTACTTCTCTTTGGGATGGTATAATCCTCCCAGTCAGCTCAGACTCCCTTCCTCACACTACCCCGCCCTGCTTCATCTCCAATATTTAGTCATTTTCCAAGTCTAGTCAATTCTACCTTTATGACACCTCTCCCACCTTTCACTTTTTCTCTAGTGATGTGTTGCAAAAGAGATTGCTTCTTAGCAGGGATTCTTCACCTTTCCTGTGTCATGAACTACTTTGACAATCTGGGGAGAGCCTATGGACCCTTTCTCAGAATAATGCTTTTAAATGCATAAAATACATAGGATTACAAAGGAATCTAATTATAATGAAATACATATATGAAACACAAATATATGTATACATATATATTCATAAGTATTATATACATAAAATATATTGATAAAATGCAATGCTATAATATATAATTACATATAATATGTGTGATATATTATTGTGATAAGATATAATAGAACATATATTAAAGCTCATGGGTACCAGGTTAAGAACCAAGGTCTTTCCAGATTTCCAGATTCTTAGATCCTCTGATCCTGAGGGACTAGGGAGAAGTAAAGTTGGAATTCATAAGACTGAGAGAATGGGGCAAGGGGAGGCAATAGCAGGATAAGACTTGTGTGTAGGGCAGTGGGTCTGGATGGCAGGGATGAGGGGAGTAGAATGGTGGGAGGGAAGCTGCTGGGGCAGGATAGCCATAAGGGAAAAATATTGTCCTATTCAGTTCAACAAACACTTACTAAGACCCTACTGTGTAGGCACTGTGCTAGAGTGGGAGATACAAAGAACATGAAACCTTTTCTGTCTCCCCAGGCAGCTTATTTTCTCCTGGGGAAGATATCCCAGATATGATAAATACAAGATCTAAGGACTGGACCTGTGATTTCTTTGGTATAGGGAACTCCTGGGTGAGGACATTCCCTCTACTAATGCAGTTTCCCCTTCTCAGGTCTTAGAGGTTTACTTTGAATGCTTGCCCAGGGTCATACAGCCAGTATGTGTCAGAGGTGGAATTTGAACTCAGGTTTTCCTCGATCTGAAGCCAGCCATCTATTGCCTTGCCAGTAAATGCAAGCTATATACAAAGTGATTGACAAGATATGGAGTGGAGGGAGAGTGTTAGCAAGTTAAGAGAGTGGAGGGGATGGGGTCAGGAAAGGCCTTATGTAGGATCTGGGTCCTAATTGGAGCTTTGAGAAGAGTCAAGGATTCTCAAAGCTGGACATAAAGATAAAGAGCTTTCCAGGTGTGGTAGCCAAGCAAGTAAGGAGAAAGTGCTTTGTAGGCCTGAGCAGAGAGAGATGATTAATGGAGACACTTTAGTTTTTGTAAGAATAGAGGTGTGATGATGCTTCTATAGACTGGGCCCTTCCAGGTGTCAAGGTTAGAAATAGGTCAAGAGATAGGGGCAGGTAGGTTGGGGAGGGCTTTCCTTTAGTGGACTCCCTCTAGACAACTCAGAAGGAAAAGTCTTGATGGAGAGGGCCATAAAATAGATTTCCAGGTCATCCATGCCACCCCAAATATGACTCTGACAGTCCCATAAACAATCCCAGTCACCTTGGGAATGAGCTCTCCCAGTAGTACCCAGTCCAGCTTGGGAGTGCTTCTATTCAGGGGTTCTGCCTATGAATTGAATTCCTGTTGGATTGGGGCCTTGTCTTGTCTGGTTAAGTACTCTCTACAACCCCTAGACAGAGCCTCTAATGCAGTAAGTGCCTGTAAGTCTTGAGTTCAAGTAAAGGCCCTTCTGCTTTGTGACTTTGGGTTGGTTGCTTCCTTTTTCTGGGACTCATTTTCTACTGCTGTAATACAAGGGGATTAGACTAGATGATCCTTAAGATCCCCCCCCACATCCCTACACCTTTCCCACCTCCCCACTCCCCCCCTGCCCTGTTTTGACCAGGGATGGTTTGTGGACCAGTTGTGGGTAGCTCAAGTATGATGTGTCTTGAGGCAGTTATGCTGGATTCAGCACTTTATAAAGGTGGAGGTTCAGATGTTGTGGGAAGCTGTTGATTCAAGTAGAATTTGGCAGGCACTTAGAGGAAGCCATGGTGACCCGTTTGGGAAGGAGTATCAGTGAGTGGGAAAGTGGGGAGGCTGGGTATTAAAGAGAAGTCTAGTGGCTTGTGCTGCTGGGGCCTCAAAAGCAGAGTTAGGAGCAAAGGGTGGAAGTTGACAGGCAACCAGTGAACATCCTAACAGTTAGAACTGTCCAAAAGTGAAATGGGGGCAGCTAGGTGGCGCCATAGTGCCTAGAGCACTGGGCTTGGAGTCTGGAAGACCTGACACTAAGCATTCAGACACTTACTCGCTGTGTGACTCTGGACTTGTCACTTAGCCCAGAGCCCTTGCCTCACTTTCCTCATCTGTAAGATGTACTGGAGAAGGAAATGGAAACCACTCCAGTATCTTTGCCAAGAACACCCTGAATAGGGTCACAAAAGTTGAACATGACTGAAACAACTGAACAGCAACAGAAGTGAGATGGATTGCCTCCTGTAGGAGCAGAGAGAACAATAGATTTGGAATCAGAGGACCTGAGTTCAAATCCTGACTCTACCACTTCCTACCTTTGTGGTCTTGGAGAAGTTAATTAACATCTGAGATTCTTTCTTAGTCTGAAGAGTGAAAAGGTTGGCCTAAACTAAACTTCAGTCTCTGAACTTTAAACAGATGACCTTGTGGTCATGCTACCCCTTGTGAGAGAGGTAGAAGGTAGAAGGGAGCATTCTGTTTAGGAATGGGTTCCACTAGATGTGGACCATGGGGGTTCTTGGGAATCTGGGATTCTTGCAGTCTGTGAATATTTCTTGAAGATAAAGGAGGTGGTGGTGGTGTTTTCAATGTCCATTTTTGCTAGAGATGTTAACCTAGGTCCCTTTTGTTATCTCCCCCTCCCTCTCCCTCTGGGGAGAGGGAGGATTTTCTCACCCTCCTATCCCTCAGAATGCTGTTCGACACAACCTGAGCCTTCACAAGTGCTTTGTACGAGTAGAGAACGTCAAGGGCGCTGTGTGGACGGTGGATGAGCATGAGTACCAAAAGCGGAGACCACCAAAGATGACAGGGTATGTGTGCTCAGTACCCTGGGTAGTGTGGGCCTCAGTCATCTGGGCCAGAAAAAAGATCTTTTCAGTTCATGGGTGTATGTGGCTAGGCTCATACATATGCACTTATCTCCACCCACATCCCCTACCAACATACACGACCACCACTGCAAGGACAAGTATCTCATCCATCTATCCTAGATACTCCATGCAAATCTAGCATTAGGAATTGATGGAAGAATAGATGAATGGATGGATGAGTGGACATTAGGAGGGAGGAGCTGAAGAATGGTCTACATGCAGTCTGGAAGTATTAGAGAGCCAGGGGAGATGAGAATTGCCTTGGACCTGGCAGTCCTGTTCCCTCAGCCAAGATAATAAAACAAAGGAGGGAGGGGAAGACCATGCAGAGAGGTATAGAATGAGGGCTAAAGATGGTGTGTGCATCCTTTGTTTAGCCTCCATTCTGTATCTAAGGGGATGTATGTCTTGTTAGACATCCATATGTACCAGTGTGTGTGTGTGTGTGTGTGTGTGTTTGTGTGTGTATTTATATATGAGTATATAAATATAAATGTGTATAAATATTATATGTGTATAAATATAAATGTGTATAAATATTATATGTATATAAATATATAGTGGGGGGTAGGGGGAGACAGAGAACAAGAGCAGTTTTCAAGGCATGTGGAGAGGATTGAGGAAGAGCTGTTTCATCCTGATTTCCCTCCTCTCCAGGTGTCTAGTCACCGTCTTACAGGACTTCTCCAGTTTCCCAGGGCTGGGGAAAATACCAGATTCTCCCCTTTGGGTCAGAGGTATTTTGGGGAGAGGGCAGGTGTTGGATGTGAGCAGGACAGTTGATTGTCTCCTCAGTCGTGTTTTTCCACCTGAGTTTCCCTGCACCCTTCTAACTACCTTCATTCATCCACTTGTTCATTCGTTGTTTGTCCTTTGTTCTCAAAGAGGACCATGACATCAGGAAGGAGATGTTATGACGTGCAAGAGAATTGGATTTAAGTGAGGGAGGCTGTGAAAAAGTCATCACTTTCTCCTTCTGAGCTGCCTAGGTCCAGTAGCAAAATATAAATCAGGACGACTGGAAGTGACCCTGGATGCAATGGAAGGCCTTGGTGTCTTTAAGCTAAGGTTTTTCCTAGATCTCAATTTGATTGAAGCAATGCCCATTCAGTGATTAAGGCTAGGTAAGAAATGAGGCAAAGAATTGCCTTTTACCTAGTCATCCTAGCTACCGAATGATGACTGTCCCACCAGAGCCAGAATTTGGTCTAGAAAGAGTGTCTTCTTCCTGACTCACAGTGCACACCCAAAGAAAGTAATAGTCTTTTAAATTTCTCCCTCCCTCTTCCCCCAAGGAGTCCAACTCTGGTGAAGAACATGATCTCGGGCCTCAGTTATGGAGCACTTAATGCCAGCTATCAGGTGACTTATTGTTGTCCCCCGGTTGGGTCTCATTCACCCTTCTTTCCTTCTCCCTTGCCTTGCTTCCTCAAATCCCAGTTCCGTCCAAAAACCCTCATTTACCCTTGATCAAAGACCTGTCCTCTCCTATTCCAAAGAGCACCAGGGTAGCTGAAGGCCAAGAAAGACTGATTTCCTTTTTTGAGGGACCTCTCTCCATGTTGGCTGAGACCCCCCAACTCCCTTTCCCCCTCTATCTCCTCCTTCCCACACAGCCTCCAGTTCTTTCCAATTCTTGTGTATGGAGCTGGGGGAGGGGGACAGGAGGGAAGATTGGCCCCGATTGCCTCTCCCCTCCAGTACAGGTGAGACCCTCCTCCCTTGTCTCCCTTCTCACTGTCCCCAGTACAGGAGAGGCCTTCTATCTCCCAGGCTTCTGGAGCCCCTTGCCCCATGGGCTCCTTTCTGTCCTGGATGGGATGTGGGCTGAATCTGGGAGGGTAGAAGGTGGGAGGCCAGGGGGCCTGATACAACAGTCTCTTTGTGTCAGGGGTAGGAGGGTTCGTAGAGTTAATGGATAACATGTGAGCCCAGACAGACAGATAGGACATTCCCCAGCTGGTATGATGGGGGAGGGAAGAAGACTATCTGCCATGGCCTCCAGGTAAGCTCTTCCTTTTAATATGTTTGCCCACCCCCCTTTTCTCTTGTATCCTCCTCTAGGCTGCCCTGGCTGAGAGCAGCTTCCCCCTCCTCAACAGCCCCGGGATGCTGAACCCCAGCTCCACCAGCAGCCTCCTGCACCTCGGACATGAGGATGTGAGCAGTACTGTAGAGCCCCTCACCAGCAATGGCAGCATCAGCCCCCCACGCCTCTCCCCACCCCAGTACAGGTGAGATCACCCTCTGCCACTTCCCTCTCTTAGGAATAATAATAACGAAAGCCAGCGTTTATATGGTGCTCTAAGATTCTAAAGTGCCCAGGGTCACACAGCTAAGGCAGTGCTGGAACTAGGACTGACTTCCCAAGTCCAGGGCCAGCAATCTATCCACTGTGCAACATAGCTGCCTCAGCCATTCCAGAGGAGACCACCCGCTGTTGCCATTTCTGCAACTAGAGCACATCACAGTCTCCCTCTGCCCCCCTTCCTATCCTGCCCCCACCCAAGTACAAGGGGGATTTCTCCCAGTAATCACTTCAGGAAAGTCTGCCTTCCCTCTTCTCCCAGGCCAGGTGAAATTCTCCCTTTCTCATCTCTTTCTTCAACACAATTAAGACATTCCTGTCCTTGTTCATCTTTCCTCCCCTGGGACAGGGCAGATAAAGAGAAACATGCAAACATACACACACGTACACATCCATTCTTTACAAACATACATAGGCAGCATGTCTGCATACGTATCCACATGTATCACACACACATACACACACACACACATACGCACACTGTCTGTCTCTGTCTCTTTTCTTTAGACAGCATAAAATTGTTTCTCCACTGGTCCTTTCTCTTGTGAGATAGGTGAGGTTCTGAGGGTCTAGGTACCCAGGGAGTGTGGGAGACTGAGGATCTCATGCCAGAGAGGTCAGAAGTCAGGCCCCAGTGAGATAGGAGTGCTATGGTGTAGAGCCAGAGTTTGTAGACATGTGGGGAGTCAGGGGAGAAGGTCTTTTTCTTGCCTGGGGTTTGTAGTCATCTACCCAACCATCCATTTATTCATCCCTTCTCCCCACTACTGCAGTCACCAGGTGCAGGTGAAGGAAGAGCCAGCTGAGGCGGAGGAGGACAGTCGGCCTGGGCCCACCCTGGGCCCCACCAACCCCAGCACTGGGGCTCCCCCAGAAGACAGGGACCCTGAAGAGGATCTGCCTGGGGAGGAACTGTCGTAAGGGCCTCTGGGGGAGGGGCAGGCAGGGAAGAAAGGGGTTGAACACTCCCCTGTCCCCTGCTCAGGAGACCCCCTCCTCTGGCTCTCACCTTCCCCTCCACTCTACGCCCCTTTCCACCCCCACCTCAAGGCACTTCCAGGACAGCAGATTGGGGTGAGGGCCTCTATGCCATCCCACCTATGACTGACAGATTCTCCCTGGCAGAGATGGCCCCCTTCCTCCTCCATTGACCTTTGCTTCTCACCCCAAGACCAGTGGCCGGTGGTCTAGAACTGGTGGAAGAGTCAGGAGAGTGTGGAGCCCCAGTACCTGACTTCAGTCTGTGTCCCAGCACCTCCCTCCCTCTCCCTGCCCCCCACTCCCCTCACCATGACCACCAGCAGCAGGACTCTCCCCACCGCCTTTGCTTTCTGTCCCCTTCAACACTGAGACCCGCAGGCGGGGCTGACAAACCCCCTTTCCCACCAAGGCAGCATCTGTCCCCTCCTTCCCCTGCTCCAACCTCGACCTTCCACCGGCTTCTCCAAGAAGCCCAGGATGAGGCAACCTTGTCAAAAGACTTAGAGCTGGAAGGGGCCAGAGAGATGATTTAGTTTCACCCACTCATTTGGCAGATGAGGAAACTGAGGCACAAGAAAAGGGAAGTGACTTGCTTAAAGCCACACAAGGCAGTAAGCAGCAGTCAGGATTGGAACCCAGCTCTTCTGATTCCACGTCCAGTCCACTCTCTACTTTTGGTACTATACAAGGCTCCCTTCTTCCATACTGTGAATGATCAACACCGGCCACCAGCCTCACCCCCCCAGGACAAGCCAGTTCTTCCTTCCCTGTGTATCCCCACAGCCTCAGGGTTGCACACGGGTGAGACCAGCTGGGGCTCTGGGACTGAGAGCCGCTTCAAGAAGGGGCCTATTGATGGAAATGCCCCACGTGAGGATCAGGCCTCCCCACTTTCCCCTGTGTCTTTGCTGAAACTGTTTCCTCCGGCCATCTCAAGTCAAACAGAGTGGTGGGGCTCCCATCTCCACCGTGCACCCCATGTATGTCCCTTCTTAGGAAGTGTGGGCAGTATTGAGGGTCTAGAAGGAGAGGTATGGGGGTAGGGGGTTGGGAATAGATTATCTGCCCTCACGGAGGAGGAGGAAGAGGGAAAATGGGCCTGAGACTTTGGGATTCACCCATGGAACTGAAGGGATTGGGCCCCGCTTGGGGAGAGGAAAAATCCCACGGCCTCCACCAGGTGTCCCCACGGAGCTCACTGCTGCTGCAACTGGCTGGCTGAGGGAGGGAGCGAGTCCCTCCGCCTCCCGAGGAGATAGAAGGGTCTGGGGAGGGTGGGGGGAGCAGGCCAGCTGCCAAGGCCAGAGGAATGGGTTACCTCTTCCAAAGCTCTCGCTCCTAATCCCCTGCCCCCCCCTCCATTTCACAGCCCCTCGCAATCCCCCTCTTCTTTCCCCAGTTAAACAGATGACCAAAGACCTTTCTTATGCCAGAAGCAGAAGCCAAAACTTTTTGTTTGCTTTTTTTTCCTTTGTCACCCCCTGCCCTCCATTCCTGCTCTGACCTTCCGCCCTAACCCCCATGGCTCCCTCACTCCCTCCCCCAGCTAGAAGCTGGAAGCGGGGGGGTCCCTTCCTTTTAAGTTATTGTTTTAAACCAAAGTTGACAGTGTCTGTTGGTGGCCATGGCTTTCTTCCACACCCCGGTCTTCAGCTGCCCGTAGAAGGGACCTGGGGACAGGCTTTCCTGCACACCTCACTTCTACCCTTTGTTCCCTCCTCATCACCCTGTCCCTCAGCTGTTCTTCCCCCTCCCCTCTCCGTCGGGGCTTGAGATCTGAGGGGAAGGAAAGGTTCCAATGGGATGAGCTTCCTTAGACCACCTGGGGCTACAGTGGCTGTCTCCAAGGGCCTCTAGGGAGAGGGGATAGTTACAGATTCCTTCTCTGTCCCCTACCCCAGTCAGTATTGTGTCCCAGCCTGCCAGCCATTCCTCTTGACCACCCTCAAGTGTCCGTCCCGGGCTGGTCCCAGGTGTGCCCATCATCGCGATCCTACCACTGCTAGGGCTAGAGATGAAAAGGTGGAGGGTTGGATTCTGAGGGTTTGCTGGGGAGAGAGCTGAAGCAGGTAAAGGGGCCACTAGCTGTCATTCCTTCCCCCCACTGTGGGGGACTCCAATTTCAGGTGAAGGGCAAGATGTCAGGCTGCTATGTCTGACACCCATCCTGCCCCTAGACTAGTCCCTCTGATAGGGACAGGACCAGGAAGGGGTTGGAGGAGGACCTGATGGACTATTGTCTAGAAAGAACTCAGTTACCACAACAGACTGTGATCCTCACAAGTCCCCAGTAGAACTTGGGTGGCAGAAGGTCCCTGGTTCCTGTTAACCATGATCCTCATCCCAGTTTGTTCTTTGCCCTCTGACTTGTGCAGAAATATTAAATACCCGCTGCTCTTAGGCCCTCAGTGTGTGTCACCTAGTGGGGGGTGTATGACGGGGTTAAGTCAGAAGGACCTGAGCTGGGAACATGAAGCATGGAAGTGGACATTTCCATAGGAGTGAATGAGTGTGTGTGTGTTTCTGTGTAGGTATGTGAGTCCATTTGACCACGTTCAGCCGTGTATGAATGAGCAGGGAATGTCAATGTGCACGCATGGGTTCCTAAAACCAACGTGTGTCCAGGCCTTTGTATGTCTGATTCAAAGCCTCATTCACAATGGAAAAACGGAACATTGGTTGGGAAAGTAGGCTTCTGGATCAGACAGCCAGTCTAGTTTCTTGCTATAGTTTCTTTTTCCTTTCTCTTCCTATCAAGCTACGTTTGGGGAGAGCTTCCCCATAAAGTGGCCTGTTAGGTGGGAGAAGCCAGAGACTTGGGTAATGACAGTATTTCTGATAGCCTTTTAGGTTCTGCTCAGGCTACCATTCTCACTCCCCCAACCTGCCCCCCTCGACCCTATCTGGCCCTGTTCTACTCACTACCACTTCTATTTACTACTCCCTCAGTACATCCTCCTCCATCCCCAAGAAGGTTGAGGATACATTCTCTCTCTCTCTCTCTCTCTCTCTCTCTCTCCCCCCCTCTACCTCTCCCTCCCTCTCTCCCTCCCTCCCCCTCTACCCCCCTCTGTTTTTCTCTCCCCCCTTCCTCCTCTCTCTTTCCTCTCCTCTGTCTCTCTCTAAGAGGTACATCCTCACGCCCTACCTTCCCATATAGATGAGGTACGGCCCCTTGCTACCTTCCATCCCAACTCCAGCCTCTCATTCCTTCCCCATATTTATTCCTAAACCCCTCACTTTTGTACTTCAAAGTTTCTTTCCCCAACACTTTCTCTTTTCTGCTTGCTTCCTAAATCAAATTCCCCACCCCTATACCATGTCATCCAATGTTTTTACACAGATTTAGAACCCAAGTCTTTTGTTGTTTTTCCCAGGCTGGTGGGTCTGGGAGTAGAACGGAGATGGGGGGAGGTAACCAATTTTCAGAATCTGTTTCTTTCTTGGACTATCCCTTATAGTCACCCTGACTCTCAGGTGATCAAAGATCCCTTTCTTCCTTGTTGGAAACCAGATCTCTCACAAGGGAATGTGGATCTGAACACTTGAGTCTGAAACATTGGGCCAGCAAGCCCACATCCTGATGGTGGTGTGTATGTGTGTGCATGCACAAATGTGTTAATGTGTGTGTGTACATATATACATGTATATATATGTACACACACACATATACAGCACTGTAAGGATTTGTACATGGGCACATACAGACTTGAATGTGTGTGTGTGATTGTATGGGTTTTTCCCATGCAAAGTGACTGTACTAGCTGATATAGCTGGTAGCCAGGATGGGACATAGAGTCAATGGATGCCTAGGTGAGTGCTGCTGGCCTCCCAACAGAGATGGGACAGAAGGGACCCTGAAAATGCTTAAACCAAAGTCCTTCCCTGACCAGTGTTTCACTTAGCCCCACTCTGGTTTCTTATCTCCAGTCATCCCTTACAAACCATGACTTCTCCCCTTACAAACCATGACTTCTCCCCTTCTGCTCCTCTCCCTAATGTCACCCTCAAGATGGGAACCTGATAAATGGAAGGAAGCCTGCCTGTATACTTCTCATACCATTTGTCTGCTATATACCTTCCTCTCAGATTGTCACAGGGACCCCAAGTCTCAACTCTCAAATTTCCTTTCCACCACCCACAGTCACCATCAAAGTCTTCCAGATACCCCAGCACTTTTGGGGCTAGGGGCCAGAGTCCTTCAGGGAGGATGAGCCTGGGGAGAGAGAGGGCAGCCTTCATTGGGGGAAAGTATAGTACTGGGACCCAGCCCCCTCACCATAGCCAATCTCGAATGTTTGGCACCAACTACAGACTAAAGGGATGTGGGGAAGAGGAGTGAGCCCTGAGGATTCCAACTCCTTAATGTGTCATCTCTCTTCTGTGGTCTTGTTCCTTTTCTATTTCTGGCCTGATTTCTGTCTTGTCTCCTTCCTTCTCCCTTCCCCCACTCTCCTTTTCTCTGCTTTTCTCTCTCTTTGTTATCTGGATGTCTACCCTCTACCCCCACGTCTGCCCCTTCTGTCTGCTCAGCGTATGTATGTGTGTGTCCCTCTCACTTGATCTTTCTTGGCCCCTGTATGTGTTGTTCTGTATCTCCCCCACTCTTTCCCTCCATCCTGCTGGACACATGCTCAGATCTGGGGTCCCCCTCTCTCCCTCTCCTCTAATGGGGGGCTACAGAGTGAAGGGGGTCAGGTGGGACAGACAGGGGATTTCATGCCCTCCCCTCTGCCCAGGCCCAGTCCCATCCTGTGCTGTATAAAGGAATAGCATTGCCGTGTATTCGTACTCCGCCTACCCTCCCTCCACTCTATGGCGGCAGACAGGTGGACCCTGTACAGTAGAACTAGCTGCATGTAATCTGTATGGACAACAGCATTATATCTAATGCAATAAAGTGAATTACCTACAATGATGCCCCCTCCCCCTTCTTTCCTCCCCAAGCACCAAAAAGCAACTGAGAATTCAGGATGCTTCTTTGAAGGCAAATTGATCTTTCTTCCTGCCCCTGGTCCAAGACAGAATTTGCTCCATTTCATAGGGGTCTGCCTTGTGCTAAAAACTTTCCAGGGATGAGATTTCTGTGCTCTACTCACCACCCCCACCTGCTTCCTTCCATCCAATTTCCGAAAAGTCATCCCAATTGTCTAACCTCATAACCTTCTAAGGATCGTAGACCTATAATAAGAAACCTCAGAGATCACCTAGTCCAACCTCTTCATTTTATGGGAGATGAAAGAAATTCAAAGAAAAATGATTTGTCCATGGCCACCCAGATAGGGTCACAGGCAAGATAAGAACCTAGATCCCCTAATTCTTCAGCCAGTGTTCTTTCCCTCATACCAAGCTGCCTCCACTCGAGACCTTCCAGTCAAAGTTTCAGCCCTTACTTCCTTCTGTCCTGTGCTTAGAAAACAGAAGATGGGGATTTGGAACTCCAATAGAATTCATGCTCCTGAGATTGATTTAGAAAGGCAAGTAGAAAGCAGAGAGCCCAGAGAAAAGAAGGGAGTACATCTTTGAACCCCATGAAGTAGACTCCTAAATTTAATTCCCTCTTTCTAGATTTGTCTCTCAAGTTCACCTCATCCATTCTTTTCTGCTTCAAAACAAGAAGGGCCATCTTCCAACCTGGACCTATTGGCTTCCTTCCTGTACTAGAAGATCCCAAGGAAGATGGTGTCACAGCCTCCCACATTCCTGGGCCTTAAGCATCTTGATTACTCCTATTTATTTAGTGCTAACTAGTTCTAAAATACCTCACATGCCTGACATCGTTGCATCTTCACAACAACCCTGTGTAGTAGGGAGAGCAAGTATTATTAGTGTTAATATTATTTATACCAGATCTTTATGTAGTTGACTTCAGGAAATTCTAATGAGGAAACTCCTACCAGTGCAGACAAGCTTCTGTCTTCTGTTCTGCAAATTATAGTTTTCGAATGTTGTCTGGGACGCCAATAGATTTAAATTACTTGCCCAGAGTCACAAAACCAGTATGTGTCAGAATATTGAACCCAGGTCGTCCTGATTCTGAGTCCCACTCTCTATCCATGCTGCATCTAGGATCATTAGTATTCCTGTTTTCTAAATGGAGAAACTGAGGGTCAGAGAGGCAAAAATGGATAGAATGGCATGGATAGTAAGTGGAGGCTTTAAGACTTGACCTGATCCTCTGGCTCCAAGTCCAGGGCCCTGTCCATTCACCTCCTCATGATGCTTTGGTTAATGATTAAACCTCCTTCCTGGCCATTTGCTATGTCTGAGATTCTGGGGAGCAAGTGAGTGACTCTGGTTCCTGCTCTTCCAGATGCCAATGCAACTGTTCTCCCTGCGGGTCCTGGAGGGAATTCCACCGAATACTCAAAGGCACTCTTTGTGGGAACAGCTTTTAGACAGTGGAAGAAGAGGGGAAAAAAGATCGGCCTCTCCCTACCTCCCAGAAGGTCTCCCCAAAACGTCGCGCGTGCGCACACACACACACACACACACCTCCCAAAGTCATCAGCACACACACACACACACACACACACACCTCCCAAAGTCATCAGCCTTCTGTCGGCTTCTCATTGCAGGAAGTGACCAGCAGAGGGTAGTGTTGGACAAAGCAGTCACTGAGCTCTCTCGAACTTGACCTTTGGTAGGACAAGAGGATGGGAGATGAGGATAGTGAGGAAAAAGGAGGTGCAGGTATGTGTATCTC
>CM053770.1:322070563-322092996 GCA_028658325.1 Potorous gilbertii
ACCACTGAGCAACTCAAAACAGTTTGTAACAGCAATTGATACAATGTATTTGATGACTTATGTAACATTCTATACCTATAGTATCAAACCAAAGAAGAGAGATACATTTCCTCATTTTCTTCTCCAGGGCTATTGATACTTGTTACAATTACACAGTATTCAATATGGGCTTCATCTTATTATTCTTTTGTTTACATTGTAAACAAAAACTGTTACATCTTTGTGTAAACAGTTGTCCTCATTTGACTTACTTCACTCTGTATTGGTTCATACAAAATTTCTCATCCCTGCTCCGTTCCCTATAATCAATATTGCTCATGGCACTTTACCTAAAGACAGCCCAAACCTCTCAGTTTCCAAGCTGGAGATGATGCGTCTGGTAGCACAGTGAGCAGGCCTAGAGCCAGGAAGACTCAATCTTTCTGAGTCCAAACCTGATCTTGGACATTTACTACCCATGAGATCTTGGGCAAGTCATTGAACCCTATTTGCCTCAGTCTCCTCATCTGTAAAACAAACTGAAATAGCAAACTACTCCAGTATCTCTGCCAAGAAAACCCTAAGTAGTATCATGAAGAATTCCACATGACTGAACAACAACATGGGCCAGGAACATATAAGATGATAGATTTAGAAATACAAAAATGAAACAGTTTCAGAATGTAAGTTCCTTCACGGCAGAAACTATTTCATTTTTGTCTTTAAATCTGCAGTTGCTAATGAATGTCTGGCACATAATAGATATAACTAAGTAGCACAATGGATAAAGCACTGGACCTGGAGTCAGAAAGACCTGAATTCAAATCCAACCTCAGACACTTACTAATTGTGCGATTGTGGGCAAGTCACTTAACAACCTCTGCCTGCCTCAGTTTCTTCAACAGTAAAAATGAGGCTAAGAATCACTTAACCACCCTGGGTTATTGTGACAAACAAATGAGACCATATCTGTAAGTGTATTTAACACAGTGCCTGGCACATAATAGGTGCCTAAATGCCTCTCTCTCTCTCTCTCTCTCTCTCTCTCTCTCTCTCTCTCTCTCTCTCCCCTTCTTCCTCTTTTTTCCCTTCCTTCCTTCTTTCTTACTCTCTGTCTCCCTCCCTCCATTTCTTTCTCCTCTTCCTTCTTTCCTTCTTTCCTTCCTTCCTTCCTTAATAAGTAATGCCCCCTCTCTTTCTAGAAGGCTAAATTTCAGAATTCTTGAACGTGGTGTTGCCATGTAGGGGACCCAAAGCTGATGCTACCCAGGAACTAACTTCCTTTCTCCTCTAGAAGGCTGAATTCCAGTATCATTGCCCAGGATTGGTCCCCTTCTTTAAGACGCTTGGGTTCATGAACTTCCACCACACAAACCATGTGGTTCTTCTCTCCATGGCTCTCACTTTGTCGAAAGCATGTACACTTATTTGGCTTCCCCTTTCCCCCAATTCATTGGATTTAATAAAAGAAAGTAAAGGGTAGATAATAGAGTTAATGAAGTGTTAACATATTAATGAAGTGCAAAGACCTTCTATACTCTGTTATCCCATCTCTTTTCCAAGAATGAAAAAGTTCTTAATTGAATTGGAAAAGAAGCTTGGCATTGGCTGGCAAAAGACTGGCCTCCCCTCGAGAGAACTTTAAAAAGTTAAACCTGCCAAGCCCTGGGCACAGTAGTGGAGTTTGAGGGATTGAGGCAGAGGGTAGCTTTGTGCAAAGTCACTTCTACACTTCAGCTAGATGATGATGGCTAATTTTCCTAGCAGAGGCACCCATCTGAGAGAGTATTCTTGGAAGCTCAAGAGAAAAAAAATGGGAAGCTTGTGGAGGTGTGAATTTCCTTGGCCACATGTGTTCCCTACATGTATGCCTGACTGCCAGCACAATGTAAGTTTATGTTCACTCTTTCTACCAACAACGTGTGCATTTGCAAGAAAGTATACATACCAGGTTGGTGGGGGTGGGGGGGAAGGTGAGGAATGTTTTGTAGCCATTGTTATTACTACAGGATCTAGTAAAAGCCTTTGCTTTGAAGCTAGTTGTGTCTACTGGCTGACTATTAGAAGTAAGGTCACTAATGGGGGCTTTGAGCTATGGTTTGAGGTGAGTGGATACAAAGAGAGAGTGCTCTTGGATACAGAGTATCCCTCTGTAACCCCCTCATTCTCACTGATCCAAATTTTAAACCTGTGAGTGCTGGATTAGGGATGCAAGCTAGAAGGGGAACTATATGTATGTATGGCTTTCCCACTTACTTCTCCAGGTCTGGACTAGGCACTCAGAGTCCAGATGTACATGTGATATCATATGTGATCCTCACAGCAACCCTGAGAGGCACATGCTGTTATTATCCTCATTTTTTACAGATAAAGTAACTGAGGCTGAGAGAAAAGATGACTTGTCTAGGGCCACATGGTTAGCACTGTCTAAAGCAGGATTCAGACCCTGGTCTTTCTGATGCCAACTCTAGCAATCTAAATGCTAAATCTAAACCCTAAACGCACTCAGCACCTTGCTAGGCTTATCCGCCTTTTTGTTGTTCAGTCATGTCAGTTATGTCCAATTCTTTGTGACCTCATTTTGGGTTTTATTGGCAAAGATACTAGAGCAGTTTGCCATTTGCTTCTTCAGCTCATTTTACAGATGAGAAGACCAAGGCAAACAGGGTTGAGTGACCCAGGGTCTCACAGCTAGTAAGTGTCTGAGGCTGGGTTTGAGTTCATGAAGATGAGTCTTCTATCCACTTTGCCACCAAGCTGTCCTGGACTTGTCATCTGACCCTGGTACTTTATCAAAGTTGGCAGGATGGGCTATGAAGCTAGATAAAAGACACCAAGGTTCAAGAAAAGCTCAACAGAATGGAGGATCTGAAGATGAGACTGAAGAACTGGGATAAATGAAAAAGCCTTCATTTAAGTTTTTCTCAAACCCCTATTGTGCAAGTCCAGGACGCTCATGTGAAAAAACCCTGGAGGACTGAGAAAAATGCAAGCTTGGCACCCTCCAACAGTGGCATGTGTAGTAGAAAAACCCAATCCTTGGTTACTCTCTAATTTCCTTAAGTTTGACTTGTCCATTTCTGTCAATACTCTACTTTGCCCTGGTCCCAAAAGAGAAAGACTTTTTCCAGCCAGAGCTCATTCTCTCTCTCTCTCCCTCTCTCTCACTCTCTCTTTCTCTTTCTCCCTCTCTTTCTATCTCTCCCTCTCTCTCTCTCTGTCACACACACACACACACACACACACACACACACACACACCTTAGAGTCAATCTGGGCTTGGCCCAGCTAGGTATTGAGTATGAAGTTCATTTATCCATGTTGTGATGCCAGGCTAACAATCCAATGACAAGTTCTCCTGAGGGCTGACTTTCCCTGGGCATTCCAACCATCCACTATTATTCCTACTTAACTACTACTACTTAGTGTGGTTCAGTGGAAAGAGTAGTGGTTCTTGAATCAGAGCACTTTGTCATTTAATGACCTCATCTGATGCTTCACATATCACCATGAGATAGACTGGGTAGAAATTATCATCACTATTTGACAGATCATGACTTGGTGGCCCAGACAAATTAGTCAGTAGCCCAACTAAAAGTAGAACCCACTCTCAGCTGTCACTTTTCCTACTGAACTACGTTACATCTGAATGTGAGCTGCCATAGTCATGGATGGGAGAATGGTTAAGGATCTCTCTTTCTGCCAGATATCCTAAAGGCCCTCCCTCTTCTCCACTGAGGAAGTGATCCTATTACTCTCTCAATTGACCTTGGAAAGTTTCCTTCACTATTTTCACATTAATGTAATTTAGGCTCTGGTTTCACTATCCCAACCCAACCTGAACTGGAAGGTTGCATCCCCAGGAGGTTCAAGATACTGCTCCCTTCAGGGTTCTACAGGCAACCCTAAGAGACTGAGTTTTCTACTGTTGTCCACAAGCTTCCATGGTGTACTTATCATTGATTACCAGTCAGTTTGATTTAATTAGTCTTTATAAATGAACATTTAGTAAGGTAATATATAGTAAGAATAGGTGAATGTGACTAGGTTTGTTTTTGGTGGAAGTGGAAGTGGAGGGAATGTATATTTCAGTCTTTCTAAACCTTCTGAGTATATATCACTTTGTAAAAGTTAATTGATGCTAATTGCTTTATTCATACTTTATTGTCAGAGATAGCAACTGGCTTAGTTGATATTGGGGGTAACATATCAAATGGGGGCTTCTGAATAATCATATTCTAGCCTCATCCCCTCGAGTTAATCATAAAGGGAACTGCATTCAGCTGCTCCCTGGAGATGAAACTTGGGACAAAACTTCCTCCTTGGGAGGAAAGGGTTGGTAAACTGAGTCCCAGAGCCTGGGCTACATGGCCTTTCTTGGGAGAGCCTGTAGAAAGACTCTCTACTCAAGAATCCCTTTATGGAATTCCCTACTTTTCAAGACCCAAAAGAGAAATATTGACAACTTATGCTTGTACCATCAGTTTTCCAACATGTTTTCTCATGTCAAATCCATTTTTTCTAAAACTTTTCCATATTTGAATGTTTACATGCCAATATCTGTTATCATGTTGTACCCAATAATGAGTAAAAGACCCAACAGAAGTATTATAGGTAATGGAAAAAGTACGGATTTTGCAGCCCTAAAATACCGGTGCCTAGGTTCGTAAGTGTTTGGGGTTTTTCTCTTCTTTTCTTTTTAACATACCTAGACTTCTTCCCTTGCTGGGAGATCGTTATGGGCTATAAGTACACAGACAGTGTTGATCGTTGGTTTGTAAATCCCAAATAATCTACCTCAAGTGATTGGTCCTTTTGGGGACAATTCATTTGTGGGCAGGGTTTGCCTAACCCAATTTACTTTTCTCTTGAAATAACCATGCTTGTTCCATTGCTGGGTGAATAGAAAATTCCACCCAAATTTCCCATGCAATTCCAGGAAATCTTTGGGGAAATTGTGGGTGTCTGGTAGGGTCCTAGAGTAAATTTGCCTGAACTTTCAAGGAAATTGTCCATGATATGGGGACTCCTGGAAGAAAGTTTTGTGTGCCCTGTGTAGAAAGGGACATCTAGAGATTTTATTCTGACTTAAGTTGGATGGCATTAAGCACTGAGGAAATCATGGAAGTGTTTTCACTCAGGATAGTTTGGTTTCTCAGTTAAAGGATGAGAATATGATTTCCAATCAACCTCAGATCCTGAATCTTGGTGAGAGTGCTACATTTTCTGGGAAAGCTCTGTGGCGACCAGTTTCTTTCTGAGATAGGAGTCTTGATTTCTGTCTTTGGGTTTAGGAATGATGTTAATAGCACCGAGTCATACCCTTACTAAATACTAAGCAAGCAATTGCCTTTGACAAACCCTGTAAAATGATCTTTGTGGAATCTTCATAACTCCTTTTGGAGACAGTTGTGATTTCTGCCTATACATATGGCATACATATGCCTATACATACAAATTTGCATAAAATTTGTACCACCATGTCTGTTTTGAGATTCTTTCCTATATGGTGCTGAGGAAGCCAACTTTGTTTACAATACTTAGGCCTCTCTAGGATCAGAGAACCACTTTGAATTAAATTGGGAATGGAGACAATATGTTCAGAATATAACCCAGTTGATTTTCTAAGGGTGGCAAATTTCTAGACAGAAAGAGTCATCTAATGAGGAGTCTGGAAAATGAGGATCTGGGCCCTTGAACATGCACACTATTTTTCTGCCTATTTATAATCCATGAAAAGACTTGGTGAATCTACTTCTAGAAATATATGATGGGGTAGGGGAGTTTCCTTCCCTGCTTTGGAGCATGTGCAGATACCTTCTTACTTGGTGACAAAAAAGCTTTTAATTAGAACAGTACATACAAAAGGCTCAAGGGACAAAAGCTCACTCTTTGATGGAAGTGAGTGAAGCTAGAATTGTTGTGGACCTCTGGTGAGGTAAAGGCATAGGCTCTCTCTTCTACTTGACTACCATGTGGCCATGAACTCTTGGCACTTGTTTCTTTTACTTCTTTGTGTTTATTCTTTCCTGATCTTAGGTGAATGAGTAATGCAGACAAAATAGCACAGATCTTTTAGATTTATAAGGTTGTAAGAGTTGTCAAAGGTCCCCTTGGCAGTAGTAGGATTTGAGTCTAGTCAGGAGAAACTACTTGACTTAACTCAGCAGTGAATCAACTGTAGCTAATGCCATACAGTGAAGAAATATCCCTCCCACAGGGTTTTGAACACCAAATAGAGATGAAAAGAAGGCCCTGAACTTTATTGAGTAGGGGACTTGAAGTGATCAGACCTGCACTTTAGAAAGAATACTTTGACAACTGAATGGAGAATGGATTGAAATGGAGGAGAGACTTGTAACAAGACAGACCAACTAGCAGAGTACTGAAATAGTCGATATATGAGGGCCTATACTAATGTGGTGACAGTATCAGAAGAAAGAAGATGACAAGTGTGAGAGATGTTACACAGGTAAAATTGATAGATCTAGATTGGATATGGTAAGTAAAAGAGAGTGAGGAGTTGGGGATGACACCTAGTTTGGGAGATTTGGTGACTGGGAGGAGGGTGGTACCCTTGACAATAATAGAAAATATATCCATAGTTTGGGACAGGGAATTTTTTTTACTTTAGCCATTTTTATACATTCTATTCATTTTATACATTCTCAGTAAATACCCTTTTGTAAAATCTATCTAATCTAAAATTAATGATCGTCATTGACATTTATATTGTGCCCACTATGTGCCAGGCACTGGGCTAAGTGCTTTACAAATATTATGTTATTGGATCCTTACAACAATTCTGGAAGGCAGATGATATTATTATACCCATTTTACAGATGAGGAAATGGAGGCAAATGGAGGTTAAATGACTTGTCCAAATTTACAGAGATAGTATCTGAGGACCATATTTGAACTCAAGTCATCCTAATTCTGGACATGATGTTCTATCTACTGTGCCCCAATCTGTCTCCTAATTGATATTAGATATCTGGTCTCTACAATTTGAATGTACATTCAGGATGGGAGCTTAAAAATGATAGTATTAGAAGATAAGCCAAGTTGGTAGAGTAGGAGGAAGTAGTTCAGCTTAGCTCCCCAGGCAACTCTTCTAACTAAGAACAAGAGACTGAGTAGTGATTGAGAAACTGAAGGAAAAACTACAGTGGGCCATATTTCCAGCTCACAAATTAATCTGCAGACAAGAAAGCAGAGCAGGAACTTTGGGACAGGGAACATCATAGACTTATCACCCTGAGCTCCAAGTTAAGCTAATAGGGCAAGGACAGGCAGAACTGATCTCAGACTCAGCCCCTGGGCAGCAGCTCAGAGTCTCACAGAGGGGCAAAGAACATGAACTCAGAGTCCCAGGACCCTTAACTTGGCTAATAGCAGAGAAATGTCTACAGTTGGTCTTGGGTACCCAAGTGCCTGATCCAGGCTAGTTGTGCAGGATCTTCCAATGGGGCCAGGTACAGAGATTCACTCATTGACTGCAACCTTGGAATCTTTGGCTGTGCCAAAGAAACCATAGGCCTGGATCCATGAGAAATGCTCCCCCTACCTTTATGCCTCTAAGTAGATGAGATGAAATAGTGTGATTAAAAACAACTCTGACTCTTTCAAGTCAAGGAAATTCAAGTCTAGCCCTAGTAACTTACTTTTTATCCTGCATCTGGAAGTTCTTTTCTCCCTACTAACTTCATTTCTGGGTATGGAGTAGTCAGTGGACAAATCTCATCTCACTGAATCTTAATTTCTTCCTTATAAACTGAGAGGGTTAGATTAGATGACCTTTGCATTTTCTTTCTACTTCTGACACTTTATGTTCTATACTCTAATGTTCTCTGTTCTAAAGTTCTTTCTGTCCCTGGAATTTTAGAATACTGTGATGCTTTAGCTTTCTCTAATACTACATAAAACTGTTTAGTTCCTTTCCTTTCAACTCCTAAATGGTAAGGTCCATGAGGGCAGGAATCACATATTGTACTGCTATGTATCCCCCTACAATGTTTAACACTGGACATGTGGTAGGTTATCTGTAAATATTTGTTGACTGATTGTGAGGAATAAGGACAAATCCAGAAGTGGAGAAAGGGAAGCAAAGGAAGGCAAAGGAACCAATGGGAAGTGAGTATAGGAACTATAGGATATGCACCTATAGGATATGTAACAAATGTTACAAAGGCTGAAAACTGGGGGAAGGGGAAGGTTCCATATGAGGGCCTGCTATAAGTGTTTGGGATTTGATACAAGAGACTAACAAGTTTTTTCTGTTGGTCTATTTCTTCTTTCACAAAGATAACTAATATAGAAATAAGTTTTACATGATTGTACATATATAATCTATATCAAATTGCTTACCATTTTAGGAAGAGGAAAGGGGAGGGAAGAAGGAAGAAAAATTTCAAACTCAAAAATCTTATACAAATGAATGCTAAAAATGATCTTAACCTATAACTGGGAAAAAATAAATAGTATAAAAGTGAGTGAGAGAGAGAAACTGGGGAGACAAATCAAAAATTGGAGGTGAGATGAGAAAATGTACTCTCATTGCATTGGAGAAGTGAGGGACTATGGATGTAGAATGAGGCATATTCTATCGAATGTGGTCGATGTGTCAGTTGATTTTGCTAAAGTTAAAAAAAAGAAATCTTTTCTACAAAGGGAAATATAATGCATTATAGTGAATAAAGAATTCATTCCAGCACTGGGTATATCTGAGTTCAAGTCCTGCCACTGACACATATGGGTGGGAAAGTCACTTAATCTCTATGCTCTGAGTGAATATGTAAGACTAAGCTTTAGAGAAAGTATCAACCTGCATTAGTAGATGGTGTTTCCTCATCTGGGAATTCCCTGTACCAATGAAATCACTCATTCTGTCTCTTTTCCTCTCTGGGTACAAAAGAAGGTTCAGTGGGTAGAGAATCAGAAATGATTGTGATGTACAAACAAAAGCATCAACTTTTTTTAAAACTAATTTTTATTGATGTCATTTCTTTTTACATCATCATAGTTTTCCCCAGTATCCCTCTTTCCCTCACCCCACCCCCCACCAGAGAACTCCCCCATATAACAAGCAGTATTCAGCCTTGGTATTTTTTTTTTGTCATGATTGTCATGATGAGGGCAATAGAAATAAGTGACAGTGTGATTCACAGCTTAGAACAGTGCCTAGCAACACAGGAAGCTCTTAAGAAATACTTCTATCTATCCATCCATCCATCCATTTATTCATTCACTAATTCAGTCAAGAATATAAACTAATAGAAACTGCATCTTCTTTTCAAACAGACACACCTGTTTCCCAGCTTTTCTGGGAGCATTACCTCTGGGAACAGCCACTTCCCTCTTGTCTGACAAACTCTCTCAAAGGAGGGTAAGCTCTAGTCCAAGGGTTCATCATCTTTTTTTAATGTGTGGGTCCTTTTAATAGTCTGATGAAACCTAGAGGACCTTCTCCGAACAGTGTTTTTTAACCAAATTAAATAAAACACATAAATTTACAAAATAAACCACTTATACTGAAATACAGTTATCAAAACGTTTTAAAAAATCAAGTTCATGGACCCTTTAAAATCTATCCACAGACCCCTTTATCCCAGGTGAAGATCCCCTAACTCTACAGGGACCTATTAAACTAGAAAACTTTCATGTCTGGTTCCACTCTTGTGTTTCTGCAGAGACAGTCCTACAGTGCCAGATAAGATTAGTCAATAAGAATTTGTTAAGCAAATACTATGTGACAGGTATTGTGCTGAGCACTGTGGATATATGGAAAGGCAAAAGACAATATCTATCAGCAGCTAAGCCAGGAAGGTTTATATTCCTGAGTCCAAATCTGGCCTCAGACACTTCCTACCTTGTCACCCTGGGCAAGTCATTTAACCCTGTGTGTCTCTGTTTCTTCATCTGGAAAAATGAACTAAAGAAGGAAATGGCAAACCATTCCAGTATTTCTGCCAAGAAAAACCCAAATGGAGTCACAAAGAGTTGAACATGACTGAAATGACTGAACAACAAATGACAATCTCTACTCTCAAGACGTTCACAGTCTATTGGGGGAGACAAATGGAAACAACTAGGTGCAAACAAAATCTAGACAGGATAACCTGGAAATAGTCTCAGAAGACCCTAAAATTAAGGGGGATCCTGAAGGTCTTCTTGCAGAAGGCAGGATTTTAGCTAGGACATGAAGAAAACTAGAAAAGATGAGAGAGAGTATCAGGAAAGGGGCACAGCCAGTACACATTCCCAGTCAGCAGATAGAATGTCTTTCTTGTTCAATGATGAGCAAGGATGTCAGAATCACTAAATCCCAAGAATAAAAGGGGGTGGGGCAGAGGCGTAAGAAGATGGGAAACAGAGAGGAAGAGGTGGGGGACAGGTTATGAAGGACCTTAAACCAAGCAGAGGAATTTATAATTGATCCTGGAGGTAATAGTGAGCCACTTAAGTTTATGGAGTGGGGGACTGAAATGGTCAGAATAGAAGACAGAGGTTGCCTCTTTTGAGGTTTTGACAATCTCAGAGCCCTCATAGTTTCTCAAATGTCCAAATGGATCTGTAAACCCATCAACACTGCTGATCACAACTTAGTCCTCCCTGCCCACCTGTGCCCTTCTTGTTCTTGTTTTCCCTTGTGTGTCTATGTTGTCAGTGGACCAGACTAATTAAGGATAAAGAAGCATATTAGAGAGGACTGGCCACTATTAGGTGATAAATTCTCTAGTCTAGCTTATTGACTCACGAAACAAGTGGCATCGACCAAAATTTCCTTCCACAGGATGTTCTCCTAGTATACTGTAGAGGTTTAACCCACCATGGCAGGCAGAACCTTATGTATTCATTCATGAGTGTGGATGTGTGTGTGTGTTTTCTGAATCCTCCTTTATACCTGAAATTTTTTCAGGCTGTCAATTATTTCTTCAAAAAATTTTCATAGTTACTATTGCTTACTCTATTTCCCTTCATCCTATCCCCCTCCTTTTATTCCAGTCTCTCACTCCTTTCACCCTGTTCCTCCTCAAAATTATTTTGCTTCTATTTAGCCCCTTTCCCAATCTGACCCCCTTCTATCATCTCTTCCCCCTTTTCATATTCCTTTCCCTTCCTATTTTCTTGCAGGGTAAGACAGATTTCTATACCCAGTTCAATGTGTATGTTATTCCCTCTTTGAGCCAGTTCTCATGAGAGTAAGGTTCACTCACTCCCCCTCACCTCCACCCTCTTCCCCTCCATTGCAAAAGCTATTTCTTGCTTCTTTTATGTGAGATAATCTACCCCAATCTAATTCTCTCCCCTTCTCTTTTTCCCACCACATTTCTCTCACCCCGTTAATTTTTTAGATATCATCCCTTCATATTCACAATTACTTCTATATTTATGTTCTTTCTATACTTAACACTCCTTGTACTCAAAAACCCATGTTGGGTATTGGGTGTGTGAGTGAAAGGTGGAGGAACAGAAAGGGAATACCACAGAAGAAGGAAAGCTTTTGTTGTTGTTGAGTTTTTTGTTTTGTTTTGTTTTGCTTTTTTTTCCCTACAAGACTGAGTCTCCTTTTCTTACCCAACCTGGAAACAGAAGAATTACTTATAGACCTGGTTCTACTCTGATCAACTGAGGGACCATGGCCTATTCGAGGCAGTTATCTACTCTTTAGGCAACCTGGTGGACCCCATTCCCTAGGGTTCACCACATTAATACCAGATTTAGTCTGGACATCCAATTGGCTTAGCCACCTCCACAGCTACAGATATCCACTAGCCTAACTGTCCCTTGTAGCAAGGATTATAAGTATGTGGTACCACCTTTTGTGGTACCTACCTCTGGAAAACTCCTACTCTTATTGAAGATATTACTCAGAGGTTCTCCAGTTTGGGGAAGATACAGACCCTACCCTCACGGAACTCCAAATTTGATGTGGGTGTCAATAAGGTATGCCAGGTTCTCTTCCAATAGGAGGTTCTCAACAGGAATAGGCCTCTTTGAAAATAGTTGGGGGGGAGGGGATCGCCCCTTAATAGAAAAGAAAAACAAATAAATAAATAAATAGATGAATCACGGTGGGGCAGGAGCCTCAGGGTTCTTTTTTCAAAGAGAAACTATTACCATTGACATTCCCTCTAAGTCTGGAGAGTCCAAACAGCCATTGAGTGGAGGTTGGGCAGGGACCCTTCCTTGTCCAATACATTGGCTTCAGAGTGCGCAGGGTCTAAGGTTTTAGGGAAGATGAAAAAAAAGGGAAGGGAAGGGACTGACTACTTTTCAAAGGGTCATTCACTGAATGGCCATTACCTCACTTTAAATGAGTACCTGCAAAGGCTTTAGCCTAAAAGACCAAGGTCTCCCATTGCATTCTGGGCCTTCTCCAGTCATCCTGAGGAATATCTAGTCACTGGATCCAGATGGTTCGGGAGGAGAGAGTGAAGCTGGTGACCTTCCACAGCCCTCCCTCACTCAAAACAAAGTCAAGTGCAAGTCATGTCATCATTTCTCTGTTGTCATGGTTCTCTTCGAAAATGAAGGATGAACACAACAAATCTCAACAGGATTGGGAAGACACAGTCCATACCTTCAGGAAACCCACCAGGGAAAATATAGTCTCTGATCACAGGCAGTTATATTTTTATGGGATCATTTGGGGATGTACACATAGGGGACAACTTGAGAAAAATTTCCCAAAACCAGAACTGATAAAAAAGGAAAATGACAAATGCTGGAGGGGAAACCAGGTACATTAACAGACTCTTGTTGGAATCATGAAATGGTCTTGCCACCCTGGAAAGCAATATGGAACTATGTCCCCTAAACTATGAAACTGTGCACACCCTTTGACTCAAGAGTGATTTACTGCTAATCCTATACCTCAAAGAGAAAGGACATATGTACAAAATACATACAAAAAATATGCAAAAATACTTATAGCATCTTTTTTTTCTGGGGGCAAAGAATTAGGGTGCTCATCAATTGGGGAATGTCTGAACAAGTTATTAAATAAATGATGGAATATTATTATACTGTAAGAAATGATGAGGGGATAATTTTAGAGAAACCTAGGAAGACTTGTATGAACAGGTATATGTGCCAGGAGAACAATTTATACAGTAGCAGCAATATTTTGAAGACAAATAACTTTGAAAGCTATAGGAACTCTAATCAATATAATGACAGAGGATTTATGATGATATATGCTACTTACCTTCTAAGAGATGGGCTCTGCATATTGAGACATATTATTTTGGATAAGGCCACTATGGGAATTTGTCTTGATAGACTATACATGTTTGTAATAGGGGTTTTATTTTTCTACTTTCATAATAGGAAGAGAGGTGAAAGGGAGAGAAGACAGAGCTGAGTAAAAATGAAATGAAATTTAATTTAAAAAAAGCTGAACCTCCTCCCAATAATCATGCATGACACAATTCATCTTCCCATACTTCATCACAGAGTGGAGGTGACCCTAGGTTCTTTTCAAAAACTATATCAGCTGGGCTTCTGGTACAGTTGGGTGACAGATTATGTTTACTCAAGGACCAACCTAATTAAGAATACAGAAATTCATCACCAGAGGGCTAGCCTAGTGATGAATTCTTTGGTCATGAAGCAGATAAAAATAACAAATGGTTTTCAGTCCAATGTAGCACCACTCCCCCATCCCATCTTCCCCTGCTGCTTCTTCAGTGACAGTCTTAGAGCATCTCAAAAGAGGAGGGTATGAAGAAGGTCAGATTTCTTAAACATTCTCAAACAGATCTGTGATATTAGTGATATGGATGCTTTTCTATGTAACAGGGCATTCAGTGAGAATGTACCTACTTCTGGTAGACCATGTGTGCAGCTGGCATAGGGAATAAGTTCTTTAGGGATTAAGAAACTAAAGATCAAAAATCAGAATGCATGAAATAAAAACGATTTTAAAAATAAAAAGAAAATCTTATGGAAAAAAAGACTCACTGTGTCAGTGACTCTTCTTGATCAGTAACCAATATGGTCATTGCTTTGTCTTCTTCTGATTGCCCCAGTCTTTCAATGCTACATCCTAATACTTTCTTTTTATTTTTAAAATTGTCTTTATTTCATTAAATATTTTCCAATTACATGTAAAAATATTTTAACCATCTTTTAAAAAGTTTTGAGTTCCAAATTTCCTCCCTCCTTCCTAGCCTTCTCCCCTCTTTAAGAAGGCAATCTGATTCTGATATGTGTGAGATTATGCCAAACATATTTCCATATTAATCTTGCAAAAGAGAGAACAAACAAAACAATACAAATAAAGAAGATTTAAAAATATTCTCCAATCTGTATTCAAAGTTTCTCAGTTCTCTCTCTGGATATAGATAGTGTTTTTCATCATGGGTCCTTTGGAATTGCCTTGAATCATTCTATTGATCAGAGCAGCCAAATCTTCCACAGTTGATCATCTTTACAATATTACTGCTACTGTGTCATGTTCTCCTGCTTCTGCTTACTTAACTTTGCATGAGTTCATAAAAGTCATCCCAGATTTCTCTGAAACCATTTTCCTTGGCATTTCTTATAGCACAATGATATTTCATCATAATAATATAGTTCAGCCTTTCCCCAATTGATGGGCATCTCCTCAATTACCAATTATTTTCCACCACAGAAAGAATAGCTACAAATATTTTTGTACAAATAAGTCCTTTTCTCTTTTCTTTGAACTCTTTGGGGTACAGACTTAGCATAGTGGTATTACTGGGTCCAAGGGCATGCACAGCCCTTTGGGACATAGTTCTAAATTGTTCTCCAGAATGGTTGAATTGGCAACTCCACCAACAGTGTATTAGTGTCCCAATTTTTCCACATACTCTTAGGCATTCATCAGTTTCCTTTTCTGTCACGTTAGCCCATCTGAAAAGTGGGAGATGGTATCTCAGAGTTGTTTTAATTTATCTGTCTCTATAATGATTTAGAACATTGTTAAGTGACTACTGATAGCTTTGATTTCTTCTTCTGAAAACTGCTGCTCATATCCTTTCACCATTTATCAACTGGGAGGGGCTCTTATTTTTATGAATTTGAATCAGTTCCCTATATGTTTGAAAAATGAAGCCTTTATCAGAGAAATGTTGCAAAATTTTACCCCACTTTCCTGTTTTTCTTCTAATTTTAGCTGCATTAGTTTTGTTTGTACAAAAGCTTTTTAATTCCAGGTAATCATTTTAAATTTATTACTATTTATTAATTACCCATGTAATCTATTTTATTTCCCATGATTCTCTCTATCTCTTGTTTTGTCATAAACTCTTCTTTTATTCATATATCTGACAGGTACATTTTCCCATGCTCTCCTAGTTTACTTATGCTATCACCCTTTATGTTTAAACTATTTATCCATTTTGATCTAATCTTGGTACATGGTATGAGATGTTGGTCTATGCCTAGTTTCAGCCAAACTATTTTCCAGTTTTCCCAGGAGTTTTTGTCAAATATTGAGTTCTTGCCCTAAAAACTTGGATCTTTTGGTTTACCAAACATTAGATTACTATGGTCATTTACTGTTGTGTATTTTGTAGGTAATCTATTACTCAGTAAATCTTTAAAGAAGACTAAAAAGTTACCTGCCCTTGGTCCCCCTCTATCTCTTCATTACTTGAGTGTGGCATTACTCATTGAGCCTCCTCCATCCCTACTGAATGTTGACTACCCTTATGTGGCAACTGGAACAGGGGGACTCAGTTTAACCTAGGCCACTGGCTACCTTTATCAATTTTGTTTTCTTTCCTGAGCATAGGTGACCAAAGAGCAATACTGAGATGGATATGTCCAGTCTTGGAGGCAGCCTTGTGAGTTTCAGAAGTTGGCAATCCTTGTTCCTTTGGTCAGAGCTGATTGAGGGGTAGGGAGTTTCTGCTCTCTGTCAGCTCTGCCAGAATTTACTAGTAATTAACACCACCACTTGCTTAAGTTTTTAAGTCAATGCATGCTTGTGAGAGCCTGTTGTATTAAACATTTCTTTTGTATGGAGAAAATAAATACCTTTCACATACCTGGTTTATACTATACATTGAATACCTTTTCAAACTTCAACTACAAATAATTTTTCCTTGGGTATGAGAAGGGAGGTGGTGTAAAGAGCCAAAGAGTTAACAAAAAAAAGTCTGATTCCTCTTTCTGGTTTTCAAATACCTTATTCCAAAGTTGAGAGGTGCCCAGTTCCTTGGGCCCAGTAGCTAGGTGAAACAGTGGAGAGGTGGGCCTGGAGTCAAGAAGAGCCAAGTTCAAACCTGATCATGGACATTTACTAGCTATGTGACCCTGGAGAAGTTGCTAAAACCTTTGCCTCAACTTCCTCACCTTTAAAATGTAAATTTTAATTTAACCTAATTTTAATTAAATTTAATGTAAAATTTAAAATTTTAAAATATAATAATAGCATCTGCCTCCCAGAATTGTTGTGAGGATAAAAATGAGAAAGTACATGTAAAGTGAGTTGTAAACCTTCAAGCACTATATAAATCCAGCTATCATTATTTTTATAACGTTAGCTCAACAGTGATGCAAACGGAAACCCATCCAGGCCTGCCAATCCAGTACACCTCTTATTTTTGTCCTCCCATAAGGTCAAGAGATTTGGGGGGATGAGGAGGGAGCCCACTAACATGCTGGAGTCCTTCCTTGAGTTCTCTTCACATCAATACTCAATCAAAAAAGGAAGGAAACAAGCTCCTATTCAGTGCCTACGATGTACCAGTCACTGCACTAAGCACTTTACAAATATTATCTCATTTAATTCTTATAACAACCCTTTGGGTAAGTGTTATTATTGTACCTATTTTATAGATGAGGAAATGGAGACAAACAACAGTTAAGTGACCTATCAGGGTCACATAGCTAGTAAGTACCTGGGGTAGGATTTGAATTCGTGTTTTCCAGATTCTAAACCTAGCAGTCAGTCAACAAGCATTTATTAAGGGGCTACTATGTACCAAACACTAGGAATGCAAAACAAAGCAAACGATAGTTCCTTCTCTCAAGGAGTTCACCGTGTAATGACAAAAATAAGATGGAAATAATTGCATAAAAACAAGATATATATGGAATAAATCGGAGATAGTCAAGTGAGAATGGAAAAGACTCAGATCACATCCTGCCTCCAACAAAAAGCCTCTCCTGGGCACCATTCCCTTCCCCATGCTGCTTATTTCTTTATTCTTATTTCTTTCTTTTTTTTTTTTACCATCCACACTTTGATCTCTTATATTTCCATAGTTATTTACATGTCCCCTTTAGAGTGTGAGCTCCTTGAGATCAATGATTGTGTTTTTGCCTAAAATCTTTGTATCCTCAGGACTTAGCACAGTGCCTGGCATATATTCACTTACATCCTGGTTGACTAACTCTTTGTTACCATCTGATTAGTCACTGCTCAACTCCCAGTTATTCTGGGAGAAAGTAGTGCCCTTTCTGTGAGTTATTCCCTCTCCCTAGTAGTTCAGATCCCCCAGATGGTTCAATGGTTCCCTGTGAGTCCTGAGTCCTAGAATTACTGATCCTAAACCCCTACCAGTTCATTTACCTTTAATAGTCAGACAGCAGACCTACTTATCTCAAAGCAAAGGAATGCACTAAAATGATACAGTAAGAATAATAACTACAAAGTAATTCCCCTTACTCTTGGGCACATTTACCACCAAATACAACTAATATCTGTGGGAAGAGTGGAAACGAAGTTCTCTGATAGTGAGCTGTACGGTGTAAGGAACACATCCTGCTAAGGCAACTCGTGTCACTACTACCACGGAACCCAAGTGTCCTTTCTCTTCTTGTGGCGTTCTTCCTCTGCCCCATCCTGGGTGTAGTAGCTTCTGCCAGGATGGGTGCTCATCCAGGATACCAGGGTCTTGGATTCACAGATGTCAGAGCTAATTCTCTCCATAGTCTGCCAGTCTGGTCTCTCCTTTGCTGCCAAAGGTCAGGACCTTTGAAGGTATTTCCTACTCTCTCAACTCTCTGTGTCTGTGTCGGTCAGTAAATATTTGTTAAGTACCTAGTATGTGCCAAACACTGCAATAAGTGCAGGAAATACAAAGAAAGGCAAAAGACAGACTTTTGTCCTTTTAAAAAATTTAAATTAAAAAATTAATTCTACCATATGGAATTTCTTGACACTTTCTAAAAGAGATACAGGAAGCAGACACATCTGTGTACTTCTCATTACCTGCCCCTTCTATGATTTCATCAACTAGGCTGGGGTGGGGGGAATCCTCCCCTTTCCCCACATGTTCAACCGAAACTACTCTATCAACAATTATAAGCAACTTCTGAATAGTTTAATCCAGTGCCCTTTTCTCATCCTAGAAAGCAGAACCTCATCTTCTAAACACCTTTGACATTATTGAACACTTCCTCAGACTCTCTCTCTCTTTCTCTCTCTTGCTCTCTTTTGCTCGCTCGCTTGCTCTCTCTCACTCTCTCTTTCATTTTGACTTTTCAGATGCCAGATTCTTCTGCTTCTTCTATCATTTCTCTTTCTTTTGTAGTTCCCACTGCCTCTTCATATCTGTCTTGTCCCAACCTCTTGTTAGTCATTGAATTTCAAGCATCCTCTACAAGGATGACTTCTGTGGAGCATCTACAACTGGGCCTTTCAGTTCAGTCATTTTTGAATCATATCCCCACTCTTTGTGGCCTCATTTGGGGTTTTCTTGGCAGATACTGAAATGGCTTACCATTTCCTTCTCCAGCTCATTTTACAGATGGGGAAACTGAGGTAGCAATCAGGGTTAAGTGACTTGCCCAGGGTCACACAACTAGTAAGTGTCTGAGGCCAGATTTGAACTCATGAAGATGAGTCTTCATGATTCCAATCTACTGCTCTATCCACTGAACCACTTGGTTGCCCTACACTGGACCTTAGGCCTTGTTGAATTGATACATCTTCCTAGGACCATCTGTTCCTCTTCCAAGCTGGCCCAAGGAAACTTGGTCTTGACCCCTGGACTTTCACCTTTCATTCATTTTAAGACACTGAGCCTCCTGACCCTTGTTGGTTTCTAAGTTTTGAGATCTGCTCTGATTGATTCCTACTTACCTTTACCTTTTGTCCTTCTGCTGTTCTCATCATATCTTGACATCCGCTTTCTCCTTCCCTTGTTACTCCTGTCTCCTTACACTATAGACCATAAGGGTGTGTGTTCTAAGGTATATTCACCAAGGAAAAGAGTCATGTTAAATTTTAAAATAGGGCTGCATTAAAAGTACATAGGAAAGAAACTACCCAGCACAGACCAGGTGGTATAGGGCCACCCAGAATCATCATCTAGCTAAAATGTTCAGGACTGAGTTGAGCTCCCACATATTGGAGAAAAGATCTAGAGGTCCTAGTGGAGTGCAAACTCAAAAGGAGTCAGCAACACAATGTGACAGCCAGAAAATACTCTGCTTTGGTCTGACCACATCTGGATTATTGTGTACATCTTTGAGTGTCATATTTTAGCAATAACATTGCTAGGAAGGCAAATAAGAGATGAATCAGGGCTTTCAGTCTCTAATATATGGAGGATCAATTGAAGGAACTGGAGATGTTTAATCTGGATAAGAAAAGACTCAAGGGAGACATGAGGACTGCCTTCCAGTATTTGAAGGGCTGGCATCTGGAAGAAGGATTAAATTTTTTCTGTTTGTCTCCAGAGGGCAAAGTTAGGAGCCATGGGTGGAAGTTGTCAAGAGGAAAATTTAGGATTGATGTCAGGAAAAATTTCCATTAGTTACCCCTAAAGTGGAAATGACTGCCTTTTGAGGTGGCAGTGGGCTCCCCCTTCTTGGAGGGTCTTTAATTGTGAGGCCACAAATGAGCACTTTCTATTGGGGGGGGATTCTTTTTCCAGTATGAATTGGACTACTGAGCTTCAGTCCTTTCAACTCTGGCATTCTGTAGTTTGATTTTCCTTTGTGGTTCCCCAAGTAAAATAACAATCCTTGTTTCAAATATTATCCATCAATTTGAGATTCCCTTATCTGAGTGCTCTGAACTGACCTCTTTCCTCAGTTCATATTCCTTCTTCTTCCCCCTTACCTCAGGCCCAGGACCTCACCATCTTATAATCAGATTATGGGTTTTCCTGCCTCCATTCTCTCCCCAGTCTGTGTGGTGTAGAGAAAAGAATGCTAGATTTAAGGTCAGAGGATCAGAGTTTGAATTTTGCCACTGCACCTTATTTCCTATTTGGCCTAGTCAAATGATTTCCTTTCTCAGGGCTTCAGTTTCCACATTTATTAAATAAGAGGGTTCAACAAATTCATCTGTAAGGTCCCTCCCTGCTCTAAATCTATGATTTGTCTGGACACAGTCATAAGACTAAGCTGCTGGAAACACTGCCTCGGGCCCGTGTTTCTGTAAAAGTAAAAGTATTGGATTCCCTTAAAGGGTCTCCTTTCTGGTTCTTTGGACAATTCCTTATATTCTCCCCTTCCCTCCACAAGGCCAAGGCAGGACTGTTTGTTGATGATGATGCCGATAATGCCCAGACCTGCTATTTATTTGGATAAAGAACTCCGACAGGGAAATTCCTCCCATGAATGAAAATCTCTATCCACTATCCACCTAGCACATTAAGAGATTAAATGTCTGACTGAGGGTCACACAAGCGGTATGTGTCAGAGATAAGAAAGAACTGAAGCCAGGACTTTGTGACTCTGAGTCTACTTCTCTCTCCACTCTAACACATGGCCTCACATTATTACAGTAGGTGACTAATAAAGGTCCATTAATTAATTACTTTGAGGTCCCGATATTCAATCCCAAGAACCAAAGACAAGAATAAAGGTTAACCCCTACCCTCCCTGATTATTGTTTCTTTCTCCCCAAGAAGAAACTGTTTAGGGAAAGAAAGGCAGGCAGAGCAGGGAGAGATCCCTAGCCTTGAGAGTTGAGCACAGACTATTGTTTCATACTGCATGGGGCTTGGGTGATGTCAGGATCAGGGACCCCTTTAGCTCTTGAAGCAGCAGGAAAAGCTGAAGTGAAATCCTACTTCATACACTTGCTAGCTTTTTGGTCCATGGGTAAGTGACTTAACCTCTCTGCCTCAGTTTCTTCATCTGTAAAATGAGAATAACACCTACCCTTCCAAGGTATGAGGATGAAATGAGATCATATTTGTAAAGTGGTTTGCAAACCATAAAGCTAACAGTTAAGTTAGCCATATTTATTGTTGCCTATCTTTCACCCCCACTATGGCTCTGACTTTCCTCTTCTCCTAGGCCTGGATCAGCTCATTACCCCTCCTCCCTACCCCTATCCAGACGAGCACAGAAGGCCTTTCAGACTGGGCTGGACCATGACATAGTCCCTTGGGAGGGGCTGTGTTATTCTAAACTTTCGCTCCTGGCAAGAGGCAGAACAGAAGAGGAGGGAGGACCATGGATGTGAGTGTGAGCTTGGGTGACTGATTTCACGGCATACATGTGTAACTGAGTATGCATGATTGTGGACAGAAGTGTGACTATGTTTTGGAAGTATGTATGAGCATGTGTGTGGAGCTGCCCAAGTTTTACTGTATGGATCATAAAGTCACAGATTCTCTGAGTTGGAAGAGGCTTTGTGCACGCATGTATGTGTGTGTTTGGAATGTGAACATGTACATCTGTGTTTATGATTTGTGTGTCTGTATATATGTAGTTAGTGTCCTGTTTCTGAATATGGATTTAAACTTCTGTGTGTGTGTATTTGTGTGTGGCTAGGGGGTGTCTGTGCATGAGAGGATGTGCCTCCGTGTGTCTGACTTCAGTGTGTTTTTAGGTTCAGACAAGGCCCCCTTTGTCCTCCCGGTTCCTTACTCCCTTCTTCATATACATGGCCCCTGTTTGATTATTTTCATAGGTTTCTTCAGCCTCCTTCCCTGCCCCCCACCCTCTCTGCAGTGGCACAGTCAATTGAAGGATGGGGGCTGTGGACATGGAGGTCAGGAACCCCTTCTTGGCTCTGCAGAACTCTGTGCCTACGCTCCCCCAAGGGGAGTTTCTGGAAAGGAAAAGTTTGGTGGAGGGAGATGAGGAAAACGGAGTTACCAAAAATCCAGATTAAACTATGAGTGCCTACCTCCATCTTCCTACCCACCCGTTTCTGAATATTTCTCTGTCTGTCTCCCCCTTCCCTCCCCCTCTCCCTCCCTTCTTCTTCTGTTTTTGTATGTCTCTGTTTATCTCTCTCCCTCTTTCTGTGTCTGTCTCTTCCTCCCTCGCTCTCCCTCTGTCTCTCTTCCTTTCTCCTCCTCCCTCACTCCTCCATTCTTTATCTGGGAGATTTGTAAAGACATATTTGGGGAGGTGAAGGGGAGTCCTGAAAAGATCCCCCCCAAAAACATCAAGAAGCTTAACTTGTTTTTTACCCTATCCTGAGGCTGTGGTTTGGGGCCTTCTTAGGGCAAGAGTGGGGGGAGAGAGGGAGAGAGAGAGAGAGAGAGAGAGAGAGAGAGAGAG
>CM053770.1:322093496-322123199 GCA_028658325.1 Potorous gilbertii
CCCCCGGCAAGTTAGGCTAGATTTTCCTTAAATGTCATTGAAATCTTCCTTGAGACTTGATTGGCTCAGTCTGTTGCTGTTATTTTCTCATCATCTAAGTACAAAGCAGTCACAAGGAGCTCCAGGCACATTCTTTAATGCTTGGCTGGTAGGAAAGTCATAGGTTACTCAGGTAAAAGAGCATTTCTTAGCAGAATCATCTTGAGATGTCTTCAATGCCTGACCTTGTTGAATATTCTATATTGCTAAGTAAATCTCTCTCTGTTAACTTTTGAATAATCTATGAGTATCTCATTTTATTCCAATATTGAACTCAAATTGCCAAGGGATTAGCCCAAGAAAGGCCAACCCGGTATGGGGAAGGGAGTAGGGGAAGAGGAAAGCCTAAATTCTCACATCCCAAGTTCTTGATGTTATATTTCCACTAATGCAGGCTTGGAGATTGTCAACTTTTGGGGCTGCTGAGTTGCACTGTTGAATTGGGAAGCCATGAAAACCCCCCAATTCAATTCAGTAAACAGTTATTGAGCACTATTAAATGCAAAGAAAGGAAGGAAGGGAATAAGTATTTATTAAGTGCCTCTTGTGTGCCAAGTACTGTGCTAAGTGCTTTGCAAATACCTCATTTGTTCTTCACAACAACTCTGAGAAATAGGTGGGAGGTAGGGGTCCAGAGAATGGGAGATTTGGATGCTCGAGTTGAGCTCTAAAGGAAATTAGGGAATATAGCAGGTGGTATGTACAAAGGCAGTTCGTTGCTGGCCTGGCTGAAGCAGCAGGACCCTCTGAGGGAGAGACAAGAGGTGGTATATGTCAGGCTGCCACTTCCAATTTGACCACCATCTTCCATCAGACCCTAATGAAGCTAACCCAAGAGCCTGAACCCAAAAGTCTTTGGAATAACAATGCTTTTAGCCCAACCCACTTCATTCATCACCTTGGGAAGCAGCCCCCATGGAAATGCAGCCTGGTCACTGCTCTACTGAAGGCCCAGGAAAGAAAGCTCTATCAGTGTGAAAGACATTAACAAGGAGGAGTTAGCATCTGTTTTGTACCTTAAGTACCATGAGATCTTTCCATCTGATTTACAGCTGACATGGCTCCTTGAGAGCAGGGACTGTCTCACTTTTCTTTTTGTCTTTTATTATTTGTAGTAAATGCTAATAAATGCGCCATTCATTCATTCATGGGATGAACCTGTGCAAATGTATAGAGACAGGAGATGGGAGATAGAATTGTTATGAAGATTAAAGGAAATAATGTTTGTAAAGCACTTTTTACAGGGCCTAGTACATACTATGTGTTTAATAAATACTTATTAGGCAGTTGGGTGATGCAATGGACAGAGCACTGGGCTTGGACTTAAGAAAACAACCTCATGAATTCGAATCCAGCCTCAGACTCTTACTAGCTGCGTGACCCTGGGCAAGTGACTTAACCCTATTTGCCTCAGTTTCCTCATCTGTAAAAATGAGCTGGAGAAGGAAAATGCAACTCATGCCAATATTTTTGCCAAGGAAACTCCAAAATGGGGCCACAAAGAGTTGGACATGACTGAAACAATGGAACAACAACAAAATCCTTACTTCTTTTTCTTCCCTTAAGGAATGTAAAAGAAAGCTAATCTGGCTGGACCAGAGAGTTCATGAAGAGGTGAAATATGTAATGAGGTTGGAAAAGTTAGGTCAGAGCCAGGGAATGAAACGACTTAAACGTTGGACAAACGTTTACCCTAGAAACAATAGGGACCAACCAGAGCAGAGATGTGACATGATCAGATCCGTACTTTGGAAATATCAGTTTGGTAGCTGGGTGGAGGATGGATTAGAGAGGGGAGAGACTTGAGGAAGAGAAATCAAGTGGGTGGCTATTGCAATAGTCCAGGTGCCGAGAGTCTAAATTATGGGTATGGTTGTATGAGTAGAGAGAAGGGGTCAGATTTGAGAGACAATGTGGAGGTAGAATCAACAAGATTTGACAATTGATTAGATACATGGAATGAAGGAGAAAAAGGAGTAGAAGATGATACTGAAGTTACAAACCTGGGTGATGGGGAGGATGCTGGTGAACTCAACAAAAAGAGAGAAGTTGGGGTGAAGGGAGGGTTTTAGGGGAAAGATGATAAGCTTATGTTTGATAATGTTGAATGTGAGGTATCTCTGGGGCACACAAACAGAAATATCCAATAGACAGTTATTTATGTAGAATTAGAGTTCAACTCTTTTTATGGTGGCAAAGAATTGTATGTTGAAGAGATGAAGCAAAGATGGTGGAATAACAGCACTGACTTTCAAGAGTGCTCCTGCCAAGCCCAGATAAGCACCTGTAAAAAATGGCTCTAAACAAATTCTGGAGCTGCAGAACCCAAAGAATGACAGAGTGAAGCAAATATCCAGCCCAAGGCAGCCTGGAAGGTAACTGGGAAGTGTGTATCCCATCAAGCTGGCAGCAGAGTGTAGTCCAGCGTGGGCCCCACTGGCACAGAGAGGACCTGATCAGACCTTGGGGAGGCTGAATCTTTCCCACCTGTGGCAGTTGCCAGACTTCAGGACCCCAAAACGCTGAGGGAAAATTGGAAGGACAATGGAAAAATCCTGTGGAACTAGTGCAGGAAAGTGGAGTGGTTGAGCCTCAGCCCCATAGAGGCAGAGGGTGGAGGGGATGGAGGAACCTGCAGCATCCACAGCAGCATCAGGGGCAGCTGCAGTCATTGTTTCTGGCCCACAGATTGTGGGGGGAATTCAGCGGCTGACAGTACACTTCCCAACCTTGACAAAGAACTTAAAAGTCAAGTAAATGGCTGAGGAAAGGAGAAAAAAACAGAAAAAGAATAAGACTGTAGAATCTTACTTTGGTGACAAGGAAGAGCAAAATATGCAAAAAGAAGAAAACAAAGTCAAATCTCCTCCATACAAAGCCTCCAAGAAAACTATGAATAGTCTCAGGTCATGGAAGAACTCAAAAAAGAATTTTGAAAATCAAGTTAGAGAGGTAGATGAAAAATTGGGAAGAGAAATGATAGTGATACAAGACAATTATGAAAAACGAGTCAACTCTTGCTAAAGGAGACCCAAAAAAATGCTGAAGAAAATAACACTTTACAAAATAGACTAACCCAAATAACAAAAGAGATCAAAAAAACCAATGAGGAGAAGAATGCCCTAAAAAGCAGAATTGGCCAGATGGAAAAGAAGATCTGAAAGCTCACTGAAGAAAATAATTCCTTAAAGATTAGAATGGAGCAAATGGAAGCTAATGACTTTGTGAAAAATCAAGAAATTATAAAACAAAACCAAAGGAATGAAAAACTAGAAGACATTGTGAAATATCTCATAGGAAAAATAACTGACATAGAAAATAGATTCAGGACAGATAGTTTAAAAATTATTGGACTACCTGAAAGCCATGATTAAAAAAAGTGCCTAGACATTATCTCTCATGAAATTATCAAGGAAGATTGCCCTGATATTCTAGAACCAGAGGGTAAAATAAATATTGAAAAAATTCACCGATTCCCTCCTGAAAGAGATCCCAAAAGAAAAACTCCTAGGGATATTGTAGCCAAATTCCAGAGTTCCCAGGTCAAGGAGAAAATATTGCAGGCAGTCAGAAAGAAACAATTGGAGTATTGTGGAAATACAATCAGGATAACACAAGATCTAGCACCTGCTACATTAAGGGATCAAAAGGGCTTGGAATATGGTATTCCAGAAATCAAAGGAGCTAGGATTAGAACCAAGAATCACTCACTCAGCAAAACTGAGTATAATACTTCAGGGGGAAAATGGTCTTTCAATGAAATAGAGGACTTTAAGCATTCTTGATGAAGAGACCAGAGCTGAATAGACAATTTATCTTTCAAACACAAGAATCAAGGAAGCATGAAAAGGTAAACAGGAAAGGGAAATCCTAAGGGACTTACTAGAGGTGAACTGTTTATGTTCCTACATGGAAATACCATACTGTAACTCTTGAAACTTTTCTCAATATTTGGGTAGTTGGAGGGATTATATACATAAAGACAGAAGGCACAGGGTGAGTTGAATAGGAACAGATAATATAAAAAAATAAAATTAAGGAGTGAGAGAGGAATATATTGAGAATAGAAAGGGAGAAATGAAATGGGGCAAATTATTTCTCATAAAAGAGGCAAGAAAAAGTTTTTTCAATGGGGGAGAAAAGGGGGAAAGTGAGAAGGAAAATGAAGCTTACTTTCATCATATTTGGCTTAAGGAGGGAATAATATGAATACTCAATTTGAAATGAAAATCTATCTTACACTACAGGAAAGTAGGGGAGAAGGGGATAAGTGGAATGTGTGTGGAATGATAGAAGGGAAGGCAAATAGGAGGAGGGGGTCATTAGAAGTAAACACTTTGGGGGAGGGACAAGGTCAAAAGAGAGCCTAGAATAAATGGGGGGCAGAACAGGATGGAGGGAAATATAGTTAGTATTTCACAACATGACTTTTATGGAAATCTTTTTCATAACTACACATCTATAACTTATATTGAATTGCTTGCCTTCTCAGTAGGGATGGGTGGGAAGGGAGGAAGGAAGAAAAGCTGGAAAACAAAGTTTTAAGAACAAATGTTTAAAAATTGTTTTTACATGCATCTGGGAAATAAAATATACAGGTAATGGGGTATAGAAATCTATCTTGCCCTACAAGAAAATAGAAGAGATGGGGATAAGGCAAGGGAGGGGTGTGATAAAAGGGAAAGAAAATAGGGGAAAGGGGTAATCAGAATGCATGATGTCTTGAGGTGGGGAGAGGGGAGAGATGGGGAGAAAATTTGGAACTCAAAATCTTGTGGAGATGAGTGTTGAAAACTAAAAATAAATAAATAAATAAATTTTCAAAAAATTTTAAAAAAGGGCTTACCTTCTAGCATGGAGGACAATATGTGCATAAGATAGACCAGCTAGATTGTCCAGTGCCTAGAGCACTGCTCCTAGAGTCAGGAAAACTTAAATGTGATCTCACATGCTTAATAGTTGTGCGAGCCTAGGCAAGTGACTTAAACATTTCCCCGGTTTTCACACTCATAAAATGGAAGTAATCATAACATCTCCCTTTGAGTGTTGTTGATATTATTGGGGATCAAATAAAATAATAATAATTTATAATTATAAAGTGCTTAGCAGAGTGCCTGGCAAATATGAAATACTATACATGTTAAAAAAAAGAACTGCACATTGAGGGTTTGCCCATCAATTGGGGAATGACTGAACAAATTGTGGCATAGGAATGCAATGGAATGCTATTGTGCAATAAGAAATGATTGAGCAGTCAAACTTCAGAAAAACCTGGAAGAACTTACATGAACTGATCTGGAGTGAAGTGAGCAGAACCAGGAGAACATAGTACACAGCAACATAGTGCAATGACCAGCTTTGAGAGACTTCTTAGCAATACAATGATCTAAGACAATTCCAAAAGACTCATGATGGAAAACGTTATCCACATTCAGAGAAAGAATGATGGATTCTGAATGCAGATGGAAGCATACTATTTTCACCTTGTTTTTGTTTTTTCTTTCTAATGGTTTTTCCCTTTTGTTCTGATTTTTCAATTTCACAACAGGACTAATGCGGATATATTTCTATATGTATATATATATCGATATCTATATTTAAAACTAGAAGTCAAGAGAGATACTGATTGGATCTGAGAGTTTTTTGCACAGAAATGATGATTAAACCCATGGGATCTGATGAAGTCACCAACTGAGAGAGTATAAAGAGAAGAAAAAAGGACCTAAGGACAAAGCCTTAGGAAACAGCCCTAGTTAGTAGGTGTGACACGGAGGATGAAATAACAAAAGAGACTGAGGAGTAGGCAAATAGGTAGAACCAGTGTCACAGAGGTGGTTTTGTGGGTAGATTGTTGGATTTGGGGTCAAGAAGATCTGACTTCAAATGCAGTCTCAGACAATACATGTCCTTGGGCAAGTCACTTAACCCTGTTTACCTCAGTTTCCCCATCTGTAAAATAAGTTGGAGAAGGAAATGGCAAACCACTCCAGTATTTTTGCCAAGAAAACCCCAAGGACAGCATTGGTGTGCTATGGTCTATGGGTCATGAAGCGCAAGAAACAACTGAATGATTCAACAAGGAAAACCAACAGAAGAGGGTGTTTTACAGTGTCAGATGCTTCAAGAGAGGTCAAGAAGGATGAAGAATGAGAAAAGCCCATCAAATTTGCAATTAAGAGACCACTGGTTTTTTGAAGAGAACAGTTTCAGTCGAGCGCTGCCAGTGAAGCTAGATTCCAGGGGAAAGTTTAGAAAGAGAGTATGAGAAGAGGAAGCAGAGAAAATAAGTGTAGATGATTTCTGGGATTTCATCTGTGAAAATGGAGAAGAGTTACAGAATAATAGCTTAGAAGGATGGTTTAGCATAATGAATTTTTTTTTCCCAAATGGAGGAGGTGTGGGTTGTTGATCATAGAGAAGAAATCAGTAGATAGGCAGTTGTTGAAGACTAGAAAAAGAGAAGGGATGATGTTGGGGGTGATCTAATGGAGAACAGTGAAGAAATTGCAATCACTGAAATCATGGGTACATGTAGAGGGATTGGTCTTGGCAAGGAGAAGGATTACCTCTTCATCAGAGACTAGGAGAAAGGAAGACAAAAGGTGGGATGATGTCAAGGGAGTTTGAGATGTAGAAAGGAGGGAGCTCAAGGCAAATGGCCTTTACTTTCTTGGTAAAGTATGAGAGGAGGTCAGTTGAAGTATGGAGGGAGGTATGAGGTGCTGAGAACCATTTAAGAAGAAATTAAAGGATTACCTTGCGACTGTGAGGGCCCAGTTGAGATTGTAGTGGACTCAGTCATGTCTGTGACTTCCTCCAGCTCTGTCAGCCACACATGTAGAAGCTGAGGAGATAGTGGTTGGAGTATCCCAGGGTTGAGATTTGACCAGACAAAAGCCAGGGGGCAAGAGATTCAAGTATATTCAAGGAAGAAAAGGCATTATTACTAGCTAAATACTATATTACAGGGGCAACTAGGTGGCACAGTGGGTAGATTGCCAGACCTGGAGTCAGGAAGACTCATCTTTCTGAGTTCAAATCCGACCTCAGAAACGTACTAGTTGTGTGAGTCTGGGTAAGTTACTTAACCCTATTTGTTTCAGTTTCCTTATCTGTAAAATGAGCTGGAGAGGGAAATGGCAAATCACTCCAGTATTTTCACCAAGAAAACCCAAATGGGGGCATGAAGAGTTAGATACAACTAAACAGGAGGATTTGTGATTTCGTCAGGGTGGGGATGGCAGGAATTCTGAGGTAGGAGGAATTCTTTTTCTAAAGGACATGTCTGTGCTAGGGGGTTAGTTAGTTGCTTGAGACATGCAAAAATCATGTGACTGCCCAGGATCTCAAAACAGTGAATGCAGGTCATTCTAACTCTCAAGTGTCACCAAAACATAATAATTCTTTTCATTTTATAAGATACTGTATGGTTCATAAAGCACTTTCACATCCTCTGTCTCATTTCATATTCAAAAACCCTTGTGAAACCATCAGAGAAAGAGATGTTTTGCATATCTATGTAAGAAAAACATTCAAAAGAAGCTGAAGCCTAGAGATGAAGGGTCAAGGTCACTTAACCAATCAATAGAAGAGTTGAAGTTAGAATCAAGAGCTCTTCTTGAATACCTATCATGAGCAGAGATGCAATAAACGTAACAGAGTTACTGCCCTCAAGGATCTTTTAATCAATCTAGGGATAAAATACTTCCACAGATAAACACATAGCAAATTACACAAAACATTACATGTTAAACACCCAGCAAGTGATGTCGGTAGTCTGTGCTCCAGGAGCTCAGAAAAGAGATTGCCCCTGTCTGCCGGGGCAATCAGGGAAGGCTTAAGGCAATTAATGGTTATAGAGACCCAAAGGGTGAGAAGGACTCAGATAAAAAGAGAGAAAGGGCAGGATGCTATGGAGGAGGGAGAAGGAAACAGTATGTGTCAGAAATGGAGCAACAGACAAGACCACACGCACACACAGATGCTTCACACCCAGAGGACTCTGTGCATTAGACTGTAACAGTTTTCAGATAATGAACAGGGGGTGGCGGTGAGGATACTGACCTAATTGATGATATCACTTTCATAAATACCTAAGACCTCACCAAGGGTTTGGAGGGGGAGCTGACCAAGTAATAGGCATAGATGGAGGTATCCCAAGGCAGCAGGGAGCACTCAGTGGACTTCAGTTCATTTCTCCATGTTCCCTTGATACCTCCCTCATTCCCACCCTGTTTCAGAGCTCAGGGCAGAGATCTGACCTACTTAGAAGAGGGGTGGCATCTTGGTTTGGAGCAGTTGGGCCTGAGGGACCAGACACAGTTCTTGGAAAAGGACCTGGGGAGATGAACAGAAGAGGGGAGGGAGAGAGAAAAACAGTGGCGTAGGAGAAACTGTAGGAGGAAGCAAGCAAGGAACCAGGAAGACCCAGATTTCTAGTTCTGTTCTGGCCCCTTCCTCCAGCAGCAATTTCTCTTGTCCCTGGGAGCAAAAACACTGAGATTGTAGTGGAATTTTGGGCTGGTTAGACTTAAGAGATAATATAATCGTACCCCTTTATTTTTTTTTAATTTAGAAAAAGTTTCATCAATGCTCTTCTCTTAAATTACTTCCCAATAATTCTTCTCATTGTAAAATATCCTTTTTGCAAAAAATAATAAGAGCTAACATTTACATAGTGCTTACTAGGTGCCAGGCACTGTGCTAAGCACTTTACAATTTTCATCTCATTTGATCCTCACAACAACCCAGAGAGGTAAGTGATATTTATTATTCCCATTTTATAGATGAGGAAACTGAGGCAGGTAGAGGTTAAGTGTTTTGTCCAGGATCATAAAACTCGTAAGTATCTGAGACTGGATTTCAACGTCATTCCTTCTGATGGGCAGGTAGGTGATACAATGGATAGAGCACTGGTCATGGCGTAAGGAAGACATCTTCCTGAGTTCAAATCCAACCCCAGATGCTTTCTAATTGTGTGACTCTGATGAAATCACTTCACCCTGTTTGCCTCAGTTTCCTCATTTGTAAAATGAGCTGGAGAAGGAAATGGCAAACCACTCCAGTATCTTTGCCAAGAAAATCCCAAATGAGGTCATGAAGAGTTGAACACTACTGAAAAATAACTAAACGATAACAATTTCCTGACTCCCAGGCCCCACACTCTATCGCTATCCACTGCACCATCTAGCTGCCAAATAACTACAGTCAATAAAAACAAATCAACAAACCCACCAGGTCTGAAAATGCATGCCTCATTCTGTACCTACCATCTACCACCTCTTTGCAAGGCAGAAGGTAGGCTTCACTTTCAGGTTCTCTGAAGTCAAAATTCAAACCCTTTATTTTTCAGAGCCCACACAGAGGGTAAAACTAGAGTTCTAATTCACATCTTGTGAATCAAAATCTCCTGTTCTTTTCCATACATGGTGCCCTTAGCACTTGACCCTGAGATGCCCTTGAGAGACTACGAGTTGGGTCCCAAAGTTGCTGCCTCCAAAGGTTGGTTATGATCATGGCTTTCTTCTCTCTCAACTCTATTTTATACTCAGTCATTCACTCATGAGCTGTATGACCTTGGCCCAATCACTTCTCCAATCTGCATTCCAGTTTCTCCTTTTAAAAAAATTAATTTTCAATTTTCAACATTTATAAGATTTTGCATCCTAAATTTTCCTCTTCCATCCTCTTCCCTCTTCCCAAGATGGTATGCAATCTGATATAAGCTATACATATACAATCATATTAAACATATTTCCACATTAGTCATGTGGTGAAAGAAAAATCAGAACAAAAGAGAAAAGTTATGAGAAAGAAAAAATTTAAAAAGAGATGGAAAATAGTATACTTTGATCTGCATTCAGACTCCATAGTTCTTTCTCTGGATGTAGATAGTATTTTCCATCATGAGTCTTTTGGAACTGTCTGAGATGATTATATTGCTGAGAAGAGCCCAGTCTATCAAAGTCAACGTGGCTGTTACTGTGACAATGTTCTCCTGGTTCTGCTCAATTCACTCAGCATCAGTTCATTCAAGTCTTTCAGGTTTTTCTGAAATCTGTCTGTTCATCATTTCTTATAACACAATAGTATTCCATTACATTCATATACTACAACTTGTTCAGTCATTTCCCAAATGATGGACATCCCCTCAATTTCCAACTCTTAGTCACCACAAAAAGAACTGCTATAAATTTTTTTACATGCAGATTCTTTCCCCATTTTTATGATCTCTTTGGAAAACAGACCTAGAAGTGGCATTGCTGGATCAAAGGGTATGCACAATTTTAGCCCTTTGGGCATAGTTCCAAATTGCTCTTCAGAATAGTTGGATCATTTCACCCAGTTTCCCCCTCTTTAAAATGAAGAGGTTGGATGATATGATTTCTAAGATTACTTCCATCCCTCCCAGGCTATGAGTTGGGTTTTTTTCAGGTCTATGATTTCATCAGGGCCAGGGAATTCCTAATGAGAAAACTCCTTCTCCCAATACAATTGGGTACTTCCTCTGGAATTTATAATCCTAGAGAATTGTCTGGGGACACAGAGAGGTTAAGTGATTTTCCCAGGGTCACATAGGCAATATGAATCAAAGGTAGGACTCAAACCTTCAGACTCAGAGGTCACCTCTTAGCAATTGGAGGTCTATAGACAATAGCTACCAGAATTTTATTTGGATGGTAGAGATGAATAGTATAAACCTCAGAGAAAGAGTATTACTGAGTGATGGAGATAAAGAGAGGACCAAGAAGTGGAAATGGGAAACAAAGAATAATCCAACTCTCTCACCTCAACTATTGAGACGAGAGGAATGAGTGAAGGTGTAGCCAGAATTGGAAAGACAGTGCCATCAAGGAGACAAATATTGGCAATTACAAGAGGGTGGAGTTAGAGAGGAAAAGATTTAGGATGATGGGAAGTTTGTTGCCCATGGAACAGTCATTCCAGAGGGCACAGTGGAAGTGGATGGCGGCTTTTGGTTGGAACTTTGGGATGGAAGGGTTGAATGGATGGGAGAAAAGAATCAGGTGGTGAGGGATGTGGAATAAGGTTTGGATGATGACCCACAGCGGTTCAGAATCACTGGCATGTGGAGGTTGTGACCAGATGCAAGGATGTTCATCATCAGGTGGAAGGCATTATTCCTTCTCCCAAAGGAGACTAGAGACAAGTGCAGTATGAGATGCAATGCACCCAATCAGATAGTCAGATAGGATGCCCTTTCACTCTTCTTTTTTCCCTCCAAAGCCTGGAGATTAGACAAGAAACAGGGCAGCAGGAGGAGAAAGTAGAACCTGCACAGTAAGAGAAGGAATCCTGCTTTTCTCTATTTACCTCTACTTTTTCCCTCAAGGAATGGGCGCATCAGGAGATGGAAGACCTGAGGTCAGAAGGAAGGTTGGTCCTTGTTGCATTAGGACTTCTTCACATCACTTTTAGGAGACCAGGCTGGTGGCTGGAGGTAGAAGTCGCTTCGTGCTGGCACAGAAGTCAGTTCCATCTGGCCCCTTGCCACCTTCCTTCAGGGGACACAGGCAGTGAGAGATGGAAAGCATGTGGTCAGAGGAAAGTTTGTTACCTCTTCTGGAAGTGCAGAAACAAGCTAGTCATCTAGCTTGGCTGGAAAGAAAAATGCATGGGAGGAAGTAATGTGAAATAAGGCTGGACAGAGAGAGGGTGGAGGGTCTTAAATGTCAGGCCAAGGAGTTTGCACTTCAATCTATGAGCAATGGGGAACTACTGAATGTTTCTGAATTGAGCCACAGGGTCATTCTGGTGACTTAGAAAGATTATTTTGGCAGCTGAGTGGAGCATAGATTGGAAAACGAAGAGACTAGGGCCAGAGAGGCCAATTAAAAGGCTGCTAGGGTTGTCTAGGTCAGAAACATAACTAGTAATTCTGTCACTTGAGTCAAGTGCCACAAAATTCACCTCTGTCAAACAGCAAGATAAATTTAATTTGTGTGTGTGAGTGACCCCAGAGAGAGACTTCAGCCCTAGGGACATTAGGCTCTGGAGGAGGCGACCCACAGATATGAGGATGATGGGGCTGTGGAGAGAGCAGGCCAGGCCACACCAGGCTAGGGAAGAGTTCACCTGGAGTGTTGTAGGAAGTGGAGAGGGGAGAAGAAAATCTGACATCTGGTGGCTTCCTATTTGAACTAATTATTCATGCTAAATGGGTGCTAATTTCAGTTGTCTGTAATATAAACACCTTAGCATACCAAGGCCCAGTATTTAGAGCCTTCTGCAATCTGTTTCAGAAATACCTTTCTAGTCTTTTTTTTGTGTGTGACTTTCCTTTGCATCCTCTCTGTTCCATTCCAACTCATCTGCTAGTTATTCTGCAAACACAGTATTAAAAACTCCAGCCTCTTTGCTTTTGCACTAGTGGTCCCTCCTCCCTTTTCACCTCTGCCTAGTGGAACCCCTAGTTTCCTTCAAAGCATAGATCTGCGTAAGAGACTTTTTCTGACTTCCCCTTCACCCTTTCTCCCTCTTAAAATTACTTTGTACAAAAAAGGCACTGTGGCATGGTGGGTAAAGGGAATTAGGAAGAATTGGGTTTGATCCCTGCTTGTGACACGTAGTATGAATACTAGTCGTGTGACCATGAGCAAGCCAATAAATCTCTTAGAAGAAAAGGGAAAGGAAAAGAATAAGCTTTTATTTAGCACTTACTGTATGCCAGACCCTCTGCTAAGTGCTTCACAAATATATCATTTGATCAAGACTGGTGTTATCATTACCCCATTTTTATAGTTGAAGAAACTGAGGCAAACAGAGGCCAAATGACTGGTCACACAGCTAGTGCCCAAGGCTGAATTTGAACTCAGCTTCCTGACTCCAGGCCCAGTGCTCTCTATACTTAGAGAGCCACCTGCCTTAGAATGCCCAGCTATACCTTTAGAACTTTAAGTTATAAATTATGTCTATCTATGTCAATGGAAAAAGGTTCTATGACGGGAGTTCTCTATGCCAATTGAAATTGAAAAAAACAAAACAAAACACAAAGACCCCTACAGCTTTGTACATACTTAGTACCTTGCATCCCCAACAGGACATAAGCTACTTGATGGTAGGAATCATTTTACTTGTCTTTGTGTTCTCAGGATTTTGCAAAATACCTAGGTTGTTGCTTAAATGTTCGTTTAATGAATCACTGAATTTAAAGTATTTAAATGTTTTTTAGCATCCTCTAAATTTTAGGGTCCTTAAGCAAAGCCTTGGTGTCCCTCCCCATCTTACAATTCTGGTGTAGTCTAAAAGTGACAATGACTTGAACTAGGGCAATGAGTGTTGGAGTGGAGAGAAGGGATGGATGGATGGATGGAAGATGTTATGCATATAAAATTGAAACTACCACTAACTGATCAGATATGGGAAGAAGGATGACTGAAAATCTGTGTTACTAAAATGATGGTAGCATCTTCAATAGAAACAGAAATTTGGGTGGAAAATAATAACCTCTGTTTTGATGTAATGAGTCTGATGTACCAATGAGGTATCTGAGGGAAGAAAGCCAAGAGAAAGTTGATTCCCGACTGAAGTTAAGAGAGAGATTAGGGCTAGATATGTAGACTTGAGAGTCATGAGATCATTGAAAGTCTACAGAGAAAAATGGGTCTAGCTGATTTGCATAACTTTGCAGTAGGTAGGGGCCAAAATAAAAATAGGCTAAACTTCGGTATGCAGATAAATTTTTAGCAGCTCACTTTCCAAGTAAAGATATAATTAATAATGAAACTATTTTGCAAATAAGCCATATTAAAAAAAGAGAAATTTCAATTAATATCAGTTAATTACATTTATTACTTAAGATTTTTATCTATCATGAAATCACATTAATGTTAAAAAGTTACTTTGCTAAGTGGTACAAGTTTTAATACTTTTTTTTCAGCTTTTCTTATTGTTTATCTTTAGTAACATCTGAAAATCAGCAAAAAGATACTATTTTAGCCTCTCTCAGGCTAGAAACAGACTTTTGCTGGTTGGTTGCTGCAGGTTGTGTGACAAACAGGAGAGAGTGTGCAGTAGCAATGCACTTACCCACCAAGTTACATGATGGACCCAGCAGTGGAAGGCAGGTTAAGTGGGGCATAGACAAAGTACTTGTTAAATCTTTACTTCCTTTTTTACCCTCTACATTTTTCATGGGCCTCTCAGGCCTGGGGTCTAGGATCGAATTCTGGGGAACACCATTCCAAAGGTAAAGAATCTGGGTGATGGTCTGGTAAAGGATACTGAGAAGATTGGCCAGGTAAACAGGAGCAGAACCAGGAACAAGGAAGCCAAGGGAGGAGAGAGTATCCAGGTATATTGCCAAGGCCATATTCACAGCACCAGTGCTGACGGTGAATATACCAGAGTTGTTCTCAATCACAAAATATAACAGACTGTCCATATAGAAGGTGGAAGAAAAATATTTATTCAGACACCAGAAATTCAGATCTCAACATCAGAAAACCAAATCCATCATAGCAACCAAGAAACTAACACACTTTATCACCGCACGGGACATCTCCATTCCCAACCCGTCCTCTCCTGCTGGAGCCTTCCCACAAACACTCACAGTCCTAGTTGTCTGCCTGCCTGTGTCCTCTCTCTCCCTCTGCTCAAACTGCTCTCACTCACTTCCTCCCAGTTGTGTTCCACCCTTCCTGTTCCACTCATTCAGCATGCTCCTCATACCACATATGACTTAGACTTCCACAGGTCACATAAGCCTGTTAATGGATGGGAAAGATCTTCAAATTAAGCAAAAATACATTAACAATACACCAGGAGAAATGATTGATATTGAAAGTCACTAAGAGATCTAGAAAATAAGAAAAAGAAAAAGAAAAAAATTAAGAGGAAACCTTTGAACTTAGTAGTTAAATGGATGGTTGATAACTTTGGAGGGATACAGTAGAGTGGTGGGATTAGAAATCAAATTGTAAGAGAATGAGAGGTTAGATGATAAGAAAGTGGAAATAGCGTAGATAAATCTAGGAGTTTTACGGTGAAAAATATGTAAGGAGGAAGTGAAGATTTTTTTTTTATTAATGGGATAAACCTGAGAGTATTTTTAGTGGTTGGAGAAAGAGTCAATGGTTAGAGAGATATTGGAGGAGAGAGTGGAAAGGAATGGTTGACTGGGTAAACTGTAGAGGAAGTGTTGGGATAAGGGACACAGGTTGACTTTGTTGAGGAGAAGGGCTCCCTCTTCCTCAGACACAGGAGTTAGGGTTGAGTATAGGTAAAAGTGTGGAGAGGTTTGAGAGGTTTGAAGTGAAGGAGAAAACCATCATGAATGATGGTTTCTATTTTCTCAGTAAAGTAGGAGTCATCAACATCTGCTGAGACAGTTGAGGAGGCTAGGTGCCACAGTGGATAAAGCACTGACCCAGGAGTCAGGAGGACTTAAGTTTAAAACCAACCTCAGACACTTATTAGCTGCATGTCCCTGGGCAAGTCACTTAACCCAGATTTTCTCCATCTCAAAAAATAAAACACCACCAACAAAAAAACCCCAACAACCATTGGCTGGCAGAGGGTTGGTGAGGGAGCACTGAGGGCTTGAGGAGAAAAAGTTTGAAGCAGTTACAGAGTGGGACAGTCAATTGAGGAAGAATAAAATATTTGTCATGTATCAGTGAACACCCTATCAAGAAAAAAGAACATTAATTTTTAGAGGATCCAGTATGAGCAGAGCAGGTAGATGGTGGGGTGAACCAGGGTTGAGATTTAGCAGGTCATACATGACAGTAGGACAAGGTATTCAGGGCTGGTTCAACTGGTTATCTATAGAGGAACAAGACTCTAAAGAATGGAAAGCGAGGTCTGCCAAGAGATTATATTACATCGTTTCTTCAGGAGTAAGGGATGTCAGGGAGAAGAAAGTGATGTAGAGACCCAAAGGTTCCATCCTTCCTTTGCCTCCAGAAAGCAGAGGCAGAGGTGACTCCAGGACATCTATTTCTACCCTTGTAAAATAATAGAACAGTACGGTGTGGTAGAAAGGGTTCAAATTATAGAGCTACAGTACTGGATTTCAAATTCCATCTCTGTTACTTACCTGTATGATCATGGGCAAAGCACTTTGGTTCTCTGGGTCTCAGTTTCCTCATTTGTAAAATGAAGGAATTGGGAAAGATATTTTCTAAGGCTTTTCACAACTATGACATTCTATAAAAATCTTGGGAAGTACACAAATCAGTAAGGAATGAACTGATGACCTTCTTTATCCAGGACATAGAAACTTCAAACCTTGGCTTTCTCACCAGCAGATGTAAATTGGAACCACTTCACTGTGGCAGCTTGAATGAAATCTCTCTGTGTGAATTTGATCTCTCTATGTGTGTATCTAATTATTTACAATATTTCACAATTAATTATTTACAATCTTTTTTTTATTTTTTTCTATACCACCACTCCGAATATAAACCTCTTGAGAACAGGAACTGTTTTTCTACCTCTCCTTAAGCCCACTGCTTAGCCCAGTGCCTGTTGGGCCTGGCACATAAACTTGTATTGCTTGGTGATTGACTGATCAATTTCTCCCAATCATTTCAATTCCTACCTTTGGGGGCAAAAGTCTTTCCAAAAGATGATTATATGATAACTTAGCATTGGCACAGCAAAGAGGAAAGGAGAAAACCTATACCTTAAGACTCATGTATCCAAATGAGACTTATTAGAGGTTATTCTGTATAGCCACCCATGGCCTCTAGAGGACTAGAGATTGGAGGTGAGTGCCAAGATCCTCCAAATTTGAGTCCAAACTGACTGAGGTGATAGTGTGACAGCTTCTGTAAGGCTTCCCATCTTTCTCTTTGTACAGGAAAGTTTCTGTCTCTGGCTTGTGTTAGGGGTACTTTCTCCTTTTGAGGGGGTTTAGAATGGTAAGCAGTAGAGGAGTCAGGTTTTATGTTATTTCTGCTTCCAGATCTATGCTTTGGCATCTTTAAGAACAATGTTTTATTGAAGGAACATGAGAATATAGGACTGAAGTATTTCCTTATCTTCTTGAGGTCTAACAAGAGGATGTGAAGGATTTTATCTATGATCCTTGGGGCTAGGGTGCCATTTGGGCCCAGGTGGACACATATCTATGAAGTTATAATTGGAGTCACAGGAAAAGACCTCTTAGCTGATTTTTAGGGGTAAAAAATATACCAAAAAAATTACAACAAAAGAAAATGAGAAGCAATTAAAATTACAGAGGTATACAAGATAGAAACAAATTAATATGGCCATGAATCTTCCCAGGGAGTTCTGTCTTTAAATTGCCTGGCCATTATTAGGTGGATGGCCTTGGTTTGTTCTCTCAAGTCAGGATCAAAAGCCCTTTTATGGCAGTACTTAGACTTCTCCCATGAAATTCTATATATGAGAATACTAACTCAGATTTTTTAAGGGAGGGAGCAAAGAACAAATTTCCCATACACCAAGATCTTAACATCAGGGGATAGGTCTCAATAGGTCTCATAATCTGTGTGAATATATTTTCTAATGAGCTAAATATTAGCCATTTATATTCTCTAGAAAAGATAACATGCGAGGTAACCAAATTCTGAGAGACAAGCATATCCTTATATCCTTATGTGCACCGTAAGAAAGGTCATAGAAACCACAATCCAGACACTATGAAATGAATCTCAGCAGTTACAGTTTAATGCTGCCCTGCAAGAGGGTGGTGTATGCAGTGTGAGGATAGGAATGCCAGGATTCAGGGAAGGTGTAGCCTTCTCAGGGGAGAATGCGGGATGGGTTTGGGAAGGTGCTGTCTCTTCAGCCTATTCATTTTAGTCCAGAAAGACTTCCTAGATCAGGAGAGGGGAACCTGTGGACTTCCGGCCACATGTGGCCTTCTAAATCCTTAAGTCTTTTGACTGAATCCAAATTTTACAGAATGAAAAGTTCTGTAAGTATCCAAGGATTCCTTTGGGTCACATGTTGGCTTAGAAAACTATAGATTAGAGGCAGCTTGGTAGTGCAGTGGATAGAGCACTTGCCCTGGAGTCAGGAGGACCTGAGTTCAAATTCAAACTCAGAACAAAAAGTTCTGTAAAATTTGGATTCAATTTAATGGCAGCACTTAAGGGTTTAGAAGGCCACAAGTTCTCTGCCCCTGTCCTAAATTCTTCTAGAACCTCTTGCTGAAGAAAGAGAGAGGGTTTGGTGAATTGTGAGAAAGAGATGATCAAGACATTGGGATTAAATGATAAACAATAATAATAAGCTATATTTCTCTAATATTTTAAGGTCTACAAAGGGCCTTTCTCACAACCTTGAGCTCAGAGTTAGTATAAGTATTCCATTACACAAACTAGATATTGAGGTACAGGGAAGAGAAGCGACTTGTTCATGGCTACCCAGAAAGTACCCAGACTAGGACTAGGGGTGCTGTGGAGTGCTTGTGTGCATGCTCCCATGCTTTTAGCATGACATTTTCAGCCATGTTGTCACATACTTTCAATGAGGATGAATACGGCATCAAGGTCAGCTACCACATTGATGGTAAGGTCTTCAATTTGAAAAGGCTACAAGCCAAGACCAAAGTGGAGGGAGGGTTGGTGCATGATTCTCTGTTTGCAGATGATTGTGCACTCAACGCAGCCTCTGAAGCTGAGATGCAAAAAAGTATAGATCAATTCTCTGTTGTCAGTGCTAGTTTTGGCCTAATAATCAACACGAATAAAACACAGGTGCTCCATCAGTCACCACCACACCATTCATACATGGAGCCTTTAGTTACAACAAATGGAGAAGTTCTGAATGCTGTGGATACATTCATTTACCTTGGTAGTGTACTTGTACACATTGACAATGAGGTTGACATTACCAGTGTTTGGGAGGTCCCGAAGAAAAGTTTGGGAGAGAAGAGGTATTAATTAGACTGACTACCAAACTGAAGGTCTACAGAGCTGTTTTACTGACCTCATTCTTGTATACCTGTGAAATGTGGACAGTCTACCAGCGCCATGCCAGGGAACTGAATCACTTCCATCTAAACTGTCTTAGGAAGATTCTGAGGATCACCTGGCAGGAGAAGGTACCAGACACTGAAGTCCTTGCTCAAGATGAACTACCATGCATTCAAACTACACCTCAGAGAGCACAACTCTGATGAGCTGGCCAACTTGTTTGGATGCAAAATGTACATTTGCTAAAAGGACTATTTTATGGAGAACTCACATGGGACAGGTGACCACATGATGGTCAGAAGAAGTGATACAAGGACACTCTCAGCGTATCTCTCAAGAACTTTGGATTTGACTGCGTAATATGGGAGACACTGGCACAGGAGCGCTCAGCATGGCATGCCCATGTCAGGAAGGGTGATCTATGAACAAAGTATAATTGAGACAGCACAAAATAAATGTAGGATGCACAAATTTGGAGTATCCACCACAAATATTCACATGGACTATCTGTGCTCATCCTGTGGTAGAGCATTCCAAGCTTATATTGGTCTGATCAGCCACAGTTGGACACACTGAAATTTCACTTTATCGTGGTGATGTCATTTTGGTTCTCTTTGAGATTGAAGAAAAACAACTACTAGAGCTTGGTCAGACATGGAAGACACAATGGTCATTCACTGCATCCAGAATCATCAGAAATGACTTTTGCCTTGCCATTAGACTTCCAAGGCTCTGAAAGAGAGAGAGTGAGGCTGTTGACTTTGTGCAGCTCTGCCTCACTTAAATCCAGTTCACAGGCAAGTTAAGACATAAACCCATTATATCATTGGTCCTCTTTGAAAGTGAAAGATGAACAACAAACTAGGTCTATACTCTTCTGACTTTTAATTCCATTCTTCATGTTTTCTTACTGAATTGGTGCCTTTCTCAATCTTCCTAGGGACTCTGGAGTCCAGAAGCCTGGGTTCCAGTCCAAAGTCATCCAGAGGTTTCTTGGGTTACATTGGACAAGCTTTTTTTCTCTCTCTTCCTCATCTATAAAATAAAGGGGTTGAACTAGGTAGTTCCAAAGGTCCTTTCCAGCCTAACATTCTAAGCTCTCCATTCTGTTTCCTTTCCGCAATATGTATATTGTATGTTCCAAGAATCCTTTTCAGCTCTAACATTCTATGTTCTATAGGATGGCACTAAGGTTTTCCTTGAACAAAATACAGCCCCCTTCAGCAATGGTTTTTGCTGTTGACAGATATGCATACTAAAGGCATGTATACTGACTAAAGAAAAATAAGTGGAGAACAGTAATCTTGCTTCCTTAGCTTATCTTTTGTTCCTTGACCCTCTTCCTCTTCTCCAATTAGATATTTTACACTTTCTTCTATCTTTTCATTCTTTAGGCTCCGTTTGAGTGAGTCTTGATGTTTCCGAGTCATTAGCTTCTACTTGCCTGATTCTAATTTTTATCAAATTGTTTTCTTCAGTTAACTTTTGCATTTCCTTTTCCATATAACCAATTGTTCCTTTCAAGGAGTTTTTGTCTCCAGTTAGTTTTTGTACTTCCTTTTCCATTTGTTCAATTTTCCCAGTTAGGTTTTGTGCTTCCTTTTCCATTTGTCCAATTTTTCTTTTTAAGGAGCCATTCTCTTCAGTGAATTCTTTTTTCACATTTTTAAAATCATTGACCAGTTTTTCTTCTATTTCTCTAATTTGGCTTTTAAAATCCTTCTTGACCTCTTCCCAGAATGCTTTTTGGGCTTGAGACCAGTTCATATTCCCTTCTGAAGTTTCAGATGGGAATACAGTCTCAATGCTGACTTCTTTGGTATTAGTATGTTGGTCCTTGTTCCCATAGAAAGATTCTATGGTCTTTTCTTTTCTGCTTTGTTTCTTACTCATGATGATCACCCTTTTCCTGACTTTTAAAGTGGATCTCTGCTTCTGGGGCACAGGGGGCTCTGTCCTACAGTTCTTGTGCCTAGAAATTGAGGCTTTGTGTGTTGTGGTCTCTGGTTCCTTCATCTAGAAGCTAAAATACTGCAGCTTACCTTGTGCTGATCTGGTTGGTTTTCAAAAGCAGAGGTCAGGTGAAGTCTTTCTGGGTTTCCCTAGAGTTACCCTGGAGTTAGCTGCATTAAGTGTGGGGAGAGGGCTGGTTTGGACACAGGAGGTCTCCTATGCAGAACTAGAACATAGGCAAGCTGAGCAAATGGTGAACTCATCTGCACTAGTGTCTTCCCAATTCCCCTAGGGTGCTAAGGCATGCCTGGGGTCCTAGTGTTGGTGGTTGAGGGCTTCACCCCTCTTGGGCTCAGATTCTCTTCTTGGTTTGCTGAGGTGGGGTTGTCTGGGACAGCTCCAGTCCTGCACTGGTCCCCTTCAGCCACAGCAAGATTTTAGCTTAGCGATTTTCCTAGCCTCATGGGCTAAGGACTGTTTACCCTTTGGCTGATTCCATGGTTCCAGGATTTTTCCTGGGGAAATATTCTCTGGGCTCTTCGAGGTCAACAAGGAGAGGGAGATAGCAATTATGATCACTCTGCCATCTTGACTCCTGGAAGTTCAAGTAGACTTTTAATCTGTGGGCTGATAGTCTCAGGAGCAACTGCTGCAATTACCTGGGATTCTGTGCTTTTCTCTACCTCGGTTCCACTAGACTCCTGTCTTGAGCTGATATCCTCTCTTCCTCAACTCAAGGGAACCCAAATTCTGTTCTTTGGTCCACTAGGCTCTAATAAGTGAGCTGTCCTTTTATCTTGCTGGAGCCAGGCCACTATTTCATTTAGCCATCTCCAACCACCTTCCCCCACTTCCAACTCTATTTCTCCTATGCCTTTCTATATCAGAATGTAAACTCCTTGAAGACAAGGACTGTCTTGCTTGCTAGCTCATTTGTATCCTCAGCAGTGAGAACTTAATAAATGCTTTTATTAAAATTCGGTTAGTCATTGTTATGCCTCAGATACCTCAGTATTCTAATCCTGAGAGAATCTTTGAAATTTCTAACTCTAGGTGAGGGAATTATCTGGAACAGAGGCATTTAATCACTTCCCAGACATAGGGACAAAAAAGAACACTTAATCTTAGCCCAAGGCTTTTGTTTTTAAACTGAGTTCAGTGACTAGGAATAAAGAACTATCTGTATGACTTTTATTAGTGAGTGTTCTTAACTAACAAACTGGAGCTAAGATGTCTGGCAGATTGCCCTGAAGAGATGAAACCCACAAGCTAGTAACAGGAAGCAACACCCAGCAAGTGCTACCAGGAGGTTGGCAGAGCCATGCTCACCAAGATGACCAGGGAGCTATGTGCTCACCAGAGAAACACCATACCCAGTGGGGAACAGGGCCAGCAAAAGTAGGCAATGATATCAACAGAAGATGCCAATGATATAAGAAAAGACTACTTCGGGAGGCATGAGTTCCAATCTCCCTGGAAGTGGGTGCTCCCTTAGCATGCTCCCCTCATACATGATTTTGACATGTGTCCACTCTCTGCACTGATAATTTGTGTAGGGAAAGTGAGCCCTAAAATTGTGGGAGTATGTTATATAGCTGGGCAGGTGGTGTCAAATTCAAATAGAAACAAGGGACAAGTCTAAACTGAGAATAAGGATTTCTTTAGGTCACATATTGCCTTACAAAACCATAGATTAGGAGCAGCTAGGTAGTGCAGTTGCCTGGGAGTCAGGAGGACCTGAGTTCAAGTCTGGCCTCATATACTTACTAGTTGTGAGACCCTGGGCAACACTTAACCCTGATTGCCTCATGAAAGAAGGCCCCTCCTTCCCTCAGGAAACCTTTCCCTATCCCTGGTAAACACAGTGCCTTTCTTCTGGTGATAATTTCCTATTTCTCCTGAATGTAGCTTGTTTGCACATAGTTGTTTGATGTTATCTCCTTCATTAGACTCTGAGCTCCCAGAGAGGATTGTGTTTGCTTTTCTTTGCATTCCCAGTACTAGCACAGTGCCTTGCACGTACCAGGCATTTGCCTAACTAATTTATTTCAATGAATGCCTCTCCTTTAAACTAATTGTACCCTCTGACCAACTAGAAAACAAGTGAAAAAATTGGTTGAGACTTATAAATTATTATTTTGAGTGGATGTGGATCCACAGAATATGATTCTGGAACACTCCATGGGAAAGGGGTGTGCCCTTAGTATTACATATGTTCTAAGGCCCCTCCTAGGTCTGACATTCTATGATCTAAGTGTGTTAGTGCCTCCTACAAGAAGGCTGAGTCAAAAGCATGACCCGACAATGGGTGGGGTCCTGAATGGTTTGTCTAAAAGACGCAAGGAAATGAGGTCATCTAGGGCAGCTAGAAGGCTCAGAAATGAAGGTGAGATAATCTCAGGTCTAATCCAAAGGTTAGAATGATCCAATGGAGATAAACATTGGCAGCAACAGGTAGAGAAGGGCACCATCTAGGATAGCTGAGGGATATTTTAACTCTGCCTATTTCCAAGTCTCTCCCCTACTCTCACTCTTACCTCTTTGTTGTTTTGAAAATCCCTCCTTTCTCTCCTCAGTTAGTGTCATAGGATCTTGGAATTTGGGTTTAGAAGCAGGGATATGTTGGAGCCAGCTCAAACTGGCTTCTGAGAAACAATTGCATTTATGCTCCAGAAATAGGCAAACACAACAAATCAGAGTTTGATTAATGTGTCATTGGTTGTCTAGATTTCAGAAAACAATAAAGAAAATGTAATACAGATTAAACTTAGAAGTATGTCATGCATATATTTTTCTATCTCTCTATTATCTATATACCTATCTCTACCTATCTCTATCTATCTATCATCTATCTATCTATCTATCTAGCTAGCTAGCATACTCCTGGTGGAAATGACATTTCCAACCTTCATATATTACAGAGGAAGAAACTGAGACTCAGAGAGGTTTGCAGTGACTTCTCTGAGGTCACAGAGGAAGAACAGAATTTAGAATCTAGCTCATCTGATTTCAGTGTACTTTTAGGTTGGATGATAAAGATGAGGGGACTATTTCCTTAAGGAAATAATTTTTATAGTGTAAGTAGATCTGGAATTCCTGAGTACCTAAATTGCATATATTTCCTTCTCAGTTAAACTTCTTGAGAAAGTTAAATACAATCCATGTCTCGACTTACTCCCACATCTTATCACTAAGGATTTTTTATGTTTTCTCTCTGTCTTGCATAGGCCTCATTTAAAAAAAAGAACATATATTTTAATGTGTGCTACATCATTACCAGTGAGCATGTCATGTGCTACCCCATTCCTCTCCCCTACAACAGGCTACCCCTTTGCACTTTTGAACTGTCCCAAGCCATGGACATCACCCAAGTCTGTGCTTTTTAAGAACTAAGTTAGTGCTTCGTATAGTCTTTTCACCTGCATCACTAGTTGTCTAAATCTTATTCTATCCCTTCCCTTTCACCTTCTTCTCTCTACCCACCCAGTTTCAGACCTAGGCTATAGTTTTATTTGATTCTTTTGGCTTCTCACCTTTCCCAAAGCCACAAATGTCAAGAAGAGAGATGAGGGGCAAGCAGAGTAGGTTTCAGAGAAGAAAAAGGGTGAACAGGAAGCTGAAGGCCAAGTCTTTTAAAGAGTCTTTTGGGCTCTCTTCTCTTTATTTTCTGACTTAATGATCTCATTAGCTTCCATAAGTTCAATGCCCATTTCTATGTCGTTGACTCCCAGATCTATATATGTAGTCCTAGCCTCTTTCCAATTTGGTGGCTGAGGATACTACTGATGACCCTTTTGACCTTTGAATATCCCAAGGTCCTAACCTGGTTCCAGACTCATTCACCTAAAATCAGAAAAGAATAAAAACAGCAGAGACAGAAAAAACAGAGGTGGCCATGTGTTCATAGTCCCATGGTGGCCAAGTGGGAGAGAGGGCCCAAAGTTCCTTTCCTATTTGGAAACCCCATAGCAATTCTTGTCCAGTGCACCACCAGGGATAAGCCACTAGTTTCCTATGAACATTTAAAAATGCATGCTCCATAAACATCTAAAATAAAATCTATGAAACTGAACTCATTATGCTTTCCCTAAACTTACCTCTCTTCCAAACTTTCTTATTACTGTAAGAGCACCACCATCTTCCTCTAACTAGGTTTATAACTTCTCTGTTTATTTTTGTCTCTTTTCTTCTAGTTAGTCCCTTACATCCAATTAGTTGTCAAATCTTTTTGTTTCCACCTCTACATCTCTAGTGCATATTTTATCCTTTCCAATAATTCAACCAAAATCTTGGTTCAGATCCTCATGCTTAGACCCAAAGTATCAGACATGTGGGTCACATGTAGCCCACAATACTTCCCAAATATGGCCCAAAGCAGTCTAGACTGTAATTGGGAAATATTTAACAAAATAAACAAAAATAAAATAGGGCATAGATGATGTTAATATGTGGTTTTCTAAGTCAATATGCAATCCTCAGAGATTATTATATATGGTTTAGTGGTCACTGTTTCTATTTGAGTTTGACACTATTAAACTAGACTATTGGAATAGTCCAAATTTATTTATACTCCTAACCATCTTCCACATAACTGGACAGTGATTTTCCTCAAATATGGCTCTGATAATATCACTCCCTAATTCAAAAAAATTCCAGTAGCTCCCTCTTACCTTAAGGATCAAATATATTTGTATTTAAAAGCCAAATACCAAATATAGTGGTATTTAAAGTTCTTAAATACCCATCCCCTTCCTATCTTTCCTGTCTTAAACATTAATTCCCCTCCCTCCACTCTGTGGTTCTGTCATATTGGTTTATTTGGTACACCTGACATATTAAGCTCCATCTCTTATCTTATCATTTTTGACAGAATCCCTGATTTCCTTTGAGACTCAGTGTAAGCTCTGCCTTCTGGAGTAAGGCTTTTACAATCCTTCCCAGTGGCTAGTGCCTTCCCCTCTAACATTATCTTATAACTACTTTGTAGGTATCTTGTACTGTAGAAATCTGTGTTAGTACATCTCCTCCATTGGAATTAGGCAGCTAGGTGGTGCAGTGGATAGAGTACCAGTACAGGAATCAGGAGGACCTGAGTTCAAATCTCACCTCAGACACTTGACACTCAACTAACTGTGTGACCTTGGGCAAGTCACTTAACCCCAATTGCCTCATCCTGGGTCATCTCCAGTCATCCTGATGAATATCTGGTCTCTGGATTCAGATAGCTCTGGAGGAGGTGAGACTGGTGACCTGCACAGCCCTCCCTCACTCAAAACAAAGTCAAGTGCAAGTCATGTCGTTATTTCTCTGATGGCATGGTCTTCTTTGACAAAGAAGAATAAACACACCTCCACTGGAATATAAGCTTTTTGATGGCATGAATGATTTCATTTTTGTCTTTTATCATTAGAACTTAGCAATGGAGCACTATCTATCTGGTACATAAATGCTTGCTGATGGCCATATTCTTGCTCAGAAACACAACAGGGAAAGATCTGTCTCTAGCACAGGTGAGTTTACCATAGTAGGGTCATGGGATTTCAGGCTAGAAGTTACCTTAGATATCATCTAGTCAAACTTCCTCATTTTACAGAAAGAGGAAACTGAGGCTAGAGAGTTGAAACGATTCTTTATGCCTCTCTACTTTCATGGCTCATCTGACTTACCTACATCTACAGGTTGTAACTGGTTTATAAAACCTTTATATTTAAACCTTTGTAATCTGATTTCAAAGCCAGTGTCCTTTCCAGAAAGCAAGTTGAGAAGGCATAGAGTGTGAATTCTTATATGGAGGATGAAACGCAGTACCTGGCATAGGGACTTATACGCAGTAAGTGCTCAATAAAATGTTTGATGAATGAATATGGAATTGTTAAGTTTTAATTTCAATGGATGAGGAAACGACTCATGAAATAGGACAGAACAAGCCCTGGGTGGTAGTTGAGGAGAAGAATGTGGTATGAGATGGAATGTCCTTCCTCTTTTGATTATGTATCTTGTAGTTATTATGTATTTAGTCAGTCAATAAACATTTGTTAAGCACTTACTGTGTAACAGACGCTGTGCTAGGGATACAAAAAGGCAAAAGACAGTCCCTACCTACAGTATAATGGAAGAGACAACAAGCAAATATGTACAAATATTAATAAATGAATAATATAAATAACAAATAAATAATAAACAATATAAATAAATAAAATAGAAAAAACAAATCATAAATAAATAGTACAAATAGGATAAAGAGAAATAATTTTTAAAAAGAGGGCACTAGAATCAGGCGAGGATAAAGGATGTCCTGTAGAAGACAGGACGGGTATTCTTTTAATGTTAATATTTTTCTGGTGATGCATTATAATGATGAGTCACAAATACTACATTCTTTGAAGAACTAAAGTTTGGAATGACTCATCAGGTGAGGAAGAGCTGCGTGGAAGTCATGCAGCGTGTTACCAATGAAGAAATGTACAGAGATATTAAGACCAAGAAAAGGAGGTGGACTAGTCACGTAGTGAAAACAAGGAGCAACCTTTGGACACCCCACATGTTCCCTTGGTATTCCTCCAATATAGAAACAGCTCAAGGAAGGGCTCTAGCATGTTGGGTGGCTCCACTGTGGAAGTAACAAATGATATGGATTAGAGTCTGGTGAATGGGCTGGCATCACAGATTCTTGGAAGCATCAAAGATGACAGTGATTTGATTCTGGGAAGCTACTCCCCTATAACACTAATTTGAGAGGTGAGTCAAACCAAAAAGCTATGGCTGTGGGTAGAACTGGTAACTTGAGACAGGAAAGGTTAAGATTCATAATTATTGGCTCAAACACTTCACAGTGATTTATGAATGCAGGGAACTTTATTAGCTACCTCTTAAACATAAGCCTGATTTTATATTTCTGAGCAGAAATATGAAATCATGCTTCTATTTCCAGAGGACTGGGAACATATGTGACACCTGAAAGTATTTGCAATTAATGTATTTATTTACTTTATAATAAACATTCAAATGTATCACAAAACTATATAAACATATATATCACAAAAAACCCTATAAACACTTATGAGAAAATAACATATCAGATGAGGAGCAAAATGGGTGTTTCAAAAAGTCAGGGCAATGTAAAGAGAAATGTTACTGATTTGATCGTTATTGAACAAGCTGCCTGAAAGCTCCGTAACATACACACTTTTCTTCATTGATTATTGCAACGTCTTTTACTCGTTTGAAATTTATGGCTTATTCATGTACTGCAAATACACAAAATAAATCGGATATAGTGAGACTGTTAGAGCTTTTGATACCCACATGGAAAACTATTCTTTCTTTAAAATATGCCACCAGCACAATAATGTCAACAATAATTCATTTTTTAAAAATGGAATTTTTCAGGGAGATAGTTTAAGTCCATTAGGTTTATTAAAAGAATACAGTAAGGAGGGACTGAGCTATGCCTGCTCAGAGAAACTGCTGGAACAATAATAAATTTACTCTACTCTCTGCTTACCCCATCTGTTTTATTACTGCACACATTGGGCAGCATTGTTTACTACTATACACATTGGGTAGCATTGTTTGTTACTAAACATTTCTCTCTTCTTCTAAATTTGCTTCCTGGTTATGTTCTTAATGATGGCTTTTCTAGATAAAGATCATTTATATTGTGTGCTGTGTTAGTGTCTGATATAGACAGTGTGGATGGAGGATGGGGAAGAAGGCTACCTAAAAGCTAATTGGCTGGGAAATCTCATTTCTAAACTGATGATCAAAGATCTCCTGAGGGTTCAGAGCTTTATGTTAATATTATGGATCTTTAAGGTTTCTAACTTTGCAGTGAAATGACAGTACTTTGAACTAGGACTTTTGTCCAAAATTAACACCCTCATGAGCTAATCTTTTAGTCTTCAAGATACCAAGTTGCTTTGAAAATGGAGACTTAGGATTTTCTCCCCCCATTCTGTCCCTCCTTCCCCATGAGAGAATAAGGAGAGGGAGTAAGGGTGGGGACCTCAGGAGAAGATTACACCCTAAGCCAGTTCCGGCGGATGAATATGGGCATGGCCAGGAAGATCTGCTCTACTCATTCCCCTTAACGGAGATGGGGAGAAGTGTGTCCCAATCAAACCACCCTCCCCAGTGATAGGTTATACACAAATGAGGAAACTGAGACCTAGAGAGGGGAGGCATCTTGCTTCAGGTCAAACAGTAACAAAGCCAAGGTTAAAACAGAAGCCTGGTGAATCCAAATCTGATTATTTTCCTCCCTACACAACTTTGTTGAATGAATGTCATTTTGGCAAACTGACATAACCTAGCTTCTCAAAGAGCACAGGAACATTCAATTATTCAGCAAGCATTTATTAAGCACCTCATATACAGGTTCTTGTATTAGGTGCTAAGAAGGATACAAAAATAAATAAGACATCCATTATATAGGTAGCAGGTAGAAGAGCCACTATTAAGCCAGTACTTAGCATAGTGCTTGGCACATAGTAGGTACTTAATAAATGTTATTTGACTGACTAGCTGACTAGTTCCAACTCCAGTCCTCCAATTCCAAATCTAATCCTTTCCCCACTACATTGTTTTGGGGCAAATGCCTATTTGAATGACTTTGAGGGAAGTTTCACCCTGAATTAAGCTGCAAAGTAGCCCTTCCAGTTCAACAATTCCTTTTCACCAAAGAGAAACATTGAAAGGTTGGCATTTCAGTCAATGTTCATTCATTTGGCAGATAGTTATTTTAAATGCCTACTATGTGGGAGGCATCTTGGAAGGTACAAAGACAAGTAGGAAAGGATCC
>CM053770.1:322123699-322166761 GCA_028658325.1 Potorous gilbertii
ACACACACACACACACACACACATATATGTATATATGCACACATATATATATACACAGACATATATGTATATATATACGCACACATATATATACACACATATATATGTATATAGCATTTTGTAAACTTTAAAATACTATATAATTGCTGGTTGTAGTTAACTATTATATTTATTTTGTATATGTTTATATATTTACTTGTCATTTCTATTAAAATATAAACTTCTTGAGAATAGGGATTGTTTTGTTCTTTGTTTTTGTATCTTCATCCAGACCCTAGCACCAGTGCCTTGCAGCAAATGGAAGCTTAAGAAGTGTTTCATTGATTCACTGACGTTGTTAGGTGTGAACTGAATGAGAATTTTTCGCTTACTGAGAAGTACCTGGCTATTTTTATTGGCAAAACCAAATGGATGAAAAATATCCATGGGCTAGATTATGTCATGCAGTTGGGTGGATGCCCTATGGAGTTAGTCTGATAGTATCTTTTGAATAGGTGCTGCCGATGGACAATAAGATAGACCCAGAACTGGATGGAAGGAGAAGGAGATAGGGCTGGTTTATATTCTTAGAGATTTATGAATGGGAAGATTTATGGACATGTCATAAATCACACAAGATGAACAGGCAGGGATGGGGTTGTAGTTTGCCATGGAGGAGGAAGGGCCCACATGGATGGGCACTTGAACTCAGCATAACTGGCTAGTGAACTGGTGCCACCTAAGCAAGAAAGGTGATTTGGGGAAGGTAGACAATGAAGAAATGTGGAAAACCCCTGAGGTTCCTTCTAATTCTGAAATCCTGTGATTTTGTGATAATGGGGATAAATGTAAAGTCTTACTCGGGTTCAAAAATGGAACTTCATAATGCAGAATGTTGTAAGAGACAATGCTAGGCAGCAATACATCTGAAAAAGATGGGGGTAGGTGGCATATGCAGTTTTTGGGATGGGTGAATGGTTGGGTCAGCATGATTTGGGAGTCAAGAAGGTGAATGCAATCTGAATCTGAATTGAGAAGCATAGCACTGGGGAATATGGAGATGAAAATCGTGATGTATTCTCTCCTAGTCAGACCTCACGGATTATCATCTTCAGTTTTAGGTGCCATTTTTGAGTAAGGACCTTGATAAACTAGATAGCTACCAGAAGATGACAATCAGGGTAGTGAAGGTTATTAAGTTACTGCAATCTCAGGACAAATTGAAGGAACTGGAGATGCTTAAGCCTGAACAAACTAAGATAGCTGTCTTCAGGATTTAAAGGTATATCTCATGGAAGATAGATTGGATTTGTTCTGCTGGAGTTAGGCATAATTAAGAAAAGAGTATACACACTTATTTGGGGAAGCTAGATGGTGCCAGGCCTGAAGTCAGGAAAACTCATATTCCTGAATTCAAATCCAGCCTCAGACACTTACTAGCTGTGTGACCCTGGGCAAAGTCACTTAGCCCTATTTGCCTCAGTTTCCTCATTTACAAAATGGAGAGGGAAATGGCAAACCACTCTAGTATCTCTGCCAAGAAAACCCAAATGAGGTCATGAAGAGTTGGATTTGACTGAATAACAGTTGAATATACAGTGACTACTATAATATAAACAAAAAATAAAAACTGATTTTTAAAAAATTCAATTTTATTTTATTTTTATTTCCTGATTTTCTTTCTCCTACCTTCCCTTTTCCTACTCATTGAGAAATCAAGCAACACAAAACCTGTTACAAATATGGACAAACAAAAGAAATTCTACCATTAGCCATGACCAAAGAAAGGAAGACAGAGAAAGAAAGAAAAAAGAAAGAAGGAAAAATGGAAGAATGAAAGAAAAGAGGGGAAAAGGGAAAGAAGGAAAGAAAGAAAGAAGAAAAGGAAGGCAAAAACAAAGAAAGAAGAAAAAAAAGAAAGTACACTCCAAATTGTACTCTGAGTCCATCAGCTTTCTACCTGAAGATGGATAGTACTTTTCATCGCAAGTCCTCTGAAACTGTGGTTGCTTCCATTATATTGAAAAGTTTCAAAGTTTTCTAAAGTTATTTGTCTTTATGATATTCCTGTTATTGTATAAGTTGTTCCCCCCAATTCTGCTCACTTCATGTGTATCAGTTCATATAAGTCTTCCCAGGTGTCTCTGAAACCATCCCCTTCATCATTTCTTACAGCACAATAGTATTCCATCACTGTCGTATATCTTTTTCAGCTACTCTCCAGTTGATGGACAAACCCCCAATTTCCAATTCTTTGCCATCATGAAGAGTTGCCGTAAACATCTTTGTATATATGGATCATTTTCCTCTTTCTTTGATCTCTTTAGGGGTACAGGCCTAGCAGTAATATTGCCATTGCTGGGTCAAAGGATAGCACGGTATAATAGTTCTAAATTGCTTTCCAGAATGGCTGAGCCAGCTCCACTAGTAGTGCCTAACTATCTGCTTTCATGTCTGTTTTCCCATAGGCTCCACAGCATTTGTAATTTTTCCTTTTGCGGGGGATGGCTCCTGGCAACTTGATAAACTTGATAGACTTGAGATGGTACCTCAGAAAACTTGAACTCTTTGTCCTCATAATTACCAAGTTTTGTCACAAAGAAGAGTATAGAGATATGAGAATGCATTTTTCTCTCCTTTGCAGAGGTGAAGAACTATGGGTATCAAATACCACATATAATTCTTTCTGGAATGGTATTGGTTTTGTTAAACTTTTTTTTCTTTTCTCTTTTTTTCTAATTTGTTATAAGAAGTGGCTTTTTAGGAAAGAAGGAGGAGAGATGTATTAGCAAATAAAAGTGATTCATAAACAAAAGATATCAGTAATTTTTTTAAACAAGATACTTGAGAAATATCTAACGTTTCAGTTTAATTGAATGAAAAAAGAACATTTTTACATCCAGACTAGCTGAAGGGAGGAATGTGTGGAATCAGAGAATCCTGAGAACCCACAAAGCAGTAGCCATCCTAATTCCAGAACCCAGAAAAAGTAGGTGGAACTAACCAGGAAGAAAAGTGAAAACTCAAAAGGAAGAATTATTACATCCATAAACTGGGAATAATAGTATTTTCACAAGCATCCTAGATTTGGAGCTAGAAGAGACCTCAGAGTTATCTAATTGAAACGCTCTCGCTTTTCAGATAAGGAAATCAAAGCTCAGGGGCTCCAGGCACTCCTTACTGTACATAGTTGTTAGGAGGAAGGTGCTCCATTAACATCAACGTGCTACAGAAATTTAAGTAGTTTTCATCATCAGAAACCACCAACTACCAATGAATGGAGTGGCCATAGGGGTCAGAGGTGTTCCTGAACCCATACGTAACAGAAACTACAGGGGAGTTAGAAAGGACTGAGGGCAACTTGGGGAAATAGTGGGATGGGTTTCTAGAGGGGTTTGGGAATAAGGAGATAGGTAAAAGTCACCTTCCCTCCCTGCCTCCCTTTCTCTCTCTCTCTCTCTCTCTCTCTCTCTCTCTCTCTCTCCCTTTTCCTCTCTGTCTCTCTGTCTCTCTTTTTGTCTCTGTCTCTCTCCTCCCTGCCCCTCTGTACCGTGGCCTCCCCTCTCCAAAGTCCTTCCATTTCAGAAGGCTTCAGCATGGGGGTCTTTCAAGCTTCCCTGAGAAGGGGGACTAATTAAATCTTAACTGACACAGCACTAATTAGCTTCTTAATTACATGGAACCATATAATTAACTACACAGTCTACACTAATTGTTAATTAAGAAACCAGTCACCCCCCTCCCCACCCTGATTCTCTCCTTTCCCTCTCCTCCTCTCATACAAGGATTACTACCTGAAGGAGTCTATCAAGTAGGCAGTAATATCTGGGATCAGGCTTGCCATCTATTAATTCCCTCCTGTGCCAGGCTGTGGAGCCTCAAATCAGTGAGGAAGGAAGGATGGACAGTTAGTCTCTACTATGCTGCTCAATACTAATTCTGCCAGTCCCCATCACCTCCAATGCCTTAGTTTTTAACCCTGAATCTTGACAGACTGGAAGCCAACCTTAATACTCCTGAGTCTCTGAATTAGAGCCCTAATAATGGTGGATTCTGAAGGCTTTTCCATCTGTGGTACTTAGGTCTGGGATTTCTTTTTTTTCACAAATAGTTTGTTTATTGTAATAGTTACATTTTGAAGTCCTTTTATCAGGCAAGGACATGACCAATAATCACATCAGGAATAGCTGATCTACAAAGTCATATATATAAAAGTTTCTTTTATATTTGCTCAACACTGGTCAGCAAGCAGATTCAGTCCATACTTAGTCTTGATTCATCTACTGTGTCAACCCAAGCTTCTTCTTCAGAGACTCTGGCATCTCAGGTGGAGGAGGAGAGGGAAGTCTGAAATAGACTTCGTGGAGTCATAGATGAATCACTGTAGTGCAGTCAGGTGATGATATGGGCAAAGAACCCCTGTGAACCCAAGCCTTTGGAGGACTTGTGAAGCTGAGCCACTCTTCTCCTTGTTCAGCACAGACACCACAGAATCAGCAGGGTGAGACATGATGGCACAGAAGACACCAGTTTTGTAACCTGCCATGAACGTCACTACCAGCTGTTCTCCCTTTGAGCACTCACTTCAGGGCTTCAGAACAGTGCACTTGTACAGGGCCTCAACAGTTGCTCAAAGCAAGCAGACTTCATCATGGTGTATGGGATGTGTCTCATCCATAAAGAAGCAACACCCTTGCAGAATGTAAAGAAGCCCCCTTTTAAAAACATTTTTGGAGAAGGGTGTTGGCATAACTTGGCTGGGTCTGAATTCTGACCTTAACAGCTTCCATAGGAGTCAGAGCAATATCTGCATAGAACTCAGCAGTAGCTGAGGCAACCAAATACAGGGATGTACACCAGAGGTAAATGTTTTCCTCACCAAGAAGGTTGCTATACAAGACTTTAAAGACTCCATAAAAACCAAAGTGGCAGTGTGCCTGTATTGAGTAGCCAATGAATGTTGGAGCCCATCCTTTCAGACCACAAACACCATCTTCTGGAAGTATGACAGAGCTACTGTCATAAAGCTACCCCTGTATTTCTGGGGATCCACCTGCATCCTGCATTTCACTAAGATCAGGTCACAACTTAAGACCCCACCAATGCCACAGAGTGCATAAAACTTCATGGAGTCATATTCACAACTGTATTCTTCCACAGTGGTAGAGGCTAGACTGCACACCCCAGGGGCTCTGTAGGGCTGGGGTCAGCCTCATACTGCATGAGGTGTAGGTGCAGCTCATCAAAGGGTTCAGTGCTCACTGAGTGTACCATGGACAGGTACATCTTCTTAAGATGGCAGAGACACATACAATCAGTCATCTGTCTGCTCTGGCAGATTGCAGTTCACTAGCATCCTCCTAGCCCTAAAATCTGTGCCCTCTCAGATCTGGGATTTCAAGGAACAGAGGGAAAGTTTCAGTTAATAGCTACAGGCCATGGTTTTACCACTCAGCCTGAGAGGTGATAGCCATGGAGAAGAGAGGAGAATCATGTGACCCAAAGGGCAGGAATTCTCAAGTCCCAGCTTTCTGAAAGAGTGCTGAGAGCCCTGAACCTCAGACTCTTGAATGGAAGAAGGGAGAGTTCTTGCAAAGCACGATTCCTGAATACAGCCATTTAGAGAGAAGAGGGGAAGTTCATATAGGTTTGGGAGTTCCAGAAGTCTGTCTTTTAGAGAGAGGAAAGGATGGTTCCTGAGCAATGATGGGGAGAAGATGCGACTCTAGGGTGTGTGGAAGAGTGGTAAGCAACTATGATCACAACATGGAGATGGAAAAGACAGGGACTTTGATCTTTGCTACTACTATGAGTTATTTGAATGGAGCAATTCTGATGGAAAAAGAGGGTGCCATTCTGGCAACCTCAAGCTAATTTCTTTGGGGAGGGGTTCTGTGCCATCAGGGGACTTTCCAAAAATCTTTATCAATCTCTTGCTTGTATAAATGTCAGGTGATTTCCTATGTAGAATTCTTAAGTTCATTTCTCTTCCAGAGGAAGTCCAAGACTATAAACCCATATGAGTTTGTAGGTTGAAAGTGGAATCTACTAGATTGCTAGATCACCCTTTATCAACGCAAAGTTTATTTCCCTTTTGTAGCAAGGGTATACCCCTCTCCTCCCCTTTCCTTCTCCCTTCTCTCTCTTTTCTTCTTCTTCTCCTTTTTTTTCTCCTTTTCCTCCTCCTCCTCCTCCTTCTCTCTTTGTCTCTCTGTCTCTGTCTTTGTCTCTCTGTCTGTCTCTATCTCTCTGTCTGTCTGTCTTTCTCTTCTCTGTGGCTAAATTGCTAGTATACACCTTAACACCTAGGCTCCTGCTCTTATGATCCTCATTTAACAGATCAGCCAGGTGAATTGCATTAAGTCATCATTGGAAACATTTACCAAACAAAGGGCAATGCCAGAAAAATCCCAGTCATAAACTGACACTGAGACTGTAATCTCCCACTGAAGTCCTCAATTTCTGGGGGAGAGGAGGTGTCAAATGGACACAAACTTATAGAACCATAGCAGAAAGACACACATGTATAGGAACACATGTGCCCAGGACAGCTCCCAACTTGGTAGTACAGGTCCTGAGGTCCTTTCTTTCTCTTAGGAAGGCTCTATGCAATGAATCACTGATGGGTGGGGCTGCCTCTCTGCTGCCTGCTTGGGCTGTTTTTTTTTTTTTTTCTGGACTACGGAGGTAGAGTGAAAGGCAGAAATGTTTATGATCTGTCTGGGATGGTCTCCAGGTTGGCTCCCTTGGCTCGACTCTAAATAGTTTCTACCCCTGGTGGTATGTGACACTGCAGGGGAAAAGAAGCAAAATGTAGGAATTTGCTTTGTATGACTATGCATGTTTATTTATAAGGACTTTTTTTTTTTATAATGAGGGTAGGGGTAGCCTGGAGGGTTGGATGGAGACGAGGGTTAGGGATGCGATTTCCAAGGGAAAAAAAGAGACGAGAACAGAAGTAAGACAAAAAAGAACCACAGACAAATGGGACAAGTTTGAAATGTATATATCAAATTTAAAGAAAAGTGACCTCTACATAATAGATTCATAGCTTCAGGTCCAATCATCTCCTTTTCTACTTACTTATATGGAAACAGTCATTTTATTAGCATTTGTTAAATTCTGAATTTTAAAAAACAGACTGAAAAACTTTTGTTTTTCATTCTTTTGTTTTAAAATTTAAATCATCTTAAATTAAAAACTTTTGTTTTTAAAAAAGGAAAGCCAAAAACCTGTTTTTCTGCCAGTCAGTCAGCTCTTCTGAGCAGCAGGTGGCAGTGTAACCTCTGAGGTCTCTTCTAGACTTCACAGTTTCTTCATATGAGCTCTGCTCAACTCACCTTGGCTCAGTCAGTGCAACCCTAACATCCCCAAACAGGGTCTCTTCAGTGAAATGATTCATTCCTATCTAATAGTGATAAATAAAAATCTAATTTCTGTCATCTACAACTTAATTAGGCAATATACATTTGTCCCATAGTCACCAAACCATTCTAAAAATCAGGGTTTCCTAGATATTATCTTTAAAGTCCTTATGTCAGTGTATGCCAATTAGACAATAGGAAACCAGACACTTAGGCCATCTTTACACAAAGTGCCTTTTTCCCGCTGTGGGGTTTCTTTTTTTTTTCAATGTATCTGTCATAGCTATCCCTGTATATTCCCCTTGTCCATACCTGGAAAGGGGAGCCCCATTATACTTATAAGGGAGATCCAAAGCACAAGGTGTTGCTATAAGTCCAAAAGATGGAATAAATTCTGAAGGAAATAATGAAGCTCACTGGAGAGGGAAAGGGAATACTATGACCTGCTTATGGACTACTGTGCATTATAGCTTCTACTGACCTAGCCTTAGCAGCAGAGGTATTCCCATCTGCAGCCAAGACCATTGCCTTAGTTAACAGATTCCCAACTCCTTTTGCTCTTCCAGTCCTAGTGATATTGAATCTCTAGGGGCTTAAGAGTAAAATATTTCCCTCCCCAAGAATCCTTTCTTGATCTCTCATTCCCATCTACTTCAAACCTACTGCACCAATGAGTCATTCCAGTTCTGTGCACCCCTTCTACTATGCCCTCTGAGAGTCCCCATCCATCATTTTAAAAAATATCACCAATAGCTTATTTCTAACTTTAGACCTTTTCCTTTCATGACCCTACCATCCTCTGGCATTTACTGAGATCTAGGTTCCCTGGATAAGATGATATCCCTGGTTGTCCTTTTCAGGACTGTTTGAATTTTCTCACATATTGCTGCTCAGTCATTTCAGTTGTGTCAAACTCTCCCATATGGGGTTTTCTTGGCAGAGATACTGGAGTAGTTTGCCATTTCCTTCTCCAGCTCATTTTACAGATGAGGAAATTGAGGCAAACAGGGCTAAGGGACTTGTCCAGGATCACACAGCTAGTAAGGGTCTGAGACCAGGTCTGAACTCAGGTCTTCCTGGCTCCAGACCCAGTACTTCTATCTACTGCACCACGTAGCTGCCCAGCAGTCCAAACTTCTCACATACCCTTTGGCATATCGGTCCTAGAAAAGTAGTCAACATGCTCCTTGTTCCCCACTGCCACTTTCATACTATTTGCTAATAACCACTTAATTCGGGTCTTTGTGATTATGGTCTCTTGGCCCTCAGATCATTCTCTTTCTTTTCTTATGAAGTTTGCCTGTCTCACAGGTTCTCTCTAGCTTAACTCCTGTCCTTATACTAAGCTACTTCAGCCTATATGTTGATGCTTCCTGAAACACACCAGCCTCCCAGTCTCTCAGACTGCTCCAGCTTCTGTTGAGCTGACCTACTCTCCCACTCTGCCTCAGTTGTACCAAAGTGGTCACACCTTTTTATATGCCACCGCTAACAAATGTTCTGATTTCATGATTAAAACCTCTGAAATTCTTTTATCTGACCATAACCTCCTATTCCCTCTCATCCTTGCTTTATTCCCCTAAACAATAGCCTCATATTCTTTAACGCTTTGCGATCTGGCTTTCTACTTAATCACCCAAGTGAAACTAATTTCTCCAACGTTATCCATGCATTTTTAATCACTAAATCTGATTGTTTTTTTCAATCTTCATCCTCGCATCTCTTGACCGCACCCTCCTCCTGGATATGGAATCCTCTCCGGTTTTTTGTGCCACCAATTTCTGTATATGACTATGCCTTCTTTAGTTTCCTTTGTTTGATTGTCCAAATCCTGCTCCTGGACTGTGGGTCTAGATCCCTTTCTTTATCTTCTTTATACTCTCTCTTACTGATTTTGTCAATGTACAAGGTTTGATTATCTCTATACAGAGATGGGCTTCTAGGGAGTGGCACAGTGGATAGAGTGCTAAGTCAGGAAGATTCATCTAGCTGTGTGACCCTGGATGAGTAACTTAACCCTGTTTGCCTCAGTTTCCTCATCTGTAAAGTGAGCTAGAGAAAAAAATGGTAAAGTACTCCAATATCTTCTCCCTGCTCCCCCCAAAAACCAAATAGGGTCACAATGAGCCAGATATAACTGAACAGCAACAAAACATAAATTACTCTGAGAACTATATATTCTGAGCTAGACTCTCTCCTGAGCTCTAGTCCACCACAAACTAACTACTGGACATTTTGAACTGAATGTCCTGTAATTGTCTTATATTTAACATATCCGAAACTGAACTCATTATCTTTCCCCCAAAATCTAACCCTCTTCCAAACTTTATTCTTTCTTACAGGGTGCCTCCGTCCTTCCAGTCACCTTGGTTTGCAACCTCAGTGCATTCCCCCCTCATATCCAATTAATTAATTGGATAATTAGTAAAAATTTTGTTATTTCTACCTTTATAACATCTCTTACATCTGTCCAGTCACACAACCAACCCTCTACTTGAGTCCCTCACGTGACTCCCTCTCTCCTGGGCTTTTTATCTTTCTGCCTCAAGTCTTCCCACTCCAATTCGTTCCTTTACCGCTAACAAAGTGATTTGTATAACTAAATGGTAGATGTCTATTACAGTAGCTGCTTATTACCTCTAGGGTCAAAAAGAAAAAAACCTCTATTTGACTTTTAAAGCCTTTCAAAATGTCACCGTAACATACCTTTGTGGTCTTCTTATACATTATTCCCCTTTACCTATACTGTAGCTCAGGCTAACTGGTTTTCTTACCACCCTTCACAAATGGTATTCTATTTTCCACTTCCATCCTTTGCATTTTCTGTCTGACAAAGCTAAATCTTATCATTTCCTCCAAGACTCAACTCAAACACTACCTTCTCCATGAAGCCTTTCCTTATCCCTTCAGCTGCTAGCATTTTCTCCTGAAAATCACTTTTAAATTAATTTGTATAAGTTTTCTAGAACTTTTTATCCTCAGCACCTAGGACAATACCTAGTACATATTGGGCATTTAATAAATGTGTTGCTTGGTTTGTTTGATTCTTGTCATTTTCAAGAGGGTAAAATAAAGACTGTCCTGTATCTCATATGCATTACTTCCTTGAGTGCTTGTTTAGGTTCTGGGCAACAAATTGACATTATGGATAGAGTACTAGACTTGGAATCAAGAAGATCTAAGTTCTAATTCTGTCTCAGACATTTATCAGATTTTTTTATCCTGAGCAAGTTACCCTAAATGTGCCTCAGTTTCCTTGTCTACTGAATGAGGGAATTGGATTTAATAGCCTGGAGGCCATTAAGTCTAAAATTCCTTCCAGTTCTAAATCTATAACCCTATGACATTTTTACTCATATCTATGATTTATTCTGTGATTTCCTAACAGAAATTCTGGGTAGCAGCCAAATGTACCATAAAGCTATGATTTGGGAGGAGTCCCCTAACATTTGACCTAATTCATATAAGTTTAAAATCTACTTACTGTTCTGGGATATGGCTTACATACAAGCATACCTACATTTGATCCTCACAGTGATCCTACTGTGAGGTAAGTGCTATAAGCTTATTTCTCTCATTTTATAGATGAGGAAACTGAGGTTGAGAGGTTAAGTGACTAGGTATTGTTGCTGGGATTTGAACTTTCATCTGTCTTGACTCTAGGTCTACTATATTTCCTGATATACCATGTCTCTTCTCACTAAGCAGTAACATGAGGCTTCATAAATGTCTGCTATTTCTCTGATGTTTCCTGAACAGAAGTAAGGCTCTCTGGGTCCTCTGATTGCTGCCTGGGACAGTTACGTGACACAATGGATAGAGTGCTGGATCCAGAGTCAGGAACCTAGGTTCAAATCTAGACAGATAATTGTGAGCTGTGCAACCCCAGACAAACCACTTAATCTGTTTGCCTCAGTTTCCTTATCTGTAAAGTGAAAATAATTGCCTTTCAGGGTTGTTGTGAAAATCAGATGAAACAGGCATACCTCATAGATATGATGTGGGTTTGGTTCTAGACCACCACAATAAAGTGAATATTGCAATAAAGCTAGTCACATGAATTTTTTGGTTTCCTATGCATATAAAAGTTATTTTTATACTATACAATAGTCTATGGTGTGAGATAATATTATGTTTAAAAAATGTTCATACTTTACTAAAAAAAACTTTATTGCTAAAAACTGCTAACCATCAACTGAACCTTCAGTGAATTATAATCTTTTTCTTACTGAAGGGTCTTGCCTCTGCATTTATGGCTGCTGACCGATCAGGGTGGTAGTTGCTGAAGGTGGGAGTGATTGTGGCAATTTCTTAAAATAAGACAATGAAGTTTGCCACATGGATTGATTCTTCATTAGAACACTTAAAGGCTATTTGGGGCTTATTAACTGGCCTACTTTCAGTGTTGTTGTGTCTCAGAGAACAGGGAAGCCTGAGGAGAGAGAGAGAGAGATGGGGGAACTGCCTTGGAGTCATCAGAACACACAATAATTACCAAATTTGTCATCTTATATAGCTACGGTTTGTGGTGCCCCAAAACACTTATATTAGTAACATCAAAGATCATTGACTGCAGATCATCACAACAGATATGATAACAATGAAAAAGCCTGAAATAATGTGTACTGTGATATGAGACATGATACAAGCATATGCTTTTGGAAAAATAACTTGTTCAATGCAGGGCAGCTACAAACCTTCAATTTTTTAAAAAAAATGCAGTATCTGTGAAGTGCAATAAAATAAGCTCAATAAAATAAGGCATGGCTGTATTATAATTGTAAAGCACTGGGCACAGTGCCTGGCATAAATGTTAGCTATTTTTATTATTATAATATTGAAGAAGGGAGAAGAGAAAGAGGAAGCAGGCCCATCTAGCATGCTCCAGAGTTCCTGTGCTCCTGTCACTGGACACCTGAACCATCTGTGGGTATGAGGTCAGGCAGTCATGGTATATATCACACTCTATTTAAACCATCACTGGTGAATGATGATTGACAACTCAGGCAGTCAGTGAACCTAACTCTTTCTGTGTGTCCATTAGTACAGAATTTCTGCATACAGCCCCAGTTGGTTCCTCATGCTTTCTGATGGCTGCTTGGGTGCCCAGCTCAGTGGTAGGCACTGTGAGGGACACTGAGGGAGAAAGACCTAATTCCTGCTCTTAGGGAGGTTTTAGTCACTTGGAGGAAGAGACAGAATGGATCACTCTCTTAAGCAGGTGATTGAAATGAGATACCATATGTAAAGCACTTTGTAATCTTTAAAGAACTATATAACTGCTATGATTATTCTGTTACCACAAGGAAATGGGAATGTATGTTCAAGGGACTTTTTAGGTGGCTTTCCTACACACACTCCAATTCTTTCCCCTGAGTATCTGTGGGCTTCTGGGATACATTTCAAGGTGAATTCAAAAGCTACTCGGGCCTTGAATTCTCTACTCACATAACAAGTGTGTGTGTGTGTGTGTGTGTATGTATGTATGTATGTGTATGGGGGAATATGAACATGGGACATAAGTGTATAGAAATATATGTATATATGTACGGGTATGTGTGTGTGTATATATATGGTTGGCATATGTGTATTTATATGGTATGTGTATGTATGTCATGTGTATGTATATATGTGTATGCGTAATACATATACACACTTACACACATACATATATGTGTACATATATACACATGTGTGTACATATATACACACACACATATATGGTTGGAATGCTTCTGGATGAGTTGGTCAGCTTCCTCCCTCTCATGTCCTCTTCACAAGGTCTGAATTCCCTAGACAAGGTATAAATTTCCCTTGTCCTAAGTGCCCCATTGATGAAGTCTTTGTCCTAGTACTGACTCAAGTGACCGGCTAGTTCATGTGCCTGAAATATACCCTTGGACTTGACCTGAAGATGGGACTACAGAGAGTCAGATCTGACAGAGAAACAGGGAGAAAGGTAGATACCGGTTCCATGATTTCATTGGTAAAGGATACTCCTAGAAGAGGAAATTTCCTTTGAGAAACCTGCAGCCAATGTATTTCTCTGAAACTTTTAGTCTTCAAGAGCTATCTAGAGTACTCAGAGGTTAGCTGACTTGCTCAGGGTCACACAGTCAGTATGTGTCAGAGATAGGGATTGAACCCAGGCCTGCCTGATTTGGAGGTCAGCTCTCTAGCCACTATATCACACTGTAGGGGATAACAGCCATATGAGTAGATGTGCAAATCTCTCTGGAGAACCACAGAGAATCCTAGGAAAGAAAGAATTCTCCAGCAATAGATAAACTGACCAAGAGGAGTCAGAGTCATGGAGTAAGAGGAGAGACGCTACTACCAGATGCTAGAAAGGGATGAGAAGAATTTGACAGAGAAAGGAGATACAATGTGAAGAAGCCACTACAATATGGCCTTGAGTCATGTGGACCGACTAGTCACTGAAGACAACCAGAAAGGGAGATTTCTTGACCTCTTAGCAATGGGAAACTATTTTCCTTTGCAAGAGAGTCCCACCTAGGATAGGATTTTTATATCTGGAGGACTGGAGAAGCTGAAGTTCACCATTCAGGAGGGTTGCTTGACATCCTAGCAATCTTGAATTCTTCTTCCTTGTGTGGAAGGCTCAACCATGGTAGTACTTTAAATCTGGATCTCTTGGGAAGCAAAGACTCATTAATATGGAAGGTGAGTTGCAACTGCTTATGGGGTCAGGTGTAAATCCTTCATGTTTTTCTGTTGAGTTAAATAAAATCTGTCCTAGATTCAATATTTTGTTATCCTGAGTGCTTGCACGGGAGCTTAGGGCTCTTTTCATCATAAACCAAATTTCAATAGTCATTTTAGAAACCCTGAGTAGGTACATGAGGCAAAGAAGATGATTAGTGAGAAATCTTCACAGTTGAACCATTGGTGTGAGCCCAGAGTTTCCAAAATGGACCATAAGGTCTGTATGTTACTGTCTTTACATCCAAATCATTTCCTGTTGGGGATAGGATATGTTTGTTAGTGCAGTTACCACTTTACACTCTATCCTTAATTCCAAATTTACAGAAGGTCAAGAGCATACCTGGGCACATAGCCTGTGATGAATAGAATACACTGTACTTTTTGGGAGAGGTTAGGGAAGGGGAGGGCAATGAAGTGGCATAGTGGATGGAATGCCAGGCTGGAGTCAGGAAGACCTGAGTTCAAATCTGACCTTCCTTTCTGGCTGTGTGGCCCTGGTCAAGTCACTTAACCCTGTTTGCTTCAGTTTTCTCATCTGTAAAATGAGCTGGAGAAGGAAATGACAAACCACTCCAATATCATTACCAAGAAAACTGTAAATGGAGTCACAAAGAGTCAAATATGACTGAAACAACTCAAGGAAGAGGAAGAGAGAGAGGACTTCTGCTAGCTGTGCCCAAAACTCAGCTCTCAGTGACATCAGAACTTCTTAGTATAATGAAAAGGCAATTGAAGATGGAATCAGAGGAGGTAGGTTTAAATCCTGGCTCTGTTCTTTATCATTTATGTGACCTTGAGCAACTCACTTTTCCTCTATGGGCCTCAGTTTCTCCCTGTGCAAAATAAAGAAGCTGGTTCCTTCTAGCTCCAAATCCTTGGGACTTTATTAATCAATAATACTCCAGTTCCAACCCACAGAAGTTCTTCCCAGTGACCTGTAGTCTGTGAACATGACTAGTTCTAAGGAAGCAGCTTGGTGTGGTGGAAAGAGCGCTGGCTTTTATGATCAGAAGATCTGGATTCAAATCCTACCTCTGACACTTGCTACCCATGTGATCTTGGGAAAGTCACTTAGGGAAAGCCTGCTTCCCAGGCCTCAGTGTCCTCATTTATAAAATGAGGGATTTGTACTATGATCCCAGGATTCTACTGATTGTGGCAAAAAAAAAAATGAGAAATTAGGGGAGTAAAGGGACAAGAGGGGTTTGCTGAGGTTGGTCTTAAAATTGTAGCCAACAGAATAAACAGTATACAGAACTTTTCAGCATTACAAATAACCTCAACCAAAGCAGGAGGGGGAAAAAGCCTTTAATCTGAGAGCCAACCTATCAGGAAAGTGGTCAGAGGTTCAGATCCTGCTGCTCTTATCTACTAAACAAATTTCACAATTGTAGCTTAATTCCCTATCCTTGAGCAAAAATTCTAATTCCTACTAAGCTCAAACTACTCTGTGCCGGAGGGAGCTTTAGGCTCTCTTTCCCTCTATTACTTCAAGAATAAACAAGGGTGGACAGCTCTAGGTCCACTGGATAATATTTTCTTAGTGGTTCTCTGAATTATCAAACTTTAGACTGTAATCAAATATCTCTGTATTCTATACCCTTAACCAAATTTTGATGACATTCAGTAAAAGTTTCAGGAGATCTTCTCCTTTGAAAATTGTATATTGGCTGCCATTTTGTTCCAAGATGGTAGAAGCAAAACTAGATTAAATTTAAGGGCATATCTTTAGACTCTTCAGTAATATCCTAAATTTATTTGGTCTTTCAGAATTTAGTAAACCCTTCTGAAAGTGTGAATCAAAAAGATGTCAACTATTGGAATGGTCAAGTTGAAACAAAGAGCTCACTGCTTCAGTCAATTAAGCTCCTACTGTGCTAAGCACTATGGGGTTTATGAGAAAGGGAGAAAGCATGGTTCAAGGAATTTATAATCTCAGTGGGGACACCAGACATATACACATGGAAAAGAGAACAAGACATTATTTATGACTAAGTGCTAAACTTTAGGATGCATACACTGAGTGGTTCAGAAATCTAGAGAAGGGAAAAAAAATCAGTAACACCCAAGAGGTCCAAGAAGGCTTCAGGGAGGAGACAAGTGTGAGTTGGACCTTGAAGGGTAGATGAGGGAATGCAGAAGGAATGTGTGGGGTAAGAATAGTGTGGGAAGAGGGAAGAGTGAAAGCAAAGACACAGGAATAGGATTAAGTGTGATACATTTGTACAGACTACGGGGAGACCACCTATGCTCAAGGTAGAGGCAGCATGAAGGAGAAGTTAAAGGTCAGTTCTTCTCAGAGCTAGGAAGACCTGGGTTCAAATCCTGCCTCTGATACAAACTGGCTGTGTGACCCAGGACAAGTCACTTAATTTCTCAGTGTCCCAGATAACTCTTTAAAACTGTGAGTTGCAGTGGTGTCAACATTCGTTAATGTAAGCAGTTTCTCATCAACAATCATGAAATCACACGTCTGGAAGAAAAAAATGCCCAACACTGAGCTGGGTGGGGAACCTGCAGCCTCAAGGCCACATGTCTCCTTCCTTCCCCTCCTCACCCCTCCTCTTTCTTCCCCTTCCCATGAATCCTGTCCTGTCTTCTCCCTTCTCCTCCCTTCCCCACTCCTCCTTGCCTCCCTGTCTCTCCCTTTCTCTATAATTATATAGAATCCTGATGGAAACTCTGATGTGAGTACAGACAGTCTAGGGTCCTCAAATTTACAAATGACTTGGATGTAGTTATTGATTTTGTCATTCAGAAACATAGACACTAGAAAGTACCAGATGGTACTAGAAGGTACTAGAGACAAAATACTTACTATAACCTATTCATTTAAAACACTGAGGTCCAAGGAGATGAAGTGACTTGTTTAAGGTCATTTGTGTAGAGTCAATCATAGCAGTAGAATCAGTACTGGAACTCTCCTCCTTATTCCTAATCTAGTGCTTTTGGGGGACTCTAGTCACTGCTATATAACTTTCTAAAGGATCAAATGCTTTGTCACCACTGACTCCTCTAGCAGTGATACTATCAAGACAAATGCCGTAATCTTCTGCCTTTTCTGGTCCCCACTCTGGCTCCAATTGTTCAAACCCTTGGGAAAAGAGGAAGGCCAGGTGTGGGGGCAAGGGGAGGAAGGAATTTAGCTGGAGGGGAGGGGACAAAAATAAAATGAGGGTAAGTAATAATTTTTCTTATTTGATAAGTTTTTTTCTAATTAAGGTTCAATTATGTCCTCAGATGTCTAATTGGGGTCTGGGTAGATTCTCTGACAGGCTAAATAATTACTGGTCAGGAATTCTATTAGGATAGAAATTTGGAAGAAAATACCTCATTACCACATTTGAATTCTGACTGTACTTTAGGGCTAGCCCAGGATCAGAGAGCAGGCTGCTCTATGCAGGGACTTTAGAGGGAAGAAGAGAATTCACCATCTTGTCTGTCTGTCTCTTGTCTTTCTCTCTCCCCTTTCCTTCTCTCCTTTCTTCTCCTCTCTCTCTCTCTCTCTCTCTCTCCATCAAGTCTCTCTCTCTCTGTGTCTCTCTCTCTCTCTAATGTGTCTGTGTGTCTATCTCTCTCTCATCAGTACATTCCCTATCTAGTTTTTGTCTGTTTCTCTGTCTCCTTTTCTTCTACAGGCACATTCTTTATCTCCTCCTCATAAGATCATAGACTGAGGCCTGGGTGGATGAGTGGGGACCTTGGAGACTAGAGAATCCATTATTGTCCTATCTTATGAGAAAACAGGTTCAGAGAAAAGCAGGCTCACGTAAATAGTAAGTAAAGAGCTGGGATTTGAACCTATATTCTCTGAATGAATCCAAACCCAACCTTTTTTCTCTTCCACCATGCTACATTTACCTCTTCTTCACCCTCTTCGTCATCCCATTCTCTCCATCTGTCTGGATCTCCCTCTTCCTCTCTTTTCCTCCAATGAGTACAAGAGTGCCTGCTGTGTGCATGGCCCTGTTTAACCAGACTTTCAACCAAGCCTGGGTAATTTTGCTTGTGGCTTCATATGCAGAAGGAGGAATAACTCTAGACTGGGTGGATTCAACGTTAAGTGTTTCATAAGGGATCAATGGGATTGGTACCTCTGCTCTTGGGGCAGAGATATGTGAGTTTATGGTGATTCTTCATGAGAGTTGTGGAGCGAGAGAGAGAAGCTACAGATATGTAGGGGAAGCCAACTCATCCATACATCTTTGATTTCTAGCTTGCCTCCCTAGAGAAAGGAATCCTCTGTCTAGCTTGTTCTCCTGGAATTCAATTATGGGCCTCAGTTCCTGCATCTGTAAAAAGAGAGTTTGATTAATTAGCTTCTAAATGGCCTTTGGTGCTAAATCCTTAGGAGTCTGTGAGCTTATAACTCAACTCATCTGTGTAGAGTTTCTACCCAAGATTACCAAATGGGAAAGTTGTACACTTCGGCAGAGCGTGTATGCTGGATAGCAGTGAGCAGGTTGAAGGAAGGGTGCCTAAGAGAAGAAGAGAAAGTAAGAGAGACCTAGGTGATTGGTTTTAGAGAACTCTACCCGCTCTGGGGCCTAAAGTGGTAGCAGCAGAAAATTATTTGAAGCAAGTGGCAACAGTGAAGCCTACTTGGGAGCAGTTCTTGGCTGTGGGCAAGAGAAGGGGTTGCCCTACTTGGTTAGAGGGGATGGTAGGATGGGACTTAGTATCTAGAGAGGGCTTATGACCTATGATATAGGCACTTGAGAACTCAAGAGGGTAGATGAATGGAGAACTGGGAGCTGAAGCAGAGGGGCATGTGAACCTGGAGTGGCAAGCTGAAGGCCTGCTCCCTATCCATCTGACACATGACAACTATTGTTATTTTTATTGTGAAATGTCCTGCAGCTCCCAGCTCATCCTGGCCTGACTGGGCCCCCCTAATGGCTTCATAAATCCTAGCCATAAAGAGTAATGGGGGGAGACAAATGAGATAATTAGGAATAAATCTCAGCAAGGTCTCTATTCATCAGCGTCCCGGAACTGGCCAATCTTCCAAGCCATTAGCGTGGCCCCTAATTAATGCCAAGCTGGCTTAGCCTTAATGAGGCTCGAGGGCTATAAGGGAACCTGGGTAAGGAAGCAGCTTTCCCCTCCAGGCCCCTAACTACTGGGATTTGGAAGGTAACTAAATGATGGAGAGTGTGCCATTCTTTCCCTCTATGTGTGTGTGTGTGTGTGTGTGTGTGTGTGTGTGTGTGTGTGTGTGTGTGTGTGAAAGAGAGAGAGAGAGAGAGACTGACTCTCTGGGTATCTGTCTTCTCACCTGTTTTTCTGCCTCAAGGTCTGTCTGTGTCTGTATTCCTTTGGGTTTCTGTCTCTCTGTGTCTTACTCTGAGATTTTTTTTTCTTCTTTAGCTTCTGAGATTCTCTTTTCTGTAACTGCCATTGTCCCTCTTATCTCAGGATCATAGAATCCCAGAAGAGACTTCAGAGACTGGCTAGACCAGTACTTCTTAAACTGTGGGTCAAGACCTTATATGGGGTCATGAAAAATTTGGCAACAGTAAAAGGTTTCTGAATGCACAACGACTAAAAATTAATTCAAAATGAAACGTGTGAAGAATCCTAGGTGTTTCTGGCAGTGTTTGCCAGTATTGCATTGGGCAAACTTCACTGCAGTCTTGGTTCTGAACACAAAGCATGCGCACTTTGTACTGCACATGCCCTCAGGTTATACCAACAAACGCTGTGGAACCACGAAAAGAAGTCCTGAGTGGAAAAAGTTTAAGAAGCCCTGATCTAGACAACCTCCCAGTCAATACAAGAATCATATCCCTGACAGGAGATCATTCAACCTCTACTTGAACACTTTCAATAACAAGGAGCTCACTGTATCACAAAGGAATCTATTCTACAACTGGACAACTTTAATAATTAGGAATGTCTTCCTTCTATTGAGCTAAAATATATCTGTGACTTGTTCCTATTATTTCTTGTGTTCTGCAGATATACAGAACAAGTCTAATCCTTTTCCCCCAAGCATTCAAGTATTTGCAGGCAGCTTACATGTGCTTCATTAAGTCTTCTCTTCTTTGAGGGATTGGAAATCAGACCATAGGATTGATTGATGAAACAGAAGGTATTTAGCCTGGAGAAAAGAAGTTCTGGTGGTAGAGTGAATATGATGGTGGTAGAGTTCTGGTGATGAGTGAATATGATGGCCATCTTCAGGTTTTTCTAGTTTTCTTAAAGAGGAGGGATTAGACTTGTTTTACTCAACTTCAGAGGGCAGAACCAAGAACAATGGGTAGAAACTTCAGAAAAGAAGGTTTTGGCTCTAAACAAATGAAAAATGTCTTAATAACATCACAATTAGAGTTGTTCAAGAGTAGAATGGGCTGCTCCAAGGATAGTAGTGAGTTTCCCCATCATTGGAGATCTTAAACTAGATCCTGGATGTCCATCATTTGATCCCCTTTTGTGGAAAGGATTCTTATACAAATATAGTTTTAACTAGATGATGACTGATATCCTTTTCAAATCTAGGATTCTTAGGACCTCTGGAGTATACCACTAGAGACCTTGCAACAGGTTCTGTTCTATCCATTAATCAGTGTCCTTTGGAAAAATATGTATTAATTTAATGAAAATAAATCTATTTTATCTCCATCCCTTCTCTCCTCTCTCCCCCGCCCATGGGGAAAAGAAAAAGAAAAAGAAAACCCTTGTAATAAGTATGCAGAGTCAAACAAAACAAATCCCTTCATTGACCATGTCCAAAAAAATATCTCATTTTACCATATTATCATCCAGTTTATATTTTTCTATCTTATTTCTCCACAAAGAAATTACTAAACAAAAACAAAAAAACTTTGTTAAATGAGTTTCTGGGAATCTAGATACTCTTTGTCTATGATACTCCCCTGATCTGCCAGACCTAAGATCATAGATTGAAAATTGTAAGTGACCTTAAATGTCATCTAGTTCAAATCTTTCATTTTACAGATTAAAACCAAGGCCCTGAGAGGTGACTAACTTGCCCAAGATCAGTCAACAAACATTTATTAGGAGTTTACCATATTCCAGGTATAGTGCTGGGTATACAAAGAAAGGCAAGACAGTTCCTGCAGTCAAAGTGATCACAATCTAACGATTGAGGATATAGGTAGTAAATGGCAGAATTGGAATTTGAACTCAGGTCCTCTGACTCCAGGGCCAGTATTTCTTTCCATTGTATCCTTCTACTTCTAGCCCAGTAAAATGGGAAAGAAAAGGGACATGAGGTTAATCAGGCATGACTTCATAGTGAACTCCTGCTGCCTCTTATCAATCACCAGATTCCTTTCTCATGAATCATCCATTCAGTAAAGTGTCCAAGAATTTTTCCCAGGGATCATTGTCCAACTGACTAGTCTGTAGGTCCTAGGATCAGTCTTTATCTCCTTTTGAAAACTGACACTTTTGCCTTCTTTAATTTTCTAATACCTCTCTTATTCTCAATGATTTCTAAATATTACTAAATAATTCTGGGTTTCCATTTGCAGAATCTTTCAGTCCTTTTAATCCCAGCTTCCTTGGGACAACCTCTCTTTAACTACTGGACAGCTCCCCTTCCAGGCTGCTCTTATTGCATTAATGACAAGAGACTTGTGGGTTTTGTAAAATGTGGTGAGAGGTTGAAGTTGGACAGGGGACACAAAGACAGTGACCTTCTGATATACCTATTGCACCCTCCCTCCCCACAATTAGGTCAATTAGAATCACCTCTCCCCTAGGAGTCCTCCCTTCTTTTCCTGAAATCCTTTTGAAGTTAACCAGCCAGCAAGGTGAGAAGAGGCAGCAATCTCCATTTTATAGAGGAGGGAACTGAAGGTCAGAGAAGTTATAGAGATTTGACCCTGGTGACCTGACTAGTAAGTGCTAGTGCTGGACTTTTACAGAACCAGTCCACATCCTATACTCTTTCAATAGCACCAAGCCATTGGTTCTATAGAACCTCATCATCAACAAGGAAGGAAACCCCTTTTCTATGTCCTCTGCACAGAAAATACGCCATTACAGTGGCCAAGACCTTTGGCTAGCATGTATTTTCCTGTTTAACATCTTGCTAATTATTGATAATCAAAAGAGAAAGTTAAATGAGATAATGTATATAAAGGATGTTGCAAGCCTTAAAACAGTATATAAATGTTGACTTGCTTTGAGGTTGCATTTATCAAAAGATTTTTTTATGATCTTAACAAATGGAAGAAGACTGCAAAACATAGCAGATAAAGAATCAGTCATGGAATCCAGCAGACCCAGCCCCAACTCCTGCCTCTGACACATACTAGTTATGGGAGCCTGTGTAAGTAATTTAACCTCTCATCAATGCCCTAAGTTGTTAACAGATGATCTGCTTGGACTACATTCAGGTAGGAGGTGATTCAGGGCTAGACTTAGAATCAGAAAACCTGGGCCCACATCTAGCCTTGGAAACTTTTGTTGCATGACCTTGAGCAAGTCACTTAAAGTCCATGAGCTTCAGTTTCCTCATCTGTAAAATGGGGGTGATAACAGCAATAACCTCATAGAATTCCTGTTAGAAGTCAATGGGATAATACATGCAAAGTACTTTGCAAATCTTTTCAAAGCATTATATAAATGCCAGCTATGATGGTGATGGTGGTGGTGGTGGAGTTTCCACACAAATATTTTCCTGCTCTGATAAAATCACAGGTCTGGATTCACCTTGTAATCAATCACTAGTGGAGAGCCTTTAAGGTTATATTTGCTCTACCTAGTCAAATGCTTTTTTAATATTTGATCATCAATAGTATCCTGTATTCTCCATGACTATAAAGATGTAGTCTATTTGAAAAAAAAATCTTCCTGTGAAAGCCTGATTGTTTTCTTTATCATATTGAAGAACTGCTGCTGGACCTACAGCAAGCTAGGATACTGTACCCACTCCCTGTTTTGGCCCCATAAATGTGGTTTGGACTTTGGCTTGAGTTAAGTCCTGGGGAGCCAAGCTTCTAATGGAGGGGATGGGGCTTGGGTCCCTGTTCTCACACTCTTTGGCTCATTCAATCCCCATCCAAGTTCCTGGGAATAAACTTGTTTATAGCTTAGGTTATAGCTCATATCTAGGCTTTCTTGCCAAAAGGGAAAGTGAAAAGGTACTTAATGCATAAAATGAATCAGGAATGAGCCAGGTAATTTATTCCTATAGACAAAAGAAATGCTAAACATAAAAAGTTCACAGAATGACAAAAAAGATTCCATCACTTATAACTATTGCTACAGTCTTCTGACATGCTGATTCTTAAACCTCATTGGAATATAAAATGGTTTTGAGGACTGCTAATTGGGCATTTACATTTCATTTCAATTCTATTATAGTGTCAAAACAATTCTGGACACATATCTTCTGATAAAATGTCCAGGCTTGGTCATCCTCTGGCAGAGCACTGGAGCAGTTTCTAGAGATTCTTCCTCTGCCTTAAGTTTTGACCTGATGGAACCCAATACCTCCGGACCTCTTGATTTTTAAAAGTGGCCTCCAAGCCTGGAAAAGCCCATCTCAGCATTATTTAATTAAGATTAATTTATTATATAATTAAGATCAGGAGAGAACAAACAAAAAATCATAAAAGGAAGCCATAAGCCCCAGTCTAAGTTCACAAGGAATGCTGGAGTGAAAAGGTCCAGCCCTTTCTCACCCTCCACTGGAAGTCTCAGAGTGATAAGGATGCCACATGGAAAGCTAGAGTAAGAGAACTTGAATTGGAAACTGATGCAGTATCCTGCTCCATTGTCATTGTCATGGGATTGGGGAGAGTCAAGGAACTACAAAGGCCAGGAGTAAGTAGGGTAGTGGGGAAGAAGAAGAAGAAGAAGAAGAAGAAGAAGAAGAAGAAGAAGAAGAAGAAGAAGAAGAAGAAGAAGAAGAAGAAGAAGAAGAAGAAGAAGAAGAAGAAGAAGAAGAAGAAGAAGAAGAAGAAGAAGAAGAAGATGAAGAAGAAGAAGAAGAGAAGGAGAAGGAAAAAGAGAAGGAGGAGGAGGAGAAGGAAAAGGAGGAGGAGAAGAAGAAGAATGTTCGAGCTGGCTCTCAAGTGGTTCTACTTATTAGAGAAAATGTTGCTTGGCAGATCAGTCTCATGCTGGCAGTAATTAGCTCTCTCCCATAACTTGGAGGCAACATGGTATTTTCTCTAGAGTCATAGCACCGTCTTTGGAGTCAAAGAACTGGGTTAAATTACTTTTACCTCCCTGGCCATTCAGTTATGTATTCTTTAAAATGAGAGAGTGGAGTAACATGGCCTCTGAGATCACTTCCAGCTCTAGATATATGATTCTTAAGTCATAAATTTGTTTCTCTTGGAGGGGAGAGGAGTCTGGTTTCACTGACTTCTAATACTAATGATGATTTCCAAATGTGGCTTTCCCCCATCTCACATTTTCTGCACATCTGTGGGCTAGAAGTAGGGAAACATACCACAGGTTAGTGGAGAAGCACTTATTTACTGGACTGGGAAGATTCCAGCTCTAGGTCTCTGGGGTTCAAGTATAAGATTGACATTTCAGCTATATACTAGTTTACAAGGCCTGGGCAAAGTCTTGCCTCCTCTTGAGTGTGACATAGGGCATTGAGTCATGTGAAATGATATTTCATAGCATCACCTTGGGTGAAGATTTGCTCATGATCATCAATTAGGGATAGGGACAGAGACTGGACCTGTGATTTCATTGGTACAGGGAACACCCAGGTGAGGGAGCTCCCTCAATCAATGCAGAGTTGACCCCTTTTCTGCAACTTAGAGAGCTGACTAGACCACTGAGAATTAAAGTAGCTTGCCCAGGGTCACACAGTAAGAGGTAAAACTTGAATTCAGGTGCTCCTGCCTGTAAGACCAACTCTCTACCCATTATAAAATGCCAGCTTTCCATCATGAACAAAAAGAGGATGGGACATGCCCATCTCAGTATGTCAGAGTATGTTCACAGTGTCAAACAAGTGGTCTGGGAAGTATATTGACAAAAACCAGAAAAAAGTAGGCAAAAAAGAAAAATATCATTTAAAATAATATCAATGTATTAAATCCTTGGAAGCTAACCTACCAACTGCTCTTATTCCCCTCCTTCCTTTCACCATGCCTGGCTTGCCTAGCACTTTACTACCATCATGCTAGGGGCCCAGGTACCCATTGTTTTCCAGAGCCCCTGCTTACTGCTTTAATCCTCACTCTGTCTTAGCTTAGGTTTGGCACTGTCATATTGGATTCATCTATCATTCCTTAGGGTGATATAGTATTCTATAACATTCATATTTCATAATTACTTCAGTCATTCTTTAATCATTGGGCACATATTTTATTTCTAACTTTTTGTTATCACAAATAATGCTACTACAAATATATTTGTACATATGAGTCTTTTCTTGTTGTTAACCTTCTTGAGTACAATCCCAGTAGGGGGTAATCTGAGCCAAATATCATGAGTTATTTTATAATTTTGCTTGCATACTACCAAAGAATTTCTCAGTCAGCTAACTCCACTTAAATTAAATTCATTTATCTTTCCATAGACATCCTCTAATATTGACTTTTTTCATCTTTTTTTCTTCTGGCAAATTTGATGATGGTGAGATGATAATTTTCATTTTTCTGATTTTTAGGAATTGTAAAGACTTTTCCAGGGCATTGCTTTTCCTTTCCAGGAGTTTCTTTTCTTGTGTTTAGCAAACTCTAGACTGCTATATACATTTACTTCTAAATCTTACTTATCTATTTTCTTATTTTTTAACCCACAATTTTGATAATTAGTGTTTTGTACTATTTTAGATCTAGTAATGCTAAAGACCTCTTTCCCCTACTTTTTAAAAGAGATTTCATTGATAACTTTGTATAAATTTCATTGTGTGAAATATATGAATTACCACTCTTTCCTCTACTGTAAATTTTCCCCTTGGCAGTTTTGATTGTACAGTATTTAATCTGCAGATTAATTTAATATCATCATCTTTATAATAATAGCATAGTATAGGCATAAATGTCTAATACCTTTATACTTATTTGAGTATTTCTTCATTTCTGAACAAATGATTTTCTAGTAGTATTTATATGGATGATGCTGTAGGGTAACTCCCAAGGATTCAAAGCACTATTATTTTAAATGTTATTTTTTATCCATTCTTCCTGGTGTTTGTCAACATACAGAAATGCTGAATTTTGTGAATATATTTTATACCCCACTACTATTTTGCTAAGTTTTTTTTAGCATGGCTTTTTTTTTTTTGCTTATTTTCTTGGGTTTTCTAAGCAAACCATCATGTCATCTATAAGTAAAAAAATTGGTTCCTTTCTGCTAATACTTTTTCCTCATTCTATTGTACTGTCTTATTGCCCAGTGACATACTGTATTGTGTCATTTATGGCCTGAATAAATATACTCATTGCCAGGTTAGCCACAGAGGGATGAATTTTTCAGGAAAGCAACTTCCAATAACCTTCTTTTAAATAAGTCATAGAGACCATGTTATCTGCAGCTGTGGAGAAAAAAACCTACACTGACCAAATCATAGACCACTGTAGTATTGAAGAAAAACTATTACAGCTACCCTTTCTTCTACTTGTTCAACTAATAGTTGTGAGAATCCATATCTTTGATTCATTTCAGATCTTCCTGGGAAAATTTCTAGTCTCACCATTACAAATAGTGCTAACTCTTGGTCTTAATATAAAATTTCCAATCATACTAAAATACTTCCTTCTATTTCTATTCTTTCTGATGTCTCTAACATAAATTATTGTTGTTTTATCAAACACTTTTTATTTTCTTTTTATTAATCAATCAATTAATTTTTAGTTTTCAACACTCACTTCCATAAGTTTTACATTTTCTCCACCTCCCTCCCTTCTCCCTCTCCAAGACATTGTGCAATCTGAACATATCAAATATTTTTTCTACACCATTGATATATGTTTTTTGTTGTTTCTGCTATTAATGTAATTTATTATGAAACTAGTTTCCAAATGTTTTAAACAATGGTTTGCCATTTTTGCATTCCTGGTATAAATGAACCCTAGTTATAATGAATAATGTTTCAGAGATATTGTTGTAATCTCTTCCCACTATTTTAATTAGTATTTTAGCAACAATATTCATTAGTAATATTGGTCTACAGTTCCCTTTCTCTGAATTTTCTTACCCTCCTTTAGGTAGCAGAACTGTAACTTAATACAGGACTTTGGTAAATTACCTTTTCCCCCCTTTTTTTGGAGAATAATTTAACACAGAGATTTTTTGTTCTTTCAGTGTTTGCTAGCATTTCATATAAATCTGTCTAATCCCAGGACTTTTTTCCATTTGTGTTATATTAAGATGTTATGTTATGTTATGTTCATTTATGGCTTGCTCAATTTCCCTTTCTGAGATTGAGTTAAGTCCTCTATTTCCTGTTTTGTTAATTTTTATGTTTTGTTTGAAGAGTCATCTATTTCATTTAGGTTTTTAGTTTTATTGGCATATTTGCACAGTTTCTAATTTTTTTCCTTTCCATTCATTATTAATTCTTCCTTGTTGAGATTTTGGTTATTTGTTTTCTCTCTGGTCTAAACTTTCTTCCAAGTGGTGTTCTAGTTTTCTCAGTAGTTTTTGACTAACAGGTCATCCTCCCCATTCCTCCCTGGTACATTGTACTGTTTTCCATTGCTTCTCATACTTATTTATCTAGTCTATTCCACTGATTTATTTTTCTATTTTTTTAGCTAGTACCAAATGGTTTGGTGATTATTTTTTAATAATGTAATTTGAAGTCTGGTAATGCTGTGTTCCCTCCTCCATTTGATCTTTGCAACAATCTTGTGAGGTAAATAGTGTATTATAATTTCCAATTTAGAGATGAGGAACCCTTTAATTTCTGTTTGTCTCCATTTACTCCACAATAAAATGGGTATCATAATAACATCTACCTTCTGGAGCCATTATGAAGATCAAATGAGATAAAATACTCAGCACAGTGGTTGGCACATAGTAGATGATTAATAAATGTTTATTTCCTTCCTTCCCACCCATTTGTAACAAATGGAAGGAAATCAAAGGATCATATAATTTAAAGCCATAAGGATCTCTAGAGGTAATTTCATTTCACAGAGAATTTAAATGATTTGCCCAAAGCGACAAAGGCAGCTCAAGCAGGTGCTGTGGAGCACTTAGAGCTTGGTCATCCACGGAAGATGCCAAGTTCATCCACTTCATCCTCGGTCATCATTAGATGTCCTGATTTTTGTGTCACCACTGACTTCACTAAGTCTGCAAAAGAGAATGAGGATGAAGAATTTATGCAATCTGCCTCACTTCAGTTCATGCACAAGTCAAGGCATCACCCTGTGGTGTCATTGGTCCTCTTCAAAATGAACGACAGTAATAGCTAGTGCACTAGGAGAGGCAGATTCCAACACAGATCCTCTGACTCCAAATTCAGTGATCTTTGCACTCCCCTAGATCATCCCCAGTGGGAATATGTTGTTCAAAGACATGGTAAGCCTTGGAGGTAGTCAATAGAGCAAGGAGGAAGAGGGAACAGGAGCCTGCCCTTGTGTTTCTGCTGGGAACCACCCCTCTCCTCTTCGCTTGAGTCTAGGGATACTGGTTAGACTTCATTCTTCTAGCACCAATCAATAGAGAAAATATATCAGCATACCTGGACTATAATTACTGGATCATAGAGCTGTTAAAACTCAGAGAAAGTTTCAAGATATTGTATAATACTCTCCTTATAAAGATGAAGGAAATGAGACCTATGGAGGGGACCTGACTTGCTCAGGTTAATTGACCGAGTCAGTGGCAGAGCTGGGACTGAAATCCAGGTATCCTAACTTCCAGCTCAATAGTCTTTTCTTTTCACTACATTGTTTCATGATTATTGATCAACAGTGTACAGAAGGTGAATATGCCAGAAAGGAGTGAGAGAAAAGATGTCCCAAGTTCTCTGGTACTTTCTAGACTTCAGCTCAGAATCCAATAAAATTATGTAAGTGTAACATTTCTACCCCACCTCCTAAGGCTATTTGAGGGCTCAGAATTGTTTGTGATGAATCTGAGGGCAATGAGGAAGGGCACCAATAGGTGAGTGTGGTTCTGGAGAGAAGTAAGTCCTAGGGTGGAGGTTGAGTTCAAGAATGGGCATCTCCAAAAGCCTTGAACCCTATGACACTTATGATACATAGAGCCTTTTCTCCAATGCGCTTGCATCGTGTAGTTCAGATGTTACTACCTTTAAGTAGAGAGAAGGAAAGAAAGAACGTATCACCATGTTAATTCTCTAGTGTGTTTGTTTCCCATGTGGGTTATGTGTGTCCACATGGTTTTGTCTACATGTGACTCCTAGGGAGGCATGAATAAATCTCTCTAGAGTCTCTTCTACCCACCCTTCTCCAATAGTGACTTTGATTCCTGCCAGGAGGGAAAGCAGAAGATTGGAACTATAAGGTTAGCTCTTCTCAACTTAGAGAGGGGATGTAGGACTAAAATCATATTATTCCCCCCTCCCAATATTGTTAGTGTAGGGAAAATAAGTTTTAGATTTAGATTATTTTCCTGATCCCTTAACAGGGAAGGTGTACCCCAAGTTATATCCAAATGTATTACTCTTGCAAATAAACCCATGTATCTAAGCCAATAACATATAGTAATAAGAGAATTTATAGAGATGAGAATATACCAGACAATATACAGCTGCCCCACTGGGAACAAGAAATCTCAGCCCAAACAAGGGAGACTGCCCAATACCATCCAAGGAGAAAGTCCCTAAAGTCTCTAGAGCTAGGAACAATGAGGTTCCTAAGTTCCTGACTCCTTTACACATTGCCTTCTTCCAGGAGTCTTTCCCTCCTTGGGGAGGGCCTAGAACCATGGATATCTTCTTCTAAGGCTGGAAGTCAGAAGAACTCAGATCTCTCCTCTCCCAAGTTCTAGCCAATTCTATCCTTCACATAAACAGAGAGCATTGAGTAATCATTCTCCACAGAGAAGAGTCTTAGACAAATAGGTTTGAGTCCCAGGTTACATTCCTCTTCTGGGCTGAAACTTTTTTCAGTCCCTTGCAAAATTAAGATGGTCAGGTTTGAGACCTTTACCATACAGCATAAACACAAACAGTACTTTAAAACAACAAGGATGATTTTCGTGATGCCCCAGGAAACCAACAGATGTTACCATTGGAAACAAAATTTTTTAAAATGTACATTAACAGTATATGCACTAGACATGGCAGTATGGAGAGCATCATCTGAGAGGTTGCTACAGTGACAACATTCCTAATTATATCCAGGACATAGTACATGCACCTCTCAAAAATACATGCATCTTCATAGTACAGTACAATCATTCACAAACAACAAAATATGGAAACAAAATAAAGCTAGCTGTGATAATGACATTATTAATAAGCTTATATTAAAAATACAGCCTATATGCAAAACAGCAGACATTGTTACAGTATGAATATGATACAAAAGAGTCAAATGAACAGAAAAGCCAAATAAAAAATAAGGATACACAAACATTCAGTAATTTACAGGTAGAGCGATAAACATATGTAATTACATATAAAGCACATTTTACCTGGGCAGTCTCTAGCATTATCACCTAGAGAAGCATAGGACTATTTCATCATATTTACTTCTAACATTATAACTTAAACTAATAATGGCTCCAATGGATCTATTTCTCTTGCTACTGAATGATCTCTCCATTTCTATTCCTAGGTTAGTAGTTGGGTTGACCATCAGGATCACTATAGACCTATTTGTTTACACCAGGACTAGCAGCAGAAGCAGGTTGGGTATACATATGTTCATGATCTATGGGTTGACTCTGTACCATAACAGTCCCTGTAGTAGTACTAGACAGGAAAAGGAGATCAATCAATCAATCAATAAACATTTACTAAGTACCCATTATGTGCCAGGCACTGTGCTAAACACTGGAGACAGTCCATGCCCTCAAGGAGCTTATAATCTAATGGGGGAGACAACATGCCCACAAATATATACAAATCATATTATATATAGGATAAATAGGAAATCATTAATAGAGGAAGGCATTAGAATTGAGAAATCAGGAAAGATTTCTTGTAAAAGATAGAATATTAGTTGAGGCATAAAGGAAGTCAGTAGGCAGAGTTGAGGCAATGCATCTGGGTTCAATTTTCCTGCCCTGTAATACGACATATGAGCTCCTTCACTTAATGCATCTTTTTTCAGCACCTATACTTGGGTCAGAAAAGGGTTGTATAACTGCTATATGTCTTTTTTTTCTTGCCTTTACTGAGGCAAGTATCCAAATAACTCTCCTATGGGTAATAGATGGTTGCAGTGAATAGTCCTTATAGGGTTCCTCCCATTCTCAAATGATGTTTTGTAAACAAGCAAATTGTCCAGCCTCTCAATAACTTTGTATGAGTTATCTATCAGTCATCCACTAATTTCTGAGTTTCTCAAACACCTTTTATTCTCCAAACAAAATTCATGAATTGCTCACTAGATGGCATTCTACTTGAACCACCAGATTAGGGATTTCATCAGAGTTTTTCTAGCATGCATACAAGACAATCCTAAATTTTTTCTATTTCCTTAGTGGTCATTAGAAATTGCTCAACTTGAAGTCACCTACTTGAACTTCTGGGAGATAAGATGGCAGAGTGATTTGTACATGCTCTCTCCCTCTCCTGATTGACCTTGAAAAACCCAGAGAATGTTTTCCCAGGAAAAGTCCTGGAATAGTGGAATCAACCAAGGGGTAAATAGTCTCTTAGCCTGTGAGGCTAGTAAAATCACAAAGGGGGGCCCCTCTTTCTGTACCTGAAGGAAACCAGTGCAGGACTGGAGTTGTTCCAGACAGCCCCACCACAGCACACTTGGAGGAGATTCTGAGCCTCAAGGTGGTGGAGCCCATAAGCACTAACACCAGGATCCCAGGTGTGCCTCTGCACAGCCAGGGGAATCTGGAAGACACTAGCTCAGATGGGGGTTCACTGCTGAGCCTGCCTGTACTCTAGCTCAGGAGAGGAGACCTCCTGTGGCCAGACCATCTCTCCCCCACACCTTATGTAGAAAAATTCAGGGTAACTCTCGGAAAACTCAGAAAGACTTCACCTGGCCTCTGCTTTGGCACACCAGCTAGCTCAGCAGCAGGTGAGTAGCAGCATTTTAGCTGAAAGAACCAGAAGTCACAATACACAATACACAAAGCCTCAAGCACAAGAACCATGGGACAGGGCCTTCTGTGCCCCAGAAGCAGAAATTCACTTTAAAAGCCAGGAAAAAGGCAATCATCATGACCAGGAAGAAAATCAGAAAAAAAAAGATCATAGAATCTTCCTATGCAGACAAGGACCAAAACACAATGACTAAAGAGGTCAGCACTAAGACTGTATTCCCATCTGAAACCTCAAAAGGGAATATGAACTGATCTCACCTCCAAAGAGCATTCTTGGAAGAGCTCAAGAAGGATTTTAAAAGCCAAAATAGAGAGATACAAGAAAAACTGACTATTGATTTTAAAAATATGAAAAAGAAATCACTGAAAAATTTGAAAGGAAAACTGAGCAAATGGAAAAAGAGATGGAAAAGTTAACTGAAGAAAACAGAATTAAAAATCAGAATTTGGCAAGTGGAAATTAATGAGGCATCAAACATCAAATAGAATCTAAAAAATGAAGAAATAGAAAAAAAATCTAAAACATCTCACTGGAAAAACAAATGACCTAGAAAATAGATCCAGAAGAGAAAATCTAAGAATTATTGGGGTAGTGGAAAGCCACAATGAAAAAAAGAGCCTGGACAATATCATCCAAGAAATCATCAAGGAAAACTGCCCTTATGTCCTAGACTCAGAGGGCAAAATAGTCATGGAAAAAATCCACAGATTACCTCCTGCAAGAGATCCCAAACTGAGAACATCAAGGAATATTGTCACCAAATTCCAGAACTATCAAGTAAAGGAGAAAATACTTCAAGCAACCATAAAGAGACAATTAAAATATAGTGTAACCACAATCAGGATCACACAGGACCTTGCATCTTCTACACTAAAAGATTGGAGGGACTGGAATATGATATTTCATAAGACAAAGGAGCTTGAACTACAACCAAGGGTTAATTATCCAGCAAAATTGAGCATAATGCTTGAGGCAAGGAAACAGTCATTCAATGAAATAAGGGATTTCCAGACTTTCCTGATGAAAAGGCCAGAGCTCAATGGAAAATTTGATCTTCAAATACAAGTCTCAAGATAGGCATAGAAAAGTAAACAGGGAAAGAAAAAACAACTTATTATTCCATATGGGCAAACTGTTTAAATTCCTAGAAGAGAAGATGATACTTGTTAATCTTGAGAATTGTATATTAATTATGATATTTAAAAGGGATAAACATAGATAGAGGGAGTGGGTATAAATTAAATGATGTGGTGATAAAAAAATGTGATTTAAGGGTGCAAAGGAATTGTAATGGGAGATGTGGAAAGGAGGAGGCAGAACAAAAACATAGTACAATAGAGGGAAAGAGGGAAAGGAGATGAGCACTGTTTGAGATTTACCCTCTTCTTATTTGGTTCAAGGAGGAAACAAAAAACTCAGATAAGTATAGAAATCTAACTAGCTCTATAGGCAGTGGGAGGGGAAAGGGGAAAGAAAAGGGAGGGGAGGCTAAAAGGGAGGAAAGAAGTATTAAGGGAAAAGGGAATTAAAGTCAGGGGAACTGATAGAAGGGAGTGAAGACTGAGGGAGATGGTGGTCAAAAATTTAAACTCTATTTTGTAGAGCAAATAGGATGGAGGGAAAGATACAGAGAGTACTCATAACTGTGAATATGAATGGGATGGATAGGAGAATGGATTAAAAACTATAATTGAACAATATATTGTTTATAAGAAACACATTTAAAACAGAGGGATACACAGGGTAAAGGTAAAAGGTTGGAGCAGAACATATTGTGCTTCAGCTGATATAAACAAAAGCAGGGGTAGCAATCCTAATCTCAAACAAAACAAAAGCAGAAATAGATCTAATCAAAAGAGATAAGGAAAGAAACTATATCCTGCTAAAAAGCACCATAGACAATGAAGCAATATCGTTACTAAACATACATGCAGCAAGTGGTATAGTAACCACATTCTTAGAGGAGAAGTTAAGGGAGTTACAGGAAGAAATAGACATAAAAATTATACTAGTGGGGGAGTTCAACTTTCCCCCTCTCTGAACTTGATAAATCTAACCTCAAAACAAACAAGAAAGAAGTTAAGGAGGTGAATGGAACTCTGGATAAAGTAGACATGATATATCTCTGGAGAAAACTGAATGGGGATAGAAAGGAATATACCTTTTTCTCAGCAGTACATGGCATATATACAAAAACTGACCAGGTACTAGAGCATGAAAGCCCCACAATCTAGTGCAGAAAGACAAAGATAGTAATGCATTCTTTTTAGCTAATAATGCAATAAAAATTATATGTAATAAAAGGACATGGAAAGATAGACCAAAAATTAATTGAAAACTAGATAATTTCATCCTAAAGAATGAGGGGGTTAAACAACAAATCATAGAAACAATCAACAACTTCATTCAAGAGAATGACGATAGTGGGACAACCTACCAAAACCTATGGGATGCAGCAAAAGCAGCTCTTAGGGGAAGCTTTGTATCATCGAACACCTATGTGAATAAAATAAAGAGGATATCAATGAATTGGGCATACAGCTGAAAAAACTAGAAAAAGAATTGAGAATTCCCAAGAAAATACCAAGTTAGAAATACTGGAAACCAAAGGAGAGATTACTAAAATTGAAATTAAGAAAACTATTGAACTATTAAATAAAAGTAGAAGGTGGTTTTATGAAAAAAAACCAATAAAATTGATAAATCTTTGGTTAATTTGATTTAAAAAAAGAAAGAAGAAAACCAAATTACTAGTACCAAAAATGAAAAGGGTGAACTCACCTCCAACAAGAAGGAAATCAAAACAATAAAACAATAATTAGAAATTACTTTGCCCAACTGTATTCCCATAAATTTGACAATCTAAATGAGATGGATGAATGTTTTTAAAAACTATAAATTGCCAGATTAACAGAAGAGGAAATTGAATACTTGAATAACCCCATCTCAGAGAAAGAAATTCAACAAGCCATCAATGAATTCCCTAGAAAAAAATCTCCAGGGTCAGATGGATTTACAAGTGAATTCTATGAAACACTTAAAGAATAGTTAATCTCAATAATATATAATTTGGGAAATTTGGTAAAGAAGGAGTCCTATCAAATTCTTTTTATGATACAAATATGGTACTGATACTGAAACCAGGAAGAGCCAAAACAGAGAAAGAAAATTATGGACCAATTTCTCTAATGAATATAGATGCAAAAATACTAAATAAGATATTAGCAAAAAGAACACAACAACTTATCACGAGAATAATGTATTATGATCAGGTAAGATTTTTACCAGGAATGCAGGGCGCGTCCAATATTAGGAAAACTATCAACATTATTGATCATATCAACAATAAAGCTAACAGAAATCATGATTATCTCAATAGATACAGAAAAAACTTTTGACAAAATACAACACTCATTCTTATTGAAAACACAGAAGAGCATAGGAATAAATGAAGGCTTCCATAAAATAATAAGTAGTATCTACCTAAAGCCATCAGCAAGCATTATATGTAATGGGGATAAGCTAGACACATTCCCAATAAGATCAGGGGTGAAACAAGGATGTCCACTATCGTCACTGTTATTCAATATGGTTATAGAAATGTTAGCTTTAGCAATAAGAGAAGAAAAAGAAATTGAAGGATTAGAATAGGCAAAGAAGAAACTAAGTTATCACTCTTTGCAGATGATATGATGATAGAGAATCAAGCAAAAAACTACTTGAAATAAAAAACAACTTTTGCAAAGTTGCAGGTTACAAAATAAACCCACATAAATCATCTGCATTTCTATATATTACTAACAAAGCCCAACCGCAAGAGATAGAGAAATCCCATGTATAGCTAAGATAGACACTATAAAAAATCTGGGGGTCTACCTGCCAAAACAAATCCAGGGAGTATATGAGTAAAATTACAAAAGACTTTTCACACAAATAAAGTCATATCTAAGTAAGTGGGAAAAGATCATGAAAATGACAATTCTACCTAAATTAATTTACTTAATCAGTGCCATACCAGTCAAACTATCAGATAATTATTTTTTAGAGTTAGAAAAAAAATAATTTCAAAATTCATCTGGAAGAACAAAAGGTCCAGAACACAAAGGGAACTAATGAAAAGAAATGCTAGGGAAGGTGGCCTGGCCCTACCAGATCTCAAATTGTATTATAAAGCAGCAATCATCAAAACCCCTTGGTCTTGGCTAAGAAATGGAGGGATAGAACAGTAGAATAGATTAGGTACTCAAGACACAGTAGTCAATGAATATAGCAATCTACTGTTTGATAAACCCAAGGACCCCAGCTTCAGGCATAAAAACTCACTGCTTGACAAAAACTACTGGGAAAACTGGATAACAGTGTAGTGGAAACTGGGCATAGACCAATGCCTGACACCATACACAAGAATAAAGTCCAAATGGATATATGATTTAGGTATAAAGACTGATACTATAAACAAATTAGGGGAGCAAGGAATAGTGTATTTGTCAGATTTGTGGAGAATGGAGAAATTTATGAACAAACAAGAGAGAGAGACAACATTATGAAATACAAAATGGATAATTTTGATTACATTAAATTGAAAAGCTTTTGCACAAACAAACCCAATGCAACCAAAATTAGGAAGGAAGCAGAATACTAGGAAAGAATTTTTGCAACTAGCATCTGTGATAAAGGCCTCATTTCTAAAGCATATAGAGAGCTGAGTCAAATGTACAAGAATACAAGTCATTCTCCAACTGAAAAATGGTCAAAGGATATGAATAAGTACTTTTCAGAGGAAGAAATTAAAGCTATCTATAGGCATATAAAAAATGCTCAAAATCACTGTTGATTAGAGAGATGCAAATCAAAACAACTCTGAGGTACCATATCACACCTATCAGATTGGTTAACATGACGAAACAGGAAGATGATAAATGTTGGAGAAGATGTGAGGAGTTGGAACACTAATTTACTGTTGGTGGAGCTGTGAGCTGATCCAATCATTCTGGAGAGCAATTTGGAACTATGCCAAAAGGGCTACAAAAATGTGCATACCCTTTGATCCAGCATTAGCACATCTGGGATTATATCCCAAAGAGATCATAAAAATGGGAAAGAGTTCCACATGAACAAAAATATTTATAGCAGCACTCTTTGTGGTGGCCAAGAATAGGAAATCAAAGGGATGCCCATCAATTGGGAAATGACTGAACAAGTTGTGACATATGAATGTAATGGAATACTATTGTGCAATAGGAAATGATGAATAGGAAGACTTCAGAGAGGCCTGGAAGGACTTATATGAACTGATGCTGAGTGAAAGGAGCAGAACCAGGAGAGCATTGTACACAGTTACAACCACAGTGTGCAAGGCATTTTTCTAGTAGACTTAGCTCTTCACAGCAATGCAAGCACCTAAAACATTTCTAATGGACTTGAGGCAAAATGCCATCCACATCCAGAGGAAGAACTATGGAACTGAATCACAGAATGAAGCAGAATATTTTCTCTTGTGCTATGTTTTGTTTTGTTTGGGTTTTTCTCATGGTTTCTCCTATTCATTTTGATTCTTCTACACAACGTGACCAATGTGAAAATGTGTTTAACAGGAATGTATGTGTAGAACCCATATAAGATTTCATGCCATCTCGGGGAGGGAGGGTTAGGGGAGAGGGAGTGGGAGAGAATTTCAGACTTACGGAGGTAATTTTAGAGAATTTTTAAAAATTAATTAATAATTAAAAAAAGAAGTTGCTCAGCTTGGAGATGTGTAGACTAGTCTTCCTACCTGAGCCTGTGGCTTCCAGCATCGGTATTTTTTTAGGTCCAAAATTATATTTGGGGATTAAAATGTAATATTAGTCAAAATATTAAAAAATGAAATACATAGTATCTACACAGTCCTAGAGCCCATCTGATTGGGCTTTCCCTCATCAGGTCATCCCCTGACTTCCACAGGACTTAATGAATTGGGATGGCAGTTTATTTAGTGACAATATGAAGGAATAGATGATGCAGCCTCATACGGTGCTATCTACATCCAGCCATCTCCTAAACCTCTTCACAACTGTCTTCTCAGTTCCTCAGGGTGTTAAGCGGAAATTATCTAACCACCTGTATCCCAGGCCAGGGAAAGGAATAAAGTGAGAACAATGTGTTTGTGTGTCCAGGACTTTGTCATTGAATCATGGACTATAGCCAGAAAAAGCAGAGGAAAGAGTGTTTGAGGGAAATCTGTCTTCCCTTCCATCCAGCACAAGTCAAAAGAACTGTCATTTTCAGTACTTGGGATCATTTTGTGTCATAGATCCTATATTCATCCTCCAGAATCAAGTTCTCCTTTGCATTGATGATCTTTGACAGTCTTGTTTACTGGCGTATAGACTTGGGCTTTAATGGTAGTGGCAATTAGCAGCCACTCAAGTCCCATTACCCATAGGACAATCCATATGAGAATCTTGAGGACTATAGAAGAAAGTGAGAAAGTCAAGACTATATTCTAGCATCTGGATTGTGTTCCTTTCTTTCTATCCTACCACATAGCTTTTTGCTCCAGGGTAGTCAAGCTTCCTAGTCACCAATCTGTCCTAGAGAGGACTAGGACCATCTTACTTGTCAGTAATTCATGAATTCTGTTTCCTTCTGTGGAAACTTTTAGGGCTCTACAGTGATGAAAAAGTATGGACAAAACCTCAACTACCTAACATTTTCACAGAATACTATAGATTTGGGAGGGGAAGATATGTCCTTCACTACTGTCTCTGTTTTCTTTTCCTTTTCCTGGCATACTTTCCAGATAAGGGAAGTTGGGAACATTTTAGTTCTAATATTCTATGAATTTTACATTGCTGGGGACTGTGCCTTCTATGTCTCCATATGAAGTGAATTGTGTTTGAGTGACTTGAGAATTGCTCCTCTAGCTCCCCAAAGACATTGCTCTGAGTCCTAGAGACTTAGAGATCAAAGAACCCTTGGTATAGGTCAAGAGGCAGAAGTTGGAGAAAGAGAAGTTATTTAGTTGCTGGGAAACAGGGGAGAGACAATTCAGAGTAGGTAGAAAAGATACTGGATCAAAGGCTGGGATAGGAATTTTATAGACTGGACCAAAGAAGATGATATGGATTTCTTTCAGGAGTTATAAGGAGAAGGACACAGGCCAGTGATAGACCATATATCAGCTGGAAGAGAGGCAGAGCAGGAACCTAGACAGAGATATCTGGTCTGTTATTGTTGTTGAACTATTCCATCATGTCTGACTCTGTCATTTGTGATTCTATGGACCATAGCATGTCAGTACTGTGCATAGAGATTTCTTGGCAAAGATACTGGAGTATCTTTAGATTTGCCATTTCCTTCTCCAGTGGATTAAAGCAAATAGAGGTTAAGTGACTTGCCCTCCTAGTAAATGTCTGAGGTGAGATTTGAACACAGGTCTACCTGACTCCAAGCTCAGTGCACTATCCACTCACCTGATTTTTAAAAATAAGGTGAGTTCTAAGTTCTAAGAACCCCTGATCAGCCTAGAGTACTCTATATCTCCTTTCCCCAGGCTTTCTGAAGACACTTCCTACTCCTGTGTGTCTGTGGCCTAATAGACATAGCTAGGGCTGTAACTTAGCATGAGGTGAATAGTACTGATACCTAACAGGGTATGTATCTTCTCTATGGTTGTGATTGCCTTTGTTACTCAATCTGAGGTTTTCTACCAACTAGCCACTTTGTAGTATAGTAACCCTAAGGTCTGCCTTCCCAAGAGTCACCATGGTACGTCTCTCCTAGAGTCTACTTCCTTCCCTGATTTCAGTAGGAATAAGAGATGGGGGATATCTCAGTTCTTTTGGTGTGACTGAACTCATGATTGTACTATCCTCTGAACCACCCTGGAGTGGAATGCAACCCTAGTTTTTGCTTTGCTTTGTTTTGTTTTTGCCTTAAGTAAGAAAAAAAAATCCCATTTACAGTCTGAGCCCATCCCAGAAACAGATGCCTATCTCATTGGGACCCAAACAGCTGCTGGATCTGGGCTCTTGGGATGGAGTAATTATAGAAGAGAGGTCCTTGGGAAGAATATACTCTCTGTGAATGAGGGACAGAGACCCCACACATCCTGGTGAGGAGTCAGAGTTCCTTGGTGTCTTCGCTCCCTGCCCTTGCCCTGGTCCTAGATAAAAGGAAGAGTAGTTTTTCTCTTTCACAATCTTCCTTCCTCTCCCCATTTCCCATTTTATCCAAAATCCCATATCCTAATCAGTAGCTAAGGTAAAGTGAGAAAGGATCATGGGAGTTGAGGTGGTCAAAGATCTGGGAAACTCCAGTATCAGAAGGCTAAGAAGCTTGAATATAGAATACATCCAATATGACAAGAGATAAGGTAGAAGAGCTGCTTGCAGACTGACCTTCTAGCTTTTCAGTGTTGAATGACCAATAAATGGGCAGACCCCATTCCTTTTTATCTTGCATTCCTTTTTATCTTGTCTTTCATGAGGCCTTCCTTTTTATGCATTCCTTTTTATCTTGTCTTTCATGAGGCCTTCATTTCCTTTCTTCCACTGGACCTGTGAAATCATAGGAATTTCCTAGCACATGGGGTCTCTAAGGATCATATAAGGAATCACAGATCTAGAGTTAGAAAGAACCTTAGAACACAGCTAGTAAGTATCTGTGGCCAGATTTAAACTCAGGTCCTGCTGAGGCTGGCATGCTCTGTCCCAGATGATTGTTGCTGCTGTTTAGTCATTTCGGTAGTATTCGACTCTTCATGACCCCCCACTTGGGGCTTTCTTGGCAAAGATATTGGAGTGATTTTCCACTTTCTTCTCCAGTTCATATTGCAGATGAGGAAACTGAGGCAAACAGGGTTAAGTGACTTGTCCAGGCTGACACAGCTACTAAGTGTCTGAGGTCATATTTGAACTCAGGAAGAACTCCAGGCCTAGGGCTCTGTGCACTATGGCTCCACTTAGCTGCCCTTTTACTACTTAGGACACCACTATCCTCCCAGTCCCTCGGTTTTTCAGTCTTTCTGTAATCCTCATCTCTTTACTGGCATCTTATTCCATATATGCAACATATTGCAAATCCTATCAATTCCACTTCCTCAGTATCTCTCATATATGCATCTTTATGCCTTCTGGCAGCTTCCACTCTGGTCCAAGTTCCCTTCACTTCATGCTTGTATTATTGCACTAGCCTTCTGGTTGCTCTCCGTACCTCAAGTTTCTCCCCACTCCAGGCTAGCCTCCATTCAGCTGCTAAAGTTCATCTCCAGTCATCCTGATCTATATCTTGCCACTGTATCTTGGCTCTGGAGAAGAAAGTGAGGCTGGTGACTTTGCACAGTCCTCCCTCACTTAAATCCAATCCACTTCCAAGTCATGCATAACCTTCCTTATGCCATAGTCCTCTTCGAGCTCAAAGGACAAACAATAAAAAAGTTTCCTAAAACATTGATCTAAATCTCTCCCCTACTCAATAAATTCCATTGTCTCCCGATAACCTCCAGGTTCAAATACAGTCCTCAATTAGGCCTGCCCTGTTCCTATCTTTGTATTCTCCTTATACCTTACCCTTTATTCTGGGATACTGTTTTTCACACAACACTCCATCTTTGGACTCCATTTGCACAGAATTGTGGCCCCCATGTCCGAAATCTTTCCTTTCCCTTCTCTACCTCAGGTCTCAGCTAAAATCCCCGTTTCTGCAAGAAGACTTATTTGGTTACCACCTTCCCTTAGTTGATCATCTTCAGTTTTCCCTGTCTAAATCTTGCTTGCACATAACTATTTTCATAGTGTATTCTTATTTAGACTGGGAAAGCAGGAACTATTTTTTACGGGGATTTTTTTGTATCCTCATCATTTAGCCAGTATATGACATATTGTAGGTACTGAATAAATACTTATGACTTGAACTCATCCTACTTATACAACCATTTAGTACATATCTATCTTCCATCTTTGCAGGCTAAACCATAATCAGAATACTGGTTATTTGCCCAGTAATCATCAAACTTCTCTGAGGTTCAGAGTCTCCAGCTTTTGTTTTTTTAAATTCTTAGTTACTTTTATTGGTCTATGCAAATGAGTGGATGAGAGAAAGCTGAAGCAGTCAATGGCCTGGGGCAAATTTATTGTCTCTGTTGGAGTTCAGATGCTTTCCTGGTTTTTATATGCAAATGAGCTATTAAAACCGAGGTGCCAAGTAATCCACTCAAATTTGAAAGCTCACCTTTTCCTAGGTGCTAATGGAGTCCACACACAGCTTTACAGAAAGAATGTAAAGAGTACCTTTTTAAAAAAGTTTAAGTTTTTTTATTGTGATCTGAATTTTAAAAAAACTACAAACAAGGTGGATCATAAAATGGGAGACATTTAATTAAGGCAGAATGAGAAGGTGAATAATAAGGAAACGACTCAGGCAGGAAATGTTCCTTGCCCCTATAAACAAAATGGTTGCCATCTCCCATAAATTTAGGGGAGCTGATACTTAAATTCTCATTTTAATCTCTCTACTTTCCCACAATAGTGGAAGGATATAAAATCACAGCATCTGTGTGCCATCTGCCTCTTGAGTTTCTTTCTCTCCAGGCTCAGTTGGATAAGCTTGGAGAGCACTGGTAATGACTGACATTCACAGCAGCCCCTTTAATCGGGTGATGGGAAGCCATATCACCTTCAGAATGCACTGGAAACATCACACCGTTGCAAGTTGTAGAAGTGCTAAGGATCCCAAAATGACAAGGCAAAGGGTATGGGTCTGCCTTGAAAGAATTTGACCATTCAAGTCTTCTTTCAATCAGGGACATTGTGTGGCTAATACAAGTGGGTCAGATTTTAAGAATGAGTCATT
>CM053770.1:322166861-322179514 GCA_028658325.1 Potorous gilbertii
TGGAGAGCACTGGTAATGACTGACATTCACAGCAGCCCCTTTAATCCGGTGATGGGAAGCCATATCACCTTCAGAATGCACTGGAAACATCACACCGTTGCAAGTTGTAGAAGTGCTAAGGATTCCAAAATGACAAGGCAAAGGGTATGGGTCTGCCTTGAAAGAATTTGACCATTCAAGTCTTCTTTCAATCAGGGACATTGTGTGGCTAATACAAGTGGGTCAGATTTTAAGAATGAGTCATTTAATGGGAGCAAGATGGACACTTATACAGAAAGACTGTGGGAAGATCTGGATGGGATCTAGAGGTGGCAAGTAGCCTGGGTGGGCCAGAGGTAACAGAGAAAGGGGTCTACATGGGATTAAGGAGCCTGGAGTGGGCCAGGTACAGACAATGAGGGGGCCACAATGAAAGGGCAGTTAAAAAGATTATTGACTGAGATGGGCAATGTCTCAGGAAAAGGCCAGAGATCTGGGTTCAGGGGCTTTGGGGTCCAGGTCCCAAAGACATAGTCTTTTCTTTTACAGGTTCAGATCCCATCCCCATCATGGTCAGGCCTCAAGGCAATCTGCCAGTAGCCTGCATCTGCTAAGACCAACCCTCAAATCTGCTTCCAAAGACCTGTTCTCTCTTATCACACAGCCAGGTACCTTTGATAAGGACCACAGCTTGCTAATGACTTTTCCCCTTTTTGTTCACCTCTGAGCCTTCTACCTTTTCTCAGATTTCTAAAATTCCTAATCCAGTGCACCGCCCATGATACCCTGCTGCCTTTCCTTAATGCAATGTGGTATCCTTAGAGCAGAGTGTTCTTGCTAAAGAGCCTAAAAGACAGATAGTTCTTACTAGGGTGTGAGAAAAGCCCAGAGTCATACTGGTCATCACAGGAGAGCAAGATAAAACCTCAGGGAAAGCTGGTTAGGAAATGAATTTTGCCATCTCTTAAGATGTGTAGCAAACCCAAAAGATTTTCATGCAGTACAGGGTAAAATGTGGCAGTTATAAAGTTAGAAGACCTGAGTTCAAATTCTTCCTCTAATACTTCCAATCTCTGTCATTTAACTTCCCTGGACCTGTTTCCTTCCCTGTAAATTGTGGTTGAATTAGATAACCTACTAGACCTTTTCAGTTCTAGATCTATGCTCCCATGACTCATTTGCTTTTCTCAGTTTCTTAGTTGTTGTTGTTCAATTGTGTCCAACTCTTTGTGACCCCATTTGGAGTTTTCTTGGCAGAGATACTGGAGTGGTTTGCCATTTCCTTCTCCAGATCATTTTACAGATGAGAAAACTGAGGGAAACAGGACTCAGTGACTGGCCCATGGTCACACAGCTAGTAAATTTCTGAGGCCTGATTTGAGGACAAGGTTTCTTGATTCCTGAAGTCAGGCCCCATACTTTATCCACTGTGCTACCTAACTACCCTAATAGTAAAAATTCTTAGGAAACCCTATAAGCCTATATGCTTATTTAAGGGATAGTGGGGAAATGAGAGAGGCACAGAGACCAAGAGACAGAATAAGAAACAGAAAGACAGAGACAGAGAGAGCAGTACCATAATGCTTTCTGGTTTCCTAAGTGGGCACTGGGAAACAATAAGTCCAGATAAACATAACTAATGGTGGCAATAAGGAAATGAATAGATGGTGCTGTTTGGCATTCAACTCTCTTCATAATATGGACTTTTCTATGACTGCTGTCAACACGCTCTGAGAGCCAGTCACACTGACCTACCTGCTCTCCGCCACAGATGTTCTACTTTTGTCTACATGCCTTTGCATTAGCTCTCCTTCATGCCTGGAATGCATTCCCTCCTCACCTCCTTAGAATCCTTGGTCTCCTTCCACCCTTGCTCTAGAACAATCTTCTATATGAAGACTCTTCTGATCTTCTCATATAATAGTACCTTCCCTTTCAAACTACCTTACATTGATTTTGTTTATATTTTATATGTGATCTGGGCTTCAAAGCCCAGACTCTCCTCATTGGTAGAGATTGATTACTTAATGCTCATACCTACATGAGGAAGGGAGGGAATTGGTAAGAGCTTGTGAAGAGACAACATGGTTTTCTGGTTTCCAGCTTTGAGAGAGGAGACATACAGTTCCACATTCACTTCAGTTCCCTCAAGGGGTAGAAAGACTTTGGGAAGGAGTTAGTATGTAGAGAAACCAGCACTTGTCCTATTCCCGGTGTATACCACTAGGGATTTCAGAGAATTTCCACTTGGATGAGATCTGAGGCTCTCTCTTTAGGTTGGGCTGAATTATACCTTTTCTCTTGGGAGAGCTCATTGACTCTGTATTATCTGGCATATTCTCATATATTCATACCTTCTCTGATTTCTATTTTGCTATTGACTTGAATAATGTATTTATTCACTATTCATTATGTGTGTTCTTTGTGGAACTGGTATTTAGGAGGAAGGAAGTCAAGCCTTTGAGCTACCTATCTATCTACTTCCATATTGTTGGTCTAGGGGAAATAGTTTTTTTAAATTTCAAGCTGAATTCTTGATTGCTATCCTTTAATGGAGGAGTCCCCCCAAGATATATATATATATATATATATATATATATATATATATATATATATATATATATATAATATGCTATATCTCCCAAGATAACAATAAGGAAGCAGAGAAATATAATTCTAGCCCAGTACTCCTTCCCTCCCACCACAAGGAGAGTAAAGTGGCCAGGTTTTGGCCTCAACATCCTGTTTCCTTTCCTAGCAGGGATTAAAATCTCCCTTCCAAAAGGGTGGGAAGAGGGGCTCTAGAATTATTGATTCTCGCCTTCCTTCAAGTCATGTTTAGACAAATCCATGCAGGCACATAACCTAGATATGTCCAATACATATATACTACTACTTATCATATTCATTCATATGTATATGTACACATATGTGTGTATACTTATGTATAATGTTCATGTAGCGCCTTTGTTCATATGTAATCTCTTTGAGGGCAGAGACGTTGACTTTTGTCTTTGTGTCTCCACAACTGAAGTGCAAACATTTTAACACTTAATAAACCCTTGTTGATCACTAGATTGCTGTCCCTAAAGCCAGTGAATGTCATAGAATCACAATATTGGAAGGGAACTCAAAAGTCACCCAATCCAACTTGTACCTAAGCAAGAATCCCATTACCATTTCCAACAAAAGGTCTTCCCTGCCTCTACCTGAAGAACTCCAGGGATGGGCAACCCAGGGCTTCTCAAGGCAGCTCATTCTTCCTTTAGTAGGTTTTGCTTCATGAAGTCTAAAGTTACCTCTTCGATCCCCTTTGAATTCTCCCCTATTTCTTTCCCCATTTCTACCCCTGTTTCTAATTCTGACCATGAAAATAAGCAGAAAAAGTCTGACATTCCCAAGCAACCCTCTAAGTACTTTAATTCAGGTATCATGTGTCCTCCACATCTTTCTTCTCCAGGTTAAACTTTTTCCTTCAACTCATCATTTTATTCCATTTTCTCTATTTCTTTCATGATCCTGGTTGCCTTCCTTTGACTGTACTTCAGCATGTCAATGTTGCTTCTAAAAGATGGCACCCAAAATATTACAATCGTGTTTGACCAATGCAGAGTATAGCAGGATCATCACCTTCCTTACTCTGGACACCTGTGAGTGCTGATGGTCACTGATCTAGGAGGGTTCCACTGACGGAATGCTCAGGAATGGACCAACCTCTAGGAGGAGAGCTAAGAAACCGTAGACTAGCATTGGGATATACTGTCTGCAAGAAAATTTCTTGGAAAAAAAAATACTATTGAATGAAAAGAAAACCAAATACAAAAAAGAAAGTTTCTCAGAAGTAGTCCATTTCATAGTGTGATATGAAGCCATGGGATGTTAGGTTTACAGTTGTCAAGGACCTTAGATATCACTTAGGGAACCTGTGGCCTCAAAGCCACATGTGGCCCTCTAGGTCCTCCAGTGCATCTCTTTAACTGAATTCAACAGTGAAGTTTGGATCCAGTAAAGGGCTGTACTTGAAGACCTAGAGGGCCACATATGGCCTTGAGGCCACAGGTTCCCTGCTCCTGATTTCAACTCCATCATTTTACAGAGGAGACAATTGAGGCTAGGATGGGTATGAAACTTTTCCAAGGTAACATAGTTATTAAGAGGCAGAGATAGAACTTGAACCTAGGTTTTGCATGGTATTGATGAGTTTATAGAGCCTTTTTGAAGGTTACCAAAAAAGGCCACTAGCAATGTGGTCAATGAGTAATAAACTTAATTATCAAAATTACATTTCTTGGAGGGTTCTGTCTACATGTAGACCAAGGTGATAGGTGACAACTGTGCCCAGAGAAAAGACCATTCCCATCTGGAGGGACAATGCAATTGGCAACACTGCCTTTGTGTGGGCTCAGATCAGTTTGCCTGACTTTCAGAGTAACTGTGATCGAGGATGCCATTGAGGCAGTGAGGTGTCACAGTAAATAGATTGTTTGACCTGGACTCAGGATCTTGAGTTCAAATTTTACCTCAGATACTTACTTATTGTGTGGTCCTAGGCAAGTCATTTAACTTCTGTCTGCCTCAGTTTTCTCAGTTGTAAAATGAGGATGATTATACCCCCTGCCTCCCATTACAAACCTTAAAGTATTATCTATAAAAAAGTATTATCTATAAAAATGCTAGTTGTTGATGTTGTGCCTGGGGACCTTTGAAGGAAAAATGAGAGAGAGGAATGAAGGCTAGAACTCTGGGAAGAGAGTTCACACGTTGTCCAAATAAAAAAATTTTGATAATTGATATAGTCATATAGTATAGGCAGGTATCATTTATACACATGCACGGATAGAAGCTTAACACAGATGCATTCTCTAAGGTTGGAGAAAATGGCATTTTTCAGTGGCCATAGCAGTCAAGATTCCAGATATCTCTTTCATCTATTCTCCAGGCAAGCAGTATTAACAACCCATGTCTGGGAGGAATCCCCTTGACTAGTATGTACCACTATACATATCGGGCCAGACAATTCAGATGGACAATGAGAGTGGCTTGTAATTAAACAGTAGGCCTTTAGGAAATTGTAAATTTCTATTGGTGGCCCTAAGCTTCCCACAAAAGCAAAGATCTCTCTTTTTCATACCAACCTCCTGCCAATATACATGGCAGTGAGGTGTGAAATAGCAGTCTCTGAAAAATTAAAAACTGGTATTATGCCAAGACTAGAGAGAGAGATGCATGGTGAATATAAGAAGATTTCCAAATAGAACTATTGAAGAACCTCAAAGAAGAATTAAAATAAAATATGGCATCAAAATGCATGATAGGGAGAGAAGATGAATGTCAGGAGAAAGCAAGGGAGGCTTCCAGTCCATTGAGTTGATCCTCTATGGTGAACTTCTGGGGAAACTTGGATAAACAATCATACAGAAAGGGCAGCCATACATAGATTTTAACTTCCAACAATGAAGGGAACTCTCAAATCAAGGAGATCACAGATCCACTTGAGTATCTATAAAAGGTCTTGATCTCTATTTGTACTGTGCTCTGAGGCAGACCTGAGGGCCTCAAGTGGTGCTCCAATGGAGGCAGGGATTGTTGCCTAAAAGATTAAACTTCGAATGGATTGCTAGAAAAATCAACCCTTGCAGATTTTTTTTTGTTTTAGTCTTTTCTTTTTTAACATGTACACTCAATTTGGTATGAAAATCTGTCTTTCACTACAGGAAAGTAAGGGGGAAGGGATTAAACAGGGAGGGGAATAACAGAAGGGAGGAAAAATGGGAAGAGGGGGTAATTAGAAGTAAATACTTTTGAGGAGGGACAAGGTCAAAAGACAGAATAGAATAAACAGTGAGGGTAGGATAGGATAGAAGGAAATAAAATTAGTCTTTCACATCATGACTCTTATGGAAGTGTTTTGCATGACTACACATGTATAACCTATATTGAATTGCATGCCTTCACAATCCTCTTGACAAAGAATTCAGAAGTCAAGTAACTGGTTGGGAAAATGCCCAGGTATACAGGTATCTCCTTTTATCCTTTCAGATGAGGAAGAACAATGTATACTGTCAGAGGAAGTCAATGCCTTCAGTACCTCCAAAATGAATATGAAATGGGCTCAGGCCATAGAAGAGCTTGAAAAGCAAGTCAGCAGCTTGCTAAAAGAGAACCAAAAAAAATGCTGAGGAAAATAACATCTTTAAAAATAGGCTAACTCAATTGGAAAAAGAGGTCCAAAAAGAAAATGAAGAGATGAAGACTTTAGAAAGCAGAATTAGTCTAATGGAAAAGAAGGTTCAAAAGCTCACTGAACAAAATAGTTCTTTAAAAATGAGAGCGGAATTCAGGGAAGCTAATGACTATACAATAAACCAAGAAGTTACAAAACAAAACCAAAAGATTGAAAAAAATAGAAGATAATGTGAAACATGTCATTGGAAAAACAACTGACCTAGAAAATAGATCCAGGAAAGACAATTGAAAAATTATGGGACTACCTGAAAGTCATGATCAGAAAAGAGTCATGATCAGATAATTCATGAAACTGTCAAGGAAAACTGCCCTGATATTCTAGAACTAGAGGGCAAAATAAATATTGAAAGAATCCACTGATCACATCCTGAAAGAGACTCAAAAAGAGAAACTCCTAGGAATACTGTGGCCAAATTTCAGAGTTCCCAGGTCAAGGAGAAAATATTGCAAGCAACTAGAAAGAAATAATTCAAGTATTGTGGATATACAATCAGGATAAGATAGGATCTGTCAAATTCTACATTAATGGATCAAAGGGCTTGGAATAGAATATTCCAGAAGTCTAAGGAACTGGGATTAAAATCAAGACTCACTTACCCAACAAAACTGAGTATAATACTTCAAGGGAAAAAGTGGTCATTCAATGATATAGAGGATTTTCAAGCATTCATGATGAAAAGACCAGAACTGAAGAGAAAATTTGACTTTCAAATACAAGAATCAAGAGAAGCATGAAAAGGTAAACAGGAAAGAAAAATCATAATAGACTTTTTAAAGCTGAACTGCTTACATTCCTACATGGAAAGATAATATTTGTAACTCTTGAAAGTTTTCTCAGTATTTGGGTAGGTGGAGGGATTACACATGCACACACACATACACACACACACACATGGACAGAGAATACAGGTTGAGTTGAATCAGAAGAGATTATATCCATAAAAAAATTAAATTAAATTAAGGGGTGAGAGAGGAACATATTGGGAGGAGAAAGGGAGAAATGGAATGGGGTAGACTATCACTCATAAAAGAGATAAGAAAAATATTGTTCAATGGAGGAGAAAAGGGAGGAGGTGAGAAAAGTGAAACTTATTCTCTTCACATATGGCTTAAGGAGGGAATAACGTACTCACTAAATTTGGTATGAAAATCCATCTTACACTACAGGAAAATAGGGGAGAAGGGGACAAGTGGAGTGAGGGGGATGATAGAAAGGAGGGCAAATGGGAGAAGGGAGTAACTAGAAGTAAACACTTTTGGGAAGGGACAAGGTCAAATGAAAGAATAGAAAAAAGGGGGGACATGGTAGGATGGAGGGCAATATAGTTAGTCTTACACAACATGACTATTATTATGGAAGTATTTTGCAAAATGACACATATATAACCTGTATTTAATTGCTTGCTCTCCCAGTGGGGATGCGGAGGGAGGAAGAGAGAGAAGTTGCAATTCCAAGTATTAGAAATGAATGCTAAGAATTTTATTGCATATAACTGGGAAATAAGAAATACAGGTAATGAGGAATGGAAATTTATCTTGCCCTACAAGAAAAGAGAGAAGATGAGGATAAGGGAAGGGTGGACTGTGATAGAAGGGAGGGCACATTGAGGGAAGGGGTAATCAGAATGCAAGGTGTTATGGGGGGAGGGAAGAGATGGGAAGAAAAATTGGAACTCAAAATTTTGTGGAAATGAATGTCAAAATTTAAAAATAAATAAATATATCTTTCTCTACAAAAAAAAAGATACTGTTATGTGAAAACAACAAAAAAAAAATCTTAAATACAAAATGAAAAAAGAATATTTCCATGTATACAGCAAAACATAAAAAGGGATTCAATAAAAAGCTATAAATTTTCATTTCAAGAAAACCTACATAATAAATACTACACATTGTTTTTAAAGCTACTTACTGTGCTTCCTTCTAGGTTTTCTTTTGCTCTTGGCTGTGTACTTTTTTTTTTCTCTTATTCCCCTCCTCCTACAATTAAACTCAAATATGTATGTATATATATATATATATATATATATATATATATATATATATATATATATATATATATATAATTTTATATATATATATACACACATATATATACACATCTGAAACATATACACCTATATATGTAAGTATATACATGTATATACATACATGTAAGATCATACTTATCATATACTGACTTACATATACATACTTGCCATACTTTAATATATCCCTGATGATTTTTTTAAAACTTATTTTCCATTTTCCCCAGTTTAATTAAACTGTTTTGCTCAACTTTGACATTGAAGTCTACTTTAATAAAACAACAGTTGAATCCAGCAGGAGGACTTCAAAGTAAGATGAGGACAGAAGCAATGATTAATAAGTAATCTCAGACTGCAAAGGAAAATTCAGTGATGTGATTGATGGTCTACCTGTGGAGAACACACCCTTTTTACATGACCTGTTATGCAGGACACTCATCATATTTGGGAACACCCTGTTGTCATTCAGTAATGGTAAACCAAACCAAACACACCTGGGAAACAGAGAAGAGCTAGGGGTGGGGGAGAGAAGTGGCTAGAAATCAACAGGTTCTGGGGAGCATGCAAATTTAAAGGCAAACAAAACAAAACTTCTGATGAATTCCTGAGTGCCATTAGAGCTGACTCATTAAAGCAAGACATTTAAAAGTGTACCAGAATGTTGTCCAGACCTGGCTCTACAGGCCTATTTTCTTTATCCTTGGCCCTGACTTGGTTAATAAAGGTATTTTAGGCAAGGTATTCATTTGTAAGCTTTCTCAGATGGAGCCCCAGTTCACAGGACTCAATTCTTCTCTACTCTGAGCTCCTGATACTACTACTCATTGAATGTTTAGGATAATACATTGCCTGGTGTTATTAGTTACCTTTTCCTGCCTCTTCTACTAGATTATAAGCTCCATGAGGTAAGAGGCCTATCTAATGAAATCAATCCAGGAAGAATTTATTAAACACCTATTATGTGCAAGAAGAGTGATTCCGGGAGCCGTACGGCATCTGGAGCAGTAATAGAAATGACTCCTTGCCCTCAATAAACTTGAATATGTCCCTTTATGTGCCATAGATCTTGGTGCATACTTGATATTCAATATATATAGAATTATACAATGTTAGAGCCAGGAGAACCTTTAGAACCTTTAGTCCAGGGGTTTTTAACCTGGGGTTTAAGGACAAATTTTAGGGGACTCATGAATATGCATGGGAAAAAATTATACCTTTATTTTCACTAATAACCTCTAATTGAAAATGAGCATTTCCTGCAATTTTTTGAAACATCATTCTAAGAAGGGATCCCTAGGTTTCACCAGACTGCCAATGGGGTTCATAACCCAAAAAAGGTTAAGATCCACCTGCATTATATCATGAAACCATACCATGCAGTCCTTCTGCAGGTCCTACTTGCCTTAATGAGAAATATGATAGCTGAAGTTTATTTGATTCCACTTTATATAATGGCTCTAGGCAAATCAATTTCTTTTTCTAGGCCTCAGTTTTCTCTTCTGTAAAGAACCCCCCTTTCCCATCCCAGTCCATCCCTGATAATCTCAGGTTAACAGCTCTAGAATTGTTGGGGCCACAGAAGCATCTCTAGTCCCTGCTTAGTACTTTGATATAGTGGACAATGAAATGAATTATGAATCAAGAGACTTGTCTGGGTTTGAATCAATACTCTACCACTGTCTTGTGAGAACCTAGGTTTCCACCTCTGTAAAAAGAGGGAGACTCTGCTAGAAGGATTTCTAGCTCTGAAGTTCTATGACTATATCCTGAGAACATATGAGAAGGAAAAGGACCTTTATTTGCAGTGACAGTTTGCCTTTTGGCTCTTGGAATCAGCAGCTGTCTGGAGATGCAACTTGCCACTAGGTGGATAGTAATGCCTGGTCTATGACTTCCAGATAGAGGGGTGGTCTATGACTTCCAGATAGAGAGGGAAGCAAATGACTTTCCCTCTCTTCCCCTCAGTTTCTTCTTCTGTAAAATGAGGAGCTCTGACTACAAGATCTCCAAGGTCACTCCCTTATTGACCAACTGCCACAAATAGGAAAATTGACTGACACAGGAGCTCTGGAAGCGTCAGCATCTCCCATGCCCCCAGTTCTACTTTCAACCCTGTCCTCATAGCCCTCATCTGGGAAAGCAACCTATGTGGAGAAAGAGCTAACCATCCCCATCAATTGACAACCAACTGCCATACATGGGGTAGGCAAGGCAGACTAGATGAAGCAGCAAGGCACTCTGGGTAAGAGAGAGGAGGCAGTATGTTCTAGGTAAGACACCACAACTACTACCATCTTGACTCCCACTTGCCCTCAGATGCTGATGGTATCAGCCCAAGACCCTGAGCCCAAGGGCCTTGGGAAGAGCAATGCTTTCATCCCAGTGCCCTCAGCACTGCCCTTAGGAAACATCTGCTATAGATACAGCTTGGCCACTGCTCCTATTGAAGCTACAGCTCAGCTACTGAAGACTTAGGAAAGAAACTTCTCTCCATCAAAGTCCTTGGCACTGTCAAGTGGTCAACCCTCAGAAACTGTCAGCAGAATTGACATTAACATCTGCTTGGCTACCATAGCCCAAGGACTATGGACTCTTTCCATCTGACTTTCTATGTGTGTCACTTCTCCCACTAGAATGTGAATTCCTTGTGAATTTCTCTCTTTTCTATTTGGATCCCTAGTGTTTAGCACAGCGCTTTGCACATAGCAAGCATTTAAACGCTTCATTCAATCATCATTCATTCATTCATTCATTCATCAGCTCTGACAGTCTATGTTCTATATTCTAACATTGCTTCCTAGAGATTCTTCTACTTCTGAGAGTCTACATTCTAACATTCAATGTCTTAAAGGTCCCTTCTAGCTCTGATAGCTATGTTTTAACAGTATATGTTCTAAGATTCACTCTAGCTCCAATAATCTATCAATCAATCACTTCATTAGATCCCTGTTATTTGTCAGGCAATGTGCTAAACCTTGGAGAAACAAATACAGAAGTGAAACAGCCCTGCCCTTAAGAAGACTACGTTTTAACAGAAGATACAATATGTGCATTATGTAAATATACACTTAATATATATATAAGGTAGTTGGGAGAGCTTGGCTGAGCAGTGGATAGAGTGCTGGCCTAGAATCAGGAGGACCCAGGTTCAAACGCAGCCTCAGACATTAGCCGTGTGATTCTGGGCAAACCACTTAACCCCATTTGCTTCAGTTTCCTCATCTGAAAAATGAGCTGGAGGAGGAACTGGCAAATCATTTCATTGTCTCTGCCAAGAAAATCCTAAATGGGTTCACAAAGAATTGGACACAACTACAAATGACCGAACAGCAACAGCTTGGGGAGAGGGATGCAGTAGCAGCTTGATTGATCAGAAAGACTTCATGTAGAAGGTGAGTCGAGCTAAATCTTTCATGAAACCAGGGACTCATTCTAGGACTCAGGGGTGAAGAAGAGCTACATTTTAGATATGATACTGGAATAGGGGGGTGGCAGCTGAGAAGCAGCAGAGCGGAGGTTGGATTGGAGTCAAGAAGATGTTTGAGTTAAAGAGTCCAAACAGGAGGCTATTGAAATTTTCTAGGCTAGAGGTCATTAGGGCTTGAAATAGGGTGGTAGCTGTGTGAGCAGAGACTAGGTGTACGCAAAAGATATGGAGACAGAAATAGAAAGATGGGGTAACCAATTAGATATATAGAATGAGGGAGCATGAGGAGTTAAGGATGACGCTGAGGTCACAATCCAGCATGATTAAGATGGTGGTGCCCTTAACAGTCACGTAGGAGTTCAAAAGAAAGATGGGTTATAGGGGAAGATAATGATTTTTATCTTGGATACATTGAGTTTGAGATACAGACAGAACATCCAGTTTGAAATGGTCAATATCAGTTTATGGTATTAGAGTTTTGAGAGTTCCTCAGACAACAAGGAGATCAAATTGGTTGATACTTAAGGAAATTAACTCTCACTATTCATTGGAAGGTCAAATACTGAAGCTGAAGCTTAAATACTTTGACCAATAATGAGAAGATGGGACTCATTAGAAAAGACCCTGATGTTGAGATAGACTGAAGGCAAAAGGAGAAGGGAAAGGCAGAGAATGAGATAGGTTGATAACGTCATGGAAGCAGCAAACACGAGCTTGGATAGACTTCGGGAGATAGTGGAGGATAGAAAACCTTCGGGTCCATGAAGTCATGAAGAGTCAGACACAACAGAACAACTGAACAACAACATACATTCATACATACATATCTACATACATATCTATGTGTATGCATATCTACACATCTAAATCTATATTTAAACATAGGCCTTGTTAGTCTTTTCTCAATTCTCATCCAAATATATTACATTATATCACATTATATTATATCATATCATATATTACATTATGCTGTC
>CM053770.1:322180014-322215851 GCA_028658325.1 Potorous gilbertii
CTTTTCTCAATTCTCATCCAAATATATTACATTATATCACATTATATTATATCATATCATATATTACATTATGCTGTCTTACATTAGTATAATACATTATAGTATATTATAACATAATATAATACAACACAATGTAATATTGTATTATATTGTGTTATATTATAGTATAGTATTGAATTATATTGTATTATTATTGTATACAATTATATTGTATTATTATATGATTATATTATATTTTATTATATAACATACCATAATATTATGTATGCGTATAAATGTGTATATATAAATGAATGAAAATTGAGAAAAAAACATCAAGTATGGTAATAGGAATATCATTGCTAATTTTGAAGAGAGGAGTTTCAATTGAGTGATGAGGCTGGAAGCCAAACTGTAAAAGATTTGGAAGAGATTGAAGGAAGAGAAGTGGAGGCAGTGAATACAGATGATTTTTTAAAGGAATTTGGCTGAGAGGAGGAGAGAAAAGGGAAAATTACTCTGGTCACAGTGTATGGGCTATGTTCAGGGATGGTAGGATCTACTGAGGGAATTTTTTTTAACTATGAGAGAGACTTGGGTGAGTTTGTAGGCATCAAGGAAGGAATCAGTAGATAAGGAGAGATTGAAGATGAGGGAAAATGGAAGGGGATAGGATCAAAGCCATATGTAGAAGAATTAGTCTCCAAGAGGAGAAGGGATGTTTCTTCATCAGAAACTGGTTATTCCAGGAGAAAATAATGAGGAATGATACAAAGGGAGTCAACAAAAGACCTCCCAGGCCTGTAAAGGGACCTGACATGAAACAGAGCCCGATCACCAAGTAAAAACATTTATTGCCTGAGAACATGCCTCTAGGGGAGAGAAGATCCTATAAGGAAGCAGGGAGGGAGAGAGTTCTCAAATACTCAAAGGGGAGTGGGAAAAGGTTGAAATGCTATAGTTTCTAGAGGCTTCTAGGAGGGGAGCAGGAATTAAGGGAGAGGACATCTGTAGACGCAATAAATCAGGCAGCAGGATGTTTAGAAAAAAACTCCCCAACAAGGTCTTGAGTCTGCTGCTTGTACTCAAGGTTGCCCTTGAGCTGCTCAGGCTGGTTCTGTGGTTTCTGGCAGCTACAGTCATCTCCAAATCCAGCTAGAGTTCACTTGCAAAGGATCACTGGCATGTTGAGCAGCTCTGAGCCTCAGAAAGCCTTTGAATTGGCTACTTGTTGTGTAATACCATTGTCCTGCTCGCCTGTGAAGGAGGGAAGTTCTAATATATGGTATAGTCATTACACAGCTCATATTAACTAGGGGTTGTGAAATGAAAGGGAGGAGGAAAGAGGGAACTGAAAGACAATGGCTTTGATTCTTTCAGTAAAGTGTGAGGGTTTCAGTTGGGAGTGAGTGCAGGAGACAGAGGTGCCATGAAAGACTTGAGAATAGAAGAGAAGAAAGTTTAAATTGGCTTTGTGGAGAGTGGGATAAAGAATCAATTAGGGGTATGTGAAAGGAGAACCTTGAAATTAGATAAAATAAATTTGTAATAGTTTCAGTCCTCTAGCTCAGTTCAACAGAACCCTTCAAGTCAGATGGAGGAACTAATCTAGGGTTAGGGTTGGTCAATGCAAAGGTGGCAACAGGACATAGGAACAAGAGATTGGAGAGTAAAGTTGAACTGGTTCACTAAAGGAGGAGAATATAGCCAGAGCAAGATAAGGCAAAATACTTTTCAAAATCCTGAGGGATAAAGGGACTAGAGGTCATAATGAAGACAAGGAACTGGTTTAGGAGGAATGAGGCCTAGGAAGCAAAGGAATGAAAGTAGTTTTTAATCAGATAAAAATATCTCAGAGGTTTTCATGATGAAAGTGTAACATTTGTGGCTGATGATATGGTCAAAGGTATACCAGCCATCCCTGCGTGTGGAGTGAAAGATTGAATTTTTGAGGTTGTATCAACAGGTATATTGAGGACAGAGATGGAGTGCAAATGGAGATTTTGAATTAGGAACTGAATGCAGAAAAGAAAGAGAAGGTTTTGGGTGGGGGAGGGGTGAGTGAGCAGATATTCGTTACTGGCATCTGGATTGGATGACAAACATGGCTAGACTGAACCTCAAAGGAAGAGAGGTTGTTGAATAATGGCAGTAAAGGGAGAGTACGAAAGTGACAGTGGAGACCAAGGTGTATTTCAACTCTACCTCTAGGACCAGTGAGTCAGGGAATATGAGAGAAGATGCAATTAGTACTGGAAAGAAGGGTAAAGGAGGATAAAGGGAGGCAGGTCTCAGTGAGTGCAGGATGGAAGTGTTCTGAAACACTATGTTTTAACATCCTTTTCAACTCTGACATTCTATGTTCTACATCCTCAAATTCTAGGTTCTAAGGTTCCATCTAGTTAACAGTCTATGGCCTATATTCTCATGTTCTGTGTTCTTACTAAGTTACTAACTTAGAATTCTCCTGATTCTTACATTGTATGTTCTATGTTCTCATGTTATGTTCTAAAGTCTCTGCCTGTCTATGTTCTAACATTCTATGTTCTAAGGTCCCTTCTATATTCTAACATTCTAAAGTTTCTTCTAGCTCTGACCTTCTAAGTTCTAAAGATTCTTCTAGCTCTGATATTCTATGGCTATGCTGTCCTTGAATATCACATTGAAACCCTGACTTTCAGCCAACAAAATTTCTCATAGTAGTTTAGTGGACTTTGTCAGTCACTATTGCGCAAGATAAACTGAAATGGTGAGAGTCAGGAAAGAAGTTGGCTAGTCATGGAAACCAGTTAGGAAGCATTTTCAACCATCTTGGAGTGTGAAATGGAAGGAGTGGGAACAGTAGGAAGGGTAAGGAATGAGATAAGCTCATTCTTTTAAGGAAGCGTTGGTGTGATGAGGTGGGCTTGGTCACCAAAACCTGTAATGCTAAAACTACTGAGGGAAAAGGGAAAAGACTCTCTCTGGAACCTTGAAAAGGATGAATTTAGAACAAACAAAAGACATCTGTGGTCTGATGGACAGAGCACTGGATAAGCTAGTGCAAGCCTTCACCATCTCATGCCTTGATTATTAGAATACTGCTGTATATCCTTCATTCTCAAAGAGGACCTTACTAACATCAGGACGGTGATGCCATGACATACAAGTGAATTAAGATTTAAGTGAGGGAAGGCTGTGCAAAGTCACCAGCCTCACTTTCTCCTCCAGAGCTTTCTGGATCCAGCGACCAGATATAGATCAGGACAGCTGGAGATGGCCCAGGATACAATGGGGGATCTCTGCCTTTTCAAGCTAAGGTCTTGAACAGGTCTCATTTTGACTTGAGGCAACACCTATTCAGTGATTAAGGCTTAATAAAAAATGAGGCAAAGAATGGTCTCTTTAAAAAAAAAAAAGTAGATCTGGGAGGGGAAGATCCTCAGGGATTCTGGCCAAAACACTGATTACTGCAAAAGCCTGCTGGTGGGTCAGCCTGCCTCTAATCTCCCCCAACTCCAATCCATCCTCCATTTAATCATAAAGTGATTTTCCTCAAACAAAGGCCTGATCATGTCATCCACCCTACTCAGTAAACTCCAGTGGCTCCCTATTGTCTCCAGGAGCAAATACAAGATGCTCTTCTTGGCATTCAAAGCCCCTTCCTATCTTTCCAGTTTTCTTACACCTTACTCCCCATGTATGCTTTGACATGCTGACATCCTGGCTGTTCCATGAACCAGACACTTCATCTCTTGGCTCCAGGTATTTTCTCTGGCTGCCTTTGAATATGCATCTTCTTCCTTCTCGTTTCTGACTACTGACTGCCCCCCCCCACTTCCTTTAAGAGCCAACTAAAGTCTCACCTCCTGCAGGAACTCTTTCCTAACCCCTCTTAATTCTAGTGCCTTCCTCTATTAATCGTCTCCTATTTATCCTGCGTATAGCTAGCATTATTGTATTTGTTGCATGTTGTCTCTCCCATTAGATTGTAAGCTCCTTGAGAAGAGGGTCTGGTTTTTGCCCCTTTTTCTATCCCCAGCACTTAGCACATAATAAATCCTTATTGTTTATAGATAATGTTTGTTGATAATGTTATTGACAAATGTTTATTGATTGATTAGCTGTCAGAAGACTGGTTTTACTACACTTAATGTGTGATTTTGAGCAAATTATTTCATTTCTCTGGGTCCCCAAAGGATTCCCCTTACCTTTTCAGCTCTATGTTCCACCTGTGAAAAACTCTACATCCAACATTAAGTAAACTTATGAACATCTCATCTTGTGACATGATACAAGCTGAAAAAGCTCACTAACTCCTGTCCTAAAGTTTAAACAGATTCCTAGATGACAGATCTGCCTTGTGTTACTAAAGAAGCTAGTGGTATTTAGGGACCATCCCTCATCTGTGAGGCTTGTGTCAGGGAGGACACCTGCATCCTCCTATCTCTTACCCCTGGGGGAGATGGGACTTTGGGTTGTAGGAGCTGACCTAGGCTGGAGTTTTGATAGGCTGATGTACTTAACTATGAGGCATCAGCCAAGAATGAGGGTCAGTTCCTTTCTTCTCATAGCAAACGCAGGCAAATAGCCAGACCCTGGCAAGCATTCTTGGAGAGGTATGTAGCAAGGAAGGCCCAACTCCCTCTGTACTCTGAACTCCACCCTCCACTGAGGAGAGACAGAGGCATGTCAGAGTTCCAAGACCTCTGACCTTGGAAACACCAGATTTAGGTTCTACCTTCTACCAGTTGAGAATTCTTGGGCAAAATGCCTATTCTTTTGAGCCTCAGTTCCATACTATAAACCAGATACCTCTAAGATCTCTACTGACTCTTACATATTTGTAAGTCTATGAGCCTCAGATTGGAAGGCATTTCAGCAATCAAACAAGAAAATCTGATTTCCCCTTCCTGACCTTGGTAGAGAGGGGAAGGTATTTGGAGATGGGGGTGAATAGCAGCCTTTAGTTTATTAAGTCTCTGTATTCCTGGACCATGTAGAAATGGAGGCAGCCATATTTCTCTACTTCTTCTGGGCAACCCAAGGGACTTGCGGTCCCTTTTTCAATTACTTTGCCATCTAAGTCCAAGAACAGTTCTCTCCCCTGGCCTACCATGGTTCAGAAATCACCTTATATACGGGCAGAGTTTTCCCTTAGGGTTTCCCCAAAGCATCTCTCCAACGTTTTTCCATCAATGCCACCCTACCATCCTGTAGTTGTTCAATTGTTTCAGTTATGTCTGACTCTTCATGACTCCGCTCATGTTTTCTTGGCACAGATACTAGAGTGGCTTGCCATTTCCTTCTCCAGCTCATTTTATAGATGAGGAAACTGAGGCAAACAATGTTGAGTGACTTGCCCATGGTCAAACAACTAATAAGTGTTAGAGGCCCGATTTGAATTCAAGAAAGTGAGTCTTCTTGACTCCAGGTACACCATTCTATCCACTGTGCCCTTACCCTCCTACCGAGGTCCAAATTCCTCCCCTTCAAGTCACTCTTTGGTATTCAGCCACAGAAGTAGGAACAATATCTCCAGAAGGCCCCAGTGAAAAGAACTTAGGAAGTAAAAAGGATCCAGGTAAGTTATAATAACTGTAATAAATTCCTCTCCCATGAACACATTGACAGAAATTAGGTTAAGTAGGTTCAATAGTCATAGAATGTTACATCTGGGAAAGACCTTAGACTTTATCTAGTCTGATCCTCTGACTCTCCCTATTTTACAGATGAGGAAACCGAGATGAAGAAAGGAGAATTCATTTGCCCTAGTGGAGTTAATGGAAGAGCCAGGATTAAAACCCAAATTTCCTGACCTGTGGCCAGTATTCTCCTCACTACATTACCTTCTTTGTCAGAAAGGAGGCAGTGGGGAAGGAGTGATACAGAGACTGAGACTACAAAGACCATAGAATCATCAAATGCCAGAGCTCAAAGGAAATTTGGAGATTATCTGGTCCATCTGTCTCCTGGTACAGATGTGGAAGCAGTCTCAAAAAGGCAACTGGGAGCAGGAAGGGAGCTAAGTCTAACCTCCTCCTGTTACAGGTAAGGAAAGTGGAAGTGACTTACCCAAGAGCACACAGCCAAGGTGTGAGAGGTGTGCTGGTTGTCACCTCATAAAGCAAAGGACAAAAGCTTGAGCAGAAGTCGGAGGATGGATGGAGAAGGGAAGAGCTAGAAACAGGAATTCTTAACTAGGAGGTCTTTTTTTAATATACTTTGAGAACTCCATTTTAAAATGATTGCTTTCCTTTGTAATACCATATATTTTAATCTATATATTTAAAAACATTATTTTGAGAAGGGGTTCATAGACTCCACCACATTGGCAAAAGGGGTCCATGACCCAAAAAGATTAGGAATTTCTGGTGTAAAATATGGGTGGTTGTCTAAATGGAAGGAGGGGCAACTCAGAAGTTCTGAGAAGGGAGACAGAATTTGGCCACTGAGAACCTAGAAGAGAAAGATGTCTCTGAAAGATGAGGGGCCAAAGACAAGTTTCTCTGTTCACCGGTTTGCCCAAAGCGAACTCTGTGGATGGGGCAGGGGTGAGGCAGGGCATGTATTCCAAAGGTCACTTTGTAAGCACAGAAAAGATGGTACATCTGTCTTTCTAACGTCATTCCCACACAAACAAGGACCTTCAGTAACATCATTCTGCAAGTGAAAGATGCCATTACCTCCCCTGCCATCACCTTGTATTAACTCCTCACCCTCCTTTCTAGATGCAACTCACTTTTCCTTACCACACCCACTATGTAAACTCAAAGGGAAAAACACAGCTGAGCAGGCAAAGCCTGATCCTTTGGTGTTGGGGGAGGGTGGTGTTCCTTGGGTATGTGAGAAATGCTTAGTTATCCCTGGGTGTCTTCTATGGTTCAGTCATATGCTTCTTTTGTTCTTGAGTCGTTTCAATTGTGTCTGACTCTTCATGACCCCATCTGGGTCTCCAGCTCATTTTACAGATAAGGAAACTGAGGCAGACAGGGTGAAGTGACTTTCCCAGGGTCACACAGCTAAGTCAGTGTCTGAGACCAGATTTGAACTCAGGAAAATGAGTCTTTCTGGTTCCAAATCCAGTGCTCTATCCACTGCACCACCTAGCTAGTCCAAATTCCTTTTCTTGCTTCCAAAATCTGCTCTAAACTCATCTCTTCCAAGAAGCCTTCCTTGATGAGATCCCTCCATGCTTCCTCTATGGCCTTAGTAAGTTTCTCCCCCATTGGACTGAAAGCTCCCCCAGGGCTAACACTGTACCTTCCCATCAGACATGAAATACCCTAAAGACAGAGATTATGTCTTCCAAATTAGATTGAAGACAAGGTCTAAAGCTCTGTCTTCCCCTGAATCTTCCCAAAAGGACCCAGGGAATAGTCATTACTGTACTTGACTTCTGGTGTGTGTGTGTGTGTGTGTGTGTGTGTGTGTGTGTGTGTGTGTGTGTGTGTGCTTTCCTTGTTCGCTCCTCTGGATTTTATTGCCCAGTCCTGCCCAGAGTCTGAAGGGTTACTTAAAAATGTGTGTTGCAGATTGGTTCTGGGATTATTAACGCATGCTGTAAAGCCCAGTGGGTGGTCCCTGGTGAGGCTGAGGCTCTATGCATGTGTGTTGTATCTCTGAAATTGAATGTATGGGAGCTATTGAATTACACTACTGCTCATTCAAGTACCTATGTGTTTGTGAATGTCTGTGCGAACATTTGCCAAATCCCAGCTCCTTATGGCACAGTGGATAGAGGGCAGGGCCTGGGGTTAGGAACACTTATCTTCTTAAGTTTTAAGCCTCAGATACCTACTAGCTGTGTGACCCTAGACAAGTCACTTACCCTTATTTGCCTCAATTTCCTCATGTGTAAATTGATATGGAGAAGGAAATGGCAAACCATTCCAGTATTTTTGCCAAGAAAACCGCAAATAGGGTCACAAAGAGTCAGACACTACTAAAAAAAGACTCAACAACAACAGCTAGTTATGTGACTCATAAGGGAGTCAACTTCTCTGAACCTCAGTTACCTTATCTGTAAAATGGGAGCAGTCATACTTTGACAATATACCTCATAGATCCCTTGTGAGGAAAGCACAAGGTAAATGTGAGTTGTGATGATGTTGATGAAGTTAGTATGAGTTTCTGTGTGTTGGAATATATTTATAGGAATGATAGTGTCTATGTGAGCTTGTGGATTTGGAGTCAGAGGGCCTGAGCCTGCTTACTGCTAGATTGAACTTTCAGAGAATCATTTCATTTCTCTGAATCTTAGCTTTGACATCTGTAAAATGAAGCAGTTGCATTAGATGGTCTCTTAAGGTCCCTTCCAGCCCTGACAGTTTACACTTTGCGTTCTAATGTTTCATGGTCTAAGATCCCTTCCAGCTTTCATATTCTGTGCCCTGTGATCCAAGGTTCCTTCCAGGAAGACGTTCTATGGCTCTATGGAGCATCTTTGTGCACGAGTGTCTTTCCGGTGTTTGTGGGGACGAGTGTACTCCTTTGGAATTTCTCAGTCCTTTTTCTACTCTCCAAGAGTTTTCTGTGACTCAGTTCTGTTTCCAAGTTTTGCTTTGTGCAAGTGTCTGTATGATTGTGTGAATGTGTGTGCATATGTGTGCGTGGGGGTGGGGGTTATGCGCTGACTGGGTCCTACTCCCAGTGAGTCCCCCTTGGCCCAGCCAGTCTCTCTCCCCTCCCCTTCCTGGCCTCTCTGGTTTCAGCCACCATCCTAAAGAAAACAACTCTGAGTCTGCAGCAGGAAATCACTATTTGGGCTTCAGAGGTGCCTCTTCCTGAGGCTGAGTTCTAAGCAAAGGCCTGCCCCCACCTCACAATTCCTCTCTGAGCCTTAGGCCTGGGGCTAGGGTCCCAGTGACCTCCTTGATGACCCCCAAGTGGACCTGAAGGTCACTTATCTGCTTGAAGAGCAGACCCTTCAGTCCCTATGCCCATCAGGCTCCTAGAGATGGGGGAACCACAGTTTTAGCTGTGAGGACTGCAAGGAAAGTGGGAGGGGGAGATCAACCTCAGAAGCCCTTTGATACCACTGCCCTTATAGGCAGCTAGGCGGTGCACTGATAGAATGAGGAGTCTGAAATCAGGAAGATCTGAAACCAAGTCTGAACACAGATCCTTACTAACTGTGGGAATGGGCAAGTCATAGTATGTGGTGAAGTTGAATGAATATTCGGGCAGGAGTTAGGAGATGTGGCTTCAGGTCCTCATTCTGTCAGTAACTGGCTACATGACCACAGGGAGTCCTGTCTAGACCTCAGTGACCTCATGTGTATTTTGTTGTTTGGTCGTCTCAGTCAAATCCAACTCTCCCTGACCCCAATTGAGGTTTTCTTGGCAAAGATTCTGGAGTGGTTTGCTATTTCCTTCTCTAGCTCATTTTACAGATGAGGAAACTGAGGCAAACAGGGTGAAGTGATTTGCCCAGGGTCCCAAAGGTGCTAAGTGTCTAAGATTAGATTTGAACTCAGGTCCTCCTGACTCCAGGCCCAGCACTCTATGCACTGCACCACCTAGACATCCATCTCATCTATAAAACCAGGCCATTGGTCTAGATTAAGGGTTCTAAACATGTGGTCTGTGCTCTTGATTTGTAAAATATTGGTAACTATGTGACAATATAATTGGTTTTAGCACTGAAAAACATTCTGAAAAGGGGTCTTTAGACTTCATCAGGTTGCCAAAGGACACAAAGAATGGTTGTGTCCCTGGTCTAGAGGCTCATTCTGGCTCTAGGATTCTGTGTTTGACTCTGGAGGCTGAAAATTTTTTCTGTGAGATTTGAGAAGACTGGATATTCTTTTCTCTAACATTATATCCCCTCTCAGTTTTATTCTCATCCCTCCCATGTCTCCCCTGCATGATGTCTCTTTACAGATTGAATAGACCCCCCTCCCCCCACTCACTCATCTAAATATCTATTCACTCATTCAATCAATGCATGAAGTCTTCATTGTATGAAGCACTATGCTAGCATAGAGGATACATCCATGAATTTGGCACAGGCCCTGCTCTCAAGGTGCATACAATCCAATAAGGAGGGAAAGATATGTGCAAATATCTATGATCCAAGGGAAACTTAGATAAGGGGAGGCAGCATGGAATAGTCGGGGAGAAAAAAAAACAGACTCTGGACCCATCAGAAGAACTTGATACAAATCCCATGTCTGATACTAGCTGTGTGACATTGGGCAGCTCACTTAATCTCAGTTTCCTCATCTGTAAAATGAGTGCATCAGACTTCGTGTCCTCTAAGCTCCAAATATATGATCCTAAGTCACTTAAACTTCAGTTTCCTCACCTGTAAAATGAGGAGGTTGAAGTAGCTAGCCTCTGAGATATCTTCCACCTCTCAATGGAGGTTTCAACAGACTGTGAGTACAGGTGCTGTCTTTTACCTTTGTATTCCCAGAACTTACAGCATGATTGGCACATAGTTAATGCTTGATGTTTACTCATTGACTGAGAATGATCTTACACTTTTATAGCAGGCGAAGTGTTATTGACAAACAGGAGAGAGAGATCACTTGGGGAAAGTTTGGCAGATAGGACAGGGGGAGTAATCATGAAACGTTTCGTGACTAGAAAAGGAAAGCTTCTGATAGAGATAAGACATCTAATCCCCTATGAGGGTTGGCTTCAGCAAATAGGGATCAGAGACAGTAGAATGAGAAAAACGAAAACAGTCTAGTTTGACTGAAGCACAGAACACATGAAAGAAAGTAGTGCATCAGATTATGGGGGGCCTTGAATGCCAAAAATAAGAATCGTCACTTTATTCAGTAGGCATATGAAGCCACTGCCAGGTTTTGAGTAAAGGAATGATGTGACCAGAACCGCAGAATCTTCCCAATGTTTGTGGTGGTGGCAGCATCATGAGGGATGGATTTGGAAGGGCACACCAGTTTGGAAACCCTGATTGGTGAGGGAAGAAGAGAAAGGAATATGCATTTTTATGGGGTCTATGTTGTTCCAAGCACTGTGCTAAGTACTTCTTACAAATGTTATCATATTTGACCCTCACTACAACCCTGGGAGATAGAAGGTGTTAATATCCCCATTTCACAGTTGGGGAAACTGAGGCAGATAGAGATTAAGTCACTTTTCTATGATCATCCAGCTAGGAAGTGTCTGAGGCTGCATTTGAACTCAGGGCTTCCTTATTCCAAGTCAAGTGCTCTAACCACTGTACAACCATCCACCCTTAAGCCAGACTAGTCTAGGTAAAAAGAGATGAATGTAAACTCTTTGAAGTTTGGTTTCTTTTGGTACCCCAGGGTCTACCTTAGTGCTTTGCACATGATCAGAACTTACAAAAATTTTTTCATTTTAATTTAGTTGAAAAAGGGACTGGACTGAAGTGGTCAGTGGGAGTTGAGATAAGTCAGAAGAGTAAGACCTGGTTCAATCCTAACTCTTAAAGTGTGAAGCCTTCTCTGTTTATCTTTGTTCACACTGATTCCTGCCTTACCTGAGCTTCCGCATCACCAGAATCATTTTAAGGTTTATGTTATCGTTAATTATTTCTTATGTTACTCTCGTCTCTTGAGTTACATTATAAGCCACTTGAGGGAGTCCTTATTTTTGCTTCTCTGAATCCCTTCTCCCCTTCTCCCCTCTCCTGCTCTCCCCACAGGGCCTAACTCAGTGTTAAACAGAGAGTCAGTGATGGTCGCTTTTGGGAAATTGGTCTTCCTTCCTCAGCTTTCTCTTTTCCAGGGTGAACAATTCCTCTTCTTTTTACTTTTGTCAGAGCTAACTCACCTACCAGGCCCTGGTTATCACTCAGGAGGCAGGCCCTTCTGGGTTCGGGCGAGGGACTCTGTCCAGCGTGGACCTCTCTCCATCAGTAAAAAAGATCCCCTCCCCAGCACTTGGAGGTGATCTTCTAAAAAGGCAGAGGGGGGATATTTTTCAGAATTTCCACTCCCAAATATGCCATTCTACTCAGCCCTCTTCCTCCCAGATCCCAACCCCAGTCAGAGATACGGGCTGGTTAGGTTGCCAGTCAAGGGTCTTAGAGATGGTGCCAAGGCAGGGGTCAGCCACGTCCCTAGGCACCATTCCCCTGTTGGTATGGAATTGCTTCTTGCCTTGGAAGAAGGCATCCTAGGAAATGGGCTCTGAAAAGTTGGAGTCAGCAGGAGATTAATTAATTGAAACCCAACACATCTGTTGTTAATTAATTTCCATGCCAGGGGTTAACTCCTTCCTCCCAGACCCCTGAATGTCTTCTGCAGCCAGGCCCATTCAGAACTATTACTTTTTGTGGGAGAAGGGAAAGGGACTATGTTCATCCAGTCCTCTGGTCTCGCATAGCCATCCCTATGAGAATGATACAGAATTGGATCGCAGCGTTAGGGGCTCTAAGAAATAGGCCATCTCATCTGTTTCGCAAATAGAGATTCCTGGTCTTGGAGTCAGAAAACCTAGACTGGGTTCTAGCTCTGTAGACTGGGTTTTAGCTCTGTGATACTGGGCAAGACTTAGTTTCCTCAACTGTAAAATAAGGATTTGGGTTTCATGATGTCTCATGCCCCTTCTAGCTCCACAGATCTGGCTCTAGAATGATACATTGGGGAAATGTGAAACAGCAAAGATATTTATTTACAGCAACTAATAGGCCTTCCCCTCCCTACCATTCCCCTCCCACCACCCATTCCAGTCTCTTCCATGTGGTTCCCCACTCCCTTCCCCCTTTTCCACTGTATTCTCTCTACACATACCCAATCTCTAGGCATTATTCTCTCCCTAGGTCATTATTCAGGTTAGCATCCTAGGAAAGCCCAGGAGAGGGGAAAGAGAAAAAAGGGGAAGAGGGATGGGCATGAGTACCCCAATTGAAGTGTCTTTTTTTTTCTTCACATTTAGCTGCCCCAGAAGCTGGGATAGAGTCAGAGAGAGTCTGGGGCTAGGGGTGGTGAGAGGTAGAGAAATTCAGGACTCTTTCTCTTTGTCCCTTTTTTCTTTTCCACCATCTTCAATCCAGGTAGATCCAGCTCACATTCGAGGGAGCCCCACCCAACCCCCCAGTTCCTTAAGCCCAAGATTACTGGTAGCTGGCAGGGTCCCAAGGCTCCTCTCCCTTGACTTTCACAGTATACTGAAGCCTGGTCCTGAGGACTCCAACACAGGAAGCCAGGTCTTGGCCTACCTCCAAGGTATGGTCCTTTCTAGAATTTCTCCTCAGTTATGTTGGTGCAGGGGCAGAGGACAGGACCCTAAAATTTTAGACTAATAAATACTTATTGATTGATTCACTAATTATCTGGGACCTCTCGGTCTCTAAGTCTGTCACCACATGGGATTCTCCCACATCAGATTTCCATACTTAGTCCAGGGTGCTGGGGGTTGAGGAGGAAGGGGTGAGCCAAAGGGAATGGCCACCTTGTATCTCTTTCCTCCACTGGCTCTAAACTGGTGTTATCTCTGCTCACCATGCCAATCTGGAGTTCAAAACAGCCCCAATTGAATCCTTGACAAGGAGGCAGCCTGATTTGTAGTGGGGAGAGTGGGGGGAGTGGCAGTTTGGGCTGGGAGCCACCCCTTCCCCCAGTCTCCTCTCTCCCTAGCACATCTCCTGGGGCCAGGGGCTAAGAGGAGAAGCAAAGCCCACAGCACTCCATGCAGATCTCCAGGCAGTCAGCCGACTCGCAGCAGGCATCAATGATCCCGCAGTCCATGTCACAGGGCAGGTCACAGTCGGCACATTCCCCTGACCCTCCACAGCAGCAGCAGCAGATGCAGGAGTCCTCAGAGCATGAGCCGCAGGTGGCACAGTCCAAAACAATGTTGCACAGCGTTAAGAACTCGCAGAACAGGCAGGAGAGAATGCAGTGTACACAGCAGTCTGGTGAGATCAGGAAACAAAAGAGTGAGAAGGAAATGGAAATAGAGGAAGGAAGGGGAAAATCAAGATGCTAGAACCTAAAACCCTGGGCACATGGTTTCAAAGACCTTCTAACTTATCTAATCTAACCCCCCATTCTACAGATGAGAAAACTGAGGCCCAGAGAAACAAGGTCATTTACCCAAAGTCACACACATAGCACATGGCAGGGCTGGGATTTAAACCCAGATCCTCTGACTCAAGGATTGGCGAGGTGATAGGGTGGATAGGATGCTGGGCCTGGAGTCAGGAAGAATCATCTTCCTGAGTTTAAGTCTGGCCTCAAACGCTTACTAGCTGTGTGACCCTGGTCAAGCCACTTAAGCCTGTTTGCCTCAGTTTCCTCATCTATAAAATGAGCTAAAGAAGGAAATGGCAAACCATTCCAGTATCTCTGCCTAGAAGACCCCAAACAGGGTCTAGAAAAGTCAGGCACAACCAAACAACAACAACCTCTCGCTCAAAATCCAACTGTCTTTCCCCCTGTATCATTCTGCTTCCCAATTCTAGACTCAGAGATCATTAGAGTTGGAAGGGACCTCAGGAGCCAGCTAGTCTAACTTTCATTTTATAGGAAGCTGATGCCCAGAGAGGGGAGGTGGTTTGCATAAAGCCACACAGTGGGTCAGTTAGTAAAGCCAGGAGCAAAAACCTCGGGCTTCCTTGGCAGAGCAATAGCTAGTAATTTTGGGAAGCAGACTAAAGTTTCAAACAACACAGCTGGCGTAAACAGCACAAAACGTGTCCTTGAATCAACTTTTAAAAACTAAGTTGATTGAGGAAAGAGAAACTCTAGAAGCTCTGTAGAGGAGGCTTTTTCCGGAGTGAGGGGCGTAAGCTGGGGCTGATTCCAAGTTCACTTTGGTTTTAAGCAGGACACCTGGGTAGGGAATTATCATGTATTGACTTCCTATTTTAATTTGTTGTTCTTACTAATTTGGTGACACAGGTAGATAGAAGTTAGTTGAAAGGGCTATCAGGACCCTTTAAATTTTGGTGCCCTAGTAGAAAGCCCCAATCACCTCACCCTAGTTCCAGCTTAGCATCTGATTCCTGGCTCAATGCTCTTTTTCACTACATTGGGCTAGATCTTTATCAGAATAGCTGCTAGATTTCTGCACTTGAGAGAGCTGACTGTTCAAAGGAGTCCAATGAAGAATACTCCTATAAAGCGAATGACCGATTTTTTTCTGATTTCTCTGAAGTTCAGCTGCACTTTCAGTCTGCTATGGGGTCACACATTTAGCACTTAATTCCTTACTTCTATGTATTCTCTTCTTTCCCCATTTGTGTGACTCAGTTGGGGGGTGGAGATAAGCATTTATATAGCATCTATTATGTGCAGTTATTGTGCTAAGCACTTTACAAATATTATCTCATTTGACCCTATTAACAACCCTGCAAGACTGAGTGCTATTATTGTTTCCATTTTACATTTGAAGAAACTGACAGAGGCAGAAGTGAAATGACCTGTCCAGGGTCACACAGCTAGTAGTAGTAAAAATGAGAAGAAGATTTATATAGCACTTAGTATGTATCACCCAGTGTGCTAAGTACTTGACATTATCACTTCATTTGATCCTCACCATAACCGTGGGAGGTTAGAGGTGCTGGCATTATCCCCATTTTACAGGTGAGAAAACAGACAGGCAGAGGTTAAGTGACTTGCTCAGGGTCACAGAGTTAGTATCTAAGGTCAAATTTGAACTTGGGTCTTCCTGACTCTAGGCCCATTGTTCTATCCACTGAGACACCAACTGCCTCAAGGGCAGGGAAGCAAATCTTCCATTTTTCCCAGAACCTTCACAGGACTGGGCACAAAATTAAATGTTGGTTTACTGATTCCATATTTCCAATTGGCTTTAAGTGGAGTATACCAATAAGAAGAAAGTGACAGGATCATACGGTCAGAGATATTAAGCCAGAAGGAACCTCAGATATTATTGTCCAACCCCCTCATTTTACATTATATATACGTATATATACATATGTATGTGTGTGTGTGTGTGTGTGTGTGTGTGTGTGTGTGTGTGATATATATATATATATATATATATATATATATATTCATATAAGGACACTGAAACCCAAGGAGGTTAAGAGACTCTCCCAAGGTCATAGGGGTGGTAAATAACAAAGCTATATTTGAACTCAAATACTTACTATGAGGGGCAGAGATAAAGTACCAGGACTGACATCAGAAAGATTCATTTTCCCTGAGTTCAAATTCAGCCTCAGACACTTACTAGCTGTGTGACCCTGGGCAAGTCCCATAACCCTGTTTGCCTCCCTTTCATCAAATGGAAAACGAGCTGGAGAAGGACATGGCAAACCACTCCAGTATCTTTGCCAAGACAACCCCAAACAGGGTCATGACTAAAAACATGACTGAAAACAACTGAACAATGACAAAACTTTATTACGATTCCAAATTCAATTCTCATTATGGTGTATAATATTTAAAGCTGAAAAGGGCTGTAGATAATATTGAGTAAAACCTCACCCTCCCATGTTTACAGAGGATGCTACTGAAGATCAGAGAGGGCACATGACTTGTCCAGAGTCACACAGTAAAGACCGAATTCAAACCAGATCTACAAATCCACTACTCTTTTCCTTATGCTTTACTGCATCTTTACCTATTCCTGGTGGCCCTGTTATACTATAATGACAGTAGGGGAAGTGGGGGGATGGGCACCCTTCCCTAGCACCCAGTTTCAGGCAACTGAATATTAAGCTTTACCTTTTGGAGTAAGACCTTTTCTTACCTTCCTGAGCCTCAATGGGGATCTGGGAAGCTGATGACTTCGTGCTACCTTTGCTCTTCTTGCTGCCCTGGCTGGCGAATGATGAGTGTGGCTGCAGCTTCCGGTGGGCTTTGGAACCACCCAGTGTGCCATTCCCTGACCTCTTGGGGCCTCCGGCTTCCAGGGAATGGCCAGCACCATTGGGCAATAACAGGGTAAAGCTGGAAGGCCCAGGAAGTCCCGTTGGGGTGGGAAGCCCCTGAGGCTGACCTGGGAAGAGAAGGAAAAAGGGAAGGGGCTAGGGAGCCTCCAGGAGCCCCCATGGGCCCAGGATGCCAGGTTAGTCCCTAGGAAGGTCTTCTTAGGTCATAGGTTCATAATATCATAGATGCCTGGAATATCAGAGCTTGGGTGGATCTTAGGATATAGAATGTTCAAACAGAACCTTGGAACACAGAATGTTGACAAAGAACACAATGTCAGAGTTGGAAGGGACCTTGGAACACAGACTGTTAGAACCCAAAACACAGCATGTGAGAACTTAGATGGACCTTAGGATAGAGAATATTTAAATAGAATATTATAACTGCAAAGAACCTTAGAACACAGAATGTTTAAACCCAGAAAGTTAGCTTGGAAAAGGAACTTAGAACACAAAACACAGAATGTCTGAGATTGGAGGGACCTTTAAACATAAAGAATGTTTAAAAACAGAACATAAAACACAGAACATTTGTAGTCAAAATGGCTCATTTTATAGAGGAGAAACACGAAGCTCACAGAGGGAAAGTGACTGACCCCAAATCACAGGGTCTGAACCATTATGACCCAAGTCTCTTCTCTGGTCTAGTGCTTTTTGAACTAGGCCAAACTGCCTCATTCCCCGGGAGGACTAGGGCTATTTGGGAGGGAGGAGATAAGATAATCCACCCCAGTAACTTTAAGTATTGTGTATTTGGAAAGCATACTGACCCTCCCAGACCGCCTCCCAGAGATTCACACTCATTTCTCTGGACCATAGCTGCCCTGTCCTATTCAGAGAGCTAGGGAAAAGTTCTCAGTTCTCAGTTCTTAGAGGACAGTGGGGAGGAATAGGCAGGGAAACAGTTAACTGGCAGCTCCTCCCAGCCCCCAAGCCCCAGTCATTTTTGCCCTTCACGTGATTGGGGAGGGGGGGATGTTATTGGAAACATCTGTTTGGAGAGGAATGTCCTTCCCACCTTCTCTTCTCCAGCCTGTCCCTAGAACCTAGGGCAGGGGTGGAGAACCTAGGGCAGGGGTGGAGAACCTGCAACCTCAAGGCCATTTGTGAGCCTCTAGGTCCTCAAGAGTGGCCCTTTGATTCCAATTTTCACAGAACAAATCTCTATAATAAAAGGATTTGTTTTGCAAAGCTTGGACTCAGTCAAAAGCCTTTACCCGGGGACCTAGAAGGCCCCATGTGCACTCAAAGTTGTAAGTTCCTCATCCGTGACCTAGAAGTGCCTCCATTCTCTCTCTCTCTCTCTCCCTCCCCCTTCCTTCCTCCCTCCCTCTCCCTCCCAAGCCCAACACCAGAGCCCTTAGGCCACAGCATTTTTGATGGAAGGGAGCTTAGAGGGAAACAAAAGAAAGGAGTCCACTGAATTTAGGAACTATCTGGTTAACTTTCAGATGGAGGGACTACATTCACTGTCCATGTTGCAGCGCCTGGTTCAGCTCTGGAGGTGCGCTGAACCACTAACCCACCTTCCAGCCTGTTCCTTGACCCTCTACCATCCCACCCCACCCTCACGACACCTTCACTTCCCTTAAGGTAAGGGAGCCACTGATGTTGTGGTTAGGTGCTGGAGCCTGCTCAGGGCTCCCAGATCTCTGCTTGCAAAGGCTTCCTTCTCCCAAGGCAACAACCCCCTTCCCCTCCAGTCACTTAGGAATTTGGGAACCTGGAAAGTTGTCCTGCCTGAAGACCAGGTGCTTGCTGCTTAGCTAGCTCCCCAACACACCCTGTTCTAGAACTCTTTGTTGAAGCCTGTGTTCCTTGTAACTTGGAATTGGGGCTAAACAGGAGAGGTGGGGACCAAGGGGAGGAGTGCAGGGAGCTACATTCCAATATAGGAGACTGAGAGGTAGCAGTGGTGGTCCAAGAGATTAAGAGATGAGGCAGAGAATAAGGGAAAGGGAGCTAAGGAATGCTAATATGGGTACTATAGACCAGACATTAGGGGACAGAAGACTGAGAACTGCCCATAGGAAACTCTGAAGGGATAACAGATAGATGGGAATACAGAAGAGGCTTGAGGCCTTGGGGGAGGGGAAGAGGAAAAGAAAGGAACCTGGGAAACAGAAGCATGATAGAGATGAGGACCCCAAAACAGAGACAACAGGACCGAAATTGAGGGAGATGAAGCTAGAAGCCAAAGGGCTGGTAGACACTGGAGGGAAAAGGTACTTTATGGAGACAGGCTTCATGCTGGGTGTTCTTTTAGGAGCTGCTTCAGATTATATACATATACATATATAGACACATATATTTATGTGTCTATATATGTATATACATACAGACATATAAATTGAGGGGGGTTCTACATCAGAAGTTCTCAGCCCTGTTCAGGACCCTTGTCCTTCTATCATCCACCATGGTGGGAACAGTTACTGCCCATAGTTCTTGAGGGTTCTCCCATCTCCCCTACCCTGCCTCCCACACCACAAATCCCCTTCTTAGAACCAAATATGTATGTGGCCAGGGCTTGGGTGGGAGGAGATGAGGCTGTGGGAAGTAGACACAGAGGCTGCCTATGCTTTTGGAGGTGGGGATGGGGGACAGAGAGCTGAGTCACAAAGCAAACACCATAAGCCACTAGACACAAGGGGCATCTGTCTAATTCTGACCCCATGCTACCCTCCCCATATGCCCAGAAATTTGACCTCTTTCTCCCTTACATCCATGGTTCACATTTGGAAGGGAGCAGGGAGAGAGGGAGATAAAATCCCGATTCCCAGAATGCAAAGCATAGTCCTGGATGTCCTGACCAAGCCCTCTACCCTCTCCCACCCTCAGTCCCAGGTAAAGTGTTGTCTCTAACCCTTGCCTATCAGGTTCATGGGCTAGGTTCAGAATCTTGGAGGGATAGGAATGTTCCCTTTTCTCCCCCTTCTTTTATCCCTCCTTATGACCCCTCAGAATAGAAGGGCAGGGTTTCACTGCTCCTTTATCCCCTAGTTCACTTACAAAGGGAAAGGTTTTAGTATATAGTTATATCTATTTATGTATATGTGAATGTATGCACCGATGTATAAATAGAGCTGTAAATACAGTTTTAGAATAGACTTGTGATTTCATTCATATAGAGAATGCTTCTCTGTACCAGAAAGATTGCCACCTGCTCTGCAATTTATAGTCTTAGAAAACTGTGTCTCAGGCAATGTCTAGGGCACTGAGAAGCTAAGCAACATGCCCAGGGCCATGCAAGCTCTAACTATGTAAGCATGCATGCTCACACACATTTTTGTGAAATATTTGTGTACGTGTGTTGGGGAGGGGTGATCTCCCCAGATAGTCTTTTTAGCTTTTTGAAGGCATATACTGTTTCCTGTTTCTTGGATATTCCCCCACTGTGACTAGCACTGTGTTATACACAGGAGAGGCATCCCATACAAATCTGTTAAATTGCTTTGCATCCCTCCCTCCCTCTAGACTTACATGTCACAGCTTCTGGAGGGATGGCAGGTTCAGTGCTTTCCGGGGCCTGGGGGGGCCCTGGCCCATTACCCTGAGGCATAGAGGGAGCCTCTTCCTTTAGGAGGGTCTCTTCCAGTGCTGCCTCTGAAAAGTGGGGGGATGGTGCTACCTCCAGTTCGGGCAGGAGAGACAGAGATGAGGATTTGTCTTGGGCTGAGGAGAGAACAGATAACTCAGAAACATTTTCCAGGGGTCCCCAGGAGGCAGTGCATATTTGCATCTCCCTTGAGGCCCCCTTGACCATGGTTGCCTTAGGGTCCTCATGCTACCATCCTTCCCACTGTTCTCCACCCATCCCTGCCCTGCCCGCCAGCAGTACCAGCCTCAAAATAGAATGTTCCCAAACCACATTGTGTGTGTTATGTGGAGGGGGTGAGGACTGTGGCCTAGAGGAGGGGCTGTAGTTATACAGCACAAAGACAGAAGATAGTTCCAGAGTGAAGAAGCAAAAACAGAGTGAAAGGAGAGACTCCAGTGAGGACAGCATGAGCCCTGGCCAGAGAGGAAGGAGAACCAGGTTCTAATTCTAGTTCTTCTGCTTACTGGGTATATGAACTTGGGCAAAATGACCTCCCAAAGCCTCTGTTTCCTTATCTGCAAAATGAAATAGAGGATCAGACAGACCCAACAATTCAGAAGAGACAGTGAGACACAGAGAGCCTCTAAGACAGACACACAGCAGTACTTAACCTGGGGTCCATAAATTTGACTTTTAAAATATATATACATATACATATATATATATATATGTATATATATTTCTAACTATCTCACCATGATTGTTGTCTTTTGTACACCTATGTATTTTGCTTTATGCATTTTAAAAACTATTCTGAGGAGTCCCCTAGGTCTCACCAGCCTGCCAAAGGGGTCCAAGACATAAGTAAGGGGCTGAGTGCCCATGACCAAGAAGATCTCTTCTCTTTGTTTCTTGCTCTGAGTCTGTCTGAGATAGAAACAGTTATAAAGGAAGGAGGGAGGAAGAGACAAAAATGAAAATGAAGAAAGGACATAGATAGACAAAGAAAGAGAATAACAGACACAATAACAAAGAAATAGACAGGGAGGTGTAGAGAGAAAAGGCAGGGGGAGAAAGGAATAATCATTTATTAAAAATTTGCTGTGTCAGGCACTGTGCCCAGTGATTTACAAATATTATCTCTTTTGAGAATGTCAGAGAGAGAGAGGATGAGAGACAGATACTACCTGTGTGACCTTTGTCAAGTCACTGAATTTCCCTGGGTCTCAGTCTCATCATTTATTTTTAAAGAGAGGTTTAGGATTAAATGGCCTCTAGGGTCTGTTGCAGCACTAGGTCTATGACCCTGTGGTTCATTCCTTAAGACAGATCACTGAATGAGTATTCAGACAAACTGAGACCTGAGAAAGATCTTAGCTTAAAAAGGGCCAAGGTCTCCCATGGCGACTGGGACCATCACATGTCCTCCTAACCTATGTCTTGCCACTGGACTCCAGTGACTCCAGAGGAGAAAGTGAGGCTGATGGCTGCACAGCTCTGCCTCACTTAAATCCAATTCACTCACAAGTTAAGGCATCACCCTCATGATGTCACTGATCCTCTTCCAGAAGGAAGGACAAACAACAATGAGATAGAGAGATAAAGACAGAGTGCAGAAAGGAAAATAAGAGCAGGAGACACAATGGAGGGAAAAATCAGAGAAGAGAGATAGAGATAGCAAAAGTCAGAGGAGAAAGGGAGTGAGACAAAAGGGAGAGACAAAGAGCGAGAGGGCTTGCAGAGCTGCCATCTATAATTATAGAGAATGACCCTCTGTACAGTGGGCGGAAGTGGGAGAAACAGAGCCACCCTCAATCCCACAATTACAGTGACTGGGGCAGAGATCCTTGGAGTGAAACCAGCCTGGAAGGCTGGGGAGAAAAAGGGAATGATTCCCCACCCCCAGGCATGAGAAAGGCTTCTGAGTGGGGATCAAAAGAAGAGGGACGGGGCTCTCAGAAAAGTCACCGGGACAAAGGGTCACCACAAGCAGCAAGAATGGAATGGAGCAGCCTGGGTCCCACCAAAGCAAATCACAGCCTCCGAAAATAAGGCATCTCAAAGGGAGCTCTGGAGAAAATCTCCATTTCTGTCATGGCAGAAGGGAAAGATGCACCAAAGCACAGGTTCAGACAGACCCATAGGACAGCTCATGGGAGACAGAATGAGACACAAAGGCTCTAGGATTAAAAGACAGACCAAGACAGGCAGACGTTGAGTCAGGGATAGAAACTAAATCAGAGCAGGCCAATGGGGCTCACATACTGTGCCTACCTACCTCTGACTAGCCTCCAAGTGCCCAGAAAAACAGGCAATTAGAGAAATGGAGGAGGGAGATGGGATCAGGCTACCAGACCCTGGGAATAAAAATCTGCCCCAGCAAGAGAGAACAAGTTTCACTGAGGCTTGGTGTTCCTTACCTGGGAGCAGTTCCTATTGTGGTCTGAAGGGCTCCTGAGGGGCCCCTGATTTTCACTGATCCCTGGGGTGTCCCTAGCCTGAATAAATGCTCCAATGGCCAGTGGAGGGGGAGGTAGTGTTTAGAGCTCATAGCAAGGCAGGTACAGGCTTGACATACTCATACCTGACTAAAGCAAATGACAGTCCTGCCCTGAGATTTGAGAGTCAGGCTGAAGAAGTAGGGTGGGACCTCTGAGATGGCCAGGTCCCTCTGGGCTGAGAGTGAGCCCACTGGATCTGGACCTTGCTGCTGGAGCTTAATTTTCTTCTCCTTGGCTGTAGGAACGGGGAACAAGGGCAGGGGCGGGGGGCAAGGAGAAGAGCTCTCATTCCTTTCATCTTTGGATGTGCTATCTCTAAAGTATGAGATCTGGTCTCTAGGGAGAGGAGGAAAATTTCTCCAGTCATTCCTTCAGTCCCTCAAGACTTGTTTAAGGACTTTCTTGTAATAGAAAGAGGAAGGAAAAGAGCAGGGTAGTATGGGGGAGGGGAGGAGGAAAACTCCAGAAGTGGTAATAGGCAAGAGAATCAGAAAGGAAGGGGACAAGAAATTCTTTGCAGAACAGTGGAAAAGGCACTGGCTCTGGGTTCAAATCCCACCTCTAAAGCCCACTACCTGTGTAATTGTGGATGTCATTAACTCCCCAGACCTCAGTTTCCTCATCTGTAAAAATGATAGTATTGAACTAGATGGACTTCTAGCTTTAGTTCTATGATCCTATGAATGCTAGATAGGAAGGAAAGAAAAGTGTGAGAGGTGTACCAGTGCCACCACCAAATCCAGTGGTTGGGGTCAAGGGTGGACATGCCTTTTTTCCATTCTGTCCTATAAAGCAAGCCCTTCCAGCATACATGCTTATGATCCCAAGGCCATGGTTTTTCCCAAAGCCAAGGCAATGGTAAAGCCAGGCGTGGGGTGAGATCTGGCCACAGGGCAGAAGTAGGGCAGCTGGCGCTGGAAACTGGACTAGACTGGATGACATCCAATGGATTTATTTACATTTAGTCTGAAATTAATGCATGAGAGCTACAGGGTCAGAGAAGATGAGCTGAGGGAGACTGACGAGGGAAGCAGGGGGAGAGAGTGAGAGGGGGAAGGGAAGGAAGGGAAAGAGAAGGAGAAAGAAGAGTGAAGTGAGAAAGTCAAGGAGAAAAGAAAATGGAAGGAGGAAGGTTAAAGGGGAGAGTAAAAGGGGAGAGGCAAGGAGAAAAGGTGGAAAGAAAAAGGGAGAAAGGGAGAGTGAAGATGAGAGGCAAGAAAAAAAGAAAGGAGGAAAGAGAAATGGAAAAGGGGAGAATGAAGGGTCAGAGGCAAGGAGAAAAGGAAGGAAGAAATAGAAAGGCAGTAAGGGAGAGTAAAGGTGAGAGGCAAGGAGAAAAGAATATGGGAGGAAGAAGGAGAAAGAGGGGAAGGGAGAGGAAAGGAAGGAAAGGGAGAGAGAAAGGATGAGAGAAAGGAAGGGTGAATGGGGAGAAGCAGAAAGGGGAAATGAAAGATTAAGAAGGGAGGAAGAAAGGGAAGGTAAAGAAGTATAAGAAAGGGTAAAACAGGATATAAAACCAGTGATGGGGAAGCAGGGAAAGGGAAGGAGGTAGAGCATAAGGAAGAATAAATGAGGGAAAAAATAAATCATAGAATGATAGAGCTGCAAGAGACGCTTAGAAATTATAGTGTCCACTGACATTTTACAAGCAGCACTGAGAGGTAGGGAGGGCAAAAATGATCACTCCCATTACACAGATGAGGCAACCAAGGCTCAAGGAGTTTAAGTGATTTGTCCAAGGTCACACAGCCAGTAGGTGGACTTGGGTCTTTTGACTCTAAGCCTACAAGAGAAGTCTGGAAGCAGAGGTCAAAAAGAAGGAAAGGCAGATAGAGACTACACCAAGAGAAGGAGGAGGCAAATAGAGAGGAAGCAAGGAAAGGAATGAGCAGATCCAGTACCAAAGGCTACAGTTTTGCTGATGTCTCCTCTAAAGATTTGGGGGTATCAGGGCCCCAGAGATGGTAGCAGCCTTGGTGTGTTGGATGCACACACTGTAGCTTAGCTGTCGGGTTTGGTAACCACAGATCCTCCCAGAGAAGGTCTTCTAGAGACCATCCTTTAACAAGGTAAGGGTCAAGAAAGGTACCAGAGCTGAGGAGCAGAGCAGAGCAAAGAACAGGAACCCCACTGGGTAAGACAGAGCCTGGATCTGCTTCAGCTCCTTCTTCCTCCCCATACACAGAGGGAGGAAGCATGAGAAATAGTCCCAGAGAAGTTAAATGACTTCCCCAAAGCCATCTAGCTACCCTCAAAGTCCCAAATTTCAGAAAGCATTAAAGAGCTAGGAATGTGAGAGGGAGGTGGGAGGGAAGGGAAGCCAGCTAAGAAGTAATGACACAGTCTGGTGAATGGAGACTCTCTCAACCGAGCTGAAGCCTATACCACGCCAGTAAAGTTCTTTTAATTGCAAAGACCAAACCGGCAGAACAGGGTCAGCCGGCAAGTCCTAGTTGGATTGTCAGATTTTCAGAAAGGATGGGGGCCTCCTTGACCCTAGAATCATCTTCAGAGTGGGACACGGATCTGCAGCTGTTCCAGATCCCATTCCAACTTGAGAACCCAACACAGACTACCTTGCTTCTGTCATCTGCCCCCATTAGAATATAAACTCCTTGAGGACAGGCACTGTCCTTCTGTTTGCTTATGTTTATTCCCCCAATTCTTAGAATGAGGTCTGGCACACAATAAGTAATTAATAAATGCTTATTGTGTTCTTACCTGACAAATCTGGATGAAAGGAAGGCTTTTGTGGTTATGGCAAAGGGAGACAAAGCAGGAACAAAAGGCTGAGAAGAAGAGGTGCAATGTAGAGGGAAAGAGTGAATCAGGGGCCAGAAGAGGTACATTCAAAGCCCAGCCTTCTGCTTACCGTCTAAGGGATTGAACAAATTATTTAACCTCTCTGGAGGCCTCAATATAAGACTAGCTAGCTTCTAATGTGCTTTGAGACTCAAAATCTCTGATTCTTTGATCTTTCACCCAAGATGTCTTCAGCATCCTTCTCGATCCAGGCTGATAAACATTGGATTCAGAGGCTTGAGCATGAACGCAGAGATCCAAGAATCACAGAATGGGGAATTCAGAGGAAGGGACTTTAATAAACCATCCAAGCCCCTTCATTTTACAGAGCAGGAAGCCAAGGTCCAAGGAACTGAACTGACTTACTTGAGATCACATATATGGAAGATCCAAGATGTTCTGACTCCAAAATGAATCATTCATTCACTTAATAAGTATTTATCAAGAGCCTACTATATTCTAGACACTGTGCTAAGCCATTACTTTTCCTCCAATAGCTAATCTGGAGGTGTATATCTGAAACCTCTTACCTAGTCTGGAGTCTTTTGCTGCTCACAGGAAGGCGTCAGCCAAGGAGCTGAAGGAGGCTAGCAAAGGAAGCCTTGGGATAGAAAACAATGGGAAACAGATTTCGGAAGTGCCCAGGGGAGAAAGGTCTCCAGAAGAAATGGCAAAGGATAGCTGGCCGATCCTTGGGGAAGCAATAGAAAGAGCAGAAGGGGCATTGTCCCTAACACCTCTGAGAGAGGAAGTAGATGGGGAAACCTCCAGCAAGAACTGACAAGCAAACAAGAACACTGCCAGAAATGTTACCATGATTCCGGGTAGATAAACGTCAATCTGCCTGGGAAGGAATAAAAAATTTAAAACACAAAAACAGCCAGAAAATAGAGACATTTTCAAATGTCTACATTTTTCTCTGCCCTGTCCAAAAGACATCAAAATAGAGAAGAGAGAAGTGCCCTATGATGTCCCCCACATTTCAAATTTTCCAAGTGTCCTGGCTAAGGCAGGGAAAAAATTTCAATGTAAAAATTACCTTTATGCTTTGATATGTGAGTGGATTATAATGTCAGCTTTCCAAAGGGAGGGGTAGGCAGGGAACAAGGTGCCAGGGAGTACAGAATTATGAAGGACTATACTCCCTGCTCCCAGACACTATGTTCCAGGAAAGGACTAGAGCTGAAGGGCCCTTGAATTATCTAGTTCTATCTTAAATGGGAAAACTGAGATCCAGCTTGCCCAAGGTTTGGCAAGTAATAAATTAGCAAAGCCAGGATCTGAACCCAAGTCCTTTGACTCCAAATCCAATACTCTACACCTCAGTGCTTTACCCACTTCTAACCTGGCTCAGCCTCCTATTAGTTTTCCACCTTCATTCCTGTGGCCTCCTGCTCTGATTGGTGAGTTCATCTTAGACCCTCCAGTTGAGGACCACATCCACTTTTAACCTGATTATTTTTCCACCTGACCCTCCCACCTCATTCTCCACCCCATTCCTACTCCCTTTTATGTGTTGTCTTTCTCCATTAGAAGGTACGCCCCTTCAATATTACAAAGACAAGCAACTTTGAAAGACTTAAGAACTTTGATCAACACAAGATCAACCACAATTCTTGAGGACTCGTGATGAAACATGTTGCTCATCTTCTGATTGTCAGATTAAGGACTCAGAGTGCAGATTGAGATTATATTTTTGGGATGTAGCCAGTATGGGAATATATTTTGCTTGATTACGCATATTTGTTAACAGGAGTTTGGGTTTCCTCATTTTCTCAATAGGGAGGATGGGAGACAAGTGGGAGAGAATGTAGATCTAAAAAATAGAATAGAATTTAATTTAAAAAATTTTTTTAAAGAATGTAAGCTCCTTCAGGGAAGGAACTGTCTTTTTCTCTTTTTTTCTGACATATTTCTATACCAATGCTTAACACAATGCCTGACATGTAGTAAGCATTTAATAAGTGGTTTATCTAATATAATCTTGCTGAGAAGCAGTGGCTAAAGCTCTGGGTTGGGCAGGAAAAGCTCTGGATTTGGCAGGCAAAGTGCTGGATTCACCAGCTAAGGTTCTGGACTTGGCAGGTAAAGTTCTGAATCTGATAGGATCAGGATGAAGTTCTGGATTTGGTTTCTAAAGCTCCGGATTTGAAGTCAGGCCTGGGTTCAAATTTCATCTCTGACATGTCTTAGTTCTGTGACACTAGACAAGTCACTTAATCTCTATGTGATTTGTAAATCCTCATTTGTAAAATGAGGGATCTGAAATAAAAGGATCCTTCTAGGCTTCATCTATGACTGTGTGATCCTAAAATAAGTTTCAAGCATTGAGAAGACCCTTCCTCTATTAATCACCACATAACCTGGACTGACTAGGAATCCAGTCAACTCTCCTTACATAGTTAAAATGGTTGGCCTAAAATTGAATTAGAAAATCCATCTTTAAATATATGGGGTATGGGTGATACTTCTAAATTGACTATGTATATGTGTGTGTAACATAAATTTTGATTTTCTTGTTTTCTCAGTGGGAAAATGGGGGAAGGGGTGGTCGGAAAAAGAGAATGTAGATCTAAAAATAAAATAAAATTTAATTTTTAAAATTCCCTTAGTTGGGAAAGAATTTGAAATTGAGGAAATGTCCATCAACTGGGGAACGACTGAACAATTTATAGTACATGATTGTAATGGAATACTACTGTAGTATAAGAAAAAAAAATGAGCAGGATGCTTTCAGAAAACCATGAAAAGAATTACATAAACTGATGCAAAGTGATGTGAGCAGAACTAGGAGAACATTGTACACAGTAACAGCGATATTATACGATGATCACCTGTGAATGACTTAGCTCTTCTCAACAATACAGTGATCCAAGACAATTCCAAAGGACTCATGACTAAGCATGCTATTCACATCCAGAGAAAGAACTGATGAAGTCAGAACACAGATCGAAGCATTCTGTTTTTCACTTTCCTTATTTTTAGTGGGTTCTTTCTTGGTCTGGGTTTCTTTCACAACATGACTAATATGGAAATACGTTTTACAAGACTACACATGTATAACCTATATCAAATTGCTTACCATCTCAGGGAGGGAGGGAGAAAATTTGGAACTTAAAAATTTTAAAAACTAATGTTAAAATGTGTTTTTACATGTAATTGGGAAAAAAGAAAATATTCAAAAAAAATTCACCCTCTTGACTAAGTCATAGAGGACTTTAAATCTTCAGTGTGAGAATATCCATGGGAATGAAATCTTGGATTTTGACACAATCATCAAATTGCAGAGTTGGAAGAGACCCAAGAGGCCATTGAGTTCAATCTATCCCTGATCAAGGATCCTCTTTAATACATCTCCCAATAAGTGACCATTTAGTTCCTACCTGTAAGACAGCCAATAAGAGGAGACTCATTACTTCTCAAAGTGGCCCACTCTACTTTGGGATGGCTCTAAATGTTAGGCAGTTATTCTGAACATCAAGCCTAGAGCAACCCCTTGTAGCTTCTTGTCATAGCTTCTAGCTCCTAGATTGGCCTCTGGGGCCAAGAGAGCAAGTCTAGTTAGACTCCATCTGAAGGACTGTCCTCAGTTCTGAGCACCTCATTTTAAGGATATAGATGAAGCTAGAGAATGTTCAGAGAAGGGAAAACAGAATGATGAGTAAAGAGCAAAACCCATCACAGAAGCAAGTATGAGTTGAAGATACCTGGGACAAATTTTACCTAGTCCAGAAAAGACTTAGGAGAAGCATATTTATAAGATTCAAAGCTGAGAGGGCCCTCTGAGATCAGCTAGTCCAATTCACATGAGAGGATGCCTAAGGTCACACAGTTAGTAGGCATTAGAGAAATGATTTGAACTCAGGATCCTTGACTCCTGAAAGAGTCAGTGCTCTTTTGACTGTTCATAGGTGCCTCAAGGTAGCAATATCATGTCAAAAAGTGATTAGACTTGTTTTGCTTGGCCCCAGAGGATGGAGCTAGTAGCAATGGCTAGAAATTGTAAGCAGGTAGATTTAGGCTTGATATTGGGAAGAGCTGCTTAACATTTAGAAATATCCCAGAGTAGAATGGGATGCCTTGGCAGTATCTTACCTTCAAACAGAGACTAAAGAGTCACTTGTTGGGAGACGTCATAGAGAGGTCAAGGACAGTTGGAACTCAATGGCCTCTTGGATCCCTTCCAATTCTGAGATTTGGAGATTCTGTCTAGATCCAAGATTTCATTCCCATGGATATTCTCTTTCCTACTGAAGATCTAAAGCCTTCTGTGGCTTGCTGGACAGTTTTATGAGTTGCTGAGGCCAAAACAATTAGTCACCCAGCAGGTCAAACCCTGGTGATGTCTTTCCGTACTTGGCTAGACTGGACTTCAGACAACAGATACATAGTCCACCATGGAGCCTACACCCAAAACCTTTCCAGACTCAAAGGACAGGATATTCCAAAGTTTGTATTCTCTTGGCATGGCCTTGGAGAATCTAAGTTCACCTCTTTATCCAGATAAGGTACTGTCTTAGAGGGGAGGTTTTTGTATAGTAAGTATTTAAATACAGGATGGTAGCATGTAAGTAGGAAGAGTCTTGGAACAGGAATCAAGAAATTTGAGGTTCAGTCTTGGCTCTGTCACTGCCTCTCTGGGTAAGCCCTCCAATATAAAATGAGGGCTTGTATGAGCTGCAAGGTGTCTTCTGGTGTTGACATTCTGGGGTCTATGAGCTTACAAGAAGAGAGAGAGAAAAGCAAAGCTGGTCTAGGGCAGAAAAGAGTACACAGGGCAAAGAGCAGAAGAGAGAGAGGCTTTTCAATTCTCCAAAGTTGTTTTCTTTAAGATGGAAGTGGGAAGATGGGGGAAAGCCTTGGGTATAAGGTTCCCTGGGCCCTGAGGTTTGTAGGATATAGATGTAGATGTGAGTTATTAAGAATGATCATCTTCAAGATGAACCCACTGGAAGAGGTAGGTGCCATTATCATTCTCATTTTACAGACAAGGAAACTGAGGAATACAGCAATTCAGTTACCTGCCAGTGGTCACTCAGCCAGTAGATGTTTCAGTGGAAGGATATGAACTCAGGTTTTCTCAGCTCCAAGGTCAGGTCTCTAGGCACTACACCATACTATTTCTCATATATTCCATTTATACCTGTACATGTACTTGTTGCCTCCCTGGTTAGAACAAAGGCCCCCTGTGAGCAGGGACTGGTTTCACTTTTGTGGCTGAACTCTGAACACCCAACACAGCATCTGGCACTTAGGTGACCTTTATTAATTAAATATGTATTGATTGACTACATTGAGAGGGTTCCACTCTGAACCTGAGAAGTTCCCAAAGAAGCCAAGGCTAGTTTTGGGACCAAGCTAAGGGCTGACCCATTCCCTGCAATTACTGTTTACAACTACTTTGTTTGCATTCAGGAGAGGCTTTTTCTTGCTGTTTGGTTGTGTCAAATTCTTTGTGACCCCAGTTGGGTTTTTTTTGGTGAAGACACTGGAACAGTTTGCCATTTCCTTCTCCAGTTCATTTGACAGCTGAGGAAACTGTGAGTCACAAACAGGGTTAAGTGACTCAGCCAGGGTCATACAGCTAGTAGGTACTTGAGATCAGATTTGAACTCAGAAAGATAAGTCTTCATGACTTCCGACCTGGTACTCTATCCACGCTACTAGGGGCAGCTAGTTGGTACAATATAGAGAGACCAGGACTTGGAGTCAGAAGACCTGAGTTCAAATCCTGATTCAGATTCTTACTAGTTGTGTGGTTCTGTATAAGTCACTTAATCTCTCTCTGCTTTAGTTACCTCATCTGTAAAATAAGGATAATGATACAATTACTGTGAGGATCAAGTGAGATAAAGTGCTTTGCAGACCTCAAAATGCTATCTCTGGTTATTACATCCCTTGTTAAAATCTTTGTTTTGACAGAGGGTCAGTTTTCCACTGCCAGTCCTACAAGACTCAGCTAACAATTAAGAAATGGAATGACTTCAGAGATAAGCTACAGAGGGAATTCTACTTTAGTTGGCTTACGTGACCATGGTAATCCCTTCTAGCCAGAGATTCAATGGTTTTGTGAGCTCACCAAGTTGCAGGGTCAGGGGGAAGGGAGAAAGGCAGAGTTTTATTTCTAAGTTATTTCGGAAAGGTTTAACTAGCACAATGAGTTGAGAAAAAAAGTCACAGCAGACAGTCATGCATGACAGCCCCCTCCCTTCTTTGTGGAGGTGGAGGGCTATAGGGAAAGAATGTTGCATACGCAACAGACCAAGTAGAGTTATTGGTTAGTTTTGCTGAACTGCTTTCCCCACTCTCTTTCCTATTCTTTGTCCCAAGGGACAGCTCTCTGAGCAGAGGGAAGGACAAGAGCTATATTTGGAAACTAAGGTGAGCACAACCAAGGGAACATTGTACATAGTAACAGTAATGTTGTCCTAAGAACAAGTTTGAACGACAAAGTCATTTTGAGTATTGTCAATACTCAAATCATCTACAAAAGACCTATGAAGGAAGATGCTATCCACATCCAGAGAAAGAACTGATCAATAGAAGTATGTATAATATGGCTTTATATATATACACATATTTGTGTCTAATGGCAGGTAGCCTTCTCTGGGAAAGGAGGGAGAAAAAAATGCACAGTAGAGAGCAAAAGAAAACCTAGAAGAACAGAAAAGCAGAGTAGCTTTGAAAATGATGTCTAGTATTTATTACATACTTTTTTTAAAAAAAATACGAAATGGAACTTCATGGTTTTATATCAAATCTTCTTTTTATGTTGCGCTGTATACATGGAAATATTCTGTCTTTTTGTATTTAGGTTCAAAATGAATTAAAATTTTTAAAAAGAAATAAAAGTGTGCTGTAAAAAGAAAAGCTATTAATAAAATGTTAAGGGGGCAAAAAGAAAATGCAGAGGAATGTATCTTTCAATGCTGGGTGAGGGGAGGACAGAAGAGAAGAGGAAGGAAAAGTAATGACAGAATTGCTCCTTTCAAATAACTCTAAACAACCACCTAAGAAGTTAGAAAAGTTTTTGATGGTTGATAAGAGTTTGCTGGCAAGAGCTCTTTATGTAGTATTGGACCCGAAGTTCTGAGAAAGGAACTGATTCCAAAGGAAAGATTTGGGATGAATGGAGTGAGGGGCAGGGAAAATGGGTGAGGGGAAGTATTCTAATGATAAAATGCAGCATCTTGGGAAGGAAAGAATGAATCACTTGTAGTCAGAAGAGTGCATTAAATCTTGCCTCAGGTGATTACTCACTGTGGGCCACAATTTAACCTCACTTTCCTCATCTGTAAAATGGGGATAGTAAATGAGATGTTTTATATGAAGTGCTCTGCAAGTGCTATAATGACTATCAGCTATGATTACTTTACATCACCTACACAACCTGTGGCCCGCCAAAGGATTTTGGGTCTCCAGCAAAACATTTAGAGGAATGTAGAGAAACCTTTACATTTTTCCTGAAGGATGCTGGAAATCCTTTGGCATCGTAATCAGCTTACAGACCACAGGTTGTACAGGCCTGCTTTATGGGGTTATTAGGGTCAAATGAGATAACAGCTATTAAAGGCACTAGGAACTATATCTATGTATCTATACATATATGTGTGTGTGTGTATATATACACATATATATATATATATATATGTATACATATATATATTGATTGATTGTGTTCAGTCATTTTCAGTCATGTCTGACTCTTCGTGACCCAATTTGGGATTTTCTTGGCAGACATATTGAAGTGATTTGCCATGTCCTTCTCCAACTCATTTTGCAGATGAGAAAACTGAAGCAAAGAGTTAAGTGTTTTGACCAGGATCACATAGCTGGTAAGTGTCTGAGGCCAGATTTGAATTAAAAAAGATGAGTCTTCTTGATTCCAGGTCCCACGCTCTATCTAATGTGCTACCTGGCTGCTTGAGTACTATATATAAATGTCTGTTGTTAATGGCAATAACATTATTGTGGTCAGGTTAAACAGTTTAATTGGGTTGAGGTGGTCTACTGGCATAGGTTAGGATGTTATTGACACTATGTTAGAGTGGAAAAAGAACTGGATTTGAAGTCAGTGGATTTGGGTTCAAATCCTACCTTTGGTACTTGCACACTGGGTAACCTTTGATAAGTCATGGACTTCTCTGTGACTCAATTTCTTCATTTGTACAATGAAGAAGTTAGATGAGGTAACTTCTGAAGTCCCTTCCTGCTCTCAGTTGATCATCATTAAGGGAAGTATTTCATAGAAGAGAAAATCAAGTCCTCTGATACAATGAGTTCAAAACTATTATTGATAAAAAGTGCCAGAGACTTTAAGCCCCCAAATGCTCTGACTTCCCTTTATAATATTAACAGGTGTGTAATGATTAGAGGATCCCAGACTTGGATTAATTTCCTGGACATGGCATTCATTGCCTTCCACAATCTGGCCCCAAAATATGTTTCCAACCTTATTTTTCTGGCTCCCCTTTCACTCTGATCAACTTGGCAAGGCTCCCCAGACTCCTGGGACATCCCTTTGCACATCCAGCTGTGTCCTTATCCTGGAGTCCTCTGTCCACCTCCTATCTATCTTTCCATTTCTTACTAACACTCACCTTCTCAGTCTTTCCCTCTGGGCATGGTAGCAAGAGAATTGCATTAGGAATCAGAGACTTGGGGTGGGTGAGTGGGTTGAATCCCAGCTCCGGTACTTACTATGTTTATGACCTTGGATAAATCATTTCCCCTCTCTGGCTCCCAGCGGCCTCATCTGTAAAATGTGGAACTCGGTGGCCTTTAAGGTTCCTTCTACTTCTAAATACACGATTCCCTACAACACCCACAGTTCTTATCTTTCACTTTTTTTGGCACAGCCCATACAGCCTTGGCTTATCAGTTACATATTTATGTAGATTATATATCTATATATCTTACATCCTCAACTACACTGGGCAGAGATTGTATCTTCTACTTCCCTAAACTCCCCACAGAACCCAGTGCTATGCACGCAGTAGATACACAACGGCCATCAGAGAGCAGAAGAATGGAAGAGGTAAGGGTTCCTTCCTTCCTTGCCCAAATCTGGAGTGGTTTGCCATTTACTTCTCCAGCTCATTTTACAGTTGAAGAAACTGAGGCAAACAGGGGTAAGTGACTTGCCCAGGGTAACATAGCTAGTAATGATAATAGTAAAGTTAGTAATCTATCTGAGGTCACATTTGAACTCAGGTCCTCCTGACTCCAGGGCTGGTGCTCTGTCCACCTAGTTGCCTACAACTCTTCCCTTTTCTCCCTCTGCTTCCTTCCATCTACACTATTGCCCAGCCAAACTGAAGGATTCCCTGCCTTACAACTATGACTTCCCTCCTCAGGGCTTTTCCAGGCTTATGTCTATGTCTGAAGTGCTGTCCCTGTACCCCAGCCCCTACAAACCAGTCAGAAGCCTCCCCTGACTCTTTCCTAATCACTACACAGGAATAATCTATTGCACCGCATGGGAACTTTGAATTTCAGGTAAGTGTTGCAGTAGGTAGAGTAATGGACCTGGAATCAGAAAGACCTGACTAATCCAACCTAGACAAGTCACTTAAATGCTGTCTGCCTCAGTTTCCTCAGGGGTAAAATGGGGATTGTTGTGAAAATCAAATGAGATAGTAACTGTAAAGTGCTTAGCGCAGTACCTGGCATTGAGTTTGTGTTGTTCAGTCATTTTCAGCCCTGACTCTTTGTGACTTCATTTAGGGTTTTCTTGGCAGAAATACTGGAATGGGTTGCCATTTCCTTCTCCAGATCATTTGACAGATAAGAAAATGGAGGCAAACAGGGTTAAGGGACTTGCCCAAAGTCACAGAGCCAGTAAGTGTCTGAGGTCAGATTTAAACTCAGGAAGATGAGTGTTTCTGACTCCAGGTGAGAACTCTATCTACTATTTAAGTAGATACTATATATATATATATATGCCTGATAAAGGAGAAGGGAATAAGCATATATGTTTTTTCTCACAGATATCTATATGTACTTCCTAGCTCTCTATTGGTCTATAATATTCTTGAGAGCAGGGACTATGTCTCTTCTAAACATTGTGCCTAGGACTGTGTTCTACATATTGAAGGTAGAATTGGTGTAACAGTCCCAGAAGTCAAGGGACAGATCAAAGATGAGAACCGCAAATGCCTACACGGCAGAGTTAGAGCTCTGGGATGAG
>CM053770.1:322216351-322246351 GCA_028658325.1 Potorous gilbertii
AGAATGGCAAATGACACCAGTATCTTTGCCAAGAAAATCCCAAATGAGGTCATGAAGGGTTGGACATGAGTGAAAAACAAAACATCATCACAACACTATTTAAATAGTAAGGTGGCCTTGTTGTAGAGATGGATCTGGAGTCCAAGACATGGCTTCAAATCCCTATTCTGGCACTCAGGACCTAGGTGATCTTGTTTGAGTAACTTAATCTTTCTAGGCCTCAAATTCCTCATCTAGAAAATGATGAGGTTGTACTAAATGATCACTAAAGTATCGATAATCTCCCCAGTTTTGCTCCGAGATCCTTTCCACTGAGTAGACCTGCCTCTTTTCAGAGCGATTCAGGCACCAGAGAGCAAATCTGAAAACATCAGAGGTGTGGGAGAGGGAATGAGGTCTGTCCGCTTGGGTAGGGCCAGGCCCCAAGGAAATTATGAAGCAGGAATTTCTATCTTCAGTGCCCTGAACTCCTCACTGCCTCATCCTAGTACCCAGTGCCGAGTGTCCTGCCAGTGCCTTCTGAAGGAATAAAACAAATCTGAAAAATTCATTCATGATATGATTCAGTGTTGCTGATCCTGGAGGCTTTCACATTTTAAAAAGAGGAACCAGGAAATGTCAGAGATGGAAGGGGCTTCAGAAAACTGGCCCTAGAATTTCAGAGCTAGAAGGGATCTAAGAACTTCAGAATATAATACATTGAGCACTAGAACCAGAAAGGACCTTAGAACATAGAATGTAAACAGAACACAGAACAGAGGATGTCAGATATATAAGGGACCTGAGAACATGGAATGCAAAAATATCAAACAGAGGATGTCCAAACTAGAAAAGACCTTAGAACTTGGAATGTGAGAACATAGGATGTCAGGTATATGAGGGACCTTAGAGAACATGGAATATGAGAACGCAGGGCAAGAAGATGTCCAAACTAGAAAGGATCGTAGAACCTGGAATATGAGGATATAGGACATAGGATGTCAGGTGTATGAGGAACCTTAGACAACATAAAATGTGAGAACACAGAACAGAGTATGTCATGGCTAGGAGGGACCTCAAAACACAGAATGTTAGAACCTAGAGCACAGGACACATGTCAGACACGGAGCATAAATACAAAGGATATAGAGTTTCAAAGTTGAAAAAGATCTTGGAAACCATTTATTCCAACCCCCTCACATTACAAGATGAAGAAACTGGAATCCAGAAAAGGGGAAAAGGCTTGTGAAAGACCACAAAATCATTCAATCCCAAACTTAGTTTTCCTGACTCTCAGGCTCTTTCCACTATACTACAGGAGCCAGAAAAGAGTAATAATATCTTAGCCCCCCAAAAATGAATTTCTAATAATAGTGCTTCAGACCAGTGGGACAAGTGTGTTGGGGAAGGGGATCTTCCCAGATCTGGAGTATTCACTTGGCCCCAGCCCATCTTTGAGCCTGAAAATGGAGGAGCAGAGGGTGGAGAGGTGAAGGCAGACTCCTAATGCTATAGAGGACTCTAACTAGGATGGCTGGGGAATATGCCTTGTCCTTCTTAAACCTGTCAGTCCTCCTTGCTGACCCTCCCCCTCATTCCCCCAGCCCTACTCTTTCCATTTTTCTATTCCTCCCCATCTCCTTCCCCTCATCTCCCTAAAGCCAGTCTCTCCAGATCCCTCATCTACTGCAACGGAGAAGCCTGGGCCAGGAAGGGGGGGCCAGCAGGTTAAAAAGAATGAAAGGGGCCCTCTTCTGTCCCCAGCTTGGTGTCAGGCTGGCTCCCGGGCGCCAGCTCCCCCTGGCCTCTCAGAAGACAGATCGCTCCCTTAATCACTCTGGAAAAGAACCCCAAGCCGATATAATATTATAATTAATTAATTCACTAAAAAGGTATTAAATTTCTCTCCCCCCTGTGGATATTATCTGAATTCATTGACCTTTAGAAAAATCACCCTCTAATTGTAACCAGGTTCAAGTGCATTTTCAGCCCGTCCCTTTTACATTAATAATATCTTCCCGGACTCGGCTTTGGCTGCTTAAATATTGTATAAATTCCACTGCCCCTTTGGAAAAGAGAGAGCAAAGAAAAAGAGAGAGGCAGAAGGAGCCCAAGTCTATGGGGGTGGGGAAGAAGAGGACTAGGTTGGGTCCAGATCTGGGCTGTACTTTGGGGTGAAGGGCCAGAGTGCAGGTCGAAGGAGATTCTCTCTCCCTACCAGGGATTCATGGTCCCTGAAGACTGATCTGGGTAGAGAAGACAGAAGTTTGGGGGTTGGGATGAGTCTGTGAAGAAGGGTTTGGAGAGAGGGCACTGAGAAAAAAGGGTCAAGTAGGAGGGTTTAGAGTCACGAATAGGGGGAAAGGGCCAGGCAGGAGACAATATAATCTATAGAGCTCTGGCTTTAGGTTCTGATTGTGACATGTGGACCTTATCTATGACCCCAAGCAAGTCCCTTGACCACTCAGTGCTCTAGGCAGCTTTGTGAGAGGTGCTGACCCTCCTTGGGAGAGGGAGTTTCTCCATCCAGGAATTCTGTTGATGAGTGCTATAGCAGCTGGGTCTGTCCTTATCTCTTCCATGCATGACCCAGGGAAGTCACTTGTCTGGGCTTCAGATTCCTTCTCTGTAAGAGGAGGGGGCTTAATCTAGATGATCCCAGAGGTCTCTTCTAGCTTCTTATCTACGACCCAGCTAAAAACCCAGATTAGGGTGGAAAACCTGCAGGAACAATAAGGGGATTTGTTCTGTAAAGTTTGGAGTCAGTCAATGGACCTCACTTGAGGACTGAGAGGGCCACATGTGGCCTCCAAGCCGCAGGTTCCCCACCCCTGGCCCAGATGCTCACTTGCTGGAGAGGCTGTGGAAGAATTTGAGCTTCAAGTTGGGGAGACCCTATTAGTGGCCTCCAATCTCCCTCCCAACCCCTTGATTCTGTGACTAAAGTAGAAGTGGAGCTGGAAGAATGGATGGGGAAGATGGGGTTGGGAATGTGGGCCTGACCTCCGTGGAGACTGCAGCACATCTGGAAGAATGGGTCCCTATTCCAGAATCAGAGATTCTCTGAAAGGATAAGCTACTGCTTCCCTTCTGTCCTTAAAGGGCACCTTGAAGGTAGTTCAACCTCGCTAGCTGATTGTTATATTTTTAGAGTGAGTGCTTACACCTCAGTTCTACAAATCAGTGTTGATTTATTGTTTTGTTGATTGTCTAGACTTAAGAAAGTGATAGAGAAAATACTAATAATGCAGATTAAACTTAAGTGTATCATATATAATCATGTCATATAATAATATGTAGTGTATTATATATATATATATATATATATATATATATATATATATATATATGCTTAACAACCAGCTCTGTATGTATATATATGTATGTATATATGAACAGCTGGTTGTTAAACATCTACCAGTACCCTCTGCTTGGGGTGTTTCCTATTCTAACTGAGGCAACCCCAACAGAGACAGATCAATTTATCCAACAGTTCTTCCATGAGGAACTCAGCAAATGTGAAAGCCTCAGCATTTGAAAGTGATGTTTAATTTCAATCTCATCCTGTTTTTATTAGGGTTGGGATGACACAAGACCAATAATACACTTGTAGGCCAATAACACACTGCTAGGCTCTCATCTTTGACCAATACCTCATGAAATTTTAACCCCAGGGAGACCCGATGAGCTGCCAAAGAGTCAGGCACGTATGTATGTGACAAAGAGGTTAACTCACTTCCTAGGGATGGAACTTAGCATGTTAGAGCTGAGAGGGGTCTTAGAGAGCATATGACTCAATTTTACTAAAGTAAACAAAGCCCAGAGAGGGGGAGTGATTTGCTAAAGGCCATACAATGAGTTATCCAGCAGAGCTCAGAGTAGGATCCAGGTTCTCCTTCTTGACCAGGGAAGCTTGGATAAGACCCCAGCTCCCTTGGGATAGAGCATACATGGAGATGGGGGACAAATCCATAGGTGGGAAAGAAGTGTACTGAAATGATGGAGAGAAAATGGCAGGAAAGTAGGGAGGTAGTGATAAGGCTAAGAGAAAGGAGATGAGGGCTCAGACTCCCCCACCCCCAACTCCCCAAAGGCACATGCCGGCTTTGCCTTGATTTGGATTGTCCCACCCTCTGATGGACACAGAAGGAACTACGGCTCATACTCCCTAGTTTTGCCAATGTCTCCTGGTTACTCTTTCTGGTTCTACCCTATTTTATAAAATGATTGGGAGGCGGCAGCACCCTCCCGTGGGAAGGATCTAACATTACACACTTCAACTAGGTCCCTCATCCCCAGCATTCAGACATTCCCAGGGCCTCACATTCTTGCCCTGTGTCCTCATCATTTCCCCACCCAGAATCCCCACCCCACCTATGTAGGCGCAGGACAGGGTCAGGTCATTCTGTTAGAACTCCTAAAGGAGCCTGAAGAGAAGGGAGAGAGGGATGAGGGATGAGGAATCAGGGGTGAGATGGGAGCAATAGATCCTAGAATGTAAGAGCTTGGGGGTGGGGGGAGGTGGCTGCGTGGAGGAAAGAGGGGCAGAGACTGTGGTCAGGCAAGAGAGATTATCTAATCCACTTTTTTCCTTCTGCAGTTGAAGTAGCTGAAGCCGGGAGAAGGCCAGTAACTTGTACAAGGTCATACACAGTGATGGACTCAGGAGTCTTGGTCCCCAGGTACCAGAGTTCTTTCCCAGGATCATGCTGCATCTCTGGTAATTCACTTACTGTGTGTCTCTTTTTCTGGGACCTTCTCCTCTATCTGTCACAGAGACTGGAGCCTCTGTGAGCTCAGATCCTATCCAGGAGACATCTTATCAAACTCCACCGGCACCCAGGGTGAGTGGAAAGAGCTCGGGATAGGATCAGACAAAAAGAGAGGCAGAGACAGAAACAGAAAGAAGTGGGGAGAGACATAAGAGCTTTAGATTCTTAAAGGAGGCAGAAGGCAAGCTACAGAAAAGTCTAAGGGCTCTCCCAGCCCCCCACCCAACACACACCCTTTTGGTCCTCACACAAGTGCATCTGTCTTTACTCATCTGCTCAGCCTCCTAGTCTAAGCCATGTCTCTGAACTGAAGTCCTGCACCCTCAGCAAGGCCTGGCTCCAGGGCACTGGACCCTGGCAGCAGGTGTTGGTGGGGCCGGGCCAGGCTTCAGCTCCCTCATTCTGGCTCCACAAGGTCATCCTCATCTCCATCTGACCTTCAGACTAATCCTGGGAGCCTCCACCCGAGCCATCATTAGCACAGGCTCCTCCGCCAGCTCTCCCCCTCCTCACCCCACCCTCCACCCCCGCCTCACGCCCCCTTTTCTTCTCTCCCGTGCACATTAATTGCTCAGCGTTGATTTGATCTCCCTATTTCGCACAGAGGAAATTGTCATCTTAGGGCTCCATTTTCCTCCTGTTTTTTTTTAATTAGGCCCCTCAGCCTCTCAGGGCCCAGCTTGGGGATGGGTGGGTGTAAGGGACATGGGGATGGGGGTGGGGGGTGTGCAATTTTTAGAGAGGAAGCCATTTTGATCTTTTTGTGGATAAAGCATGTAGAGGGGAATGAGGGGGGCCCCAGATATGGGCTTCATGACAACCCACCCCTCCCCAAATATGCCGTAGAGGCCCCCCATCACATCCAGGCCCAGGTCAAGTCTCCAGTTCCCAATTCCCTCTGACAGACCCAAATAATCCTTTCCCCAGTTCCTCAGGAGCATAAGGCAACTCCCTAGTTTCTGGCAGAATGAAGCGGGGACTGGGGGGGGGAAGGGATGCTGTTTTAGGAGGAAGGACAAAGACTCTTCTCTAGAAAAGAATGAGTGTGAGAAGTGAAAGTGGGTACGCTATCTCCTCCAGAAGGGTTCATATCAAACATTGGTGCTTTTGGGGGGGGGGGCATAATGGAGAGAAACCCAAGAACGACCTATCTTTGAGGGGTGGGTTGAAGAGGAAAATCTCAAGTAGATCAATAGCCTTGCATTTTCAGTTGGGACCTGGTACTGGGGTAACATCCCATTATAGGAAGGGGCTCAGCGTGAGAAGGGATTTCCTCACCGCCACCACCACCACCACCCCCTTGCCCTCCACACATCCCCATAAGATGAATGGAGTTGGGTCAGTGATTTCCCATTAATTTGGGGTAGAATTAACTTAGCGTGGTCCCAAGCCACACCACCCCCCACCCTCCCCTTTTCCTCTCTATCCCCTCCAGCAACGTCTCGAGTTGCAAGACTAAAAATAGAAGCAGCGCCATCTTGTGGCCACATTGGGGGATAGCATCCACTCCTCCCAAATTCCTGCCAGTAATAGAGTGAAGGCATGGCTGGAGCATTGGGGAGTGGGAATGGGAAAGGATTGGACATAGGACAGAAGGAAGGTTGCTAGGGCCAGGAGAAACTGATCCTGTTCTCTGTTCTAGGGGGGCTTCCCTTCCCACCCCCATTTTCATAAATAGGAGTTTCGAAGCCCAATACCCAGAAAAGGGAATTCCAGATGTGCTCCCCATCCTCAGGCTCTCTGGTCAGCTTCTCCTCCTTCCCAGCCCATCCCCTGAGAGATGGAAAAAAGATATCACCCTGACAAAGACCCGCAGAGACACAGCACACAGGGGATATACAAAGCAAAGTGTTTTACTAAGGCACAAGGCGGAGGAGGCCAGAGCCTGGCTGCCCCCGCCTGACAGCACACCCTCACCCCAACCCCACCCCCTGCCCTGGTACCAGCCCCTGTTAAGGAGCTGTCCCTGTGCAGGTCAGCCACTAGTCTCCCCTGTGGCCCGCCCTCACAAGGTCCTGGGAAAGGAGGCAGTTAGCACCAAAGTAGGGGGCCACTCCAGGTCTGTGGCAAGAGGGGAGGAGAGCACTGGGCTTGAGTCCCTCTCTACAGGGATCCCAAGACACTGATCTCCATGGAACCAGAGCATTACTGAACCATCGGTGGGGATGAAGAGTGGGGAACAGGGAGACCTTCCCTGGAAATGCTTCTGCTCTTCTTCCTCTACATGTGCACACTCCCCTGGCAGACTTATTGGGGGAAGGGGCCAGGGTCACAGCTGTAAGCCCCTTCAGAATTCCTGGTCTATGCTGCCACCTGGCATAGCTGGGCCTCTTTTCCCACATTAGACATCCCACCCCATTCAAGCTGATCTCAGCCCTCAGGGACTAGCCCTTCAGGTCTCTCTGTGCAAGAGCAGACAGATTCCTGCCCACATTAGCCAACTCCATCCCCACAGAGGGGGAATGGGAGGGGAACAGCACTATGGGGAACTATGGGGTTCTGGGGGCCAGACTGGCACCCCATGAGATCTCTGATGCCCCATGGGAGCTCCAGCTCCCAGTCCCTTGAAGCACGTCCTGCATGTCAGGGGCCTGGCTGGGCTGGGAGGCCTAGAATTGGGAGCACAGGGTCTGGAAGAGTGGGGGAGGCAAGAGTGGGGGAGCCAGTGTCCACACAGGTCGCTAATCACACACGAGTGCAGATTGGAGGGAGGTGAGAGGAAGGGAGGACTCTCCATCACACATCCCTAACTCCCAACCCCCCAGGACTTGTCCCTCCTCCCCAGCTCTGAGGGGTGGGAGGGGGGTGGCTGGGGTCACAGCATGTCCCCTTCCTCCATGCTGAAGCTGCTACGCCGGCTGCTGGCCTTGGAGGCCTCAGGTGACATGTTGGAGAAGAGGGGGTCAGAAGCCAAGGGCAACATGGAGTCGTCCAGAAGCATCAGATGGTCCAGCTCTTTCTTGGACAGGGAGGGGAAGAGGGAGCCATGCTCGGGCCCCAGGGGGTCAGGGAAACCCTGGGGCCCTTCACCCCCACTGAAACTCAAGTTTTGGCTGAAGTCCAGTTGGTATGGAGACTGTGGCGGCAGTGGCGGGGGTGGTGGTGGTGGCTGAGGAGGCAGAGTCAGAGAGGGCTCTTGGTCAGGGAGCTCAGCAGTGGGGAGTAAGGGCTCCCCCAGGCCCTCCTCACTGGGGAGCTCTTGTTTCACCACCTGTTGGGCCAATTCAGCCATGTTAACACCAGATGGGGAAGCTGTGGGTAAGCCGTGGACTCGGGCCTGCATCTCCAGCTCCTGCAAGAAATGAGAAAGAGAGGTGTGATTGGGGGAGCATACCCAAGACACCAGTCCTGGCTTCCACAGGATGCCAGAGACAGAAGGGGCCTTAGGATGAGGAGGATGGAAAGAGACATAGGACACAGGTTCAGATCCCATCTCTGACATTTAACTATCTGTGAGACCTTGGTCAAATCATCAGATAGCCCTGGGCCTCCATAAAATTAAAGGGTTGGGTTAGAGGGTTTGTGAAGTCCAATTTCTAGATATGTGATCCTCTAGATATGTGTGATTCTACTTTAAGAGAGGAGAAAATGGAATCCCACAGAAGGAAAGTGATTTGTCCAAGGTCTTTCAGTCACTAAATGCCAGAGCCAAGATTAGAATCCATATCTCCAAATTCTGGGCCTGGCACCTGACCACTCCATCTCCACCCAAGTTCCCTGGAGATCTCCCAGGAGGTCGAAGGCTAAAGGACCACATTTTGGAGATCATGAGATTCTCCCACCAGTGTTAAAGGCCAGGAGGTGAGACCTGAATGCGAAGCCACAACTGCTTGTTTGTCATCTCCAGGCGCCGAGAGTGGTTCTCCAGGTCCCTGGATTTCTGCAGATCCTTCTGCATCCGACGGATATAATCCACTGAGGCCTTCAAGATAGTCCCCTTGTTCCAGCGCACGTCCCTGAAACAAGAGATGAGATCACATATAACCACTTGTGCCCTCCCTGGCCCCAAAAGCAAGCCTTCTTTAGAAGACATTTCTAATCCTTGCTTCCAGTCCCCATCCCTGGGGAGGGGCAGAGAACCAGGATCCTGCCTCTGCTGCATCTAGACTACTGTAACAGCCTCCTACCTGGCCTCCCTGCCTCTAATCTCTTCCTTCCCCATAGGGTGGCCAGTGTAATCTTCTTAAAATAAATCTCTTACTTTGTCAGTCTCTTGCTCAGAGGATTTCATCAAGACTTTAGGATCAATATCAAATATTTAAGGCCCTCAAGAGCTTGGCTTGAAGCTACCTCTCCAGCCTTTCCTCCCATTACTGTCCTGCCTTACACAGCCTTATACATTCCAGCCCTTGAATTTTGGCTCACATTGTTCCTACCCTACTTCCTTCTGCCATTCCTCTAAGCCCCACCCTCTCCATGAAGCCTTCCCTGACTACCCTGCCACATCTCTCCCTCCTGTGAGCAGAATTAATAATCACAGACATTTACATAGAGTTCACTGTGTGCCAGGCACTGTGCTAAATATTTTTACAAATATTAAGTCACTTGATTATTGTAAGCAACAACCTTGGGAAGGAGGTACTACTGTTATTCACATTTACAGGTGAGGAAACTGAGGCAAATGTGGTAAATGACTTGTTCTGGATCACACAGCTATTAAATGTCTGAGGCCAGATTTGAACTCATGAAGAGGAGTCTTCCTGATTCCAGAGTCCTCTATCCACTTTGCCACTTAGCTTTCCCCTATAACTTACTGAGTTGCATACTCTAGCCACCAAGCTTCTACTACCTGGTGTGGATAGACGGATGGTTGAAATTTATACTAAGTATTGGCTCTCCCAACTAAACTCCAAGATGACACCTCATTCTTCTATGTGTTCCCCATAAATGGGTAACCTGCCCTTCCTAATCCTTGATTCATTAATGATGGTTTAATGCCCTAAACTTATTACTATGGTAATACTAAGCTCATCTTTTAGTTTTCTTTTTACAAATTCCTGATTTTTATTGGATTTTCCTATTTATAAAATTTATTCCCTAAAACAACCCTATAAACATGTAGTCTTTATTTATCAAAAAAGGAAACTGAGACCCAGATAAAATTATTTAACTAAAGTTACATAGTTAGTAATAGGCAGACCTAGGATCAGAAATCAGACCCTATGGCTCCTGATGCTCAGTCTTCTATCCCATGGAGAGCCACCCAAGAGCAAGACCTTGGCACACAGTAGGTCCATAGGACACCACAGTTTCCTGATGCTCTCCTAATCCTGATTTCCCTGACTTCTTTCCTTCCCCGCTCCACTCCCTTTCCCAAAGTCTGAACTCACAGATCATTGGCCTTAGGAATCAGCATGCCCAGTTCTTTGATTCGATCATTGATGTTGAATCTCCTCCTTCTTTCAACTAAAAGTGGATGAGGAAGAGACAAACGGTTAAGGAGAATCAGGACACCTACCTTCATCCTGGGACCCCAAGGTATGACTAGGGGAATCCCTCAAGCCAGAGAGGAAGCATAGCTCTAAGACTCAGATGAGACACAACCAATCTCCCTCTCTCAGATAACAGGATCCTAGATTTTGAGTGGCCACTGAGTCTAATGCTTTTATGGATGAGGAAACAGGGTATGATAGAGGTGAAGTAGCTTGCCCAGAGTCACATAGTAAATGTTTGAGTCAGAATTTGAAATCAGGTCTTCTTGATGTGGAGTCCAGAATTCTATCCATCAGAGCTACCAACGGCACATCCCATATAGGTTACAGAGTCATAGGATTATCATTTTAGAACTGAAAGAAACTTCACTGGCTATCTGTTCCCATTCCCTCATTTTGCATATTTAGAAACTGAGGCTCAGGGAGGTTGTGACTTGCCTAACAAATACCAGAAGTAGGATTTGAACCCATGATCTCTGCTTCCAGAGCCAATGCTCCTTTCCTGATACTAACACAATGATATTCCAGAGTTAGAGAACTCACTGCCTTCACACAGAAGCAGTCAATCCCTCTTTTGGACGGTGCTCTAACTCTTTGGGAGTTTTCCCTTACACTGATCTCAACTGAAATATTTCTTCTCTTTTCTCCCCTTGGCCTGAGTCTAGCAGGGGAGAAGGTAAGGAAGAGACCACAGTTCAGAGTGGAGTCATATTCTGTGACCTTGCTACAATCCCACAGCAAGTATCTCCACGAGGAGAGGGGACAGTGGACAAGGGAGTTAGACGGAAAAGGGGACTCAACACAAGCTGTTGGAACAGGCAGAAGGGGAAAGGAAGGCCAGACAGGAGGCATATAGAGAGGCAAAGCTGTTGCTGAGTCATTGCAATTGTGTTTGATTCTGTATGACCCTATCTGGGGTTTTCATTGCAAAGATACCAGTTTGGTTTGGCATTTCCTTCTTCAGCTCATTTTACAGATGAAGAAACTGAGGCAAACAGGGTTAAGTGACTTTCCCAGGGTCACTTGGCTAGTAAGTGTCTGAGTTCAGATTTGAACTCATGAAGATGAGTCTTTCTGACTCCAGGTCTAGCGTTTTATCCACTGTACCAACTAGATGCTCAGAGGCAAGGTTGGCCCTAGGCAAAGCTATTTAGTAACTGAAATATCTTCAGCTAACCCCTGTTCCCCCACCCCTCACTCCAGTGGACTTTCTTTCCCTTTCAACATAGACTTAAAGAATGTCAGAACTAGAAGAGAACTTAAAAATCATCTGGTCTAACCCCTTCATTTTATAAGTGAAGTCCATAACGGGGCAGTGACATGCCCAAGGTCAGTCATAGGTAATTAATTGCAAAGATGGAATTAGAAATCTAGTGCCTTCACTCAGCCTAGTGCTTTTCACTGCACAGCAGGACCCCTTCCATCAAGAAGCCCAGGGTGTCCATGTTACTGCCTCTTTCCTGTCCTCTAAGGTAGGAGGAAGTCATCTGGCACTCCATTCTGAACTAAAGTATAAAGGGTTTAAGCACATGTCAAAAGGATATCAGCCTTTAAAAAAAAAAGGACCAGAGAGAGAGGGCAATGCTTAGTCCTAAGTGCCAGATTTCAGGCCTCAATGGGGGAAGAGACTTGCCAGGGAAGGAACTTTCCTTCTGGGTTGTTTTCTCTTTTTGGGGATTCTTTATATATATATATATATCTATAAAACCACGGCAGGTAAGTGGCAGCTAGGTGGTGCAGTGAGTAGAGCACTGGCCCTGGAGTCAGGAGGACTTGAGTTCAAATCCAGCCTCAGACACTTCACATACTTACTAGCTGTGTGACTTGGGCAAGTCACTCAACCCCAACTGCCTTGCTTTCCCCCCTTCAAAAGAGAAAAAAAATCAAACCATGGAGAATAGAAGAGAACAATAGAAAAGGACCTCTGGAGTTAGAGGATTCAGGTTCAAAATCTGCCTCTGGTACTTATTAGATTTGTGACCCTGGGTACTCCCTATATCACAGTTTCCTCATCTGTAAAATGAGGAGGTTAGACTAGCTAGTCTCTGAGGTCCCTTTCAGCTCTACACCTATGTATGAGCTTATGATCTTATAAATCTACTTAGACAGCAGCCTCTGAAGTTGGCTAAAATCAAGTGATGGGAGTGACATCAGGAAACAGGGACATATGCTTCTGGATGGATGGAATGGGGAAGAAGATAGGGGAGGGGAGAGTAAGGAAGGGTCAGCAGGACTCACTAAGGTTGTGATTGTCTTTCTTCTGTCGCTCCTTGGCCAAGGCTCGGCTCTCAGCGTCTATAATGAGATGGGAGAGGATAGAGACAACAGCAATCAGAAACAACATTGACTGTGGGTGCAGGGATGGGAAGGAGGGGGAGACAAGGTGGGGAAGGGATGTAGGAGGCAGAGTGGGTCTTAAACCTGTGAGTTCTCTCTTCTGGGCCAGGTCAGCAGGGCAGGAGCTGCTAGTGACACCTACAAGGGAAGCCGTGACTTGGGGGTCTCCATTGTACACTGTCAGGTGGCTGCTGGACAGAGGCAGCTGTGGGATAAAGGAAAGAAAGGTCTGGGTGAGAACCTCCCTCATCAGAGAAGGGACAGCCTTCCAAAGGGCTCTTTACCCCAGGGCGGTCATCTCAGGAGAGGAGTAAGCTGGATGTAACCAGAGGACTTCAGAGAATCAACAGTGAAAACCATGCCTCCTCAGCACAGAGGTGGTGGACTACAGATATGGAATGAGGCACACATTTTCAGACATGGCCAATGTGTTGACTTGTTTCTACGTAACCGTGCTTATGTATTAAAAAGGAAGGGAACCAGAGGATGAGAGGGAAGTCATTAGAAAGTGCCAGTAATGAAAGGAAGAAAGAGAAAGCGAGAAGGAAGGAAGGAAGGAAGGAAGAAAGGGAGAGAGAAAAAGAGGAAGAAAAGAGAGAAGGCAAGAAAGAAAAGAGCATCAATAAAGTATTGAGAAAGACAGAGATAGAAAGAGATTGAGGAATGAGTTAGACAAGATAATTTTAGGGAAAGTCACAAGAACCCAAACCTGGGTCCCAGTCTTCCTTTAAGAATCTAAGATTTCAGAATTTAATGTCTAGAAAATGAATAAATTGTTCATGCCCTTTGAACCAAAACTTCCATTACTAAGCATCAATGACCAATAAGTCAGAGACAGAAATAAAGATCCTATGTACACTAAAATATTCATAGCAACCCTTTTTGTAGTAGCAAAAGCCTGGAAACAAAATAGGTGTCACCAGACCAGGAAAAGGGTGAATAAATTGTGGTACACAAATAGAAAGGAATTATACTCTTCTCGGGACAGCTAGGTGGCTCAGTGGATAGAACACCAGCCCTGGAGTTAGGAGGGTCTGAGTTCAAATCCAGCCTCAGAGACTTGACACTTATTAGCTGTGTGACTTGACCCTGATTGCCTTGAAAAAGTATAAAAAGAAGAATTATATCACTCCACAAAAAATGAAAAATAAGAGGAAGTAGAGAAACATGAACTGATACAGAAAATAAAGCCAAGTCCGGAGAATAATATGAAAAACTGATAACAATCACAAATTGAAAATTACTCTAAAAGGCAGTGGAAGCCAACTTAAACGCCATGACCAATATGGGTCCTAATACACTTCCCTCTTCTTGACAGAGAGGTAGGGGACAACAAGCATAGGACGGCGCACATGTCCTCAGGCACCCCTGCTGTGTCAGTAGGTCTGGCCTAACTATTTTTCCTTCTTCACAAGGGAGACTTTGTGGGCACCTTTGTTTCTGTTTTTGCCCTCCCTGTCATTGTTGCCCAGTAAAGGAAGCTCTGGCTCTATGGGTTTTAACTAAGTCACCTTCTAGATCCTTAACTCTAAAATCTTCAGGGTGGTTTGGAGTGTGTCTGCGTGTGCATGTATATGTACATGTATGTGTCTGAGGGGGAGAGGAGGAAGTAACTGGTGTAAAAAACAAGAACCAGTAAAACAAACAAACCAAAAACAGAATTCAGTGTCTGAGCTACCCTTTTACTGGATTTCTAGCCTTTCTGTTAAACCCCAAGACCTAAATTAGGGGCCTTCTGATCATACTGACAAGCCCATGCAGTTCACAGACAGGCAGAGGTGTTGAGCCAAGGACACAGAACAGGTATAAATGTACACAGGCATATACATGTACACTCACACTCACTCACTTTCCAGCCTTCTCAAACTCTTCTGTTTTTCAGCCCAGGCCCAAACCAGCTCAAGCTAGCTCCGGCCTGCTAACCTACTGAGCCTAACTACTTCTAACAGAAATCAGATTTTCCCTTCACTGGCATGGGCCAGGGGCCAGGAAGCCTGGGGCCAACCAGTTCAGCCAGGTGCCCAAAGCTTAGGCAGCAGGTATGAGATGGGGAGATCTATGAGGAAAGGACAGGGAGACTTCCTAAGGAAGGGGAGAACCCCAAAATCTCACCTTCCTAAAGTGGCTGCTGTTTCATCAAACTCTTTCAAACCTATCCTTTTTTGAGCCTCATAAATCCCTTCTGGGGTAGGCTAGGCAGGTTGATATGATTTATTGTCATTTTACAGATAAGAAGATCGAGTTACAAAGAGTCACATGCCCAAGGTCACAGCAAAAATTAGTGTCAGAGCTCGGGCTAGAACTTGTCAGTCAAATCCTAAACCAGGATTCTCCCCAGACATTATCCCTGGATCCTTTAAGGATCCAGGCCTCCCTGGATGTTTGAAGGGACTTTCACCAGCTTAGCTGCCTGAGGATATGTTCCCATGGGACTGAGCACTGGGTATACCTCCTTCCTCCTTCCAAATAGAAGAGCACCTGAACCCACCTACCCAGGTCAGGAGATGACAAATACTAGTGCTTTACTCCTCATCTAAAAACACGGCTAGGCCAGTCCTCTCTGTCCTACAGAAACACAGTACCTAATACCACCTCCATGTCTTTGTTCATCTTGTCCCCTTTTGTTCCCAATTATCCCCTGTTCCTCACCCTCTACCCCCTTTCTCACTGACTCTGCAAACCCTCTGACTCTTTCAGGGCTGGATTCCGATCCTACCTCCTCTGGGAAGGCCTCCTCCTGGTCTCCTCCAATGTTCATTGAGTTCCCTCTTCTATTAATTCTTACAGTATTTATAGGCTGCGTCATATAATCAGTCACTTAATTATATTTTGTATCTTTCTCTGTTTGTCTTATGTGTGAGTATGGTAAATAGAGTAAATAGAATGTGGTAAATAGGTAGGAAGCACACTGGCCACTTATTATCTGTGTGACCTTAGGCAAGTCATGTCCCTTACTAGACATTTGTCCCCTCCTCTATAAAATGACAGGGTTGAACCAGTCAGGAAATTCTGACGCTGTCTCATCTCCTCAGCTAGCATAAGCTCTCTGAGCTTAGGGGCTATGTCTTACCTTGCTCCTGTATCCCCCAAAATATCTACTACCTACTCACTGTTCATCCCACCCTACCCTCCACCCCCACCCTGGCTGTCAATACCGTGTTGGGCATCTGAATCTCTGGATTGATGTATCCCAGAACGTCATCCAAGCGCATTATGTTGTCAATAACATCATCAAGCTGGAAGAAAAATGGTGTATGTAAGTCATATGTCTTCAACATCTCCTGCTTGGGGGAAGGGTGGATAGATTTGGGATTGGGAGGGACCAGAAAGGGCAGAGATCTGCCTCTAAAGGTAGACAGATAACAACCAGCCACCTAGGCCAGTCACCTGCTGCTCTGTCCCACCTTCTCCCATCCAGCATGGCTCCTTTTTCCTTAAGGCTAAGAAACCCCAGGGGGAGGGACAGACACAGATTTGGGCAATCTGGGGGAATGGTAACCAACTTCCAACTCCTAGGAATCCTGATTAACAGTTCCTAGAAGACTCAGTGAGGGCAAAGTCCTTGTTTTCTCCTAACAGTTGTATCTCTCCCAGGCAAGTTTTGCTTAGAGGTAGATGGTGCAGTGGATACAGCGACAGATCTGCAGTAAGGAAGACCTGTATTCAAATATGGCCTGGGACACTTACTAGCTATGTGTTACTTAAATTCTGTCCGCCCCAGTTTCCTCATCTGTAAAGGGGGGATAATACTACCACCTACCTGCCGGGTCAGTGTAAGGATCAAGTAAAGAATATTTGTAAGGAATTTGCTACAATACTTGGCACATAGTAGGAGCTTAATAAATGCTTGTTCCCTTCCTTTCTTGCATAGTAAGTACTTAATCTCCTTTTACTGAATGGGGGGTGAGTGGGGGAGCTTCCCAGCTCAACAGTGTGATTCAGCAGCCCCACAAGTTGATGGTCTCCAAGGCTGCATTAGTGGAAACATAACCTCCAGAGAATGGAATCCCCCCTTCACTCTGCCCAAGTGAGGTCACAGTTGTGGTCTTATTTGGAATACCACATTTTAAGAAGGGCAGTTGACAAGCTGAAATTCATCCCAAGAAAGGAGACTGGGACAATAAAGCAACCTGCAACCAGGCCAGAGAGAGATCAATTGAAGAAACTTGGGGTGCTTATTTATTGTGAAAAGGAAGAAGGCCTGAGGTAAAAGTGAGACATGACCACATTTTTCAAGCATCCCAAAACCTGTTTTATTTAGCATGAGAAGGAAGAAGTAGAAGCAATGGGTATATGGAGAGAGATTTTTGTCTCATGGGAGCTGAACCTGTGATCTCACTGATATAGGGAATTCTAAGGCCAAGAGATAACATCTACCAATATCAGGAAAAATTTCCTAAAAATCCTTGTTGTTCACCTTTTGCTTCAAAGAGGACCAGTGACATCATGGGATGATGTCTTGACTTGTGTATGACTTAGATTTGAGTGAGGCAGAGTTGTACAGTCATCAGCCCTCTCTCTTTTCCAGACTCATCAAAGCCCAGTGGCAGGACAAAAGTCAGGATGACTGGCGATGACCCAGGATCCATGGATGACCTTGACCATTCTGATGTCTGACCAACTCTGGCCTTCTTCATGGCCATTGGAACAACTTGTTTTCATCCACTCATTTTGCTAGGAGAAGCAGAGCTATCCCAAAATGGAATGAACTTCCTCAGGAGATACAAGTGCCCTATCACTGTCGGGAGGACAGAAGCCCAGATGGCCACTTGTCAGATATAATACAGAGGGAACTCCTATGGAAGCGCAAGTTGGATAGATATCCCCTCTGAAGTCCCTTCTAATTCTGAGATTCCAATACTGGTAGACCTGATGCCATCATCAAATCACTGTCACAGCAGAGACATCATAAGGCAGCTGGGAAACTAGGTGAAGTTACCATCTACCCCCCACCCATCTTCACTCTGACAATGATGACTTTGAGAAGGTCTTGAAGGGACCCCACTCTCATACTTTCTTCAGTGATTCTCAACTACTTATTGGCCCAGTGCTTTGGAAGCACATATTAATCATACTTCTCTGTGTTGCTTGTTTTTCTTTATCAGACTGGGAGTTCCTTTAGTCTAAGAACTGCGTTCCTCTCATCAAAATGGGGGCTATTCAAGGGCAGGGACCAAGGCTTCCCCCATCAGACTGTGGGTACCTGAAAGCAGAGACTGCATCTCTCCCACTGAACTGGAAGCTCCCTGGGGGTAGAGATTGGGACCAAATCAGACTAGCTGTTCCTTGAGAGCTCAGCTTATATTCCCAGGGAACCCTATTCTGATCCTTGAACCCAACCAATCCATGGCCTGACTCACCTCCCTCTCTGGATTGGAGCCAATATTGAGCATAGCCATAGGGCTGTTGGGGGCACTATTGCCTGCAGAAGAAGAGAGTACATGGCTGGGCCGGACCCCAGGGGAAGCAGCTGGAGGCGGCTTTGGGGAGCTCTGGGCAGGGCTGATGTGCGCTGCAAACTTGTTCCCGTAGGTCTCCGACAAGTACTCTCGCACTTTCTGGTCTCGTGACTGTTGCAGATGATAGGAGGTGGGGTTCTCCAGGTATGACTGCACCTATAGCCCCAAAGAGAAAGGGGAAGAAGGTGTCAAGGAGCCCTAGGAGGGACAGTAGTATTCCCACAGTTGAAGGGATTCATCTAGGATGGGCAGTACCTTCAGGACCTCTCCTGGCACGGGAGGTGGGGACTGGAAGTGGACTGGGGTGTTAATGGCTGGAGTGGGGGGCCCTGGCAACTGCTGCTGCTGCTGCTGCTGCTGCATGTAATGCATCACAGCCTGTTGCTGCATCCGCTCCCGCTGCTCCTCCTGCTGAGCCTGCTCCCTCATGAGCTGCATTCGAAGGCCAATGCGGGACGCCATGGCAGCTGGCTGCAGGCGCCCCAAGGCAAGCTGGATTCCTGTGGGAGAAGCAAAGGACAGTAGAGCTCATGCTGACCCTAAGGAGCAGCCCCATGATAATGCACATTTACAATACACTTGACAGATATTCCCTGGTTTGAACCCCAGAATAACCCTATGAAGCAGATGCTGATATTATCCTAATTTTACAGAGGAAGAAAAAGATTCACTTAATAAAGGTGAAGTGACTGATCCAGGGCCACATAGCTTGTAAATATCTAAGGCTAGATTTGAACTCAGTGGATAGAGTACCAGGCCTGGAGTCAGGAAGTCTCATTTTCCTTACTTCAAATCCAGCCTCAGACACTTACTAGCTAGGTGACCCTAGCGAGTCACTTAACCCTGTTTGCCTCAGTTTCCTCATTTGTAAAATGAGCTGAAGAAGAAAATGGTAAGCCACTCCACTATCTTTGCCAAGAAAACCCTAAATGGGGTCACCAAGAGTGGGCACAAATGAAAAACAACTAAATAACAACTTCCTGAATCCAAGTCCAACACTCTAGACTGCACCATCAAGCTGCCTCAGAGGTTAGGTCTTTCTGACTCAAGTTCAGCAGTCTGTGGAAAGCAGAGGAAAGAATCAAAGGACCTAGGTTCCAGTCCCTCTTCTGCTATTTCTCCTCTATTTGACCTTGAACCAGTCACTATCCCTGGGCCTCAGTTTCCTCCTCTATAAAACAAGGGGTTTGGAACTGATGACCGCTGAGGTCCCTTCAGGTCACTTCTCACTCTCCTACCACAATGCACATATTGGTGCTTAATTCGAGGCTAATGTTTAACTGTGGCCTAAGGGGCTAGCTGCCATTCAGTAATCAGGGTAGGTCCAGCTACAGGAGAATTCCCTCTTTAAGTTGCAGAAAGTCTCATTTAAACAAATCAATCAGAAAAGATATACATAAGCAATTTGGTTCAATTGAACCAACATTCACGGAATATTTAATATGTGCCAAGCACTAAACCAGGCCCTAGAAATAACAATGATAGTTAACATTTATATAGGCCTTTAAAATTTGTAAAGTACTTTATAAATATAACCTAGCTTGGTCCTCACAATAGCCCTAGGAGGTACCTGCCTAATTGTCCCCACTTTACAGATAAGGAAACTGAGGCAAGAGAGTGATTAAGTGACCTGGCAGGATCACAGGTCTAATAAGTAAGTATCTGAGGCTGGTTACCAGTACCATCCAGCTACTTCAGGAGCTCCTGAATATTCCCCCCATCAGACTGAGTGCTCCTTCTAAGCAGGGTCTTTGTTTCCATCAAAGGAAGCAAAGATGGGGTAGAGTCCTGGGTTTAAAGCTACATTGGGCTACTAATAACTATGTGATCTTAGGTGAATCCCTTCACTGATCCTTAATTTCCTCACCTGTAAAAATGAGCTCCATATGCCTTTCAGATCTGACTTTCTATGACTAGTTAGAAGGTTCACTTGGATCTCACACATATAATATTCGGATGTTTTGGTTTAATCTAAACATAAACCATCCCCTCAGGCTAATACTGTTGGACATCAGTCCATAAGTTGATATTAACCATAACCATCTGTACCTGGCCAAAAAATAAAGAACCTCACACTACTTTGTTTTATACATATATACTTTTTTTCTTAAATACACTCTCATACCCAATTTGACCCTCAAACTAACTACATGTTTCCAGCTGCAACACCTGTATGACTCTACAAACTGCCAAAAAATATCAATTCTATTTGTAAACTCAAGAGTATGACTTGGCTATGAAAGAGGTGTTACCATATTTGAAATGTTTTCCCAGGTTAAAATCAAAACGCACATTTGTACAGTGCTTTACTAAACACAGTTAGGTCCCAATTAGTGTGAATAATGAAAGTGACTAAATAGAATGCATTCAAATTTGCATCATTCAGAGTTTTAATTGTGTAAAATGTGCCAGTAGAAATATGCAATGGGAATTCGAATACTGCCACCGCACCAAGAGGATTCCTTGTTATCACTATTCATTGGGACATGGGGCACAGAAATTCACATTTCTCACAGTATCTTCCCCAAATTCTTCAGTAAGGCAGTAGACCTATCAATGGATCACAGGATGTGCATCTAAGAAGGGCCCTCAAAGGTTAACAGATTAAATTATCTCAATTTGACTGGTTCTCAGACCTTCATTAGCTCTCACCTGGGCTATTTGCTGAAGCTTCCTAACTGGTCTTCCTGCCTCAAATCCTCAGGAGGCCTTCCCTAGCCACCCCCTCCCCAGTTGTTAGGGTTTTCTCTTCTGTAACACCTTCCATCTACTCTGCAAGTATCTGTATATATCTATTTATTTACATGTTGTGTCCCCCATAAGTTCTATGAAGGCACGGATTGGTTTTTGCCTTTCTTGTATTCCAGAGACTAGTCACAGTGCTTTGAACATTGTAAACAATCAATAAATGCCTATAGTTTGCTCTCTAAGAGCTAAAAGAAATCTTAGAAGCCACCTACTCCAACACCCTGATTTTACAAAGAGGCTTACTCAAGGTCATACTCATAGTAAAAATCAGAGGTGAGAATTGAACCAGGGCCATATTATTTGAGACTGTGCCCTTTCAGCTGTCCACACCAACATGTAGGCATCGAAGCCAGTATTGAAACCCAAATCCCAAGACCCAAACCCATTGCTCTTTCTACTGTATCTTGTTTTTTTGTTTTTTTTTTGTCAAGGAGTAAAAAAATAAGGGAAGGAGCTAGTGGCTCAGTGGATAGAGTGCTGGACCTGGAGTCAGGAATATCCCAGTTCAAATCCTGTTTCATCCATTTACTAGCTGTGTGACCTTGGCCAAGTCATTTAACCTCTGTTTGCCTTAATCCACTGGAGAAGGAAATAGTGAACCATTCCAATGTCTTTGGCAAGAAAATTCCCTGAACAGTATTGATATTCAGACCCGACTGACTAAACAAAACAAAAATAAAGGCCATTCCAAAAAAACAAAATGAAATTTTACCTTTGAAAAATCTAAGGAAAAATCTGGAATAAAATTCATTTCAATTTAACAGCTATGCCATAACTACCATTGGATCCTAAATTTAGAGATGAAAGAAATCTCAGGAGTTATCTAACTCTTTCATTTTACAAATGAGGAACTGAGGTCTAGAATTGTTAAGTGACTGGCCCAGTCATAGAGCTGGGACGTGTCTGAGGCAGTATTTGAATTGAAGTCCATCTCAAGTCCAAGTCCATGTCAAATCCAGACTGCCTGATCCAGATACCACAGACTGTGTTAATTCTTGTGCTCAGGTAGTTTTTTTTAAGGAGTAGGGATAGCAGCTCTCATTTAAGGAGAGGTAACTGCTATCGAATGAGGAACAGCCTTAGAGGGTAAATGACTTGTCCAGGGTCATCTTGTTGAGAATAGATTCCAGTATACCAAGCCCAGCCTAATCCAAAGTGCCACAATCACCATAACCATCACCACAGCAGCTCCCTCACACTGTCCCACCTGCAAGAGTGCTCACCTTTGGTCTGGGAAAAGTAGTCAATAGGAGACATGGAGAGAAGGGGGTCGGGGTCCCACACAGAAGGCCCTCACAGAAGCGCTTTTCCCAAGAACAGAGAAATGGAGTGGGAAGGAGAGGAAATGGAAGAGGGAGCCGACGGGTGGAGGAGGAATGAGGGGTGGGGGAGGGAGAGGAGGAAGGGCAGGCAAAGACATAAGTCTTTCCCCACCCACCCTCCCCATGCCAGTGAACTAGATGAGTTGTTTTTCCAGACTGGATCTACTGCAGAGAGGGAGGAATTTCTGTGCCTTTTGAATCATATACAAGGTATATGCCAGATCACTTGCAAAGTATTTTTGAGACAAGAGCTCTGGCAGTTTATCAGGATGCTGGCTGAAGCCAGAGCAGAAGAATGATCTACCCACGTGTCTGGGGCAGGGGGATGGGGAGGAGCCTCTCTCCAAAGCCGGGGTGGAATCCGGAAGGGCTCCTCCAACCCCAGCCCCAGGAAGATCTGACTGGACCCAGGGGAGAGGCAAAGGGGAGGGAAACCAGGGGCAGGCAGCTAATCTCATTAGCAGCTTTCTCTAAATCCTGGCCCTGGTGGTTCAGCCGGAGCTAGGAGACAATTCCAATCCCACCTTGCCCTTCGGCCACACTCATTCTTCTCTGAGGTCCCTGTGAATCTGAGAGCCACTCTGGCTGAGCCGCTCATCCAACCCACGCTCACCACACCCCCAATTCTCCATACCCAGGCCTATAGTCCAGACCCAAGCCCCACCTGGCCTGTGCTCTCCCTCTCCCCCTCCCTTGGTGCAGGCAGACTGAGTCTGATTACTGAGAGGAGGCTGGTAAGGGGGCTAGTCCAAGGGGACTGGCAGCACCAGCCGGCGTTGGGGGTGGGAGAGGTGGAGGATGGGGGTGTGATGGCAGGGCACTGACAAGGTTCTTGTTCTTGTCCACAAAGGGACCAGGCACCAATTATAGGGCAAGGAGGCAAAGCTGGCACTGTTGGAATGGGCTGCTTTGGAAAGAGCCTTACCTAGCACCTGTGTGGAGGTCACATCTGCTGAGAGACCAGCCACATCTGAAGTAGAAGGAGTCCAAGAAGATAGACCAGGGAGGGTGACTGGCATAGGATCACAGGGTCAGAGCTAAATGGGACTTCTGAGGCCATCCAGTGTGACACCATTTTACAGAGGGGAAAACTGGAGAGGCTAGGAGACTTGCTTTCCACTGTGACCAATGTATCCAATTTTATTTTATTTATTACTTATTCATTAATTTATTAAGCACCTACTATGTGCCAGTAGCTGTATATGGCAGTGAGTTGGACTGTATAAGGAAAGCTGGCAGAATCAACACTTTCAAACTGTGGTGCTGGAGAAGACTTGAGTTTCCTTTGGACAATCAGGAGATCAAATCAGTCATTGCGTAAAGAAATTCAGATTATTCACTGGAAGGTCACCTGCTGAAGCTTACATACTTTGGCTACATAATGAGAAGATGGAGCTCTTTGGAAAAGAGCCTGATGTTGGGAAAGATCAAAAGAAAAAGAAAAAGGGGACTGTGGAGGATGAGGATAGATAATGTCAGGGAGACAATGAACATGAACTTGGACAGGCATTGGGAGAGAGTAGAGGTTAGAAAGGCCTAGCATGCCATAGCCTGTTGGGGGGTCACATGAGGAGTTGGACTAGACAGAGCAACATGTGCCAGGCATAGTTGAGAACACAACTATGATACAAAAAGAGGTAAAATAGAGTGCCTGCCCTCAAGGGGCTTATAGTCGAATGGGAGAAATGGCATGCAAACATAAATATATATATATATATATATATATATACATACACATATATATGTGTGTGTACACATACATGCATATATACATTTATGTGTGTGTATATAAATATGATAAATAGGAGATGATTAACAGAAGGTAGACCCTGGAATTAAGGGGGATTGGGAGAGGCTTCCTGTAGAAGGTAGGATTTTAGTTGAGACTTAAAGGAAGCCAGAGAGGTCAGCAGTCAAGAGTGGAGGAGGGAGAGCATTCCAGGCATGTGGGCAAGCCAGAGAGAATGCGTGGAGGCCAGAGATGGCGTGTCATGTGTGGAATGGCCAGGAGGCCAGGTTCACTGCATCAGAGTTGGGGAGCAAGATGTAAGAAGACTGGGAAGGTAGGAGAAGGCTAGGGAAGGTAGGAGAAGGCTAGGTTCTGAAGGACTCTGAATGCCCAGCTGAGCGTTTTGTATCTACTCCTAGAGGCAATAGGGAGCCACTGAACAGGAAGAAGGAAAGCTCATTTAGTCCAACCCTCTCATTTTTCAGAAAAAAGAACCTGAGTCCCCAGGGAGGGAAATGTGACATCTAGTTAGTGGCAGAAGCCAGGTTCTTGGACTTGTGAGTCCTTTCCACTTAAACCAGCAGTTCTCCCTCAGGACAGCAATCTGAGACCTGAGCCCTGAGGGAATTCAGTTCAACTGGCCTTAACCTGCTACTGGGCAAGGCTGTAGAGATACAAAACCAATACAATCCCTGCATTCTAGGAGCTCTGGCTTTTACTGGGGTAACCACACCTACCTGGGAAAAATATATACAAAACATGCCAAGGAACAAGTCAGGTAGCTAGGTAGCTAGCAGCTAGCTCTGGCTTGGAGTCAGGAAGACCTGAGTTCAAATCCAGCTTCAGATGCTAGCTGTGTGACCCAGGGCAAGTCACTTAGCTCTGTTTGCCTCAGTTTCCTTATCTGTAAAATGATCTGGAAATGGCAAACCACTCCAGTATTTTTGCAAGAAAATCTCAAATGGGTTCACAAAGGAAAAACAACATGCAAAGCTGATAGTTTTTAAAGGGCATAAAGTTTATTTAGGAGTTACAGAAAAAACAATGACTACTTGGAGACTTCTGGAAAGGCATCCTGTGGCCCATGGCTGAAGTGAGGAGCATAGAGACAGCCTGTGGAAAGGCAGAGAAGTAGGAGATGGCCACATTTTGTTACTGTTGTTCAATCTAGTCCAACTCTTTTTGACTACTGCACATCAAAGCTGTCCATGGGATTTTCTTGGCAAAGGTACTGGAGTAGTTTGCCATTTCCTTCTCCAGAGGATTAAGGCAAACAGAAGTTAAGTGACTTGCCCAGGGTCACATAGCCAAGAAGTATCTGAGGCTGAATTTGAACTCAGGTCTTCCTGACTCCAGACCCAGCACTCTAATCCACTGAGCCACCTAGCTGCCTCCTATTTTGTACAAAATAGCAAGTAAGTTTAACTGAAATGTAGAGTTTGTAAGTGGGAATCACTAGTCTCAATAGAAGGATAGGTTGGGGCCAGATTGTGAAGGGCTTTAAATATCCGCATTTTCATTTTATTCTAGAGGCAAAGAGGAGTCATTAAGTGAAAAATGTCTGCTGGGAGCCTTTCTAGGATGAGGAAGAAGAAGCACTCAACTTTGGAACATAGGACCACATGAAGGGAGGGTGGGTCTGAGTGATACCACCCTGGAGAACAAAAGAGCACAGAGCACCTATGCTGGAGGTAAGGGTAAGGTAGAGGCAGTTCATTTATTCGATCATGGAATATTGGGGCAGAGCTGGCCTGACCAGTAATTGGACGGGTGAGTACCTTACAAATACTGTTTGCCCTTCTATGAGTAGCCAGGGGCACACCACTAATCCTGCCTTGAGCACCAGGCAGGAACCAGGGATTCATTCATCATCGGCCCTAACTAACCCCTCACTCCAACTCTGACTTGGGGATGAAAAACAGATCAATTCATTGATTCCATGTTGGGAGCCTCTAGCTCTCCTCAGACGCCAGTGGATTCCCCTACCGAATGCTACCTAAGTTCCCTTTTCAGTTCAGTTTCTCATTCCCTCATATTGTTATTCAGTATTTTCAGTTGTACCTGACTCTCCATGACTCCATTTGGGGTTTTCTTGGTAAAGATACTGGAGTGGTTTGCCATTTCCTTCTCCAGCTTGTTTTATAGATGAAGAAACTGAGGCAAACAGGGTGCCCAGGGTCACCCAGCCAGTAAGTGTCTGAGGTTGAATTTGAACTCAGAAAGATGGGGTCTTCCTGATGCCAGATCTGATGCTTTAGGCACTGTGCCAACTATCTGCCCCTGTTCCCTCTAAGTCATCCACATCATTCAGTCTCATCTTTCTTGTGCTCCTAACAGACTCTTTCCTTTCCTTCCATTGTGCCCTCTGGAATCTTGTTAGGAAACTTTCCTTCATATTATGCATATAGCCTCCTCATAGAAATTACTTTGTAATTTTGTATCTCATAATATTTTGTATCTCATTTTCAAGGTATATATGATTTCCCCTAGTAGAAAGTAAGCTACTTCAGGGCAAGGAGTATTTAGTTTTTGTCCTTGTATCTCCAGAACCCAGCATAGTGCCTGGCACACAGAGGGTATTTAATAAATGCTCATTGAATTAGATGGAGTCAAGTCAGGAGAGAGCCATCAAAAGAGAAAGTCAGAAGGCACTTTCTATACAACTTCATCATTTTACTGAGGAAATGCTGAGCCAGGTAGTGTCTTTCCAAGGTGACCGCTCTCGCCCATCCTTCGCAGGACCAGGCTCCCCAGGGGCTAACTAACTCTGGCTGATCAGAGGGTCATAAATTTAGTCTGGAAGGGACCTCACAGGCTATCTAATGCAACCCCTCCATTTTATAGATAAGGGAGAGGAGCTGACAATCAGGGAAGTTAAAAGGCTTCAACATTAAATATGGGAGAGGTCTTTGAAATCAGGTCCTCTGAGACTCCAGAGCAAGGGTAGAGAACCAGCAGGCTGGAGGTCACATGTGGCCCTAAGGTATTCAAGCGTGGTCCTTTGACTGATTGGATTCAAAGGGCTGCCCTTGAAGACCTAGAGGGCCACATGTGGCCTTGAGGTCATAAGTTCCCTAACCCTGGACTAGAAGCAGTGCCTTTTTCACCATACTCACTGCCTGAGAGGAATGGGGCCCCTTACCAAGATCTCTACCAATCCTAGGGATTCACTGTACCTCCTACAAAATCTCCCTGCATTTACAGAGCCTGACATGCTTTTTCCTGATCCCTTTCCCATCCATCACCTTATCAGATCCTCATAATCATGTGCCTGGAGAGGTAAGCAAATTATCTCCATGGAAATATGAGGAAGATGAAGATAAATGACATATAACTTCATACAGCTAGTTGGTTAAGAAAGAGAGTTAGGGCTAGAACCTAGGTGTTCTAGGTCTCCAGATTCCTATTCCAAAACTCAGAGATCTCCCAATCAGAGATGAAGATAGGAACTGCAGCTAGGTGGCAGGCTAAAAAAAGTGTAGGGCTTGGAGTCAGGAAGGTGCATCTTTGTGAGTTCAAATATGGCATTGGACAATAAGTGTGTAACCCTAGACAAGTCATTTCACTGTTTGCTTCAGTTTCCTCATCTGCAAAATGAACTGGAGAAGGAAATGGCAAACTACTCCAGTATCTTTGCCAAGAGTCAAATAGGATTAAATAACTTGCCCAACTAGTGTCTGGGGTTAGATTTGAACTCAGGAAGATGGGAGTTCTTGACTCCAGGCCCAATATTCTATCTACTGCATCATTCAGCTACTCCTTTATAAATGCTTATTAATTGACTACCACAGAAAGGAAATCCAGGGGTCTGCAAAAAGATGGGGCAGAAAGATGGCCAAAATAACCTGTTGGTCTGGACTGGGAGGAGTAGAAGAGATTCACCAGGGGGAGGGGAGGGGGAGTCAGCACCTGAAATGAATTGATTTGAATTTCACACTTTCTCCCCTTCACTCTTTCCAAGAGAAGAGCAGTAAGGTCAAAGATGGAGAGCTGGAAGCAACCCTTAGGGATCCTCTAGTCCAACCCTCCTCACTTTACAGATGATCTAGAAACCAAAGCCAAGAGTTTAAGTAACCTGCCCAAGGTCACTCAGTGAGTGGCTGAGTCAGAACCTGAACCGAGATCCTTTGTGCCTTTTTTACTACACAACAGTATCATAATAATAAACCAGAAAGATTACTGTGCTATCAGAAATGATGACCATGGAGCCTACAGAGAGGCACGGAAGGACTTTCATGATGTGATGGAAAGTAAAGCAAGCAGAGCCAAGAAAGCAATAGACAAAAATGACTTCAGTGATATAAATGGAAAGAAAAACCACCATAAAAGAATGACATTAATTATAGTTTACATTTACGTAGCACCCACTGTGACCCTGGGCAAGTTTGTTTCTGTCTCCACATCTGTAAAATGTGCTGGAGAAGGAAATGGCAAACCACTCCAGTATCTTTGCCAAGAAAACTCCAAAATTGGTCAACAGATAATCAGATACAATTAACAACAACAAAAAAATACCGTGTGAGGCACTGTGCTAAAGGCTTACAATTATGATCTCATTTGATCCTTACCATAACCCTGGGAGGTAGGTGCTATTGTTACCATTCCCATTTTACAGATGAGGAAACTGAGGCAAGAAGTTAAGTGACTTGCTCAAAGTCACACAGCTAATAAATGTCCGTGTTGGATTTGCACTCAATCTTCCTGACTCTAGGCCCATCACCACTATCCACTCAGCCTTCTAGTGGCCTTAGAGTGGCAAGGGCTCAGTATTCACAATCAGGCACAGATTTTCTGGGACAAATCAATCAATATTTTTGGAGGGAAAATGACTCAATCAAGATCATGTAGCTATTTAGTGAATTCTAGTTCAGGTCCTCATCATCTTTCTCAACTGGACTCTTGCAGTAGCCTCCTAATTGGGCTCCCTGTCCTCCCACAGCAAGTCCCTTCCCTCTCCAATCCATCCTCCACCCAGTTGCCAAAGAGATAGTCTTAAATATCTCTTTGGAACAGGTTTGAACATGTCACTCCCTTGAAAGATTATTCTGTGCCCCTCTATTGTTTCTTGAATAAAATTTCCCCTCCTCTCTTTGGAAAGGAAAGTCTTTCACAATCCGGCTTCAGCCATCCTTTTCTAGATTAATTACACCTGACTCTCCCTGTTCTATGGCCAAGTTGGATCCCTGGCTGTTCCTCACACATGATCCTCCCTGCCCTCCCTATGTGGCTTTGCACAGGGTGTCCCTCATGCCGCAAGCAGACTTCCTGCAAACCCCTGTTTCTTCAAGCTCCTCAATTTCTTCAAGGCTCAGTCTTCCCTAGTCCTCCATTAACTGAACATTGATTTTGTGCTATTTTTAATAGACCTCTATAGGTCCATGTTGCCTTTCCTGAGAGAAATTAAAGCTTCTTGAGAAGGGAGATAACTTCATTTTCATCTTTATAGCATGTCCATTGATTAACATAGCATAATATAGTAAGATTTAGCATTTACAAGGCGCTAAATAATGCTAAATGAGGATTGATTGATGGGTGAGTAAATAGCACAGCTACAGTTATAAACCAAACCCAACACAGAACACAGAATGTCAGAGGGGTAGGAGCCAAGAACATAGAATGTTAGGATAGAGAACATAGAATGTCAGGGGGCTTTATCACATAGAATGTTAGAACACAGAGCATAGAATGTCAGCTGGAAGGAGCCTTAGAGTATAGAATATGAAAACTGGCCAGGGCCTTAGAACAGAGGTGTTAAAACAGAAAATGTCACAGCTGGTGGGAGCCTTAGAACATAGAATACTAGGTCCAGAAGGAATTTTAGAACATAGCATGTCTGGGTGCTCCACCTTAGAACATGGAATGTTAAGACAGAACACAGAATGTCAGGGATGGAAGGGGTCTAAAAAAACCTTCTATCTCGTCCAAGTCGTTCATTTCACTGAAGAGAAGACTCTACGCTAGTTCTATTGGGGAATAATGACCAAAGAAGGGATGTGAACGCCACTTCGGTACAAGCTTATAGGTAGGACTGTTCAACTCCCACTTTGCTTCTTTTTTTCTGTCAAGGAAAATGATTTTGGGACTAGAAAGGACAGAATAAAATTGTCTGTTAGATAACTGTTAGAAACCCAAGATAAGTAAGGAATTAGAGAGTACTTAGGTGGTCCCGAAGGCCCATATGAACTACCTCCTGAAAATGGAGGCCTCAAACAAAAAGGTAAA
>CM053770.1:322251351-322326556 GCA_028658325.1 Potorous gilbertii
TTTTGAACCCAGGCTGCCTGACCCTAGCCTATTTTAACGCTCTCTCTTCAGTGACATCAGCTCATCCGCACACAGAGAAATGGTTTTTTTGAATGAAGGAATCAATGTTGGGCCAGTTATTCAGTATTAGCTTCCTTTCATAGTCAGCCTCATGAAGAGACAATTTCTTCAGGTAATACGGACAGGAGGCATGGGGCAGAGAACCCTACACTCAGACCCAGAACACCATGGGCCCAGGGAAAAGAGATGCCATCTTACCTTAATATGACGAGTGAATTTTCCTTTCTCAATTCCTTATCTCCGCCCACCCCCCTTTAAAGATGTCCCTGACTGAGTCAATTGCTCACCATTCTTCATTTTCCAATGAGGTCTGCCCAATGAAGGCATCATGCTCTCTACCCTTCCCACAGATATCCCAGGCCCCCTTCCCTACTCCCACATCCTTCCATCACTAGCTCTGGTTCTGTGCTTAGTAATAAAATCAATGGAATCACTGATAGCATCAACTATCCCCATTGTTTCTCTCACCTTCTCTGTGTCACTCTCAGACCAAATTTCCTTTCCCTGTCTTTGGATCTTGTGTGATGTACCTGACACAGTGCCTGGAGTACCACTGCTTGCTCACTTACTCATCCACTCCTTGTCCAGTCGGAAGGCTCTTACCCACAGTGGGAAGGTGGAAGAACACTTCCTCCTATCCCAGTTTTCCAAGGAGGACCTTCTGGTCTTGGCCTTGGCCCAATCCAATCTGGTATTCTCACTCTTGTTTTCCACCTTAATAGTGATGAAAAAAAACCCACCTCAGCAGAGTCCAACTAAGGGGAAGGATGAGGGACCAGAGAGCTGCCTCAAAGACAATTTATCTGCCTCTCACTGAGCCAGTTAACACTATGCCACGAGAGTGCCTCAGGGGAGAATTAAATCAAGCTGGTCAGACAGCGGTACAGTTACATGGATCGAAGTCTGAGCCTGGGACTTCGGAGGTGGTGCCTGAGTATGGGAGAGAGAAAGAATGTAAGGATGTGTGGGGGTCCTACCTGTAGGCCAGTCAACTGAGTGTCGTAGATGTGGGGGTAGTGGGGGTAGGAGGAAGGGGACAGGCGGAGCCTGGACTCAGTGATTATTGTTCTGTGGTTTTTCCCCTCCCCTCCTCAATGCAGGTTTTGTGTAAACCTGTCTACACACATACCAAGAAAAAGAACCATTCCATTAGGGATGGTCTTTGGGAAAAGGACAGGACCTCACATCCTAGATTAACGCTACCTGCATGATCTTAGACCAATCATTTAATCTACCAGGGCTTTGTTTCCTTCTTCTGTAGAATAAGAGTGCTGGACCCAAACTCCCCTTAGTCCCTTCCAGATTGAAATATGTTATTATCATACTTGTAAATATGCGAGAGAGGCCATAAGGTCACAAGGATCAAGAATCAGCCCTCTAGAGGTGGAAGGGACCTCATAAATCATCCTGTCCAATATCCTCATCCTACAGATAAGGCCCAGAGGATTTTGTGACTTGCACAAGGTCTCAACAATTGTTAGTAGTCAGTCGTGGATGTGAACCCTGGGAGGCTAACTCCAAATTCAGCCTTCTCACCATGGTACTGCAGTACAAGGTCAGGTGTCCCAGTGCAAGGAATTGCTCTTGTGATGAGCCAGATGCATGGGAAAGGTAATGGGCTTAAAGCCCAAAGGGGGCTCCCTGGGCAGGTCTGAATCTTGCTGAGAGGGAACATATTTCCGAGGTCATTATGGTGTAGTGGGGAAATCCCCCATTCATCCATTCATCTCCTATGTACTATCCAGGAAAAAAGTCCTTATCCCACAATGGACTGGTGAAGGAGCAACTCTTGTTGAGTCGTATCTGGCTTTTCGTGACCCTGAGGACTATACTGTCCACTTCTTGGCAAAGATACTGGAGCAGTTTGCCATTTCCTTCTCCAGTGGATTAAGGCAGACTGAGGTTAATTAAATGTCTTGCCCAGGGTCACACAACTAGTAAGTGTCTGAGACCAAATCTGAACTCAGATCTTTCTGACTCCAAGCTCAGCACTCTATCCACTCAGCTTCTCAGCTGCCTCCTGGAGGAGAAATTTCTTCCACCTTAATTCTCCAAGGAGGACCTTAGAGTTGTAAAGACTCTAAGATGCTAGACTGGAAGTCAAGAAACCCTTGGTTCAAATTCCTCCTCAGACACTTACTAACTGTATAATCCTGGACAAAGGAATTAAAATTTTCAGGCCTCAGTTCCCTTCTCTGTAAAATGAGGGTATTAGACTCCACAGTCTAGTCTAAAGTCACTTCTAGCTCTAAATCTATTATCCTACGGTAATGTCTTCTCCCCCCACTCCCCTAGGAAAGGACCCAAGGAGAATCGCCAGGCAAGGTTTGTGTGTTTTGGTTGGGGTTGGTTTGGTTTTGGGGTGGTTGGAAGATGTCTTTGTTGTGAGAGTCAAGGAGTGTATTGATTAAGAAGACTCACCCCAGTTCTATTCCCATCCTCCTTCCCCTTCCCCTCCATTGATATCCTGGTGGCCTCAGCACCATCTGTTTATAGCAACCTCAAGGCCAGGCTTTGCACTTTGACTCATAACTGTGTCCCACCCCCAAATCCCCTCTTTGCCCCCTATCTCCACCAATTAAAATCCTACCAATCCTTCAAAGCTCAGGTGGCTCTGAGTTCATATACAATTCTCAGCTCTCCTATAATCACATAACTGACTTGGATGGACTCATTCCTGGTCTTCCTTTTCCCCCACCCAGGTCCTACCTTTAATATCTTTCTTCAAGTTAGTCATTGATCCTTTTATTTAACCATACTTATAGTATGTACTAAAGAATACTTCGATACAACCTCAGGGCAATTTTTTAAAAAGCATCCAGTTCCCCTTGTTAAGGTGTTTCCAGTCTGGTAGAAGAGGATAGACTAATGACAAATAAATGTAATACAAATTAGACCCTGATAAGCAGAAAGAGATACAAATAAAGTACAGAGTTGAGAGGAGAAAGAATTCATATTTGGTGAGGGATGGCATAGTAGATAGAGCACCAGACTTCAAGTCCGGAGATCTGGGTTCAAATCCTACCTCAGATATTTAATTAGCTGTGTTATTCTGGGCAAATCACCTAACCTCTCTGGGCTTCAGTTTCTTCAGTTTTAAAATGAGGGGTTTGTACTCACTGATATCTAAATTCAAGCTTCTGCGGGCCTCTAGGAAGCTTGGTGGCACAGTGGATAGATTGCTCAGCCTGGACTCAGGAAGACCTGAGTTCAAATCCAGCCTAAGAGGCTTACTAGCTGTGCGACCCTGGGCAAGTCACTTCACTCATTTTGCCTCACTTCTCTCATCTGTCAGATGAGTTAGAGAAGGGACTGGCAAACCACTCCAGTATCTTTGCCAAGAAAACCTCACATGAGGTCACCAAGACTAGGACAGGACTGAACATCAACAAAATGATATGTCTCTAGATGACACCTTTCTGGCATTCATAGTTCTGTATAATATTCCTCCCCTGACTAGGGGGTGCAGTTTATAGAGCACTGGTCTGGAATCAAGAAGATGCTAGTTTGAATCCAGCTTTAAACACTTACTAGTTGACTGACCCTGGGCAAGTTATTTAATCTGCTTGCCTCAGTTTCCTCATGTAAAATGGGGGCAATAACAGCACCTACCTCCCAGGGTGTGGGAATCAAATGAGCTAATATTTATGAAGCACTTGGCAAACCTTAAAGCATTGTACAGATGTGAGTTGTTACTGCCATTATCATTGCTGCCAATCAGCAGTACAGACACTTACATAAAGTGGTATATTCATGTTCTTAGATCAGCAAATCCCATCACCAAAATATACAGGGCCATATGCTATTTGGAGAAATCCATTAGAATCCTATGCCTTATGACTTTAGGCATCATTTAGTCCAGGCCCCTCACTTTGAAAAGGTTAAGGAAATTGAAGCACAAAAACTGGACTTGTTGAAGGTTCTGCCAGCAGTTGGTCTCCGATTGGGATCTAGATCTTCCAGTTCATAGCCCACTGTTCATTCCAGGACACTGTGAGACTTTCGCTACAGATGTGCAATTATTCCAGAATGGAGTCTTTCACAGGTGAGCTCTGTGACATGAAGGTGACTAGAGCTGAGCTAGTAAGGCTAAGGAAGACTCAAAGGGCCTCAGTTTCTCCTCCTGTAAAATGGGAGACATCGTCGCTAAAAACCTTTGCTGATCTTAATTTCATGATGTCATTTTGATTTTCTTTCTCTAGATCTCCCCCAACCAATGCCCTCTTTACCATCCCAGAGACTTGTCCAGTCAGATACATACCCTGCCATACCTATAATCTCTCCTATAATGTCACACTCACCCCGCCTCCACAACAAAAATATAAAACCACCCTATACCACTATAAAAACATGTACAACCCCCACACTACTATTTATATATACCACCCACACACAGACACAACCTGTACATGACTACACATGCATATACAACCCCTATTACATATACACACAACCCCCCCATACTTTACACATGCATACACAACCCTTATAACACTAGATGCATATACAAATACTACTATTATAGCTGGCATTTATACAGCACTCTAAACTTTGAAAATAGCATCTCATTTGATCCTTATAAGAACCCCAAGAAGTAGGAGGTAATATTGTCCCCATTTTCCTGAGGCCAGATTTTAACTCAGGTCTTCTTGAATCCACTGAACTCTATCCACTAGTCCCCTATTTGCTCATACACAGACACAAGTCCTTACATCACTATACACTTACACAACTCCCATGCACCATTACAACAAACCCCATACACCATTACACACTTATATACAACCTCCCCCATGTAGGACACACCACCGTACATATAGATCTAATACAACCACCACAGAAACTTTGCTTCCCTCACAAGTACCCTGGTCTCACAAGATCTTCCTAGGCAATACATATACCCTGGCCCCCCACCTCAGAATACAACCTGTTCCCCTATCACTTCACCCCCTGCCTCCTATTCCTATAATACCCACAATCCAATAGGCACACCCTGTGACCACACCCACTTCCAAGCATTCACAGATCATCTTCTGCAACAGAAATAGATCCACAGACAGACAGACAGACAGACACACACACATACATACACACACACACACACACACACACACACACACACACACACATTCAAGCTTGCCCAGTGGGAAAAAGAGCTAAAGGGTAGGTTACAGGGTAAAAGCCAAGATTGTCCAATATAGACATTATCTGCCACAGATTAGGCATCAGGAACTTATGTCTGACCAGTGCCAATGTCATCCCAAGGTCATGTCAGTATGTCCCTAGACAGGGATGGGGAAGGGAGGTCGAACTTTCCTTTTCACACATCTCAGTGCTGGCCAGCACCACAATGCTTGGGAACCAGAGCACTTCAGCTTCAGATCTAATTCTGCTATTTACTACCCCTGGGACCTTGGGGAAATTACTTCCTTTTTCTAGGCCTCAGTTTCCTCCTAAAAAAAATTTAAAGGTTAGATTAGATGACCTTTTAGGTCCTCTCTGTCTCTAGCAATCGATGACTTTGGGCCTTCTGGGAAGACTTCCTCTTGCTTGGGAGGACAGGGAGAGCTACCCATTAGAGCTCTGTACTGATGCCTCTTGAAGGTCCCTCTGTGTTTCAGAGTCTGCAGGGGCAGGGGAGGGGATAGTGATTAAGCCCTTGTCAGCTAACACTTTTGAGGGGGTTAGTTGACAACTTGACTGACAGTAAGACAGATTGGGAGTGGTGTGAGGGGGGAGTTGTTGCTGAGAAGGGAGGTAGACAGCAACCAAAGATAAATTTTCCAAGGCCTGCCAGGCCTGTCCTCTGCCCAGACCATTGGAGGGACAGCTCCCCATTGGAACTCGCAGGAGCTCTGGCAACTCCTCCAACCATTCTCCTTGGACCCACAAGGAGATGCCCCATCAAGATGAGGCCATTTCACTTAAAAGAGAACCAAGTGTCCTATCCCACCCACCCACCCAATGTGGAGAGGGGGATAGGAAGGTTGGCTAAAGTTAATTTGCAGCAGTCCTGTAACAGAGGAAAGGAAAGGGGGTGTGGGGGAAGGAGAGGGGGAATTAACCAAGTTCCAAAATAGCTCACATGGTTCTGCTTGGTTTCACCCTGTGTAATGTTTGGCAGCTTCTGCTTTCAGTCTGACTCACTCTCCCACTTACAGCAGGCGGCCCCAAGGAGGTGGGGGTCTGCAGACAAGCAGGGTCCCCAGGCTCCAAGGCAGAGGGAACCCTCAAATCCATCCCTAGAGTCAGACCAACTTGGACCCTGACCTCCCCAGTTCACTCCTCCCCACTCCCCAATCAAGCTACTCTCTTCCATTTTCCCTTAAATCCAAATTTCTAGGGTGAGCCATAGATCACCTCCAAAATCAGCCCAGGCCCCAGATTTCTCTGGGATCAGGGTTGAACATACACTAAGGCCTGGGACCAAGGCAACTGCTTAGAGTCCAATTCAATCACATGGTTTCTGTTTCTTCTCTCTCTCAGCAATAATAAACTAACAAACACAGGAATTTGGCTGAGCGGTGAGGAGGGGGAAACAGGACATAACTTGCTGTCTTGTCTCAGTCAGTATGGCTGGTGAGCTCTCCCACTCCAAAGGTGCTCAACTGTACTCATCACCCCTGTCTCCTGCCCCCCCCCTCACCGCCCACACACAGAGCCAGTAGCGTCACAGGGAGGACACTGGAAAAACAATCTTCCCAATTGGACGTTTTCTAGAGGAAAAATAAATACTATCCCACAATATTTACAGTATTGGTCCTAGAGCCAGAAGAATCTCATTTCAAGCCCCAGTGCCACCATTTACTAGCTGCATGAGCTGTGATAAGTCACATAAAGCCTTGATTGCCCTATCTGTAAAATGTGAATGAGGGGACAGGTTCTGGAGCTATAATTTTATTAGTGTAGAGAACACCTTTTGTGTAAACTGTTTCTACCCATGTAGACTGGTAATTGTTAAGCAATTTTAAGTCTTAGAGAGTTCACTGAAGGCATAGAAAGGTTGTAGTCACACAGCCACAATCTGTCACAGGCAAGATTTGAACCCAGGCCTTTCTGTCTCCAAAGTTAGATAGATGTCATATCTTCCACAGGAGTGTTATTTTTTACAAAAAGGCTTTGTAAGCTTTAATATGCATTTGATGAGAATTTACCACCCTAACTCCCCCACCCACACATGACCTTCATATGAAAATAAAAAAGACTTTTCCCACACAGTCTAACTCAATCCCACTCTTTTCTGCTTCTATAAAACAGTGGTATTGGTATTGCCCAAGATTTTCGAGATTTAATGTGCTTTGCCTTTGTCAGGGCACATGGAGTTAAATTAGAAGATTGTTTGGCTAAATATCATGGGATAAAGAGGAAGCCTAAGCAAGTCAGAACTCACCTCTCTGCCACAGTTCAACTCTCTCTCACTCCCTTCCTTTCTTATGTTTTCCCCCTCCTCTGGAGGTTTAAGGTTCTTGGTCTCTTAATGCACTTTCAGTCCTGTGGGAAGACTTAGAAGAAAACAGAAACTGAAGCAGTTGCCTGGGCCTTCTTTCTGTGGAACAGAGAGGCAGCCAAGGTGGCATGGTGCAGGGAGTACTGGCTCTGGAGTCAGGAAGATCCGAATTCAAATTTAACCTCAGACACTTGCTGTGTGAGCTGGGGCAAGTCACTTTTCATGTGTGCCTCAGTTTCCTTAGCTATAAAATGGGTGTGATAATAGTATAGCACCTACCTCCCAAGGCTGTTGTGAGTTTCAAAGGAAATATTTGTAAAGTACCTGATATATAATGAATGCTTGTTTCGTTCCTCTTTTCCTTCCTTCCTTCCTTTCTTCCTCACTGAAATGTCCACCTTGAAAGTAAAAGACATCTTCCCTAGAAACACCATTTTTCCATCACTTAACAATTCTCTCCTTCCTCCTCTCAGGCTCCCTTCTCTCTTTCATACAAACCTAATTCTAATTTGGTTCTAACCTCCCAGTGTAGCTTTATCTCACATTTCTCCTCCATCCATGCTCCTGAAATTTAATTCTACAAACACTGACTAAGCTCATGCTACTTCAAGGCATCGTTGCTAGGTTGGAGATACAAAAGCAAAAAGAAGGATGCAGTCTATTCGCTGCTCCAGGAATACTTCCTATTCTTTTAGTTCAAGAAAAATGTATTTAACCCATACCATCAGCAATGCACCAGACAATTGTTAATTTGGACATTTTGGGGGGTAAAAGAGAGGAACAGGAAAGTAAAATAGAACATGTACGTAGATATATATGTACAAAATAATTCGGTGGAGGTGAAAAAACACTAAAAGCCATGGGCAAAAGGAGAAACTTTTCAATCTCAGTGTCACACAGATCACATCACTCCCTAACTTTAGAATGCCTGCCTACCTTCACCAGCTAAAACATTACTCATTCTTAAATTTCCAGTTCAAATACCACTTTCTCCATGATGTCTTCTTAGATCCTCCAACCAAAAATTGCCTTTTTCTCCTCCAAACTCTCAAAGCACTTAGGAACATAGCGGGCATTTAATTAATATTTGTTGGATGAGTGAATGAATAAGTATCATGCTGCTATTTTGTATTACATATAGCACGCTTGATAAATGTTGAATGTATTCACTGAAGCAATGTTTCATTCTACGTGGGAGGGAATTATTTAAAGAATGAAGAAATGTTAGGAGATGGGAATTCCAACTCACTTTGCCACTAATTGCCATGTTAAGTCTGGGTGAGTCATAGTTCTTTAGTCAATGAATGTAAGAATCTCAACAATCAATGAAGGTTTTGAAAGGTGACAAGAGACCACGACTCAGATGCTGGAATGATTCACTGCCTCTCACCTGGTGCCAGACCGAGTTCTGGAATGCAGAGATCAAGAGAAAAACCGAACAAAAAGAAAATGGAGTTACTGGATGCTCTAAGGCCTGCCTTGGAGTTTTTCTGAGTGAACTTTAACAGTAAGGCCTGGACCCAACCCCCCATCAGTTCCAAACTCCTGATGGCAACTTCCACATCCACTAAATAGGAATGAAGGTAGGAGGTAGCAGGGAAGAGAGAAGGAAGCGGAGGGAGACAAAGCTCTTAGGGTCTGATGAATTTAATCAAGAGAGCGATAAAAATGGTTAGCATTTATATAATACTGATTTAGGACCTCCTGAATGCTACTGGTCTAATGTTTCTGGAAAACATGGCAACTCAGGAAGATAGCCTAAGTGGGTTCCAGGGCAATGTCCTTCAAGTTTTACAAAGAATTCTCCATTTATTATCTCATTTAGTCCTCACAACAACCGTGTGAGGTAAGGCCAACAAGCATGAATTAAACAACAAAAGTTAATTAAAAGTCTACTAAGTACAAAGAACTGTATGGCACAATGTCCAAATGCTTTAAGAGTTTGGAGGAGAAAAAGATCTTTTGTGACTGGAGGATCTTAAGAAGGCATCTTGGAGGAGGTGACATTTGACATTTAAGAATGGAGAATGTGTCAGCTAGTGAAGGTGGGCAGGCATTCTAGATTTAGGGAACTGTGTAAGCAGTAGCAATGAAGTTTAAAGCTTCTCCACCTACCCACAGTTTTTAGAGTTTTTTCCCACCAATCATATGTGTTCTATACGTATATATCCATATAGAATGTATATGTATGTATGTGTGTGTATACACACACACATTCTATTCCCAATCCCCACTTTATAGATGAGGAAACTGGAGCTGAAAGAGGTTAACCGATTTGCCCTGAGTCACACAGGCAGTAGGTAAGGCAAGATTTGAACTCTAAGTCTGCTATACTGACAAGGAATTCATGGGGATAGAGAGAAGCTTCCTATCTATAATTCCCCAAGTGCTGAGCAAATCTCTTGGCTTCGTAGGGAATACAAGAAGATATCCATTTGTTTCAATGGAAAGAATGGTGATTCAAAATCCCCCTGTACACTACCTGTATGACCTTGGATAAGTCACTGTACTTTCTGGGCTTTAGCTTCCTCACTTGTTCCACAGAAGGCTTCTACGGTCCCTTCTAGATCTAAATCTATGATCCAAAGAAATATATGCAGCCCCTGAATTATACCCTAGTATAGGGTGATGTCTTGATTTGCAAGTGAATTTAAATTTAAGTGAGGCAGGGCTACCCAAGGGGCAAGACAAGATGACATGATGGCCCAGGAAGAGCAGTGGATGACCTTGGTTTTAGAACTGTAAGGGAAACATGACTAATGTGAAAATGTGTTGGATAAGAATATATGTGTACAACCCATATAAGATTGCAAGCCATCTTGGAGAGGGAGGAGAGAAGCAGGGGGAGAAAATTTAAAACTTATGGAAGTATTTGTTGAAAAGTGAAAGGAAAAGAAAAAAAAATTTTTTTAAAGCAAGTGACAGGACATCGGGGGGAAAAAAGAAATGTAGGGGACATCCAGGTTCTAGGAACTGCAAGAAGAAATCACAAAGAGATCTGGGGGGGGGGTGGAGAGAGAGAAGGGGAACGGGAGAATTTCTCCAAACAGAAAGTGAGGCAGAAGCTCGTATGTTTGGGCATCTTCAACCTTAAGGCAAGAAGATATTCTCTTTAAGAAAAGAAAAATGGGGCAGTTAGGTGGAACAGTGGATAGAGGACCAGCCCTGGAATCTCAGAGGACATCACTTCAAATCTGGCCTCAAACACTAGCTGTGTGACCTTGGGTAAGTCATTTAACCCTACTGGCCTCCAAAAGAAAGGAGAAATATTCCTTAAGGCTCGAATGAAGCAAGCATCTTGCAAAGTGTTTGAAAATACAGCGATAAACAAATGTTTTTTCATTGTTATTATTGTGAGAGGCTGAGTCAAGCCAAGTTCAATCAATGACTAAACTTGTGTACCTCTAAATGACAGGATACTTTTTAGTTTGTCACTGAGAAACATCGGTATAATGGATGGAGAGCTAGCCTCAGGGTCAGGAAGGCCTGGGTTCAAGTCATCTGATGGATGATCTTATTGTCAGCCAGGTCACTTAATCTCTCTGTTCTCCCTAGCAACGCTCTAAGACAAACTTTCAGAGAAAGTTCAGATCGACACGGGTAGAAGTCCCAACATCTCTCCTCCCCAGCTCCCTACATCTATGGTATCGTGGGAATGGTAAAAATACAAACCCAAACCATACCAGAGGAACAGAGACAGAAAAAAACACTTAGATTTCTTCACATAGTAGCTCTGTACTCATAGATTACAGGCAATGTGTTTTGTGAATATTCTGTGGAGGAGAGAAGATATAGGAAGGAAAGAAAAAGAATACACATAGCCAGGGGCTGTGCTAAGCCCTTTAATAAATATTAATGATTAAATAATAAATGAGATAAATGTTATCTTCAAGGCAGGTGCTGCTATTATCCCCATTATACAATTGAAGAAATGGAGGCAGAGGTTACGTGACTTGCCCAGGGTCACACAGCTAGTAAGTGTCTGAGGCCAGATTTAAAACTGGGTTTTCTTGTCTCCAGGCCCAGCTTTCATTCAGCTGCCTGATGTGAAACTTAGTCAGAATATGTACTCGTGTCTTGCTGCGTATTGTCTGATTTGATCTTTACAACAACCTTGGGAAGTAGGTACCATTATTAACCTTATTTTATGGATAAGGAATAGATTGAGAGAGATTAAGTCATTTGTCCAGGATGACATAGCTAGTAAGTGTTTCAGGCAGGTTTTGAACTCAGGTCTTCCTAACTCCAAGTCCAGGGCTCTTCCCTTACACCTGCTGAGGGGTGGTGAATGTGCCACCAGGCAGAGGCCATGGAAGTAATACACAGGGGAGGCCCTGCTGGGGAGGAGCTGTCTACTCACTGTGTGGGCACCCTGGGCCAAAGTCCTGTTTGCCCCATGCCAGTTACAACTGCTATAGTAACAATTCACATTGATTGACTCTTTCATGGTTACACAACACTTCACAATTATATCCTTCTCGTTTGACTCTTAACGACAGTCCTATGAAGAAAGCAGTAAAATCATGATGATGTTATTTTTAGTAACTTCTGAACAGGTAACCCCCAAGCAGAATATAAGCTTCTTGGGGCAAGAACTGTCTCTCCTTAGTATCTGTATGTCCAGCACATAATAGATGATTGAAAGACAGACAGATATAGGGTATATAGTTTGCAAAGCACTTTGTATATTTCATCTAACTGGAACTTCATTACAATCCCATGAGATAGGGACTATTGTTGTTTCTATTTTACTGAAAACTGGGGCTCAAAGAAGTGACTTACCCAGTGTCACCCAGCCAGTGTCAGAGGCAGTATTTTACCCCGGGTCCTCCTCCTGCGTCCCAAAGTCAGCATATTCTGGAGCCTCTCAGAATGAACTGGGACAAGTGGAGATTCCCAGAAGGGTCATTTCTTAAAACTGCTCCCTACAGCCTGGCACCTGGAGCAGAAGAGGAATCTACTCCGCAGCGTCAATGCCCAGGAGGCCCTGAGCTCAGCAGCCAGGGCCTCTCGGGAGCTGCAGGTAGGGCCCTATCCTCAGATGCCCCTGGTTTTGCCTAGAGGATACATGGAGAGATTCAAAATTGCTCTGGAGGGAAAGATAGCTTGGCTTGGCAGGGACCAGGCCTGGGGCATCAGGAGCCTTGGGTTCTAGTCCTGGCTAGGCCACTCAGGTACTGTGTGACTTTGGGCAGGTTGCTTCTCATCTACTGGGCCTCAGTTTCTTCATGAGAATGAGGCAAACTGATTGCCATGGTAACTTCCACCTCTAACATTGTATGAGACATGAAGTCTCTGGCCTTTTGTTTCTTTTAAAGTCTGCTTCCCTCTAAAAAGAGTAGAAGGAGAGGTAGTAGAGATACTGTACATCAAGAGAAACTGAGATACAGCAGACATGTAAGAGGTCAGGACCCACACACTACCATGCCTGGAGATATCCTTGCCCAGTTCTTCCAGAATTCCAATCCCTTCACAGCTCTGGGTATCTCCTGGCAACATCCCCCAGTCCCCAAAGGCATAACAAAGGAGGATAGACAGGTTATAGCATCTTTAGTGTGTATGGCCCAGCTGGTCTTTCCAGCCAGCTTATGCCTCCTATCCTAGCTCCCTCCATTGTGGGGGGCCAGAGGTTTCTGCCTCCCTGCAGGGTGGGAGGAGAGGGGGTGGGGAAGTGACCAAGTGGCTGCTGCTGCTGATGTGACTGAGTGCCAGCCCCGGCAGTGGGCAGAGGGCCCAGGCACACAATGGGGCTGTGTGTGCAGCCTAGTGCTACCAAGGAGAGGAACTAGGCAGCTCAGCTTCTGGGGTCAGGCCAGGAATTCAGTTCCCTGGAGAGAGCCACCCCCACCCCCAAAGAGAGGGTCACTCTATTCCCTCTGCACTGCCTGACTTACTCCATAGCACAGGAATATCATCCTCCCTAGGTGGGGATCAGGCATAGATGTTGCTATCTCTGGTCCCCTTTGACTAGCCTTCCCCACCATCCCCCACTGCAACCCCACTTCTATTAGAAGTGGCAACTTGTTCTGATAGTAGGGTTTGGAACATAGTCTGGGCTCAAATCTCATCTCTGCCACTTATTCACTGTGTGACCTTGGGTAAGTTAATCAACTTCTCTGGGTCTCAGTTTACTCCTCTGTAAAATAAGGAGACTAAGGTTCTTAATCTGGGATTCACAAATTCCCACAGGGTCTATGCACGAATTTCAGGAGGTCTGTGAATTTAGTTTTTAAACATTTTGATAACTGCATTTCAACATAACTGGTTTTCTTTATAATCCTATGTATTTTATTTTACTCATTTAAAAATATTTTTCTGAGAAGGGTTCTAGAGGCTCCACCACACTGCCAAAGGGTTGATGATCAACTGAGCTCGGTGATCTCCAAAGGCATCTTTAGGCTCTAAGTCCTAGGGCCCTAGAACACTAGCTCTTGGCTCCACCTCCTGACCTCCCTGGCTTCCTGAAAGTCCCAACTAAAATTCCATCTTTTACTGGAAGCCTTCCCCAACCCGACTTAATTATGGTGCCTTCTCTCTGTTAATTATTCCCTATTTATCCAATCCATAACTGGCTTGGATATATGTATCTGCACGCTGTCTCCCCTGTTAGATTGTCAGCTCCTTGGGGACAGGGACTTGTCTTTTGCCTCTTTTTGTACTCCCAGAGCTTAGCATAGTGCCTGGCACATAGTAGGCACTTAAATGTTTATTGATTGATTATTGAGACTAGGCCAGTTGTCCTATATCTATTCTCCTATTTCAGTTGGCTAAAGAAGAAGGTCTCAAGAATGAACATCTTACCTCTGAACCCAGGTAGGGCTGAACCTCAGGGAAAGGTGCAAGAAAATCCATGGTATTGCCCCCAAATTGCTAGTCTGACCCCATTTAACCCCATGCCTCAGTATCCAAGACCTCTGGGGTTGGAATCCCAGGCCCTGGATCCAAGCCTTGGCCCCCACACTTACTAGCTGTTTGATTGTGAGTCAGTCACTGGTCCTCCCAAAACTTCATTGTCTTTATCTATAAAAAGGGGATATAGCTGCCCTCCTAGCTCAGTGAAGAATGATGTCTTTGAAATCACTTCAAAACACATAAAGCACCATCTAAATGGAAGGAACTGTAGTGACCATTACTATTACCTGTACCTTAAACAGGCCTTCCAAGGCTACGTCAGGGTCTAGCATTTCTGTTCTATGGAATTGACAGGAGCTAAAAGGATGCTTGGGCACCATCCTTACCTGGCAGCTTCTCAGGCCACTAGCAAGCTCTGGAGCCAAGCCAAGCTAGGATTTGCTCTGTGACAGGTGGAATTTCCCAGGGGGATGAGTCACTAGGCCTGGCAGCAGCCTGACCTATCCAGAGGATGAACAGGGAGAATCTCTCCTCCCCCTGCTCTGGCAGATACCCCCATACCAGAATATCCACTGTGGTTTGGTGTCTGCCTGACCATCCAAAGGGGCAATCAGGGTTTCCCAGGTCTGCCACATGGGGACCAAATAGGACAAAGGGTGGGAGGGTCATGCCCATCAAAGCCACCTCATTCTTAGGTGGAGTGAATGACTCCCTCTGTGGAATGATTTCAGGGAGCTGGGAAGGCCCTGATTCACCACTGCTACCACCACCCCCAAATTAAAAATATCCTCTTCCGCCTGTTGGTATGGAAGTCTACCTTTACAGCATCATCTCTTTGGTTTAAGATTCTGATCCCAGTTGAAAGGAGGGAGCCCTATAGTGGAGAGAGTAGAGTGCTATCTTAGACTTAGAATCAGGAGGACCTGAATGTGAATCCTACTTCAGTCTTAGTTTTTCTTAACTGTAAAATGTAAAATACTGGCAAACCTGGGGTAACAATTTCACAGTGGTTTTTGTAAGAATCAAATGCATTCTGGAAACTTTCAACCATTTTTCAAGTGTTCTTTACCTGTGATCCTTGAACTGTTTTGCTTTTTTTAAAATATTTTGATAATTTGTAATAAAAAAATATAGTTTGTTTCCTTTGTAATCTAATATGTTTTTATTTTATGCATTTAAAAATATTATTCTGACAAAGGGTCCATAGGCTTCATTAGGTTGCCAAAGGGGTCCCTTACACAAAAGAGTAAATACTACCGCATTATACAAATAGCGGCTATTGTTATTACAAAAGAAAAAGAAATAACCCAGGTGGAAATACTATCCCAGCACAACATATTGGAAAGAGTAGAAGGGGATCAAGGCAGATCATTTCATATCTCTGGGCCTCAGTTTCCCCATTTGTAAAATGAAAGGAAATGAACTAAATAACAACTCATTTGTATAGTGTGCTTTGAGGTTGGCAAAGCTTTTTCTATACAACTACTCTGCCAGGTAATTAGGGCCAGTCTTGTTATCCCCGTTATGTATTCAGTAACACTGGCCTCCATGTTGTTTCTGAAACAAGATACTCCATCTTTCAGCTCCAGGCATTTTCACTGCCTGTCTCCCATACCTAGAACACCCATCTCCCTGCTCATCTCCTGGCTTCCCTGGCTTCCTTTGAGTCCCAACTAAAATCTCACCTTCCACAAGAAGTTTTTCCCAATCTCCCTTCATTCTAGTGCTTTCTCTCTGTTGATTATCTCCAATTCATCCCATACAAATCTTGATTAAACATAGCTGTCTGTTTACCATCTCCCCTCCTAGATTTCTGGTACCTTGGGAGCAGGAATTATCTTTTGCCTTTCTTTATATCTCTAGCACTTAGCATAATGCTGAGCATAGAGTGAGTGCTTTAAAATGTTCATTGGCTGATTAACCAATAGTGTGTCTGGGATGAGGTTTGAACGCAGCATGCTTGGCTCCAAGACCAGAGATCTATTCGCTGTATTCTAAGGTCCTTTCCAGTTCTAAACCCAATGATCCTCACACTATTCTCTGGTCATTTCCATATAAGTAACAGAAGTGAAGGATGGTCTGGAAGGAGAGAAGAAGAAAAGAGAGGAAGGAAAGGTTCCAAGGGCCCTGGGAAGCAGCAAGGGGAGGAGCCTCAAGCACTAAAAAAAGGAGCACAGATTACAAGTAAAGACAAGCCTCTCTTTCACAATTTTACCCAGGGTTAGTTCTAGCCTCTTTGGTCAAGAAAAATGCTAATGCAAGTTTAGGCTGTCTTACTAGAGGCATTCATCTAAGACAGCATTTAATGGAAACACGTGTAAAGTGCCCTAGTGTGGGCAAAAAATCTACTGCATCAGGTTTGGGATAGGGAAAAGGGCAAGACAAGCAGTTTCTATAGAAAAGATCTGAGGGTAGAGTCATGGTAGCCAAAAAAAGTAAATCGGCTCTTGGACTGTATTAATAGGCAAAATTAGGATCAATGCATGGAAATTAGAAAGAGATAGATTTCATCTGAATAAAAGGAATGACTTTCTAACAATTAGGGATGTCCAAAAACAAAGTGAGCTGCCCCTCCCTGAAGGTCTTCAAGCAAAAGCTAGATGATTGCTTGAACAAGGTTCAACAAGGAATCGCTCTTTAGGGACCAGTTGGACCAGGTGTCCTCTGAGGTTCCTTCCATTTTTTAAATTCTCTGACCCTATGAATAAAAAACCAAAGTTTTCATGTTCATGAAAAGCAACCACACATTTCAGATGTATCCCTTTCCATTTTCCATGAGTCCCTTAGAGGAAAGCACTGCAAAAAACAAACAAAAACAAAAACAAAAAACCTAAAGCCCAGAATCAGGATACAAAAACTTGTACCCATGGGCTGCCTCCCACAGTAGTGGAAGGCTGGTCACAACTGTAACCATCACAGTTTCACGCAAGGTGGGACAGAGAAGCATGTTCAGTAGTCAGGAACACCTGCCTCCTACACTCGACCCCAAGTCCAAAAAATTAGTTATGCACAACAGCCTACTCTCAGACACACCCAGTCACAAAGAGATGCCTCTGCAGACAACATCTTACATAGATACACTCAGGGCAGCCTACTTGTCATTGCCAAAAGGCACAGGTGCCTCTCGGTGAAAGTGGGGGAAGGTCCCTAGACTCTCCCATACTCCCATGAGTACACCCCACCCCATCTCATCTAGAATGTCAGGGCTAGATGGGGTTTTAGAACAAAGGATGTTAGCACACGGAATACAGAATGTTAGAGCATGGAGGAACCTTAGAACATAGCATATTAAAACACAGAGCTGGAAACAACCTTAGAACAAAGAACAGAAAACATAGGATGTTAGAGATAAGAGGGATCTCAAAGAATATAAGCTCCTTGAAGGCAGGAATGGCATTATTTCTGTCTTTGTATCTCCAGTGTCTAGCACAGTACCTGACACAAGGTATCTGATAAATGACTGATGTTTGATTGAGTGTATAGTCTGACTCACACATTACAGAAAAAGAAACTGCCCAAGATCATGTAATGAGTTAATAGCAGTGTTAAGTAAAGAATTAAGGTATCCTGATTCCCAGCTCAATACTCAATTTAATTCAATCCAACAAACATTTATAAAGATTTGTATATGGCAGGCACTAGGCATAAAAAGTCAGAAAGAGCACCTGCCCTCAAGGAGCTTACAATCTACCTAACATGGTGAAACAACACATAGACAATTTATAGCAGTTCTTTTGTTGTGGCCAAGAACAAGAAAGAAGGAAGGACACCCATCAATTGAGGAATGGTTGAACAAGTTGTGGTATATGAATGTAATGGAATACTACTGTTTCATAAGAAATGATGAGCAGGCAGATCTCAGAAAAATCTGGAAAGGCTTACATGAACTGATGCTGAGTGAAGTGAGCAGAACCAGGAGAACATTGTACACAGCAACAGCCACATTGTACAATGACTGACTTTGATAGACTTAGCTCTTCTCTGAAATGCAGGGACCTAAAATAATTCCAAAAGACTCATGATGGAAAATGCCATCCACATACACAGAAAGAAACATGGAGTCTGAATACAGATCGAAGCATTCTATTTTCTCTCGTTTTTTGTTTAGTTTAATTTTTTTTTCTTTCTCATGGTTCTTCCCATTCATTCTAATTCTTCTATGCAACATGACTAATGTGCAAATACTTAATAAGAATGTATATGTAGAGTCTATATTGGATTGTCTTGGGGAGGGGGAGGAGAGGAAGGCAGAGAAAATTTAAAACTTATGGAAGTAAAGGTTGAAAACAAAAAAAATAAATTATTAAAAAACAACACATACACAAGTAAGAAAATATAAAATATAAGATAGCAATAGGGACTAAACCAGTTATTTCATTGTTTTAGGGAACTCCTGGTGAGGAAAGGCCCTTCAACACCTCAAGTAGCAACTTAGAACCTTAAAGAATTGCCTAGGGCACTGAAGTGTTAAATGACTTTCTTCAAGGTCACATAACCAAAGTGTATTAGAGGCCTTGAACTTGAATCTTCATAGCCCTGGGGCTAGCTCTCTGTCCAAGACATCATGCTACCTTTGTATGTAGACAAAACAAATACAGTCACTTTTCTTAGCAGGGTGGGAAGAGCACTGGGGTCAACAGGGTGCCATGGCAGCCAAAAACACTCATGGCTTCTTGGTCTGTGTTAACAAGAAAAATTAGGACCAATAGGTGGAAGTTAGAAAGGGGAAGATTTCAACTCAACATAAGGAGTCGTTTTCTAACAATTAGAGCTGTCCAGAAATGAAGTGGGCTGCCATGAGAGGTCATGAGCTCCCCATCTCTGATGAAGATGACCACTTGTTACAGAGAATGAGGAAAGGATAGGAGGTAGCACCTGGGCTGAACTTGGGTGAAACTATGAATTCCAGTGGGTGGAAGTAAGAAGAGAGAATATTCTAGGCATGCCCATGTGAAGACACCCAGGGGGGCAGGTGGAATGTTGCCTATAGAAAACAAGCCAGTTTGGTTAGAATGAAGTGTGAATAGGGGTAAATGGTGGGAAATTAGTCTCAAAAGATAGGATAGAGCCAGCCTGCATCCTTGTCTTCTCTTTACTTCTCTTTATGGAGAATCCTTCTTAATTCTAGTGCCTTCCCTAAGTTAATTATTTTTTATTTATCCTGTCTATAGCTTGCTTTGTATAGATTTCTTTGCAGGTCTCCCTCCATTGGATTGTAAGTTCCTAAGGGCAGGAACTGTCTTTTGCCTCCTTTTGTATCCTCAGAATTTAGCACACTATCTGGCACATAGTAGGTGGCTTAACAAATATTTATTGATTGATTCTTGGCATTTTTAGTAACTCTTTCCTTCCTCTTGAGTTTTATTCCCCTTTCAATCACCCCCATCCTCTCTCTACTTATCTACAGTAGAAAAAGCATGGGATTTGGAATCAGATCTGGGTCACTAGTTTTTTGACTGTGCAAATTCCTCAACCTCCTTGTACCTTCCATATTCACCCGTATTTCATCTGTAAATACTTCTACCTCACAGGCTTCTTTTAAAGAATATCTCTGGGCAATATAAAGCTAAATATAAATGTGAATTATGGCTATTTCTTCTATTTTTTCCAACTTCATGCTGGTGAGTGCTTCAAGAATAAGATTTCCCACTGCGCTCAAAACTGGATCTCTCTCTGAACTTTCACCCTTCCTACTCCCATTCCCTTTCTAATCTCAAATAAAACCTACCCTCTCAGGTCTCTAGGCCTTTGCTTATATTGTTGTCTGTGCCCTGTCCCTCCCCCATTTTGCCGCTTAAATTCCTACCAATCCTAGAAAGCCAAACTCAAAATGTCATCTCCTCCTCCTCCAGAAAGCCTTCCTAGATCTCAATGTGGCCTTGCTCACACCCACACCCATACTCTTGAGTAATCTGCTTTTCCAAACTCTAGTGTGACACAGTAATTTTTAGCATCTCTCCATTGCACCCATCCTGTGATACTGCAATTATCTGTAAATGGGTCCTATCTACCCAAAAGCTCCACGAGGGTGGGGATCTTGTCATACCTAACAAGGCTCTGCATAGAAGAGGTGTTATTTGTTGAATGAATTATGAGGTAACTTCTATTCCTCAGAGGAAAAAAGAAAACATGGATATTGAATATAATCAATATCTCATATCTATGTAAGGAAGCTTGGATAAACAAGATGGAGTTGGGTGGGTAGAAGCTAGCATACATCAGGAAAATGGATGATCCAAAGAAGGACAAGACTTTGGAGGCCTCAGGATTGTCCATCACAATCTCATAGACACTCAGAGTTGGAGTGGGGACTCAGAGGAAAGGAGGGAGGGAAGAAGGAAGGAAGGAAGGAAGAAGGGAGGGAGGGAGGAAGGAATAAAGGAAGGAAGGAAGGAAGAAAAGAAGAAGGGAGAGAGGGAGGAAGGAAGGAAGGAGGGAGGGAGGGAGGAAGGAAGGAAGGAAGGCATCTCTTTTGATTCAGCTTGGATGGACCTCTTCCATGAAGCCTTCCTTGATTCTCCCTCAACTGTTAATCTCTTCTGCCTCAATTCTCCTTATATCATAATTATTTATGTAGATTTCATTTTCTCCACGTAAAATAGAAACTCCATGCAGGCAGCTGACAAAGTGGTACATTTCAAAAGCACAGGCCCAACAGTGTCACTCAAAAAGTTCCTTGTCTCCCCATTGTCTCTAGGATAAAACACAAATTCCTTTAATTGGCATTTAAAATCCTTCACAATCTGGCTCCAGCCAGATCAAGGTTTATTTCCAGGTTTATCACATATTACCTCACTTCATGAATTCTGCATTTTGGCCTACTCATTGTTCCTCAAAGCACACAGTCCATTTCCCACCTCTACACCTTTACACCTTTGTTCTCCATGCCTAGAAAGCACTCCTTCCTTCCACCCACTTCTTAAATTCCCTAGCTTCCTGCAAAGTTCGACTCCACTGAAGGCCTTTCCTGGTCCTTCTGCTGATTCCCTCTTAGATATTTTGTCTTGTTTTCCCTGGTAGAGAGAAGGGACTGTCTCACCTGTGTATTTTGTGTATCCCTAGCATTTAAATATCATGTAGCAGGTGCTCCATAGAGTGTGGTTGCTTTATTGGTTGCACACAGTAGGTGCTCAATCAATGCTTCTCAACTCATACTAGAAGTTTATCAAAGTTTCTTGAGGGGGAACAGCCCTTGAGTCTCCGCCTGTACAATGGGGCTCTCCTTTCTTTGTACATATACCACCCACGTGCAAGCACCAGTGTTTCTGTGGAGCTGCCCCATGATGCCAGGTGGTAGGCGTCAGGAGGGAAAGCAGCCAGGGGCCTTTCTTCCTCCCCATCCTCCTGCAGGCTGTCAAGCTCCTGCCTTTCTAAACAATTCATGTCTGTTTGATTCCTTTCCTCTGCGGCCAGAGCACTGTCAAGGCACAGGTCTGGAAGAAGACCAGGGTGTCCTCTCAGAAAAAATGTCAACCAAATGCCAAACATTTATTAAGCACCAAGCATTCATTAAACACCCTCACTGTACCAGTCCCTGGGAGGACAGAGACAAAAATGAAACAGTTCCTGCCTTCTCCCCTTACATTCTACATATACTCAGAGAATAAATACAAACCATGTATAAAATTAAAGAGGAGGGCAAGTAGGTGGTGGATAGAGTAATGGGCCTAGAGTCAGGAAGATCTGAGTTCAGATCTGGCCTCAGATACTTACTAGCTATGTGGCCTTGGACAAGTCACTTAACCCTGTTTCCCTCAGTTTCCTCATCTGTAAAATAAGCTGGAGAAGTAGATGGCAAACTACTCTAGTGCCTTTGCCAAGAAAACCTCAATGGAGACATGACTGAAATGATGAAACAAAGGAATTAGGGGAGGGGGTACTAACAACTGAGGGAATCAGGAAAGGACTCATCAGGCAGTTGAGCTTCATTTGAAGGGAAGTTAGGGATTCTAAGAGGAAGAAGTGCATTTCAAACATGGAAAATATCCTAGGCCAAAGCATGGAATGTTAGAGGAAAGCCTCAGTCCCAGTGTGCCATGGGCCTGGTAGGGGCAACTCTTGGACAAAAATGGCCAGATCTAGAACATGAGACACTGACTTTTTGGCTGGCAAATATGCTTCCTGGCCAGTAAACAATCAATCCTGGGCTACTGGCATGATCAGGCAGAGTTACTGGATCCTCAGATCTGTAGCTGGAAGGGACAAGTTCTCCACCAACTCATTCTTCATTAAGCTTCTACTTATGTACCCACCGATGGTCCAATATTGTCATTGTTATCCTCCTCAAATGCTTTATGATCTATGAAGAGTTTTATACAGCGTGTCCCAAAAGTCTTAGGGCAAGCTATTAAAGCTTAAAACTGCACTTAGATTTTTGAGACACCCTGTTCAAATCATCTCATTTGCTCCTAACTACCCTCATGATGGTCAGGGCAGAAGAGCATGATATAGGAGACAGAGAGCTAAATTCAGAGCAAGGAAGACCTGGATTTGAATCCCACCTCCAACACTTCCTAGCTTTGTGACTATGGGCAAGTCATGTAACTTCTCTCTGACTCTCAGTTTCTCCATCTGCAAAAATATGGATTTCCATATCTGTAGCACCTATCTCTGGGTAGTTGTGAGATTCAGATTCAAAGTGTTCTGAAAACCCTAAGGCACTAAATAAATATCGATTATAAATATTAATGAATCCCTACTTTACAAATCAGGAATCTGAGATGATAGAATTTAATAAAGTGAGACAAATGATGGGACTTGCACAAGATCCCAACAGTCACAGAATTTGATTTGAGAAACTTGCCTCAGATCCTAGGAGGAAGATCAAGAGATTTTAGAAATGGAAGGAAACCGATTCACGCCCCCATTTTACAGATGAGCAAGCTGAAACCCATAGAGTTCAAGTAACTTGCCAAATGTCACCCAGTTAATAAATGTCAGGATTTGAACCCATGTCTTCTGGCTCTAAATCTGATGTTCTGTGAGAAGAAGATACCCCCTGTTTCCTTCCTATCAAGACTCCTTGGCCAGCATCATTCCACTCCCTCATCCTCCCACCCCTCTTCAATAAGCAACAAGACCAGGTGCTGGCAAAATTTAAAAGCTGAGTTAAAAATAGAACCAGTAATGCGGCATCTCTATGAATAGCTCCAACAAATGGCCCAATGGAGAGGCCAGATTCCTGCCAGGAACGGTCCTGCCCCCACCCGAGGGCCCTGCCTACCTCAGTCTTTCACACTCCAAAGCCCTCTGAGCATGGGGGATATTTATACCCATTTGTGAGCCATGACACAGACACTGACATAGCTCAGAGGAAGACATACATTCCTGCCCCATGAGCCAGGCAGTCCATAGCCCCAGGTTAGGGGTGATGAGGAGCCAGTGCTGGGGAAGAGTCATCATATGGAGAAGAAATGCCAGGGGACCAGAGAACGAGTTCTATAACATGGACAGATCATCATTTCTTCCCTTTCCATTTAGTTAAGAGCAGCTAAACTACCCCACCTTGTAGGGTGCTGGAAGAACCTGAGACTCAGAGAAGGTTTAATAGCGATCTGTCTGAGATGATGCAATAAAGATAGAATCCAATCTCAGGTAGTGTGGTTCCCTCTGGAAGAGCATGGGATCCAGTCATAGAATCTGGGTTCAAATCCCAGCTCTGCCTCTTGTTATGTGGTTGACCTTGGGCCAGTGATTTCTCTGAGACTCAGTATTCCCATCAGTAAAATGGGGCTGGAGGACTTGTCTAAATGGTCCCTTTAAACTCTAAATTTATGATCCTATAAGATTCTGCTCCATAAGAGATTTCTTACTATCTTGGAAACTGCCCTATTTTGAGATAAAGATGTATCTATTCCAACCCCTTCATTTTACAGATGGGAAACTGAGGTCCAAAAGAGTTGCCACAGCCTTTCTCTGTTAAAGGAGAAAGGATCTTGGCTTGAACCAGGGTCATTTGCTATTCATATGGCCTTGCTTGGACAAGGCACTAAATCTCTTCATTGTTTGCCCTCCACCACCCCACCCCACTCCACCCCCACCCCATGCCTGAAACCCTCTCCCTTCCTATGTCTACCTCCTGGTTTCTCTGGCTTCCTTCAAGTCAAATCCAAAATCCTACCTTCTGCAAAAAGCATTTCCCCATCCCCCATTAGTGCTAGTGCCTTCCTTCTGAAATTCTCCCCTACCCTCATTTACCTTTAGATATATCTTTCATGTATTTTTTTAACTTTTTTTTTTTTTTTGCTGTTTGCATGTTGTCTCTCTCACTGGACAGCGAGTTCATAGAGGGCAGGGAATATTTTTGCCTTTCCTTCTTTCCCCAGCACTTAGTAGGTTCTTGCTGACCTGTTGAGTCTCTGGGACTCAATTCCCTCATCTACAAAATGAAAACATTTCACCAGATATCCTCTAATGTCTCTTCCAGCTCTACATCTGTGGTCCCAAGAACATCAGCAACTAAATACTCATCCTTTTCATTCATCAAGCCAGCCCAAGTATTTCCTGAGTGCACCATAAATGCCCAGAACACCATGCCAGGCTCTGTCTTGGCCACCCTTCAATCCTGAGCTCTGTGATGGATAACTTTGAAGCAGTGGGAGCAAGGGGATGGTGAGATGGTGGGAAGGTCTGGAGGGATGGGGCAATATCAGCAGCAAACCCAAACAAAGCAAGAAGGGGAAGGAAGTGAGAGGAATGTGGTAGATTACAAAGAACCAGAGGCTGGAGACCTGGTTCTCCAAAACTAACGACATGACCTTGAACATGTAATTTCAACTCCCTAAGTGTCAGTCTCCTCATCCAAAATTTATGGAGTCATAGACCTAGAGCTCTAAGCTCTAAAAGGAACTAAAAGGTCATCTAATCTAGCCCCTTTACAGATGAGTAAACTGAGATCCAGATGGAGAAATGTTGTGCCTAGCGTCACTCAGGTATAACAAGTCCAGATCTAGGATTTGAACTCAGGATTCAAGACTCCAAGAATACTGCCCTTTCCACCACACTATTCTTAAAATGAAAGGGACAGATCTAGGTGATTTCTAGGATGACTTTCCAATTCTAGGAATCAATGTTCTAGCAGGCCTACTCTGGTGCTGGTCCTTCTGGCTTCCTTCAAGTCAAATCCAAAATCCTACCTTCTGCAAAAAGGATGTTAGAAAGCTCTGTTAGAAAGCAGAGACATGAACCTCAAGCAGAAATGAGATCCATTAGACTTCATTCTGAACTGGGACCTGGGTCCAATTCCTCATATCTGATGGCAGTCAGTAAAGATAGAAGACCTCAACTCCAGAGAATTGAAGGGGAAAAGGATGATAGGGAATAAACATTTGTCAAATACTATGTTAAGTATTTGACAAATGTTATCTTATTTAATCCTTATAATAATCCTGAGAGGAAGATGCTATTACTATCCCCATTTTACAGATGAGGAAACTGAGGCAGAGTGACCTGTCCAGCATCACAGAACTAGTAAGTGTCTGAACTTCATTTGAACTCAGGCCTTTCTGACTCCAGATCCAGCCCTTTATCCAGTGAGCCACCTAGCTGCCTCCAAGGCAAACAGAGATTAAGTGACCTGCCCAGGATCACAGAGGTAATAAACATCTGAGGCTGGATTTAAACTCAGGTCTTTCTGATTCCAGATCAAGTGATCTATCTACTTTACTAACTGATTGAAGGCAAAATCTTTCAGAGAATAAACTCTCCCAGGGAGGGTCTGGGACTCAGCCTTGAATGATGACCCTTCCCTTCCATCCACCCAGCGAGCTGCCACCACTCATAGGGAATGCTCCTTGACAGTGCTGTGCCTTCCTGAGAGCAAGAGTGCCTGGCCCTGGAATTTAGAAAGCGGACTCGGATCCTTGCAATGGACATAGGCAATGGCTCTTTGGCAGGGGTCTCTCTAGCTTCCTTGAGGACAAGGATAGTGCTATTTTGTCTTTGTAGTACAGTGCCTGCTTCAAGCATCTGTAAATTCCATCCATGTGGGTACTCCCTTCAATCAACCAATCAAAAAACAAGTCTTGATTAAGGGTATATGTGTGCTAGATACTGGGGATATAAATACAAAAGTGAGACCCTCGCTGTCCTCAAAGAGCTGATATTCCTCTGGGCCCATAATCAGGACTTTGTTAGGACCTACCATAACTTGGTTCTGCTGGCTTAGCCTGCTTAGCCCAGAAGGGACCCCCCCCCCCCATCCCCGCTAATCTTCCAGCCCCGGCTGGCAGGAAGGACACTAGAGACTCTTAGTCTCTAAGGATCCCAAGAAGCAAACCCATAAGTACTCTTTCTGGGAAAAGATCCAACCACTGAGCTTCCCCATGACTTTCTTTACCCTTATCCCAACAACAGGCCAGGGTATTGACAAGGCAGTGGTGATTCCAGAGAACTCTCTGCCCCATGTGGGCCTGACCTGTCCTCTCCCTCACTCTTCCTACCACTCTGGTCATGGGATTGGGGGAGAGAAGGCTGAGCCAAGGCAGCTGATCTCTCCATGACTTCCTCCAGTTCTTCCGTCTTGATTCACAGAACTAGCCGCTAGTCTCAGCGTCCTGGCTGCTTCTGGGGAAGCCGGGCAAAGAGAACCTGGGACCTGAACATGAACCCAGGAGAAGGCAAGTCAAAGAGAAAACAAGTAAGAAAGAGAGAAAGTAAATTCTCCTCAGAATTCAAGGCCTTCTTAATATAGGATTATAGCTCTTATTTCGATATGGCTTTAAAGATTCCAAAACACTTTCCTCCCAAAAGCCTTTTGAGGTAAATCACAGTATCATAGATCTGAGCTGCCACGGAGTCTTTCTCTTCTATCATCATCATCACCATCATCCTTGTCATCATGGTTTGGTCCTTGTTACAGATGAGGAAGCCAGGTCTCAGTGAAGTCAAGAGATTTGCCTACAATAATAATAGCGTACAGTGCTTTACAGTTATAAAGCACTTTATCTATCATTTGTCATCCAAACCCTCTGAGGCTGCCCTGAGAGTCAGGCTTATCACTAGCCACAACCCTCAGTGACCAAATCTTGGCTTAGACACTGCTTACCACTGATTGTTGAACACACTTGGGAGCTTGGAAGGAAGGGCAGTGCCCAACCCTATTGGATCAAAGTATCTGACTAGAAAGCCAGCCCCAGAGTCAGGAAGACCTAAATTCCAGTCCCACCTCTGACATAGATTGGCCATATGACCCTGGACAAGTCATTTAACTTAGTGTCCCCAGCAACTCTCCAAGGCAATAAGTTGCAGACAAAGTGCCAAGTTACACTAAAAGAGTATTTCCTTATTGGGAGTTCCTTCATCAATGAAATCGCAGGTCCAGTCCAAAAATAAAATGACTAATGAAAAACCCCATGAGGCAGGTGAGGTAAGTGTGATCACCTCCCCACTTTACAGATGAGAAAACTGGGGCTCAGGGAGGTGAGGTCAGACTAGTCAGTGTTAAAACCTGGATTCAAACATAGGATCTTTAGCTTTACTCACAGTCAACAGGCATTCAGTGAGCTTCATTTCACCGCCCAGAAGGAGCCCCAGGTCTCATCCCTCCACTCTGCAGCTCCATCATGCTGAGCCATCCTAGGCCAGGTCAGAGATAGAATTCAACTATCCCTTTACACAAACCTTCAGCTGCTCTGGTCTCTGGCCCCCAGGAAAGGATCCTCCAGTCCTATTCCCAGTAACCTCTTCTGTCTTCTCCCCTAAATCCCTCTTCTTCAAACACCAGTTCAAGCCCCTCATCCTCCTGGAAGCCTTCCCTGAGCTCTCTTAATCCCAGGCTGAAAGGATTTCCCCCAACTTTGAAGAGCTATGCTACTCCTGAGGTATGAGAAATTAGACATTAGGCACCACCCGCTGACACTGAGACAGCATTGCTTAGGATTGTTAGCTGTCCTTGTGAGGTAGGCACAGCCTTACTTCCCCCACAAGACAGGATACTCTTTACAGACAAAGGCTGTGTGAGCCTCATGCCCCGACTCAGCACAGCTTGGTTTCTTGTAAATAATAGGGCCCACAAGAAATGTTTGTCGATAGACAGGTAAACCAGTGGAACAGAAAAAGCTCTGGATTTAGAGTCAGAAAATCCGGATTCAAATCCTGCTTCTGCCAGTCACTAGCTATGTGACCTTGGGCAATTCAAATGCCCTCTCTTAAACTCAGTTCCCAATCTGTAAAATAACTGGACTAGATCAGGGGTTCTTAATCTTTTTTGTATGTCAGATCCTTTGGCAGATTGTTGAAGTCTATGGAACCCTTCTTAGAATAAAGTTTTTAAATGAATAAAATAAAATACATAGGATTACAAAGGAAAACAATTATAGTGAGGTGTAGTTAACTATGTATAAATATATATTATAATGTAATATATATTATAATAACTACATATTTAAATAGATATATTATGCATTTTAACAGAATATATAATATAAAATATATTTAAATGAATATATTATATGATAGATATAGATAAATTTTAATAAAATAAGTCCACAGAGCCCAGGTTCAGAACCTAAATGATCTGTAAGGTCTCTCAGAGAAGTAAATCCTATGATCAAGGCTGATACAGGGAGAAGACACTGCCATCTTCTCCACCTGTATGACACTGGGCAAGTCACTCAGCTTTCTTGGGTCTCAGCTTTCTTATCTGTAAAATGAAGGGAATGGACCCAGTGATTTCTGAGTTCCCTTTCAGAACAAGAACAGAGAGTCTATGGTCTGTAAGGCCCCTTCCGGCTATAGATATTTTGATTCTCTAGGACTGGGCACTGCCCTTCCTTCCAGGCTCCTAAGTATATTCAAAAATCAGGGGTAAGCAGTGTCTAAATCAAGATTTGGTCACTGAAGGCTGGGACTGGTGATAAGCCTGGTGCCTCTTTCTATACTTCCTCTCTCTAAAACCAGTGCTGGTTCATCTCTCACAAAATACCCCAAGCCACAGTTCCCCACTGTCCCCCTAAGCCCTTCCTAGGCTTCACCCTCTTCACCAGATCTCCCATCATCCCTTCCCCCCCAGACAGTAATCCTAAGGCCCGTCTAGTTGGCCAAGGCTCACACCCCACCCACACTAGCCCTCCCCTACTGACCAAGGGCAGTATTATGTACCTTAAGGCCCCCCTTTCCTACCAGGCAGTCAGGGAGGCACTCTGGGAGGGATGACTGGAATGCTCCCGTCTCTGGGACTCTGGAGCCTGAAGTCTGCAGCCCCATTCAGTGCCCAGACATCTCCCAAAGCCCTCCCTTCGGGCCCAGAGTTTCCTCATTTTTCTTGGGGTGCTACTTCTCACTCAGCCTCCAGTGGCCCCACCAAGACAGGAAATTGCACAAGCTGTTTCAAGATACAAATGTGACCAAGGATTACTAACCAGGCAAAATGAGCCACAAGCCAGGAAGACCTTATACTCCCATACTTGAACACTCATCAGCCCTGAATTCAAATCTCACCCTGTCCTGGGGATTCCCAAGGCCACTGGCAAGAGGTAACCTCCATCTCGATACCAAGTCCCATGTAGACCATGGCCTTTTATCCTCTTCACCCAACACTCTAGCCTAAGTGACCATTTGTACACCCAATTCAATGTTGGTATCTCCAGGAGCCCTGCCTTATCCTTGACCTTCACTGCCCAGAAAATGAATGGAAACCGAGGCACAAGGAATAGAAAGAGAAAAGAGCTTGGCCTGAGTCAAATTCCTGGCCAGGTCCTACTCAAATCATGTAGGATCAGGTTTCCCACTGGCCCCTCTCCAGAGAGAGCAATACTCCTCTCATGCCCCCAGCCTTAAACTGCTGAATCTCAGGTTTGGGAAAACATCAAAATAGCACTGGTCTCCAGTTCATAACCTTTACTGACTCACACAGCCAGAGAACTGAGAAATTGCAAGCAAGAAGTGGGCCTTGAATGTCATAAAATAATAATAAAAATACTAGCTGGCATTTATATAGCATTTTGGTTGCAAAGCACTTTACATATATTATCTCATGTAATCTGTATAATGTTCTTGGGAGGTAGGATTTGGTGAGGGTCTAAGTTTGGGTACAAGTCAGTGTGGAAATGCCCTTCACTGTTAAAGATCAGCCATTCCCACAACTTTTAGTCTTAGAGAGTGCCCCACTCAAATGGGGTCACTGAGAGATCAAGTGACTTGCCCATGGGTCACACAGCCAGTAGGTGCCAGAAATAAGACTCAAATTCGAGGGTTTTTCTGGACTTCAAGGGTGGCCTCATCTGTTCACTATGATGTGCTGACTCATGTAAGCTAAGTACTGCAGCTACTATCATTCTCATTTTACAGATGAGGAAATCATGACTATCTTTGAGAACTCTTCCACAATCTTGACATTAAGAACATGAGTAATAATCAACCAATAAACATTTATTAAGCAAAGCAAATTACAAAAAAATTATCTGATTTGATTCTCACAACAACCCTGGAGGGACAGGGTGCTATTATTAAGCCTTATTTTTCAGATAAGGCAGGCAAGGGTTAGGTGACTTGCTCAGGGATCATGCAGCTACTATCTAAGGTTGGATTTTTTTTAAAAAACGTTTTTAATTTTTCTTAATTTAGTTTTTAAATTTTTCTTTCATCCAACCAGTATTTATTAAGCATCTTTTATACATCAGGCACTAGGTTAAGTTCTGAGGCTACAAAGAGAAAAAATCATCCTGGTAAACAAACAAAAAGTACAGTGAGATCTTAAACTTGCCCTCCCTTTCAGGCAGTTAGCTGTGTGAGGAGAAAGATGTGCTCTGCCAGAGAACACAATTACAAAAGTTTATTCCCTTGATTAGGTCATTTCCATAAAAATTTGGTAGAGAATGCAATTCCTTCCCTTCTTACAGAGGTGGGGGACCCTGGGTACTGAATGTTGTCTAAACTATCAGATTCCATTTATATGTTGGTTGTTCTGGCTGAACTGTCTTTCTTTTCCTTCTTACTCTTTTAGTTTTTGTTATAGGGGACCCTTCTCTGGGGAGAAATCCAGAGGGGACAGAGATGTGTTCACAAACAAAGGTGATATTTTTTTTTTTGTAAAAAACAAAAGATTTCAATAAAAATGTTTTTTAAACACTTTTGCAGAAATAGAAAAAAAGGTTTATAGGTTGGTAAATAGTTACCAGTAATCTTTCAGTTGCTTGTTTCAGGAGTAGGATACATGACATCAAAAATGACAAATTGTTCAAAAGTGAATGTCATCAGAGAAATGGAGGATTAGGGAATGTACTGGGTCATGTATCAAGAAGAAGAGACAAGCAATAAAGAGCTGAGTTCTACATTGGTATCTGCATGATGTCAAGAGATCTAGAAAACAGCTGTCAACCTGCACATTGGGTGAACTCCTAGGATTCAAGGGATGGCAAAGACAAAAGTCATATGGGACAGAAGAACATGGATAGGTTGTCATCTGCACCTCTGGAGAGAAGAACAGGGTGAGATCACAGATACATAATGTATGAAAGCAGAGATGAGGAAACTGAAACAAAGAATGTTCCTAAGGGTCACATAGCTAAAGGTCAGATCAGAACCTAGGTTTTTCAATTCGAGGCACATTGCCTCTTACAATGTGATAAAACGAACCAAACAATGACCACAGGCAATCACAAAAGATGAAATAAATAACTTTGATCACTTGAAATTGAAAGGCTTTTGTATGAACAAAATCTACACAGTTAGGATGAGAAGGGAAAATGTCAATGGGGGTGGGGGAAACTTGTATCAAATATCTCACATTAGGATTTGATATTCAACATACATGTACATAGGGAACTATCAAAAATATTTAAGACCAAAAATCATTCTCCAATGGATATAATCAAAAAAAATATAAAGAGTTCTCAAAAGAACTGCAAACTATTAACAATCAAGACTGTTGCAGATTACCAATGGAAATACAAATCAGAGCAACTCTGAGGTTTCACCTTACATCCAACAAATTGGCAAAGATGAAAAATATGGAAATAGTCAACGATGAAGGGGCTATAAGACAGGTTCATCAAATCGTTGTTATTGGAGGTGTTAACTGGTCCAACCATTCTGGAAAATGATTTTAACTTATTATGCTAAAAATGACTAAGAGGTCTATACCCTTTGATTCTAGGCATATGCCTCAAGGAGTTCAGAGACAGTAAAGGCCCAAAGATTCCTAGCAGCACTTTTTATGACAGTAAAGACCTGGAAACAAAGCAAATGCTCGTAGGTTGGGGAAGAGTTAAAACAAATTTTAGAACAAAGTCATGGGATATTACTGCACCATAAGAAGTGATGAATATGAAAAATTCTGAAAAGCATGCAAATATTTGTATGAACTGATGCAGAGGGAAATATAATAGAAGAAAAACAATCGTGATGACAAAGAAAAAGGAAAGGACAAAAAAGCATTATAATTATAATGTGAGGTCGGAGAAAGCACATCGTCTCCTCTCTGTACAAGTGAGGAGCTTATGGATGTGGACTATCCCACATACATTGGTCTTGCTACATTGTTTGGAGGGGTTTTTTCTTTATTTTTTATTCTCTGTTATAAGAACTGAGTTTGGCTCGCAAGAGAAAGGAAGGGAGAAAGGAAGATGCCATAGAAACAAAGAAAATTAAAATTAAAAGAAAATAAAGACTCTCAGAGTTGCAAGAGCCATTTAACCCAATACGTATTTGAACCAGACTCTTCACAACAGTAGTCCTTCATTTCTGCTGCTTCAGAGCCACTTCCTGGCTCTCTCCCAAAGCTTCCTCTGTGCAGACCAGCATCTCCACCTCCACTCTCTGATAACTGAGTCCCTGGGTTCTGATAGTTTTTGCCTTATCTCAATGGGGTCCCAGACATCCTCTTTAATTCAAAGACTACTCTAAGTCATTCTGTCACATGCTGCTCCCTCTTCTAGCTCCTCTTCACACTGTGTCTTCCTTCTTTTGGATGTATCTTAAGGGCAGGGACTATCTTTCTGCTAGTGCTGTGTGAAGTGCATAGTAAGTATTTAATAAATGCTTTATCTATCTATCTATCTATCTGTCTGTCTTTCTGTCTATCTATCTATCTATCTATCTATCTATCTATCTATCTATCTATCTAAAGGCCCTCAAGTCATGAAGAACTTAATGTCTCCCAACGCAGCCCATTCCACTTGTGTTTGGAAGTTTCTACTTGAATTCAAACTTCCCTCCTTCAAACTTCCTGTTTTCGAAGCAGACCCCTACCCTGTCCACTTTAGGGTTCCTAGCACCCCTGAACCACAACAAGGCCAAACAGACCAGCTGGAATCCCTTTTCTATGGGACAGTCCAGGAAATATGTGAAGAGAATTGATATGTCCTAAGAGAAGGGAGAAACATCTGTAGGTTCTTTCAATGGCAGGAACACAGAATCAAAGGTCTAGAATTGGAAGGAGTCTCTGAAGCGATCTAGCCAAACCCCTTCATTTTCTAGATGAGGAAATTGAGGCCCAGAGAGTTGGGATGATTTGCTGAAACTGAATAAATAAGGACTCCAGTCACCATTGACTAGAGCCAAAACAGGCAAAACTAAGTGCTGTCTATAGTGATTTTGGAAGCACAGAGGTCTTCTCCTCTTTGAGAAAAGCCCCCAAACAGATCTCCCTCCTGCTGGGGGGATGTTTCTAATTTCAAAACAAAAACTTGATTCATGTAGCTTAAAATTCCCACCTCCCTCCTCACCTCTATCCCAAGTGAAATGCAAATACCCCTAGGAAGGGTCATAGAAGGAACCATTTACCAATCACTTATCTCTCTGCATGAATGAATCTAGCAGATTCTTTCCAGATAATACATGTCAATAGAAGAGAAGAATGCAAGGGATTCCTCCTATCTTCCACTGGTGACAAGGGGTCAGGGCAGAAGGAGCAAAATGGGAAAGGCAGAGACCAAGAGGAGAACTGCCTTCTACCAGGAGGGCACAGGACCTAGAACTGAAAGTGGACCTTGGAGATCATTTGGCCCAGCCCTCTCATTTTACAGATGAGGAAATTGGGGCCCACAGAGGGGAAGTCATTTGCCTAGGGTCACAAAGGTAGTGAGTAGCAGAGTCATGTTTCCAGGCCAGTTTCTCTGACTTGGGACCAGAGTTCTTTTCCAGTATATCATACTGTATTCTTCCTGGGGACAGTGGGCCTTTTTAAAGTCACAAGGAATGAGTTAGGGCACAGGCTGCCCCTCGCACTAGGACCAGGGGATATAATCTGAGGATGGTTTGGGTAGGTGGGGTGGAAGGGGCACTGGGTTTCCTATCATCTGATTGCCAATCACTAATCCAGGAGAGAACAGGCCAGAGGCTGGCAAAGGGGCCCCAGATAAGGGGCACAATTCACTTGGCTTATCATCCTAGTTTATCACCCGTTGGTCCAAGGGACAAAGTCAGAAGTGGTTTGTCCCAACCCTGAGCTTCCCCCAGAGCCCCTCACTTTATCCGCCTTCATCAATGGGCCAGGAGGCCTTGAAGAGCCCTCAGAACAGAACCATCCCACTTCCCTCTAGACAGCAAGATGCCTCTCTCTCTGCCTCTTAACCTAGACTGGAGCCTATACAAACTGCTGAGTATGAGGCCCACAGTCACCTGACTCCGCAAGCTGTCTGACCTATGGAACTCTGGGACCAAGGGAGAAGAGGCAGGGGAGATTTCCATCCCAGGGTTGAAAGCCCTTCCCTCCCCTGAAGCCATAATGATGATAATGATACCTTACTGTTAGGGGATCCTGCTTCTCAAGGTACCCATTATTTCATTTCATCCGCACAACAACCCTGCAAAGGGAGGCAGGGCAGGTCTCATTATCCCTGTTTCAGATGAGAAAACTGAGGGCCAGAAACAGTAAATGGCTCATTCCTAAAGGCTACCAGAGGAGCTGTGGCAAAACCTAGAACTGCCCGGCAGGACACATGATTCTGCCTTCCCTAAACCCTGTCACTTCAAAACTGAAAGGGCCCCAGGCCCACACAGATCTGGGGCTGAAAGAGACCTCAGAGACCATCTAGTCCAAACCTCTAATTTTACAAATGGGGAAACTGAGGTCTAGGGGAGGTTTAAGTAACATGTCTGAGGTCACACAGTGTATAAGAATAGAAGAGGCAGGATTTTAACTCAAGTACTCTCCTCTGATGGTTTATGGCACTTTGGGAAGGATGCCGACCCCACTGATGACCTCTGTATTTCCAAGGCTCTATCCCTATCTCAGATACCCTATGCCAGCCATCCCTAGCATAGGGTAAACAGAGTTTTGTCCCTGGATGTACGGAAGGGAGATAGTGGGGGCAGCCTCCCCATTGCCATCACAGACCCAACCCACTCACCCTGTACCTCCCTTTGACATATTCCAGAACTGAAGGGCAAAGCCAATCCTAAAGGACCTCTCATTGTGTGCTTATGCTGAGGTCCCCTCCCTGCCACCACCATCGTTCCCACTAGAGCAGTTTGGGTCAGTGAAAAGAATACTGGGTTTGGAGTCAGATGAACATGGCCTAGTGCAAAAAAGAAATGCTGGATTTGAATCTGAGGACATGGGTTCAGAACCAGGTTCTCCTACTTAACATCTGAGTAATCTTAAATCCCCTAAGACTTCCTCATCTGGAAAATAAGGGGGTTGGCCTAAAATGACTTCCAAGGTCCTTTCTTATTCTAAGGCTCTGATCACATTTCAAATTCTGGCTCTGATATAGATTACCTGATTGACCTTAGTCAAGTCTTTTCACCCTGTCTGAGGGTCACTTTTGCCTTTCATAAAATAAAGGAGTTAGACTAAATCTCTGATCTCTAAGTTCCCTTTCAGCTCCAAAACTCATGGTCCTAAGTACAAATACATACCCCTACTTGATCAAGAGGCTCTGAGTCAGCCCCTAAAACTCAACCCTAAAATTAGGTTCCATACATATTCTGTTCCATGCTCCATGTGAGCTTGCAAACACACACTCCCTACCACCCACAATATCCTTGGGACTATTCTTCTGTGGCTCTTGGCACCACCCAGTTGGAAGATTAGGTCAGCAATGTGCAGAGTCCCAGGGCATTCCATTCCCAGGATATGGTCCCCAGCCTGAGGCTAGGGTTCCTGGGAGGAGAACAGGGTCAGTGCACAGCAAATGCATGACATGGGGAGCTGACAGTTTTGTTGTAGGCATACAAGGCAGTGGCTGGCAGTGATATTAGTTGACCCTACCCAAGAATCCAAAGGGGTCATCTTTAGCTAAGAGAACAGCTTTAGGCCCTTGGTGAGTCAATAGCCCATTTGGGACTGTCAGAGAAAATTTAGTACCGAGCTTTACACATGACAGGTGTTCAGTAAATGTTTGTCGTTGAGTGAGTGAATGAACGAAGGAATGAATGAATGAAGAAGGGCAGAGGTAACAGAGGGCCATGGGCAAGCCCACGGGATTCTGGAACCATGGAGAACTGCAAAGATGAGGAGATCTGGGAGAAAGAGGAATTGGTGGGTCTGGGCCTTAAATATTCTACTTCTAGGAATCTCCAACAGTCTTCTAAACAAGTCATGGGGTCACAGTGAAATTCTGCTGCAAAAGAACAAAGTGGAGCTAAAGGAGAGAGGAACTACAAAAAAGAGGAAGAGAGGGGCATGGAGACAAAGGAGAGAGGAGACAGAGCCGGGTGGGGGCAGAAAGAAAGGGGCCAAAGGGGAGGCAAAAGCAAGGCAGAGAAAAGAAGGAAATGGAGATATGGGGAAAGAAGGGGGCAAGGGAGAAGGAAGCAGAGGAAGGGAGAGGATGAAAGAGATATAGGGGAAGAGGGACAGAGGAGAAAGTTGAGGGAAGACGAAAAGAATTCAGAGGGAAATTTAGAAAATGGAAAAACAAAAAATATTCTTAAAAAAAATTTTTTAAAGGAGACATAAAGAGAGAAGGGGATAGGAATTATGGGCAGCTAGGTGGCATGGTAAATAGAGTACCAGGCCTGGAGTCAGGAAGACCTGAGTTCAAATCTGGCCTCAGACACTTACTAGCTGTGTGACCCTGGGCAAGTCACTTGACCCTGTTTGCCTCAGTTTCTTCATCTGTAAAATGAGGTGGAGAAGGAAATGGCAAACCACACCCCCAAAGGGGTCACAAGGCATCAGATATGATTGAACGACAACAAGGAGTTGTGGAGAAAGGAGTAGAGGGAGAAGAGGAGATAGTGGGACCAAGGTATACAGGAAAAAGGGAAAAATGGGGGGACTGGGGAACTGTTGAGTAAGTTGATCCCTGAGCAGGGTGGGTATTCTCAGAGAGAGCTGTCCTTTCAGAACATAGTAGGTCAGAGTTGATAACTGGGCAGGAGGACAGTAGATCAGCAATGACCAGGCCCAAGGATGCCTGAGTCATCAAGCCCAATTTAGCACAGGCATCCCAGGCATATGGCCACAGAGACACTTATAAGAAGGCAAGTGGATCAAAGGCCATGGTGGCTTCCAGAGTTTCCAAAGGGAGAGGGATTCCCAAGCCCATTTTTCTGTGGTCACTGTATTTCTTAACTCAATTTCCAGTGCAAAGGAAGATAAGGCATACTGGGATATGGAAGAAGAAGGAGAGAGAAGGAGAGAGAAGGGTAACCAGTAGAAGCCACAATGGGATATAGAATTCATGGAATGCTAGGACTATATATTTATACTTGAAATGGACCTTAGGGACCACCAAGTGCTATTCCCTATCTTTTTACAGCTGAGGCAATTGAGGCCCAGAGAGATATAGCATCTTGCCTAAGGTCACATGAGTAATAAGAACCAGACTCCAAACCTAGTAAAAGTTTACTCAACCCCCAAAACCTTCAAGGTAAGCAACGGATATTCCTCAGGGATGTATGATTTAAAAAAAACTGCCTTTCAGGTTAATTCAGGCCTTCCACCTGAGAGATTCATAAGCAATGGGAGGCGGGACCCCTTTGAGCCATGTTAAAGTTAAAAAGAGAGTTAAGAACTGGTAGCAACCTTCATCTATCTCACACAAAGATGAGAAAACAGGTCAAGAAAGAAGTGACTTGTCAGACCATGATTAAATAAATCTATTAAGTGCCAGGGAGAATCTTAACCCAGGTCTTCTGGCTTTGGAGACTTCCTTGTATTTTCAGGCACGTCAGTCTAGTTGATCCAATAAGGTAGCAAGCTCTTGGAAGGCAGAGACCCCTGTCTTTTATTTAATAATAACTTAGCTTTCTTTTTACAAAGCATTTTGGTTCTAAAACACTCTCAATCAATTTAGCTTTCATTCCCTACCTGGAAAGCCACAACCCAAACAGGTATTGAATATGATCTCCATTTACTAAGCAGGGATGCTAAGGGTGAGGAAAGTGATTTGTCCACAGTCAATTCCAGTTGGGAAGCATCACAGTAGAGACTAGAACTCAGGCCTCCTGACCTAGGCCCAGTCTCTGTTTATCTATAGACACGGGGGAGGCAGGTGCTTCATAGTATTTAATTAATATAATGGAACAGAATAAAGGCACCCTGTGGTTGTAGACAGAACACTGGCCAGAAATCCAGGAGAGAGCACGGGGTTCTAGGGGGACTCTGGACAAGCTGCCTCATGCCTATTGAGTTTTGGTTTTCTCAACAGGAAAATAAAAGGGCCAAGGTGAGTGAAGCTCACCCCTCTCCCTTCCAAGGAGTGGTTTTATGATCCTAAATCAGTCCCCAAAGCCACAGACCCCATCCTGACAAGGAACAGCTGAAAGGACCTCAGAGAGTCCAGGAGGGAGGGAATGGGGGGGGGGGGGGCAGGAACAGCCGCCAGGTCCCCGTGTTGGTGTTCTGAAGTGGGCAGTATAGTGTGTCACCTCCCTGGCTGGGCTTCTCCCTGCAGGGACCACCAGGAGCTACAGCAGCTGTTGCTTCTGAACCCATAATAAACAAGTCAAAGGACAGGCTGTGACTTCACTGCTTAAGCAGGAGAAAACAAACCTGTCACCACTCCTCCCCTCCCCCACTCCACTGACTAGTATATCTCTACCAACACACACCTAGTAGTGACATAGGAAGGAGAAAGGATGAGGGAAGGGGAAGGGGGAAGGGGAAAGGAAAGAGAGGGGAGAGAGGGGAAAAGGAAGGGGAAAGAGAATGGGAAAGGGAAGGAGAATGAGAATGGGAGAGGGAAGGAGAAGGGGAATAGGCAGGAGAAGGGGAAAGGGAAGGAGAAAAGGAAGAGGAAAGGGAAAGAGGAAACACTGACTTAGGATGAAATGAAGAAAGCTCAGAATTCCTTTAGTCTACCTTTCCTACCAACACCCATTTTATTGATGAGGAAATTGAGGCCCAGAGAGGTTTTAGTGAACTTTCCATTATCACACAGGTAATAAAATGGCAGAGCCAGGATGAGAACCCAGGACTTTTGACTCCAAAGTCAAAGTATATTCATTAATATTTCTTATGATTCCTCAGCTAGATTTTGAGTTCTTTAAGGCAAGGACTACATCTCTTACTCTTTCTATTCAGCTCCTACAGGGTCTAGTACTGTGCTGGGCACACAGGAATAGGGTTTGATAAGTATTTGTTGATTGACAGACCCCAAAGTAGAGAATATACTTCTCAGACATGGAGGAGCCCACGTGACCCCCTATCTTTAGGGGCTCCTTTCCTCCATACTTCACCAGGCAGCACAATCCCCAACACAGAGTCAGCGATCACAGCAAGTAGAATCATATATCTAGAGATGGAAGAGCCTTCAGAAGTCAACTAGACTAACTGCTTCATTTTACAGAATGGGAAACTGAGTCCCAGGAAAGTTAAGAAACTTGTTGAAAGGTAGAGTAAGCATGAGAGGCAGAATCTGAACATAGGTCCAATGTTCTTTCCACTGTGTCACAGCTCCCCTCCGCTCTTGGGAGCACTTAGGGTCCCAGGACTGCCAAACATTCACAGGCATTTCCTCCTCAATCACAAAATAATAGTTGGAAGGGGTCTTAAAGATAATCAAGTCCAACCTTTCCCCTGACTTTACAGATGAAGAAACTGATAAGTCATGCTTACCAGCCAAGAAAACCCCAAATGGGGCCATGAGGATTTGGACACAACTGAAATGATGGAATAACAGCGAAGTACAGTGGAAGGAGAGCTGGATTCATTCAGAGAACATGAGTTATAATCCTGATTTTGCCATTAACTCCTTGTGTGACCTTGTACAACTTCCTATCTCGGGCCTGTCTCCTCGTTGGTAAAATGAGGGAGCTACATTAGATAATTTCTAAGTTCCTTTCAAGCTCTGTTCTCTCCTCCTTATTCTAACCAGGTCACCAAAGAAAATGATCAGAAACCTTTCCTGTTTAGCATATGGTAAACACTTAATAAACACTCTATCTACCCATTTAATTATCTATCTGCCTATACCTTCTCTCTATTTATCTTGTATTCATCCGAGCTAGCTATTTATTGATCTTCTATCTTTATCTACATGTCTATCTTCTGTTTATTTTCTAGCTTTTTTCTATTTAGTTATTTTTCTTCTATGTGTCTTCTATCTACCTATATTCTATTTGTCTTCTATCTTCTATTTACCCATTTTCTCTCTATCTTCTATCTATTCATCTTCTATCTTCTATTTATTTTCCATCTAGCTAGCTATTTATTTATTTTCTATCTATGACATTAGCCATTCTCAAAGAGAGGACTTCAAAAGTTTTCTCCCAGTCCCACAGTTAAACATAACTAATTGTCCTCTAAGCAAACCAGCCTAACTGAAACAGCAGGGCATCCTGGGGGAGAGACAGAAGGTGTGATCTACCAGATGAATCAAATCAAGACCACCACTTCAATCTCTGCCTCCCCTCAGATGCCAATGGACACCGCCAAGGACCCTACCCCCAGGAATGCTAGAAACAACTCTAGACCACTGGTCCTGCTTCCAACCTGCCTCCCACAGCCATCAATGAGGAGAGCAATCACCATACACATGGGATCTACTTCTGTTGACTAGTTGCTACCAATGAACTCAAGAGCCCTGGGACTGGTAGCAGGTTCTACTTCCAGCCCAGCACTCATAACCATGAGATTGAGAGACAAATCCCATGGAGATGAAGCCAGCCTAGCAATTGCTGTAACTACTGAAAACCAGAAGAGAAGCATCTCACCTCCTAAATCCTTGCTATGATCAGATGGTTCTATATCAGAAACTTCTATGATTTCAGCAGTAGAAATGACAGTAAAGAAGAGGCATGACCAGAGGCTTTGCCCTTGTACCTGAGGACCATGGAACCTTGCAATTTGATTTGCAGCCAAAACTTCCATGTGTCTTCTCCCCCGTTGGAATGTGAGTGAACTCCATGAGAGCAGGAACCATCTTACTTTTGTTTGGTACATCCCTAGGGATATACAGGGCTTACTAAGTAGATTTTCATTCATTTCTGTAGCTAAAATGAATCTTCAAGCTCTTCATCTACAGTTGCTTCAGAAAACTGGCCTATTTCATCGAAAGTGGGAGAGACCTAGGTTGGCTTAAAGGGGGGTAGAGGCACAAAAGGGAGCCTGCCCTGAAGGAGCCTAAATGAGAAGGGGTAGCAGACTAGGAATGTGAAATACTTCATATTCTGTCACCATTCTATAATCCTGATGCTTTCTTTTCTTGCTCTGTGACCTGTAGACCTTCCAGTCCAACTCAGACCCAGTCTACCAGGAAGATGAATCAACCAGTTTATGCCCTGCATGGCACTGAATGTGATAGAGGATCTAAGATAACCTGAAAGACATTCCCAAACTATAGGAGTTTACAGTCTGGTTGGACGAGATAAGATCCGCAAACATGAAAATGTTTGAGATCTAACCTCACACATGCTCACTCACACACATCCATACTCACACATGCATCCACACTCACATTCACTCACACACACTTATGCTCAAATCTATACTCCCAGTACCTTGAACATAAGGGGACTTAGTTTAAAATCTGGAGTGGTTATACAGAATTATCTCTAAGTCATGGGAGTTCCCTAGAAGTTATGCTAATTTCAAATCCAAACAACTAATTCTGGCATCCTATACTCAACTGTCCTCTTAAAAAATTTTTTAAATTATTTTTATTCATATGGTTAATATGATTGTACATGCATAGCCTATATCAGACTGTTTGTTGTCTTGTGGAGGAGGGGAGGGTGAGAGAGAGAAAATAACTGAAACTCAAAATCTTATAAAAATTAATTTTGTAAACATGTAATTGGAAAAAATAAAATACTATTAAGGGAAAAAAATAGAAACAAAAAAAATTTTTTCTTTTCTGAATATATTCTTTCTTCCTTCCCTCCTTATCTCTTGTAGCAAATAATTTTTAAAATAAAAAGGAGAATAAAACCACCAAGTGATTTCCCCCTCTTGGGTCTCAGCTTTCTCACCTGTCAAATGAAGAAGATTGGTTCCTTCTGGGTCTAAATGTTATAATGGACCTGGGTTCTAGTCCTGGCTTTGCCACTAAATCCCCATGTGACCCTTTTAGGGTTGGGGGAGTGTTTCCATATGGAAAATGAGGGAGCTGAACTACATGTCTGCTAAAGTCTCTTACAGCTCTAAAGCTAAGGAGTTTTAAGATTTTTGTTCCTGTCGCTCCCTCAAACCAATGATTCGAACCACATGATAGATCTGGCCATTGTTAGCTACAATCTGCCTTATCCCTTTGCAATAAGACAAGAAGCAGAATTCTCCCTCCATACCCCTACTTATCCAAATATCAAGTTCATCATAGACTTTCAGGCCTTAGATCTACAGGAAGGTGCTTTGGGTGAGGCATCAGCTGGAGAGAACCACTTCCTAACCCTAGTTTGGGGCTGAAACCTCAAAACTTGCATAAATCTGCCATTGGGGACAGCTAGGTGGCACAGTGGATTTGGGGGAGGAACAATAGCACCTTGACTAAGGAGGAGCTGAGTTCAAATGTGACTTCAGATGCCTACTAGCTGTGTGACCCTGGGCAAGTCCTTTACTGATTTGCCTCAGTTTCCTCATCTGTTACATGAACTGGAGAAGAAAAAGAAAAACCACTTCAATATCTTTTCCAAGAAAACCCCAAAAGAGGTCCTGAAGAATGGACTAACTGACTAAACAACAACAAAAAAAATCCATCCCAGGGCAAGGAAAGAAATTGTCTGGGGAAGGAGGCAACTTATTGTGAAAGAAAGATCTCTGAGCTGCAAGACAGCCTGAGTGCAAATCATAACTCTGCCAAATATTACTGGTATAACCTTGGGTAATTCACTTCCCATCTTTGGGCCTCAGTTTCCTCCTCTGTAAAATGAGGGGGTTGGACTAGACAGCTACTGAGGACCCATCCAACTCTAAAGATATGATCCTTTGAATTCATGCTAGGCTGTGAGATGTTTCCTTCTTGACACAGTAAAGCTTTTCCTGAATAGGCCTGAAATATCTCTCTCCAGTCTGGTTCTAGATAAGACTGGCTTTCATAGAAGAGAGTTTGGGATAGTTATAGAACTTCTCTGGGCCACAGTTTCCCTATCCGGGAAAGAAGTTAATATTATTTTGCTACCTATTTCATAGGGTGATTGGGAGACAAGAGGGTTAGATGATCTCTTATGTCCTCTTTCATGACACAGAGCAAATCATCCCTGCCTCAGTTTCCTCACCAGTAAAATAAGACAGTTGGACTAGGTGGCTTCTAAGGTTCCTTCCAGCATAAGAACTCTGGACCTGTGACACATGATCCTTTCCTGGGAATGTGCTCTCATGCCCAGGTGGCCCAGCCCATGCCCACGGACTCTAAACAGTCTCAGATGATAGCAAAATTCCAAGGGTATACAAAGTAGCCAGAGCCCCAGTCTCAACTTTAACGTCATCTCCACCATGAATCTGTCTAGAAAACAGCTAGAGTGAAGTCAGAAAGACCTAAGTTCGAATCCAATTTCAGATACTTACCATCTGTGTGACTCTGGACAACTCACTTAACCTCTTTGTGTCTCAGCTTCCCCATCTATAAAATGGGGATATCAATAGCACCAATCTCCCAGAGGTGTTGTGAGGATCAAATGAGATAATTTTTTAAGTGCTTACACAGTGCCTGGCACATGGGGCGTTACATAAATGTTAGCTATGATGATGATGATGAGACTTATGGTGAAGCCTTCCATAGTCACGCCATAATAGTAGGGATCTTTTAGCCCTCCTCAGATCTCATAGAACATTTTGCTCCGCCACTGTCTTTCTCAGTTTCCCCAGGTGCAAAATAAAGTTCTTTCCAGTTCTAAATCTATGACAATCACTTATCCTATTTCATTCTGTATTATTATTTTCTGTATTTGTACTTTTCCCCCCACTGGACTACCAGTGCCATGAGGACAAGGCTGCTGTCTGATATAATTTTTTTATTCCTCACACATACCCCTCAGTGCCTAGCACAGCAGGTGCCTAATAATAAACATTTGAATTCAATTGAAGTCTATGTGGTTCATTACCAGCACAACCACCCTCTTTCCCAAGGGGGGCAGGGAGCCAAACTGGTTTTTAGAGCCAGCATATTCTGGGTAGCCCCTGCTAGAGTCACAAACTGCCTGATACTTTGAGAAAGAAGAAACAGGACTCACTGCAAGACCAGGAACTAAAGAAAGGGGGAAGGTTCAGGCATTATTTGGTATATACAGGTGCTGAGAAGTGATAAAACATACAATTACAGTGAGAAACTGAACTAGAAATAGGAAGAGCAAGAAGCCAGACACTCAAGAAGTCATCAAGTCTTGGGAGAATAGAACTTAGGCCAGCCTGGAGGTTTCCTCCTGTCTTATAGGAAATGGGCTACATGGAGGAGGAGTGGGGAGTGTGGGAGAAGACACTGGGCCCCTCACTTCAGACAGCACCTGGAAGCCTGAATTCATTGTTACCTGCCCCATCTCCCCCCTCCCCACCCTACTGTCCTAGGAATCACTGCACTAAATAAGCAACTTTTTCTTCCAGAATTTCTCATTCAGTAAACATTTATTAAATGCCTACTGTTTATTGAAGGGGGGAAACTAGAGGGAAAATTCTTGTGAGACATGATGCAACCCTCCTGAACTTAACAGTCTAGCAGGGGGATAAGACATAGAACAACCAAACCTTTGTTGAGTGCCTACTGTGTCTCTTAGTTCAGGAGTCTGAGCCTGTCTTTCTTCCCTTAATCCTCTATCATCCAAGGTTCCCAGGTACCTTAACTGCTGAGGAAGGTAAGATCTGGGAACACCATTACCACAGGGGTTTCTGGCTGTCCCTGTCTCCTCCCCTTCCATCGATGCCCCCCACCCCCACCGCCATCAAAACAGCATCTGGTACTGACCAAATGTTTGGGTCCTTCAGGAGTCGAGCCAGTGACTTTTTTCTGGTTATAAGATTCCCCCACCCCAGTGTACTTTGTTTGGACTGCTATCCTTCTGTGCTACGAATGGAGAAAATAGGGCATAGAAGATATGGTAGATTTACCCACAACCTCAGCAATTACAGACTAGGGAATTCCAATACCAAATTGTTAGACTGCCCCTCTTGGCCTTCCAGAAGACAGTGAATTAGTGAACGAATGAATGAATGAATGAATGTGCAAAACACTTGCAAAATAGCTGATGACAGCAGGTATCAAGTTAACTTCAGACAGAAGGCTCAGGTTCTGGTTGGATAATAGCCACTGGAAGAGGGAGTGCCTTAGGTCTGGGGTAGTAGAAAGAGCTAGGAGACCTGGGTTCTAGTCCAGACTCTGCTGCTAACTTTCTATGTGAACTTGGGCAAGAAGTTTCCCCACATTAGGACTTGCTCTACTTTCTTCAACTATCAAATAAAGGTGTATTAAAGCCTCTTCCAGACTTTGCAAATCTGAATTTCCACCCGAAGTCCCAACCATTCTGGGATCTTTGCCCCGTGGCAGGAGCCTCAGAGGCTGCAAACGGGGAATCTATCACTCTGGGGTTAGAGATTAAGCGAGAAGCAACCTCCAGTGTAACGTGGACAAACAGCAAGCCTCTTGGACCAGGTTGCTGTTTTAGTCTCTGTCTCTCCCTTTTCTCCAGTCACTTCTAGACTTGCTGGGACAGAAGAAGAAACCCCAGACACTGTTCTCCAAGCCCTCATTGGGTGAAGGGACCGGAAAGAAAGGGTAGGCTGCAACCTCTCAGTTCAGTCTCAGACCCCAGGGAAGTGTTGAGGAGGGCAGGACTTTTATCCAGAAACCGGCAGAGACAAGTATTAATTCAGACAAGCTAAAGACCAAAGAGGGAGGGGAGTGATTTGACGCCCAGAGATACTGCTGAGGGCAGGGGAAAGAGTGGCTAATCCAGAGACCAAGAAGTGGTTAGGTGTCGCAAGAAAGTGTGAATTATAAAGAGTGGAAAGGGGGGAAAGGAAGTGAAGGGAGTGGGGAACCTAGGGTTTCTGCGGAAGGAGCGGGGTCCTGGGGCAGAGGCGAGAAGGGGACTAAGGCTGGGATCGGAAGATCTTTAAAGCTTGTGCCCCGCCCCCGCGAAAAGGTGCTCGGCGGCCAGGGCGGGCCAGGCGACTGCAGCGGGAACCTGCTCACGCAGCCCCAAGCGGCCCCAGGGCGGCGGAGCGGAAAGCTATGGAAAGCCTGGGTCAGGGAAGGAGAAAGGGGTGGGGCGGAGGGGAGCCGGGCTGGCCAGAGCCCCTGTCATCGGCCTGAGGGGCAGGGGCAGGAAAGTTGGCGAGTCCCGGGCCCTGGGACGGACAGGAATCCGGAGTCTGCGGCCTTGGCCGGGAGTAGGGACGCACTGATTTAGGGGCGGAGCAGCCAAGGCACCGGGAAGCGGGGGCGCTGGGCGGGCTACAAGTTATTCGGGGCTTAGCAGAGGAAGGGAGCGCTCCGAGGGAGAGGACTGCGGGTGCATTCTCCCGAGTCCCGGTGTTGGCACGCTGTGGAGACAAGACGGAGCTAGATAGCGAGGAGAGCCCGCGTCAGGAAAGAGGGAGAAGAGCCGAAAGCTACTCTCTGGGGACTGGGTGCAGCCAGTGGGGACAGTTTCTCCCAGCCTGGAGTAGGGGGGAGGTGGGGTGAGGAGGCAAGGGGAATGGGGTGGTCCCTCCCTTGCGAGCCTGCCCCCCCCCCCATGGGCGGGACGCTGCTCCAGACCTGCCCCTCTTCGACCATCAGGCGGAGCCTGGCCCGGGCCGGACACGGCCCCCGCACACCTCCCCCGGCCCCCCTTCCGCGCCCCGCCCGCCCCTGCAGCCCCCGCCGGGTCTGGGGAGGAGGGGGTAACGGAGGGCGGGAGAGGAAGAGAGCTGAGCCACCGTCCTTTCCCGTCTAGTCCCACGAACTCCCAAGTTCACTCCCACGCCTCCCTCCTACACCCCACAGCTCCCCGGGCCAGGGGAGGCCCCAGCCCGGGCCCCTCCCGCCTGGTTACATAAGGTCCTGGCGCGGCCGCCCCCCCCCCACCCCCGTCCTGCCCGAGCCCCTGGGGGAGGCCGGTGCGCCCACCCCCCGGCCTGCGGGACAGCGCGGGGGCAGAGGGGACACAGCCCGCTCCGGACGGAGCAGGGGATTCCTCATCTTCTAGCTCTCGCCCGGTCCATCCCGCTGCCCCCGGTCCAGCCACCTGTCTCCTGTACCCAAAGGAGGCAGGAGACGCTTCAGTCCGAAGCGGGAGCAGGAATCGGGATCCGGAGTCCGAGGTCCCGGCCCCCCCTTCCTCCTCCTCTGGCCCGGCTCACCTCGACCTGAAGGTCAATCGGCCCGAGCGGCTCCGGCAACTTGTTCAAGTTCAGGTGCCCGGGCCGGGAGCTGGCGCGCGCCCCGCTCCGCCGCGCCGGGGCCTCCCCTGGGCTCGACGCTGCTGCCCAGGCGGCTCGCCCTGTCCACTGGTCGCCCGGCCGCCGCCGCTGCTGCCGCCGCCGCTGCTGCTGCTGCTAGGGCTAGGGCTACGGCGGCGACTCCTCCTCCCGCTCCGCCGCCGGGTACCCCGCAGCCGCGCCTCCCCCCGGTTCTCTACAACCACCCGCTCTTCCTTTTCTCCGCCGCCGCTGCCGCTGTCACCGCGAACCCCGGCGCCCGGGCTCCGGCTGTCACCTTCTCACCCACTTCCCGCCGCGCCCGGCAGAGGGCAGCACCCGCCCCCTCGGCTCCTCCGCCCCGCCCCGCCCCGCCCCGATGCTGCCTGGGAATTGTAGTCTTTCCTGATCTTGTAGTCACTGGACTCTGAGCTCTACCTCCGCAGGGCACATTGGGAGTTGCAGTCTCCGAACTTCCCGAGTACTTGGAGTTTGGCTTCCTGAAGCACGATGTGCTAAGTGCATTGTAATTTAATAATTACATGATTTTATAATTGGAAGGGACCTCAACTATCTAACTGAGGCCCAGATGCCCAGTGAACTGTCCAAGGTTATACAGCTGGGAAAAAGTAGAATCAGAATTTGAACCCATGTCTTCCTTTCCTACATCCTTTTACCTACAGACTAGGACAGCTAGGTGGTGCAGTGTATAGAGTACCAGTGTGGGAGTCAGGACCCAAGTTCAAATCTCACCTCAGACACTTGACACTCACTAGCTGGGTGACCTTGGGCAAGTCACAACTCCAACTGCCTCATCCTAGATCATCTCCAGTCATCCTGATGAATACCTGGTCACTGGATTCAGATGACTCTGCAGGAGAAGTGAGTCTGGTGACCTGCACAGCCCTCCCTCACTCAAAACAAAGTCAAGTGCAAGGCATGTCATCATTTCTCTGATGGCATGGTCTTCTTCCACAACTAAGGAACCCACACACCTACGGACTAATCAAAATAGCTAGAACTTCACTGTTATTTCATTTTATCTTACAACAGCACTTGGGGCTGAGGGTGGGGCAAGTACCATTATTGTCTCAATTTTATAGAGGTGAAATTGAGGCAGAGAAGGCAAAAGACTTGCTGAGAGTCACCCAGCTAATAAGCTTCTAACAAGATTTAAACTCAAATATTCATGATTCTACTGTACTGCTCTACTCACCTAGCAGCCTTGACTTTGCATCTGCCCCTCATGGATAGGTTCTTTCTTTCTCTTTCCTGTCACACGAGATCTCACCAGCAGCATGCCCTACTTTAATTCTGTTCTAATCCAGGGAAACCACGAGATTTGTATCCAATCTTCCCCTCCTGTAGAAAGTTTGTAAGAATCAGGGGCTTGATCAGATCTCTGGGGACTCCTGTCTCTATTAATTATACTGTCAGAGTCAGAAGTAATTTGTTCCCACTTGACTTTGCTTTTAACTAGAGTTAGGATCTTAGGCAAGTCATGGACCTTTCTGGACCTTGATTTTAAATGTGTTTATAACCTCTAATATCTGCATTTTAGGACCTAAGAGATTACTTCTGACTTGCACTACCTGTTGTGTTGGAGGGAATTACTTTGTAAGTGTTAAATGTTCTTCCTCCACTCACCAAAAAAAAAATATATATCTTGAATGACTCCCTATTAACTCTAGGACACAATACAAAATACTTAGGTTGGCGTTTAAAGTGCTGCACAATCTGGCTCCCTCCTTCCTGTGTCATTTTATTTCCTATTACTCCCCTTCAGGAACAAGCCGGCTCTGTTCTCTCCCACAAAATTCTGTCTCTGGGCATTTGCGCTATGGACTCCCCAGATGTAGTAGGCATCCTCTCCTCTCCACCTCTACCTTCTTTCAAAGATTCTCCTGTTCCCCTGCACTCCTTACTTATCCTCCTCGACCCATTGACCCTCTCTCCTTCTTGAAAAAATTTTATATTTTTCTACCTATCGTATGTATTTGTTTTTCTTTATGTGTTAAATCCCACCCCTACTACAATGTAAGCTTCCCCAGGGCAGGGGCCACTCTGTGGGCCCTGGCATAGATCCTTGCACTTGACTGTTGAATTGAACAGAGTGACAATTATTGCCCATGAGGCATTGGGGGAAAAGAACCTGTAGACTGAGAGTCTTGGCCATGAAATACATGCTCCCCAGTGCCCAGGTTTACTGATTCCAAATCCAGTATTTTTTTCTACATCATATTGTTCAGTCTTTTTCAGTTATGTCTGACTCTTCATGACCCCATTAGGGGTTTTCTTGGCAAAGATACTAGAGTAGTTTGCATTTCCTTCTCCAGATCATTTGACAGATGAGGAAACTGAGGCAAACAGGGTGAAGTGACTTTTCCAAGGACACATAGCTACTTAAGTATCTGAGGTTAGATTTAAATTCTGGAAGATGAGTCTTTCTGATATTAGACCTGGCATTCTATCCACTGTGCCACCTAACTGGTTCACTTCAAAGAGAGATGGAGGGAGTTGTCTAAAGTCAACCAGCATATAGGCACTTCCAGTCCAATAGCTTTGGTACTCTACCATATCTGACAAATTTTATTTCACTGGTCTCTCACAATGACCCTTTAAGGTAGGTAGTGTCAGTATTGTGATTTTTATTTTACATGGGAATAAACTGAGACTGGGAGGATATGAAGCGAATTCCTCAAGTTTATATAGCTAGTAAATGGCAAAACTAGAACTTAAACCGAGGTCTTCTAACTCCTCAGTTTTTCTCGGACATTACACCCTGATACTTTTATGTCCTCTGCTCTCTGTTCTGCAGCCTCTGGGGCTTAGGGTCTTTCTCTTCCAGTCTTAAATTAGTCCTAGCTAGGCCTTAGAATGAAGAGATGCTTCATCTGGAATTGAATGGCTGGATTTGAGTTGAGCTAACTGCTCATTCCTTCATGTAACCAAGAACAAGATTTTTCAAGGTGGAAACTGGCTCTGTCCATAGTCACTTGACAGCCCAAGACTTGGACTTGAGAGAAAGAAGATGGGGAAAGGCAATAACTCCACTGTCCTCTAAAAGTGGTCCTCCTTCTCCTCCCTCTTTCCTGGGCTTTAGTATAAGCCAGGACTGGTTCATGCTTCAGTCTTCACAAGAAGTGCATTTAAAAATACCTGTGTAAATACGTTTGGAGAAGGGAGAGGCCAGCCAAGGGGATGTTACATAGAAATGCTTTGTGTCAGAGTTCTTTGTTTTGTATTTATCAGGTAAACCACTTTCAGTAGAGAGGAAGGGTATGGAGAGACAGAGACAGAATTCAGTAGAGGGAAGGGTTAAGGTCATTCTACCCTGTTTCCAACTCTAATTCTAGTGCATAGACTCTTTGGGTGCTACTTTACTATGGGTACATGTGGAGTGGCTTGAAGTTTCAGCTCCTTTAGTGAAGATTCTTCTTAGTCATACAAAACAATACCTCCCCCTTTCTCACAAAACTTAAGAGACTTGAAAATGTAAATAAATCGAAAATAAATAGGTACCCACATTTCACAGACAATAAAGTAATTAGAATTTGCTTTCCAAGGTGGTCTCTCTGGGACCTCAAGAGTTAACCCTTAACCCAGACTTTCTCAATACTACCACAATAGGAGAAAAGCTGACATTTCAGTTTACCAGGGTTTGAATCTTCCACCCAAGTGCCAATGTTCTCAATGAATCAATCACAAAATGACGGACTTACATATATTAAGGGTTGGCACTGATTCCTACAAGTTATTAAACATTGAATAAAGTTTAAATCCTTTAATAAAACTGAAAAAACAAAACAAAATACCTATCTGTATGTGCCTGTGTGTCCTCGTGTCTATAGCAAGTAAGCTCAAGTTGTTAAGTCAAGGTGTTATAGCAGTACTCTAGCAAAGAGCAGAGTTATACAGTAGAAAGTGCCAGAATTGAGAGACAGAGGTCTGGGTTCAAATCCCAGCTCTTTTCCCTTTGTGATTTTTGGCAAATTACTTCTCTCCATACCAGAGGTTTTATATTCTTAGAATGAAGAACCTGGACTAGAGATACCTTCCATCCCTCAATCCTCGGAAGCCAGTAACCTAATTTCCTGGATTCTGTCCCTGAATAGCCAGTTTCCATCTTGAAAATTCTTGCTCTTGGTTATATGAAGGAATGAGCAGTTAGCTCAACTCAAATCCAGCAGTGCTACATACTGCCAAGCACTAGACTTGGAAGAAAATTTGATTTCAAACCCAGTGACTTTGGACAAGTCACTTAAGTGCTCTGTGCCTCAGTTTCCTCATCTGTAAAATAAGAATACTAAGAGTACCCACCTTCCAGGATTGTGGTAGGATTAAATGGGATCATGTACAGTGCTTTGCAAACCTTAAAGCAATCTCCAAATGCTTTTTATTGTTGCTGTTCGGTTGTGACTCTTTATTTGACCCCATTGGGGGTTTTCTTGGCAGAGATACTGGAGTGGTTCATCATTTCCTTCTCCAGATCATTTTACATATGAAGAAAGTGAGGCAAACAAGATTAAGTGACTTGCCCAGGGTCACCCAGCTAGTAGGTGTCTGAGGCCAGATCTGAAATCAGATTTTCCTGACTCCAGGATTGTTCCAGGCTAGTTAATATTATCCATAATGATATTATCCATTCCTTTCTATAGATTTTGAACTGATAATACTCTCTGTAGGAAAAAAAAACCAAGCATTTATTAACTATTTACAGTACACCAGGCACTGGGTTAATTGCTTTACAAATATTAATTACCTCATTTAGTCCTCACAACAATATTATCCCCATTTTATAACTGAAGAAAATAAGGTAAATAGTGGTTGAGTGACTTTCTCAGGGTCACACAACTAGGAAGTGTCTGGGATCACATTTGAACTCAGATCTTCCTGACTACAAGCCCAGCATTCTTATCTAGTTACTGTTGTTGGATCCTTTCAGTCCTGAGGCTAGATTCGAACTCCGGTTTTGCGTATTCCATGCCTATTGTTCTATCCACCGCACCACCTAGCTATTCATATCTATTTAACTCCTTCTAGTCTCATCCCTCTCTAATCCATACTCCACACCACTCCCTATGTAATCTTCTTAATGTACTAGGAGGATCATGTCTATTAAAAAATCTTCAGTGGCTCCCCATGCCTTAAAGTATAAGCTAAAAAGTATAAATTGCTGATTCAGGTGTTCAAGCCCTGCCTTATACAGCTTCTATCTACCTGTCCAGCCTTATGTCATATTAATACTACTCCCCTTCATACTGTCCACATTCTAATCAAACTGAACTTTCTGTATGACTTTTCTCTCTTGTAATTTCTCATCTCTAGCTCTGAACTTGACCTCAGATAGCATGATGTCATGGGGGAAACAATAAACACCAAGATTTGGTACTTAAAGATATGAGTTAGCACTTTTCACACAAATAAAGCAGATCAGATCTAAACAATTAGAAAAACATCAATTGTTCACAGATAGGCCAAGCTAATAAATAAAAATGACAATTCTACTTAAATAAATTATTTTTTCAGTGCCATAACAATCAAACTATCACAAATTTATTTTATAGAGCTAGAAAAAATAATAACAAAATCCGTCTGGAAGAACAAAAGGTCAAGAATATAAAAGGAATTAATGGGGGGAAATGGAAAGATAGGTTGTCTAGCTATATCAGATCTAAAACTACATTATAAAGCAGCGATCACCCTATGCGGCACTGGCTAAGAACGATCAGTGGAATAGATTTGGTACACAAGACAGAGAAGTAAATTACTAGAGTAATCTATTTGATAAACCCCGAAATTTGAGCTTCTGGGACAAGAACTCACTATTTAACAACAATTCCTGGGAAAACTGGAAAATAATATGGCAGAAAATAGACATAGACCAGCATCTCACACCTACACCAAGATAAAGTTGAAATGAGTACATGATTGAGACATAAAGGGTGATACCATAAGCAAATTAGGAGAGCAAGGAATAGTTGACCTGTAAGGTCTATGGAGAAGGGAAGAATTTATGACCAAATGAGGCAGAGAATATTATGAAATGCAAAATGATTAATTTTGATTACATTAAATTAAAAAGTTTTGCACAAATAAAACCAATGCAAACAAGATTAGAAGGGAAACAGAAAACTAGGAAATAATTTTTGCAGTCAACATTTCAGGCAAAGGCCTTATTTCTAAAATATATAGAGAACTGAGTCAAATGTATAAGAATACAAGTCATTTCCTAATTAATAAGTGATATAACGGATATAAAGAGGCAGTTTTCAGATGAAGAAATTAAAGCTGTCTATAATCATATGAAAAAATTCTCTAATCGCTATTGATTAGAGAAATGCACATTAAAACAACTCTGAGGCACCACCTTACACCTATCATATTGGCAAATATGACAGAAAATGATAAATGTTGGAGATGTGGAAAAATTGGAACACTAATGCATTGTTGATGGAGTCGTGAATTGATCCAACCATTCTGGACAGCAATTTGGAACTATGCCCAAAAGCCTATAAAAACGTGCATACTGTTTTGACCCAGAAATGCCACTTCTAGATCTGTATCCCAAAGAGATCATAAAAAAAAGGGAAAAGGACTCACGTATACAGAAATATTTATAGCAGCTCTTTTTATGGTAGCAAAGAATTGGAAATTGAGGGGATGCCCATCAATTGGGGAATGACTGAACAAGTCGTAGTATATGAATGGAATACTATTGTGCAATAAGAAGGGATGAGCAGGCAGATTTCAGAAAAACCTTGGACTTACATGAACTGATGCTGAGTGAAATGAACAGAACCTGAAGAACATCGTATATAGTAACAGCAAAATTGTGTAACCATCAGCTATAATAGATCTAGCTCTCCTCAGCACACAAGGATCTAAGAAAACTCCAAAAGGCTCATGAAGAAAAATGCTATCTATATCCAAGAAAGAACTATGGAGTCTAAATGAAGACTGAAGCTTATTATTTTTACTTTTTTTATTGTTTTTTCTTTCTCATGGTTTTTTCCCCTTGTTTTGATTCTTCTTTCAAAACCTGATTAATGTGGGAATATGTTTAACATGATTATATATGATTAATCTGTATCAGATTGCTTATTGTTTTTGGGAGGGAGAAGGAAAAGGAAAAAGGAGAAAAAATTGGAATTCAAAATCTTACAAAAATGAATGTTGAAAACTATCTTTACATGTAATTAGAAAAAAAATATTAAGTGCAAAAAAAAACCCAAAACCCAAAGATAGAAGGAAATAAAGTCAAGTTGTCCAAAGGTAGGGGAAAAAAAGACATGTTAGAGTCTTGGCTCTTCTAATTACTAGCTATGTAACCTTAAGTGAGTCACTTAATCATTTTAAGCCTTTGTTTTCTCATCTGCAAAATGAGGAGGTTGGACTAGATTGTTTCTAAGGTCCTTTTCTGTTCTAAGTTTTGTAGCATTTTTTAAAAATTATTGATTCTTCTTTATCATAATTAATTTATTTGTTTTAAGTTTTCAACAATCACTTCCATAAATTTAAAATTTTCTCTCTTTCTGTCCCTGCTCCTTCCCCAAAATGGCATGCAATTTTATGTAGGTTCTACACATACATTCTTATTAAACACATTTTCACATTAGTCATGTTGCATAGAAGAATTAAAATGAATGGGAGAAACCAGGAGAAAAACCTAAACAATACAAAGCATAACACAAGAGAAAATAGCCTGCTTCATTCTGCATTGTCACTCTATAGTTCTTTCTCTTGATGTGGGTGGCATTTTACATCATGAGTCCTTTGGAAATGTTTTAGCTCCTTTCACTGCTGTGAAGGGCTAAGTTTATCAGATGCAGTCTTTACACACTGTGGCTCTTACTGTGTATAGTGTTCTCCTGGTTCTGCTTACTTCACTCAGCATCAGTTCATATAAATCTTTCTAGGTTTTTCTGAAGTTCCTGTTTACCATTTCTTATAAAATAGTAGTATTCCATTACATTCATATACCATGACTTGTTTAGCCATTCCCCAAATGATGGGCATTCCCTCAATTTCCAGTTTTGGGCCACCACAAAAAGAGCTACTATAAATATTTTTGTACATGTGGGACCCTTTCCCATTTTTCTGATCTCTTGGGGATACAATCCTAGAAGCCAGATTGCTGGGTCTCCCTTCTATCACACCCCTCCCTTCTCCTATCCTCATCCCCTCTACTTTCTTGGAGGACAAAATAGATTTCCGTACCCCATTGCCTGTATATCTTATTTCCCAGTTGCCTGTAAAAACAATTTTGACATTCATTTTTAAAACTTTGAGTTCCAACTTCTCTCCCTTCCTTCTTCCCCACCCATCCCCACTGAGACAGCAAGTAATTCAGTATATGTTATACATGTGTAGTTATGCAAAAGACTTCCATAAAAGTCATGTTGTGGAAAACTACATTTCCCTCCATCCTATTCTGCCCATTTTTCTATATCCCTCCTCAAAAGTATTTATTTCTGATTACACTCTCCCTTCTATCATCGCCACCCCCCCCGCATTTATTCCCTTCTCCCCTAATTTCCTGTAGTATAAGACAGAGTTTCATAGCAAATTGAGGGTGCATGTTATTCCCTCCTTAAGCCAAATGTGATGAGAGTAAGCTTCACTTTTCCCCTCTCACCTCACCTCACCTCTCTTCCCTTTCATTGAAAAAACTTTTCTTGCCACTTTTATGCGAGAGATAATTTACCCCATTCTATTTTTCCCATTCTCCTCCCAATATATTCTTCTCTCACCCCTTAATTTTATTTTTTTTTTAGATATCATCCCTTCCTATTCAACTCACCCCATCCCCTTAATCCCTCCAACTACCTAGTACTGAGAAAACTCTCGGAGAGCAGAGATCATTTCTTGTTTAAACTTTGTCTATCCCCCAGGGTCAGGTATTGGTTTCTGCACATAGGAAGTGCTTAATAAAAGTTTGGTGCTGTTGTCTCACTCTTTTGTTTCATAGTCTGGCTTTCTTAAGGAGTCAAGAGGAAGCTCCTTCTTGCTGTAATCTTGACAGTAACCTACATAAAAACAAGATCTGAATCTCATCTCTCTTTGAATCCCTAATGTGTCACATAGTGCCTTCATCACTTAATAAATCCTTGTTGGATAAGATAAAATTGATGCTCTTTGCAGAGAATATATTGATTTCAGGGCCTCCCCCTTAGAAAATATCAGGTTGGACAAGAAATATTTTGAGGACCCATTTATTTTTAGGCCAAGTCAGAAAGTGACCACCAAGAGGCAATAGAGAGCCCAGGGAAGAGATACTTGGGGTGTAAGGACTAGGAATGGAAAAAAAGGAGAGGGAATGTGTCTGGGCAGCCAGTGAATGGGTCTATGCAGCAGTGGCAAAGCTCACCTTATTGTTGTTTGTGTCATAGATGGAATAGCAGGATCTGAGGAAGAAGTCTCCAAGGATCTAGAGGGGCTGGTCATTCTGGAGAGGCCAGGTAGGTGGGCTCAATCCCTACAAGGCAGTAGTCATTCCTATGTTCAATACAGAGGGTTGGTGGAGGAGAGAGCAGTAAGCCAGGCATGCTGAACCTCCATTGCACTTTCTCAGAAGGCTGCCCCATTGAGAATAGTCTTCATAAAAACACCTAACTTGGGTCTAGACTCTCCCAAGCCCAGGGCCCCAGTCTCATGCCCATCCCTTCCCAGCCCTAATCCCACCTTAAGAGTAGAAGATCAAAATTCAATGCTGTGAAATTATAATGACCAAGTCTGATCCCAAAGAAAACATCTGAGAAGGCACCTCAACCTGGTACAGAACACTGCATGCAATGGCAGACATTTTCCATATCTTGGTTAGTTATATTGAATTTTTTTCCGCCTTCTTTTTTATTCTTTAATTATTTTTCTCCAGGAAGGGATACATTGGGAAATGTAGGTGAGGTAAAAACAATAGATGTCACTAAAAACCTATTTTTTTTAAACAAGAGTAGACAGAGCAAGTAATAAACTACCCAGGAAACTTTGAGTGGAAATCAAATGACCCCTATTCACAAATTTCTCTTCTGGTGCTTTAGACTCTACCACAACAAAATGAATCCTTTCAACTAAACACTTCCTGCTCTGGGTGTTCCCTTTTAAATTGCCCAGATTCCTGGGAGGGTTAACACATAATTGCTAGCAATAGTAATATTAATAGTTCACATTAATATATCTCAATATACATATTTTGGGTTGATATTGTTCTTCATTCACATCCTATTCTTTGTGACCCCACTTAGGGTTTTCTTGGCAAAGATACTGGAATGGTTTACTATTTTCTTTTTCAGTTCATTTTACAGATGAGGAACTGAGGCAAACAGGGTTAAATGACTTGCCCAAGGTTACACACCTAGGAAGTGTTTGAGGTGGATTTGAATTCAGGTCTTCCTGACTCCAGTCCTTGCCTCTATCTACTGTGTCACCTAGCTGTGACATTTTATGTATACAGGATCATCAAATTTAAGCCTGGAAGGGACCTAGAGGTCATCTAGTGAAACCTCCTCATTTTACAGATGCAGAAACAGGTTCAGAGAGATAAAATGACTTCCTACTACATTCTAGAACTGATATTAGAACACAGACCTCCTGTATCCAGCTCCTGGGGCCTGCATCTTTCTGTTATTTTTGTTATTTGTCCTTTGTTTCAAAGATGAACAATGATATCACAGGGTGATGTCAACTTTCTCATGAATTGGATTTAAGTGAAGCAGAGTTGAATGAAGTCATTAGCCTCACTCTCTCTTCCAGAGTCATCAAAATACAATGGCAAGACAAAAGACAAGATGATTTTTGACCATTCAGGATGCAGTGGGTGACCTTGGTATCTTCCATGTCTAAGCAAGCGGTCCGCACTCCACAGCACCTGCTGCAGCCACCTTCATAGCTGTTGGAACAAATGGTTCTCATCCACCCATTCCTCTGGGAGAAGTCTTTATATGCTTGGGGTAGACATCCTACTACATTGACAGGTTTGAGACCCATCAGTTACTCTCAACCTACTTTGGCCTGTCTGTCAAAATGTGTGGCCATTGCCCACGCTACAGCTGGAGCCAAGTTGTGCAGGTCTGTTTTAATGGTTGTTTGACATCTGTTGTCTTATAATGAAACCTCAGGATCTAACAGCTTGAAAAAGAGGGAGAAGTGAGAAAAGGAGTAAGTCACCATGGAGTGTTTATTGAGGGGCTGTCTTGGTGTGTGTCTGGGCAGGGAGTACTAATAACCCCAATCAATAAAACTTTTAAGATTGTACCGAGTAGTAGTGCAAGCATTATCCCCTCTTTTATAGATAGGGAAGTTGGAGCTCAGAAAAGTAAAGTAAATTGCCCAGTTAGTGTCAGACTTGGGACTTCTAATTCCAAGAAGCAAAGCTATCTCTGCCCTAGAGAAATCTACAGGAAAGGTTTTGACTCAGAAAAAGGACAGATGAATTTGTGGCAGGAGGATTTAGGATAGACACCAGGAAGAACTTTCCTTAGGCCCAGGGATTTAGGTGAATGATGGAAATTGTATTTCCTCCCCCTATTCATGAAAGACCTTTAAAGGAGATGTCTATCTGGATTGACTTGGATAGGGGCTTTGTGCTAGGAAACAAGGAGGAATCATGGTGATCTCTGGAGGGTCCTGAACTCCCAGTAACTAGATGAAGGGGCCTCTATGATTAGAGATGATTTTAAGATGCTCATCTTGGGTAGTAGTGTGGCTAGAACATCAGACTTCCTGGAATTAGGAAGACCTGAATTCAAATCTTGCCTTAGAGTATACCTGCAATGTAAGTCTCTTAACCTTTCTATGTTTCAATCTCCTCATCTGTCACTCTAAATCTATGCACTTTTAGTGGGATATGGTGGGACTTTGTGACCTTGGACCAATCTATTGCTTCTCTTTGCCTCAGCTTCCTCATCTAGAAGATGAAGCGTTTGGATGTAATGGCCTTGAAAGTCCCTTCTCAGCTATACTTCTTTGGGTGGGAACTCAGAAGGGACTTGATAGAGGAGTGTCTTGCCCTTGGACAGCCTCTTCCTGGCCTCTTAGGACTGAAGCACTCCTTCCTGGGCTTCTTCTAGGTTCTCCATTGGGGGTCAAGCTACTGCCTGGTGCTCACAGAGTTGCCAGGCCATTGTGGACACCGGCACCTCCCTTTCCCCTGTTCCTCAGCAGTACACGAGTAGTTCTCCTTCAGGCAACGGGAGGCCAGCAGGAACAGTATAGACAAATATGTTTAGCTTCAATTAATATTTATTAAGTGCCTACTGTAAGCTAGAAAAACAAAGTGAGAAAAAAGCATAATCTTTGTCCTTAATGAGTTGTTTTTTTTTTTGCTACTGGGTGATGGGTATCACATGCATACAGTTAAGTATAGAACAAGGTGTCTTGTAATGGGGGTGAAGGAGAGACCCATGTATTTCCTTGGCTACCTGTCCCAGGTTGGGGTAGCCCCTCCCTTTACTCCTGTCACTCACTATTAACACCTCAGTGATGAGGGCTGTTAACTCCTTTTCAGCAGTGCTCATTCACTTTGGTGTCCACCTGTGACCCAGTTCTCACCTGTGTGACCCTGGGAAAGTCACCTAACCCTGTTTGCTTCAGTTTCTTCATCTGTAAAATGAGCTGGAGAAGGAAATGGCAAAATACTCCAGTGCTTTTGCCAAGAAAATTCTAAATGATATCACAAAAAGTCAGACATGACTGAAACAACTGAACAACAATCAGGGAAGGTTTCATATAAGAGCTGAGCATTTTGAGGTTTGCAAAGCATTTTACAAACATCTCATCTGATCCGCACAATAACCATGGTAGGTAAGTGTTTTCTTATCCTCATTTTGCAGCTGAGGAAAGCGAGGCATAGGGATATTAGTTGACTTCAATAGGACCACAAAACCACTAAGTGTCTGAGGCAAGATTCAAACAGATCTTCCTGACTCCTAGCTGCTACATACAGTACTATGTCACTAATGGAGGCCCACGGTTAATAGAGAGAGATAACTATCTGCACTGCAATTCAATGGTTCTAAGAAGGAAGGAGAATGAACTAGATGGAGCAGTGCCCAGCTTGAAGTCAGGAAGAGATCCTCATGAATTCAAATCCAGCCGCAGACACTTACTAACTGTGTGACCTTGGGTAAGCCACTTAACACTATTTGCCTCAGTTTCCTCATCTGTAAAATGAGCTAGAGAAGGAAATGGCAAACTGCTCTAGAATCTTTTCCAAGGAAACACCAAATGGTGTCACAAAGAATCACACATGATGGAAATGACTAAATAAGAACAAAGACGGAAGGAAAAAAGAGTCAGAGAGAAGGTAGGAGCTTTGAGTTAGCTGTATGAAAAGTCTCCCAAATGAATGGTCCATGGATGGGATCTCTCGTTGTCATGTCTCAATGCTAACTGGCTCTGCTTGTACATGGAAATGACTAGGATACTCAAAACCACAGTTAATAGACAACAGAAAAGACTTGAATCCTCAGGAAAGAAGCAGAGAGTTGCTTCCATGAAGCCTTCCTTTGTTAAAAGTAATCTCTTTTCCTCCAATTTTCCAGAAGCATTGTCCAGATCTTTCCTTTGTTCCCATCACACCCTCTTTTCTCTTATACTTATCTGTTGTATTATCTGCATACACAGGAAACGAAGACACACATTTTTACCCTATAAGCTGATTTACCCCTCTACCCCTCTTCTCTCTCTCTCTCTCTCTCTCTCTCTCTCTCTCTCTCTCTCTCTCTCTCTCTTTCTCTCTCTCCCCCTCTTCTCTTTTAAGTCATAGCTCTTCTCCTCCTCCTTTCTGGAAAGGTTTCTTGAAAAGCCCTGGAGTAATTTGCTTAACCTATTCCAGCAGTCCTGGAGGAAGATGCAAGATAGTAAAGCAAATAGAGAATGGGAGAGATAACTTGAAGAGTCCTCAGACTCAGTGGGAAATGCTAACACAAGCAGGAAGCAAACCAACAGGAATGGAAGGAAGAAGGGAAAATGGACTGACTCACTTGAAGCCAGAAAATGTAGTTGTGGTCTAATAGGGTAAGCAAGAAGTATACCCACAGTGCCCTGAGTCTGCCAGGACATACTGGTAAATGTTTAACAATTGGCTCTTAGGAGGAAATGTATGCATGTACAAACTTGAAAGTTTAATCTGCATCATTAACATTTTCTTCACCACTCTCCTAAGTCTAGCTAGATAATAAAACAGTAAATCAAGCCCTGATTTGTAGCTTGCTGATTTTGGAGGTGTAAATACTCACACTGAGAATTTAATAATCAGCTCTCCTGAGAGAAATTTCCTCATTCCTAGGAGTGAACAGTAACTGGTGAGGTTCTAGGTTTGTTAAAAATAAAACCAGAAATTCTAACCATGTCATCCCTAAGCACCCATTTCAAAGCTGACCTTCTGGAGAGAAGGAAATGAACGCCATCTGCTGGAGGGAAGCTAAACGTTAGCTTTGAAGTAGAACCAGAAGGTGTCATTGGCCAGAGGACCAGATCTATTGGTCAGACTGTAGAAAGCTCAAATACAAGAGAAACTATGAGACCCTAGGAGAGTAAAGGAAAGAAGACAGAATAGAGCTTTCTAACTTGTAATGGCCAGCTCATATCAGATTTGTCTGCTCAGGGAACCTCATTCCCAGAGTAAAGCTTCTGGAACTTCCAGGACAAGTGGCCTGAACGTATTCCTGTTTCTATCCACACCTGATGTTTCTGTGTGTCTTCTGAATACTAATAATATCTCTCTAGCAGGGTTTGCTTAAAGGAGTCATCTGCAGCCCATTAGCAACATATGCCGTAGGATTTACAGAATATTTTTACATGTTTATTTTCATCATTGGCAAATATTTGATAAACATAAGAATGAATTTAATTTTATTACTAATTTACTAAATGTGTGATGAAATAGAATGTGATACCTAAGCATAACTCAACTGTACTAATTTTGAAAGATGAAGTGCCAAATTCAGTATCTGGGGAAAGTAAAGCATGATGTGAATCATACATTAAAATGTACTGAGCACAGAGAACATTAATTATGCTCTGTTTATAACACTAGACAAATATGTATTATTGTATTTTATGATATGATATTGCTATATATAACATATTCTACATTTAATTATATTATTTGTATATATTGAATAACATTCTTATTTCCATATAACCATGTTGCAAAAAAAGAAAAAAGTAATAATATACTATTATGTAACTTTATATAATGTGGTATAATTAATTTTAGTACATTAATTGATAGATTATAATGTTGTGATATATATCATTATATTGTGCTATGTTGTATTATGTTACATTACATTATGTTATATTACATGTATATTATAGCTTCCATTTTCAGTAAAGTTCTATATGTTATGTATTGATCTCTAAAATGAGAATCATTCTAAGTCATTTGTGAAGTGCATATTCACCAACATGGCACTCATGGTTTTTACATATGATTATTACCAATTAGCATCTGTTTATAATGCCTGTTAGTAAAGTAATTTACAATTCTATTTTTAAAAAAAGGTAGGAGGTAGGAAATGACAGTGAGGCTGGGGTAGTTCTTATGGTGAAGGAAGTATATAATGTCACCTAACACTGGAGACTCCAGGAAGGAACCCCAAGCTCTACATAGTGGTAGAAAAAGCAACAGGAAAGGAGACAAGGTCAAGTCAACAAATATGGTTAGTAGAACTCAGGTTAAGAGGCCTGGGTTCTGACATTCACTAGCTCTGTGACCAATTCACTTCTCTGAACCTCAGTTTCCTTATCTGGAAAATGGGTATGATAATACTTTCACCACCTATTTCACATGGCTTTTTTAAGGTTTAAAGTTTACCAAAAAAAAGATGAAAGCACTAGTAAGCTTTAAAGAAAAGTGAATGAGGGAAAGCATTGCGGAATAGAAGGGGAAAAAGAGAGCTGAAAGAGGCAGAGAGAGGGAGAGCAGGGCCATGCCTCCTCTGGGCTCTTTACTTACTGAGGTAGAAACTGAAGATGGGTTTTGTAAGACTCTTCTATTGCAGTATGCTCTGAAGGGCTGGGGTAGTTCCCCGGACAGCCAGGGCAGGGTAAGCCATGGCTATGATGCCATCAAAGTGAGCATAGATGAAATTAGTTCTTGACTCATTCTCTCTCAGGCTAAGCTCCTGGTTGGGAACTTGGGTTCCTTGGACCTGAAGGAGAGCACAGTGGGATGATAGAAGGTGAGGGGAAGTTTTAAGCATGATCATTCAGATAAGGACTTTAGGGGGCTGTGGTGACCATTTTCAGGGGGTTTTGAGGGACCCAGATCACCTAAATGTTCTGCCACACTTGCTTTACTGCTGCCCCTCCCCACCCTTCCCAATTGTCCCCTGCCTAGAATTCACTCCCTGATTCTCATTACTTCTATTTCCTCATCTGTAAAATATAATGTTGCCAATAGTTGTGCCCAAGTCTTCATGATCCCACCTGGGGTTTTCTTGGCAAAGATCCTGGAGAGGTTTACCATCTCCTTCTCCAGCTCATTTTACAGATAAGGAAACAGAGGCAAGCAGGGTTAAATGACTTGTCCAAGATCACACAACTAGTAAGTGTCTGAGACCAGATTTGAACTCAGAAATATGTCTTCCTGACTTTAAGCCTCACACTCTATCCATGAGTCACCTAGTTGCCCTTTATCTGTAAAATGAGGGAGCTGAGGGGCATGAATCCTAAGCTCCTTCCAACCACAAATTTTAGAATTTTCCAAATCCTATCTATCCGCCAAGGCCCCTTCCTCCCACATCTGACTCTCCCTCTTTAGCTCTGAAATTCTGTGATTTTTTCCTGTAATTTAACTCATACTATAGCCAAAAAACCTCAGATTTGGAAAGCATCTGGTCCAACCTATACCCCAAAAGAAATCATCCCCTCCACCGTGACCCTTGAGAAGTGACCATTCAGATATTATTTTGATGGTACTCTGTAATGAAGAACTCACTACCTTCTGCAAAAGCTCATTCTACTTTTACCCAACTCCAATTGTTATAAATTTTTCCCCTCACATCAAGTTGGAATCCGCCTCTACAACTTCCATTACTACTTGTTGGGTTATCTAGGACCAAACAGGTCCATTTGGAAGGCGCCTCTCATGTACCACCTTCTTCAAGACCTCTTTTCCTGGGGATAATATCTTCAGTCCTTCAGCTTTATCCAAGACTGTTCCGGTTCATAGAGTACAAGTGAGACCCCTTTTGAGAAGGCAAGAATAAAAGGAAAGTGAACAAAAAATAGTGGGGGATGGGGTGAGGTGGTGTTACTCATTGTCGCAGGGTCATAGCCAAAGAAATCAGTGAGGCTACCACTGCCATAGTGCAGGGACAAGGTCTGTCTTTTGGTGGAGAAGTAGAAGATTGGCTGGGGTTGAATCAGTCATGGCCACCTGCAGAAGGAACCCAGAGGTCTTGGGTATTAAGATTCTTTTAGAGCTGAAATAGCATTTATATGACGCATTCAGGTTTGCAAAGAACTTTATATATGTAGAACTATCTATGTCGTTGACTCATTTGACCCTGATAACAACCCTAGAAGGTAGATGCTCTTATTATTCTAATTTTGTTGATGAGAAAACTGAGGCAGAGTTTAAATGACTTGACAAGTACTAAGTGTTAGATAGTAATTTAACCTCAGGTGTTCCTGACTCTAAGTGCTTTAGAGATTATCTAATTCTCTTTATTGTTGTTCAGTTGTTCAGTCCTCTATGACGCTTGGCAACCTGTGGACTAGAGCACACCAGCACTACCTGTGGGGTTTTCTTGGCAAGAATACTGGAATGGTCTGCCACTTCCTTCTCCAATGGATTAAGGCAAATTGAGGTTTAAGGGCTTGCCCAGGGTCACACAACTACTAAGTGTCTGAAGTGGGATTTGAACTCAGGTCTTCCTAACTCCAATCTTTGCACTGTACACTGAATCACCTAGCTGCCTCCTCATCTTACAGGTGTGAAAACTGAGGCCTACAGAGGTTGAGTGACTTGACCAGGATCACACAGCTATTTAGTGGCAGAGTCAGGTCTTCAGCTTGATTCTCCTGACCCCAAATCCAGTATTCTTTTCATTACCCATGAAACATAGGCTGACAGAGAGGGTCTGGGGGTATGTACACCCCCATAATAGCCTCCTCTCTTTGGTTTTCTTGGATTCTGGCCTCTTCCTCTAGAAGTTATCCCTTCTCACTGGCAAGCTGAAGGCCAGGAATGGGAACTAAGACATCTGCCTCTCCAACCTGGATGAGAGACTAGCAGTCAAATCGGGTTCAATAAGGGGAAGATTTTTTTAGATCAGAGGGTTTAGGTAACACTTGCCCATACCAGAACTCCCTCCAGTTTTGGAAAAGATTGCAGATATGCTCATCCTTCATTATTCACCTAACACAATCTATGTTGTACTTCTTCTTTAGATTTATTTGCACCTCTGGTATGAATTTATTATGTATTATTGTATATTCTAATTTTCTAGGTTGGAGTCTTTCCCCACCAAAAGACTAGAAACTCCTTGAGGCCAATATCAAGCCTTTCCTTCCAGTTCCTATACAGTGCTAGGTGCTTGAGGAATCTGTTTCTTGTCTTTGACAAAGATATCCCACCTTGGAACAATCCTCTGCCACAGAGATCTTAGTCCTTTCCAAGGATTTAGGAAATGGGATGATCTAGGGCTGGTCCAGAGCCCCTTCCCTCAGGGATATCAGTTTCCTCCTATATCCCAAAACTTCTAGAAAACTAGGAAGCGAGTTTTGACAGGGGCAGAGTAGGCATATGTAGGGTGTATGTACTCATTGAGAGTACAGGGTAATGACTAGATCTTAACAGTTCTGTCTGCTCCCTCTCCACCTCCCCGCTCCGCTACAAGTACACAATGGATGCTTCATAAAAATATGTGGATGGGAGTTCAATGGAATGAGATGAAGTTGATTGATTCTTTTCAGTTCTACTCCAGATTTGAAATTTGATTTTGAGAAAATAAATGGGCTACTAGGAGTTCCCCACAGTGATCTTCCTCTCCCACTAGGTGTCATGGTCTTCTTCAATTAAGGACCCTGCCTCTCCCTCCCCCTTCTCCACCACGTGGGGGTATTCACTGCAAGCCTGGCTCTGGCAATAGATGGAGGGCATCCACAGGTTGGAGGAGTCAGTGTCAAAGAGGACCAGAAAGTTTTGGGGTGGGGTCCCAATGATGATTTCCCCATAATAAGGAGACTAGAGAAGAGCAAAGGATCCCATCATTCCTGTTTAAAACCCAGTAGATGCTCCCACCCACAATGAACTGGTTGTACCCTTGAGTTGCCCGCCCTTAACTTAGCACAGCCCCAGAAGTAGGATGGTAGATCCTGGATCCTTTTGGTTCCCCTAACCCTCCTATTTCTCTAAACAAAGACAAGACTCAGAAGACCCTGGTTGACTCATGTACTCATTGAATATAGGGGCAATAGAAAGTCTTCTCTTAGCTGCCCTCAGAGCCTTAGGTCTATCCAAAGGCATTTAGTACAGTGAGTTACCCAAGGCACCTGGCAGCTAGATGGCTCAGTGTATAGTATGTATGTATATATATGTAGGTATATATACACATATATATGTGTATGTATATATATATATATATATATATATATGTATGTATACACACACACACACACACACACACACACATATATATATATATATATATACACGTATACACACACACACACACACACACACACAGTATATACAGTGTATAGAGTGCTGGACATGGAGTCAGGCAGACCTGAGTTCAAATCCGACCTCAGACGCTTACTAGCTCTGTGATTCTGGGCAAGTTACTTAATCTGTTTGCCTAATTCACCAGAGAAGGAAATGGCAAACTACTCCAGTATCTTTACACAGAAAACCCATAGACAATATGGTCCATAGGATCATGAAGAATTGAACACCAATGAATAACAACAGGTACCAGAGGCACCCATATTACAAAGCACACAATTCAACAAATATTTATTTTGCAATTGTGCAATACACTGTGATGGTAGATGCTAGAGATGATACAAAATGAAACAGAATTTAGATTGTTTTTTCCATTTTTCTTTCTCAATGGGATTGGTATGGTAGGAGGAAGAGAAAAGCAATGCTTACTAATTGAAAACAGTTACATTAAAGAAAAAAGATGCAATAATTTATGGGCCCTGCCCTTGAGTAGTATATGATTTAACTGAGAGGGTGATGTCATATGAAGTACTTTGGACAGGTACAAGTAATGGAACATTCTCTCCTTACTCAATATCTAGTGATGGTCTTCCAACTTTGCCACAGTCATCCTTTGAGAAGTCTGATGAAGAGAAGTTACCAGCATCTGGAGAAGGTGCAGGGGTGGGGAGAGTGCCTTAGGGAAGACTTCACTAGGAAAGACCATCTGAACTGAGCCTTGAAGGGAGAAATATCAATGAGCAGAGATGGAAGGTATTTAGGGAGTGGGCAGGAGAAGAAGGTCCATTTCTGGATAGAGGATAGTGTGAACAAGGGCATTAAAGAAAGACTGAGAAGGCAAAATAATTCTCCCTGAGGCTTAGCTCTAAAAGAACCTTAAGTAGACATGAGTGGGGCAGATATTATGCTGACTGGTTGAAGGGTGAGCTTGGTAAATCTTGGAAAGTCACATGGAGGAGGCAGCCTTTTGGAGGCTGATCTGATCTTGGGTTGGAAAGAGGTGGTAGCTATGTCAGGCTTATTGATGTAATTAGGGAGAGAGAATGGTCATATGTTGGGAGCCAGTATAACTAGAATGAAGAGTATGGATTGGGTCATCATGGAAGCTAAGTGAATAGATAAGATAATTAGGGGAGTTTTGAAGGATTACTCTTTGAAGGAAGACTTTCTTTAATTGATGGAGTAAGTTGTTGTCTAGTCTTATGGTTGGAGAGATATGAGAGAAAGACATCCTCCTGAAACATCTCTACTACTCCCGTGCTATTAAATTCTTTTGGGCTCACAATACACAGTAAGTAATGACCATAAAAATCTAGTGTTTGATAAATGCAAAAATGCAAGTTTTTGAGATAAGAATTCACTGTTTGACAAAAATTGCTGGGAAAACTGGAAAGCAATTTAGCAGAAACTAGGTATAGACCAACATCTCATATCATATACCAAGATAAGGTCAAAATGGGCACATGATTTAGGAATAAAGTGAAACCATAAGCAAATTAGGAAAGCACAGACTAGTTTACTTGTCAGATCTATGGATAATGGAAGAATTTATGACCAACCAAGAAATACAGAACATTAAGGAATAGAGAATGGATAATTTTGATTACATTAAACCAGAAGTTCTCAAACTTACTTGGCTTACTGCCTGTTTTCAAAAAATGCCCCCTGGAAATCTACTTTCTTTAATTTTTTAATTTTTTTTAAAATTTGCATCATTTAAAAAATATTATATATACATACACATATACATTTAAAATGACATCTTAAATTTAATAATTTATTATGTTTGTGGGCATTTTTCTGCATTGAAATTTTGATGATGCCATATTGCATCATGTAACCATATGGAATCATATTGTAAACCGTATTATACGTATTTCTGCTGATGCATGCTGGGCTCTTGACAATGCACAACATGCTTGCCTGTCAACACTTGCTTGTTAAGAATTGTCAGTTGACTTGACCACAGACACAGATGGGTTATAATTTGCATTTTGTGTGTTTATTTGGAAAATAATGTAATCACTAAAACTTTAATTCTATAACACAACAGATGAAACATATATGAACAGTTTTTCAAGTTTTTCTTTTTTTATTCAACATCCCCCTCCAATTGCACCCAAGGCTATTACCAATCCCCTGGAACATTCCAGTGTGCCCCCACCCAGAGGGGCAGTATTGCCCACTTTGGAAACCTATGAGTTAAACTAAAAAAGTTTTGTACAAACAAAATCAATACAGTCAAAATTAGAAGGAAAACAAAACCTGGGAAAATACTCTAAAGCAAGTTTTCCTGATAAAAGTTTAATTTCTCAACTATATAGAGAACTGAGGCAAATTTGTAAGAATATGAATCATTTCCCAATTGATAAGTGGTCAAAGTGTTGAAGATGGGAGAGTTGTGCAGATATGAATGAATTCTCTTAGATCTTCTGTTTAGCCAAAAGGAGCTTTACTGATGTAAAAGCAGCAGGCTAGCCCTAGAAGAAGGACTAGCAGTTTACAAAGGGACAGGGGTTGTTTTTATAAGGGCAGGATAAAGGACACAAGGGAATCTTATGACCCAGGATGGGGGAGGGGAGACAAGGAATTCCATGGTTCAGGATAGGGGAAAAGTTTTATGGTATTCCAAGATAAGGGGAGACTTTAAGGCACCTGGGAAAGAGCAACTCAACTCTTAGGGTGCCTTTGTATCAAGAGACTTTAGGACACCTTTAGAAGGTGAACCAGGGAAAGGTAAGCACAACCTTTAAGGCACCTTTGTATCCACATCAAAAGGATATAAAAAGATGCAGTTTTCATATGAAGAAATCAAAGCTGCCTATAGTTATATGAAAAAATGCTCTAGGTCACTATTGATTAGAGAAATGCAAATTAAAACAGCCCTGAAGTACCACCTGACACCTATCAGTTAATATGACATAATCAGTTAATATGATAGAAAAGGAAAATGATCAATGTGGGGAAATTGGGATACGAATGCATTGTTGATGGGAACTATGAACTGATTAAACATTCTGGAGAGCAGTTTAGAATGATGCCCAAAAGGCTATAAAACTGTGCATATCTTTTCACTCAGCAATACCACTACTAGGTCTGCATCCCAAAGAGATCAAAGAAAAAGGAAAAGGGCCTATTTATTTATAGTAACTATTTTAGTGGTGGCAAAGAATTGGAAATTGAAGGGATGCCCATCAATTGGGGAATGACTGAGCTAGTTGTGGCATATGAGTGTGATGAAATACTACTCTGCCATAAGAAATAATGAGCAGGATGCTTTCAGAAAAACCTGGGAATGATACAGTCTATGGGTGCTAGGAAGGCTGAAATGCCTTGAAAGAATTCAGCCACCCTAGTTTTCTTTCATTCAGAGTCAAAGTTTATTGTGTCACCGATAGAAGTGGACCATATTTTAAGAATCTGTACATTTGATGAGGATAAAACTGAGTACTTTTATACAGAAAAAGACTGTGAGAAAATCTGAATGAGATCAAGGAGGGGCACATACCCTAGGGTAGTCTGGAGGTAATAGAGAAAGGGGCCTGGATGGGATGAAGTGTCCTTTCAAGCCAGCTAATTAAGTGATCTTGGTGGGCTGCGTTGGGCCAAATGCCTCAGGCAAATGTCAGAGATCTGTGCTGCTGAAATTTGTGGGAAAGTTCATAGATTTTTCCTTGTTGGGGTCCAGATCCCCAAGACCTGATCTTTTCCTTTTAGGGGTTCATATCCCATCACCATTAAGAAGACTTATATGAACTGATGCAAAGTGAAGAGAGCAGAACCAGGAGAACATAGTACACAGTGACAACAAAATTGTATGAAAATCAACTGTGAATGACTCTCAGCGATAGAATCATCTAAGACAACTCCTAAGGACTAATGATGAAAGATACCATCCACCTCCAGAAAAAGAACTAATGGTGTCTGAATGTAGATCAAAGCATTCTATTTTTTGTGTGTGGATTTCGGGGGGAAGGTTTGTGTTTTCCTTCACATAATATGAAAATGTTTTGTATGACCGTACATGTATAACACATCAAATTACTTGCCTTCTCAACGAGGGGAGAAGGGAAGGAGAGAAGAAAAGGAAGGAAAGAATTTGGAACTCAAAATTTTTTTAAAATGTTAAATATTATTTTTACATGTAATTGGAAAAATAATCTAAAGACTTTTAGTACAAGCCTATCCCCAAATACGTTAGTCTTGTGATGTGACAAGACAAGATATAACAATAATGACAATTACATTTTTTAAAAATTCCTTTGGGTTAATTATTGCCTGTTGTTTTTTGTTGTTAAATCATTTTTCAGTCATGTCTGATTCTTGGTGACTCCATTTGGGATTTCCTTGACAAAGATACTGAAATAGTTTGCCCTTTCTTTTTTCAGCTCATTTTACAGATAAAGAAACTGAGGCAAAGAGGGGTAAGTGACTTTCCCAGGAATGTACAGCTAGTAAGTGCCTGAGGCAGGATTTGAATTGTAGCCTAGCTTCCTCTTTTAATATATACACACCCCGGGATTGGCCCTTATCAGTTACCCAATAGTTTAAAGTGATTGAGTTTATCAGTTCCCCTTTCTCTAGGCTAGGAAGGTTCTGGAGTAGAATTACTGACTTTAAGGTTGATAAACCTTAAGAACAATTTCTTTCACAACAATGCTGTCAACTAGATGGAAATAAGTAGCATCACCATTTTACAGATGAAGGACCTGAAGGAAAAATAGGAGAAAGGACAATCGTGAGATCACAGTTCTAGAACTGAAAGTTCTGTGAGGAATCATCTAATTCAGGTTCCTCATTTTTACAGATGAAGAAACTGTGACCCGGGAAGGTTGAATGATTTGCAAAATCTATGGCACATCCAAGTCTTCCCTGCTGACCTGAGTTCACAGGTCTTTTAACTAAGATGGAAGTGGGGAAGGCAAAGAAGAAAGGACAACAGGAAGAGAGAAAAGAAGACATCAGGATAAAGTAGTGTATGCCATAAGCATACCCCAATGACTTTATGACTTAGTTCTGTTGAGGTTAGGAGTGCTTGGGATCCCAAATACCAACATGCCAGATCCTGTCTGAATGAATTAGATTGAAACCTTTCAGCCAAAGAAAAACAAAGTTGATTAAAGATTTGTCATATTGGGTAAACCTTTAAGGAGCCTAAGCATTTGTGATGCTTGTGTTGACAAGTGGGCCAGATAAAATCACAACTAGATTGAATCTGAGCATTTTTATGGAGGAAAGATAGAACTTTATACAGAAAGACTGAGCAGGATCTAGGGGTGACCAAGTAAGGAATGATGGGAGGGTCTTGATGGGAACAGACAATGGAGGGTAACAGATTTGGACATAGATATTTTGACAGGATCAAGGGTGGGAAATAGATGGGGGCAATTGCACAAAGCAATAATGAAAAGTTTATAGCTTTGGGAGAATTACCAGGTCAAGTGGGCAGAAGGAGCATTCAAGGGAGTTCTCAGAGCCTGTACCCCATCACTTTCTGCCAATTTTTTTTCTATGAAGGCAAAGAGAAAATTATGGAAGTTTCAGAGTAGACGGGACCAACCAAAGCTCTCAAGTATGGACTGTGACTTAGTCATAGTACATGAGATTGGTTTTAGGGAATAGAAGGCTAAAAATATGATCTCCAGCAGAATATAAGCTCCAAGAGGACAGGAAATATTTTTATCTCCTATCCAGGCCCCTAGCCCTGACACTTTTTTTAAAATTTGGTCCTATGATTTCACTTATGGGCAGTTAGGTGGTGCAGTGAATAGATCACCAGTCTGGAGTCAAGAAGACTCCTCTTCCTGAGTTCAAATTCAGCCTCAGATGCTGTGTGACCCTAGGCAAGTCACTTAACCCTGTTTGCCTCAGTTTCCTCATCTGTAAAATGAGCTGGAGAAATAGCAAATCACTCCAGTAGCTTTGCCAAGAAAACTTCAAATAGGGTCATGAAGAGTCATACATAACTGATACAGCTAAACAACGATAACAACAACATGATTTCACTTGGTGTTGGACTTAAAGTCAATGGACCTGGATTTGAGTAACAGCTCTGATACTTACTTGCTATGTGACCTTGAGCAAGTAACCTACCATCTCTGGGTCTTAGCTTCCTCATCCATAAAATGATAGAGTTGGACCACATGACTTCTAATATTGTTTCTAGCTAAAAATCTCTAAAGTAATGAGGTAAAAACCTTTCCATCTTTGCAGATCTCTAATTGTCATGCAACTGGAAATCTTAAAGAATTGTCTGAGGGCATAGAGAAATTAGGTGATATTTTCAGTGTCACACATGGTATATGAAAGAGTAGAACTTGAACCTAGATCTTGCCTGCTTTTTCTACTACCCATATTATCTCTAATAAAGGCTCAATCAATGTTTCTTGAATTTAATTGAATAAGACAGCCATTGATTAAACACTTATTAAGTGCCAGACAATTAAATGGGGAAGTGGATAGAGTAACAGACTTGGAGACAGGAAGATTCATCTTCCTGAGTTTTAATTCAGCCTCAAACAGCCTCAAACACTTACTAACTATGTGACCCTGGCAAGTCACCTAACCCTTTTTACCTGAGTTTCCTCATCTATCAAATGAGCTAAAGAAAGAAATAGAAAACCATTCTAGTATTTTGCCAAGAAAATCCCAAATCAGGGGGCAGAGCCAAGATGGTGGAGTAGAAAGACTCACATATGCTAGCTCTGAACCCACAACCCATAATTATCTATAAAAAGAACTCCCAACAAATTCTGGAAGAGTGGAGCCGCGCAGCAATGGGGTGAAGGAGATTTCCGTTCCAGAGAGCCCTGAAAAATCGATCCCAAAGGTCCATGGTGCATCCGACAGGAGCGTGCCCAGCCCTGCCCTGGCCGCGTGGACCTGAGAGGAGTGAGCAGATCTGAGCAGGCTTCAGGGACGGAATCTCCAGTGGCCGCGAAGGTCCCTCCACCCACAGACATACAGGTCAGTGAAAGAGATATCTGGACGGGCTGAGAGGGGAGCGAGATGTCTCCGGGACTCATGCCCCCTCCGAAGGCAGCAGCAGAGGTAGTGGCAGAGGCAGCAGCATCAGAGGCAGCAGGCGGCCAGAGGCTCCCGGAGCAGGCAGGAGCTCCATTACAAAAGGTCACTGCATAAACCCCATGAGGGAACAGAGCTTGGGAGGCAGCCCTGCCCCCACCTGAGCACCAGAAATTAAGCTCCCATTGAATAGCAGCCAGGCCTGCTGCCACAAGCCCTGAGGCTGGGGAGCAGCATTTGAATCTCAGACCCCAAGCACTAGCTGGGCAGATCTAGAGGTGAGGCAGGGGTGGAGAGGACTCTCAGAAGTCAAGTAACTGACTGGGAAAATGCCCAGAAAAGGGAAAAAAATAAGACCATAGAAGATTATTTTCTTGGAGAACAGATGATTCCAACCTTCCTCTCTGACAAGGAAGAAAACTGCTTACCATCAGGTAAAGACATAAGAGTCAAGACCTCTGTATCCCAAACATCTGAAATAGATATC
>CM053770.1:322327056-322388706 GCA_028658325.1 Potorous gilbertii
TCTAGTCTCCTGATTCCAGGGCATGAAATTCTCTATGGCAGAACTTTTAAACCTGGGTTTTAAGAATATCTATACATACACATACAAACATACACATATGTACACTTGTATATGTGTATATATGTATATAATATATATTTGAACTGTTTTTCAATATAAGCAGTTTCTTTGGTAATTTTATGAATTTAATTTCATGTATTTAATAATATGATTCTCTGATAGGGGTCACAGACTTCACCAGAACCCCAAAGGGGTTTGGGACATATCCAGAAAAGGTTAAAAGCCACTTCACTGTGGCTTTCCTTTTCTGTCCCCTGCCAATAGGGAAATTGATGAATTCATTTGTAGTTATTGATTACCTGCCATGAAGGTGGAATGGAGATGGGACTGAGTCAGGGAGGGAAGCTAAGAGGTGGTCTCTTCCATCAAGAGTCTTACTGGGGATTAGTTGATGGAGAGGGGTTAGTGCCCGGATTGACTTGATAGGTTTACAGTAGGTGAGTAGACCAGTGAGGAGACTGACCTGACTGGCAAGTCTGGTGCTTTTTGTCAACAGTGGGACATGAGCTTAATAGGGAGGTTGGGGAAGCTGTGGAAGGCCACGCTGAGATTTACAATCATAGTGCTTCCTTTTTTCCCAGTCTGTAATCACAGAGTCTGAGGGATAGAGAGCCAGGAGACACTAGAGAGCACAGTCTTTATCATCAGTTTAGGACTGGAAAGGATCTTGCAGCTTGTCTAATCCCATCTTCCATCAGAGATAAAGAAACTGGATAGAGAAAGAGAGGGGACCTGAGATTTCATTAGTAAAGGTAGTTTCCAGATAGAAGCTCTCTAGCAGTGAAAGGTATTTTTGTGATTATTCAATTGTGTTTGACTCTTTGTGACCCCATTTTAGATATTTCCTGGCAAAATACTGGAGTGGTTTGCCATTTCCCTCTCCAGCTCATTTTACAAATAAGAAAATGATGGCAAAGAGGGTGAATTGACTTGCTCAGGGGCACACAGCTATTGAGTATCTGAGGCTGGTTTTGAACTCAGGAAGATGAGACTTCCTAACTCCAATTTCAGCACTTTAGCCCCTACAGTGCCACCTAGCTGCTTCAATGCAATTCATAGTCTTGGGAATTGCAATGAGAAGTTAAGTGGCTTGCTTAAGCTTCACTCAGCCCTTCTAGCCAGTGGTAGGTCTAGAATTCCAGCATCTTGACCCTGGGAGACCACTTCTCTATCCACTCTGCCATGCTGCTCCTCCAAAGATTCTGAGGCCAAAGAAATCTTTCATCCTACTGCTCCAGGATGAACTCACAGGTCTCAGGTCCAAGGCTTACTTTCCACTTGACCCTGGTTGCTAGGAAGGACTTTGGCTGGCCTGTGCCTCCTTCATGTGGAAAGCAGAGCAGTGGGGGAGGGGTTGCTGATTAGTCATCAGGATCTGTGGGCTGAGTAATAACTGTGGTGGCAGGAAATAGAAAAAAAGAAATAAGAAAATACTTTTCCCTCTGCCTGTCCGTGGCTATTTCTCAAAGCGAACATTTTTCCTGTGTCCTCAGGGATGAGAATTCTGACAACGGAGGTGAAGTCACTTTTGGAGGAGTGGATACCAGCCTGTACACTGGAGACATCCACTGGACCCCTGTCATTGAGGAAGCTTACTGGCAGATTGGCATTAGTGGGTATGTGAGATGTGGTAGGGAGGGGAGAGAGGGACTCAGAATCGATATATGACTGAAGATTGTTCCTTCAGGGTGGAAAAATGAGGGCCAAAGGGAAATGATCCAAAATCTAGGGAGAAAAGTCATGGCTAACATGGGTTGATATCTTGAGTCTTCATATAAAATAGGTATTACAAGGAAAGGATGAGATCAAGTCTAGAGGAACCAGCTCTATGATGATAAGAAAGATGTGTAAGGGGAATGGAGGTGTAGGACCCATGCTTCTTCTTTGGGAAGTGGACTGAAGTAAGATAAATGCCATTGTCTCAAATCCTGTCTCAAAGTGGAGGGAAGAAACCCAAAAAATTGAAATACTTTGGCTTGGGCACTACCAAGATGACCCAGGCTGGGAATTCCTTCAACCTGGATTTTCTCTGAAATGAGAGGAGTGAAATTTTGCCAGCAAAGGACAAATTGAGGCTGATATGGCCGAAAGATCCTTGAATGCAGGAGAGGGGAGCAAATGCATATGATCAAGAACTATGTCTAATCAGTGACTGTCTTCCTTTAGGTTCTCCATTGGTGGCGAGTCTACTGGCTGGTGCTCTGATGGTTGCCAAGCTATTGTGGACACTGGCACTTCCCTCCTCACTATTCCCCAGGATATGTTCTCTGAGCTGATGCAGTACCTTGGAGCTGAGGAGGATGAATATGGACTTGTAAGTGATCCTGTCCAAGACTCAGTTTCCTCACCTACAAAATTGAAATAATTATACTTGGCTTGGTATTTCATTAGGTTCCTAAGAGTAGTACCTTAAAGTACTACCATCATTATTGCTGGCTCCCCTCAAAACTCTGCAGCTCTGAGTCATATCTCTGTTTATGAGGATATTAGAGTTAGTAGTCCTTTGACTGGCATGTGGTTTGATTGGCAGTATGGGGAAGGCCTGGTATGGAGGGGGTGAATCATGGAAGGTAGAAACTGGGCCAGGAAGAGTTTCTTGAACGTATTGTAGAAGCTCTGGAGACTCATGAGAGGGTGGAGCTCTTAAGTTCCTGCCCCCATAGACATTTCTTTCTTCCTGTGTCTCTGTCCTCTAGTACTTGGTCAGTTGCAGCAATATCCAGAGCCTGCCTACCCTCACCTTCAACATCAATGGTGTTGACTTCCCCCTTCCTCCCTCTGCCTACATCCTTCCGGTGAGTCCCTTTCATTCCCCTACTAGGCATTCTTGCCTTCTCAGGAGTGGTCCCTATGAGCAGGGAGGGTAAAGGAGAGATCAGCTATTCTTCTTGGGAAGGAGGTGAAAAATTGAGTTGTAGGTTAGAGGAGGGACCAGATCACATCCTCAGATATACCTTGCTCCCTGTCCTCCATGTTCCTTGGGATGAAAAGGATGAAAGATGGCAGACTTTGGGGACTGGGGAAAGAGATATACCCCTTTGACATGGCTCTTCCAGAATGTAATGTGATAGAATCCTAGACTCTCAGCACTGGAAGAGGTATCAGTGGTAATCTGACCCAACTTCCACACCAAAGAGTCATTTCTGCTACAACATCTCCATGAGGTGGTCTTCAACATCATCTTGAATACTCTCAGGGATGCAGAGCTCAGTGTCTCATAGGGTAGACTGTTCCATTGTGCAGGTCCTAGACGTGGGGTCACCAGCAGAGAGAAGGGTTACAGGTCAATTCTTAGTCCTCTCTAGATACTGGATTAGTCCTTTCAGGACAACTTCCCCACCTTGACTCTTGAACCCTATTTTGGAAATTCTCTTGAAGAACTGTAGGGACAGAGAGCAAAGGTAGATAGGTAGATAAATAGAGAGATAGACAGATGGACACAGATGATAGAAATTCTGTTAAATGCTAACCATGTGACAGGCACTGTGCTATGAAGTCCATTGTGGCTCATGTGATTCTGCTAATCAGTTACTCAATAACAAACAATAAATAATGTGTTCTGTATGTTGGTAAGGCACAATGTATATGCAAGTGCATCTGTTGAGGGGTTATGGGCAGATAGAAAATATAATTCGGCCTCTTCTGGACTTTCCAATATAAGGGAAAAAGAGGTGAAACAAAGAAAATGGACAATGATACTAAGCAATGAGTGTTCATTCCCTGCCCTTACTTTCCTAGCTCCCTAGTGGCAGGATTAATCCAAGGGAGCCACAGGTCCTTATGAGATGGGATGATCATTGAAGGTTTTCCTGGAAAGATTTAGAACTTTTCCTGCCCAGAGATAGAATCTGAAGCCTAAGGCAAACAACTCCTGCTCAGTGAGTCCCACTGCCAGAGAATCAAGGCCAGCTGCCTAGAGGAAGTGGACTTTCATGGTTGATGGACTCCTCTTCTTCTCTCTTCCAGGGCGACAGCACCTACTGTGAGGTGGGGATCATGACCACTTACCTGACTTCTGAGAGTGGCCAGCCCCTCTGGATCCTTGGGGATGTTTTCCTGAGGAACTACTACTCTGTTTTTGACCTTGCCAACAACAGTGTGGGCTTTGCCAGTCTGGCCTAAGCTCCTCTTCCGGCCTAGTTTTAACTCACTGGCTCTTGGGATTTTTCTCAGCTCTTCTTGTCTTCCTACCTCCCTTTTTATCTCTCCTGATGGATTCTGGATCTTCATTGTGTGGCCTGGAAGTCTATAAATAAAACTTTTTCTAACGCTTCATGTATTTGTCCTTTCATTCAACCTCTATCAAGCTTTTACTGCCTGGGAAACCATGTACTGGGTGTTGGAGATGGTGTCTCCAGAGGTTATATATGGCAAGATCCCAGCTGTTACTGAGCTCACAGTCTTGTAGGGAGAAAAAAATACCAACATTGGTAACCACATGATAAATCTATTACAGAAGCTTCAATGAAAATGTTATGTGAACTCTGAGTTTTATGAGATGGGATGGGAGGGAAGATCATTCCTGATCAGTGGATCATTTTGGCTTCCAAATGTTCTTTTTAGGGTTGAAGTGTCCATGTGGGACTGCTTTATCCGTCATACTCTGCTATTTTAGTCAGCTCGAGGTGTTTGTTCTGGAACGTGTATTAAGCAATCAATTAACAAAAATTAATTCAACATCTATTCTATGTGCCAGGCACTGAGTCTCCTCAAATAGTATTTCTAATGATCACTCTTGGGCTCCACACTTACCTGTGTGCCACACTGCCTCTTTAGTTCTTTATATTTCCACTGTGTACCCTGCTCCATCAGAGCTTGATCCCCCAACTAACTGTTTATCTTCCCATTTTCTAATCTCTGCCTCCTTCATCTTAGAATGTTTACCCTTCTAAAATAATGCAAGTCTCCTCCCACCCAAGCAAGCCTCCTCCCCTTGCCTGGAATATTTCCACATCTAGGGAGGTCTTCATGGACAAGGACTGTGACCATATCTCCTCTATTTTACCAGGAGCTCCCAAATGTAGGATCTCGGTCTTCTTATTTCTCCCTAGATCCTAGTGGAAGGTTCTGCCCTCCAGCACATCACAACTCTTAGTCTAATCATCATAACAGGGTTGACAATCAGGCATTGTTATAAAAAATATTAACTTCCCATTCTTCCCCCCCCCCCCCAAGGCTCTGGGCTCATATGAATCAAATTTTGTTGTAGAGACTTGACCTCAAGTGTATTAGTTTGTCTGTTTGGATAATTATGCTCTGACCCCAGAGTAAAATTCCAGGTAAATTTCTTCCTTTTTTAGATATTTTCAGCACAACTTTATTCTTGTCTGCCAAGGGTTCTTAACATTTTCTGAAACATAGACTCTTCAGGCAGTCTGGTAAAACCTATGAACCTATTTGCAGAATACCAACTTACATGCTTAAAAGAAAGTCCATAGCATTATCAAGGAAACCAATTATTTTGAAATACAGCCACTCAATTTAAACAATAACTCTTAAATTCCAGCTTAAGAAATCACAATGAAGAAGGAATGAGTATCAGAGTAACAAACGGAACATTTTCCCTGAACTGTGTGACAGAACTGACTCAATCTTAGATTTGTAACTGGAGTAAGAAATTTTATGCCAAACTGCTAAATAATGTGGTGCAATATATTAATTATATGTTTTCAACTGCTTGTTGTTGTTTGTCCCGTTTTGAAGAGAACCAATGCCATCCCTGGTGCTTTCTTGTCTTGGTGAATTGGATTTAAGTGAGGCAGAATTGCTCAAAGTCTTCAGCCTCATTGTCTTCCTGAGTCAGAGACAGCGCAAAAGTCAAGATGACTAGTGATGGACCAAGAGGCAGTGAATGACTTTGACCCAGCTCTAAGTGCTGAACAGTGCCTGCTTCCCCCTCCTTCATGGCCATGGGAACAAGTTGTTCTCATCTACCCATTCCCCCAAGGAACGCCTTCACATGCTTGAGGTAAACATTCTCCTAACTCCCCAACAGGTTCAAGGCCAACCTGTCAGTTACCCCAATCTGGTTTATTCTGTCTGTCCAGATGGTTTGCCATTGTGTGCCTGCTGCTCATGTTATAACTTCTTGGAACCACAGGTGAGAATTGGATGAAAAATGGACACCAAAGCTGAATAGAGCTCAGCAAGTTCTCACCCCAGAGGTGCAGTTCTCTTGGAACACTCCATACTCTCGTTGTTAAAACCACGTCTAAGAAGGAGGAGCTTAGATGGTGGAGTAGAAAGATTCACATATGCTAGCTCCGAACCCACAGCCCATAAATTACTTGTAAAAAGGAACTCCCAACAAATTCTGGAGCAGTGGAAGCTGCATAGCAACTGAGTGGAGGAGATTTCTGTTCCAGAGAGCCCTGAAAAACCGACACCAAAGGTCCATCGTGCACTGGACCCGGAGCAGAGCCCAGCCCTGCCCTGGCTGTGCAGCCCCAGAGGAGCAGATTGGAGCAGGCTTCAGGTATGGAATCTCCAGAGGCCGCGAATGTCCCTAAACCCACAGGTGCACAGGTCAGTGAGAGAGCCTTCTGGACTGGCCAAGAGGGGAGTGGGGTACCTCCCTGAGTCATTTTTGGATGAAAGGTGATAGTAGTGGAGATGGTCTTGCTATGGAAGACAAAAGACTTGGGCTATTTTATCTTTAATAGCTACTGTGTTACCACATAATACAATAGGAATGTTTCCATATACTCATATCAAATGTAGGTGCCAGTTAAGTCCATTGTTGTAAATAACTACCAGCAGTACATTATGCATTGTAATGGTCTCTTAGACTATCAGATTTCTAGTGGGAAGCTGTATCCCATATCTTAAATTTATTATGACCTCTGATCATATAGAACACTCAAGGTGCCTATATAATGTTTTCCAAATTTGCCAATCAATTTTTTTTACACATATAGTTTTTTTTTCAGTATCTCATCACCAAAGAATACAAGGTTGAACCAAATTTTTTGTTCCCCTTGGATGCTCATGGTGATTACTTTTCCAGTAGGGTCTCCATCCTCCTTTTTCTCCTGCTGTGGAGAGACAATGACATTTGCAATCAAAAGACCAACATTCCAATCTCACTTCTGCTCCTAGGGTAAGTCACTTCTTTTTGGGCCTCATTTTCTTCATCCATTGTGTGAAGGCGTTGGACTAGGTTATATCTAGTAAGCATCAAAGGTAGGATTTGCATACAGGCTTTCCTGGCTCCATGTTCTTCATCTCGATCTACTGACCCATCCATCTGCTCCCTTGGCTATAAAATAAGTTAGACAAGATTCATGAGATATTTTCAAAAGGTATAAAAGCCTCAAAGTTAGAGCCCCTGCATTCACCTCCTACATCTGTCACTTATAAACCAGGTGACTTTGGACAAGTGTCTTAGGTTGCCTTAATTTTAATTTTCTGACGGTCAGAATGAGGGAGTTGAGCTAGAGAACCTCTGAAGTCTATACTGACGTCTGAAGTCTCTACCAACTTCAGGTCTATGATCCCATGATCCTAGGAAAGAAGGAGGAACAGGAAAGGTAAGTCATTGTGTGATCCTCAAGTAAGTCTACAGCACCAAGATTTCTGAAAGGCAAAAAGGGATCTCAAAGAAATTGGACCACAAGGAAATGGCCAGAATAATGTATTGACTCAATGTCCCTAGGCTCATTCTTGCCATCCTCACCCTCCAACCCAGAATTTTCAATGTCCATGACAATTCAATTAAAATCAACAGTCATTCATTAAGCACTTTCTCTGTACAAGACAGGCACAGGACAATTTTTTTAAAAAAATGAAACAGTTCTTGAAGAAATTTACATTCTCTGAGGACAGAGGGACAGGATGGTGGAAGACAGGTGCTTACTAAGCACCTACTATGTGCTATACACTATGTGCTTTACAAATATTATCTCTTTTGATCCTCATAACAGCCTGGGAGGTAGATGTTATTTTTGGAGGTAAATGAGTGGTGCTGAGGCCAGTGTGTAGAGAGGGATGCATATATTTTGCAGGACTGTTGCTGTGGGGGCACTCAGGGAAGCAGAATAGAACTCTCTGGGCTCTTCTCTTTCAACCCTTCCCCAGGGAATCTTTCATTCTTGCCAGGAGGTGAGGCCTAGAGGTCAGTCTCTGGACCAAAATTATGCCCGTCTGCTCCCTTCATTATCTTTAGTTTGGGGATGACGTGGTTCCATCTAACTTCTGATCACTGTGTCATTTTGGAGAAGGGGAACCCAGACTCTGCATTCAAGACTTGACTCCCTTCTCATCAAATATCAATTCCATAATGAGCAAGCAAAGAGAACAGCAAAGAAAACTCATTTATCCAAATCATAGCAAAACAGAAATCAGAAAAGGTATTCATAGGACAATATATACCAAGGAATATAGAGAAGTTCTCCCACTGGGAGGGAAATAACTCAGCCAGCCAAGAGAATGTCCTAAGTTGGACCTAAGAGAAAACTCCCTGATGTCTCTAGCTGGGGATATGCTTGCTCCTCTCACATCTTCCCAGAGTCCTTTCCTTCAGTAACCTGCAGTGCTGTTGGTCTCTTCCGTCTTCTCTCTTGAAGTTGGAAGCCAAAAGCACCTGATGCAATTCAGTCCCTCAAGAGTCCTAAAGAAAACGGGTGTTCCAAGTGTCCAAAATGGGATTGGCCATGAAGAGTCCCAAGAGGATCTCAAAGGGGACTCTTGTGTGGAGAGTCCCAGAAGGGATTCCCAAGAATTGGAGCTGTCTCACCTCTTGCCAACCCCATCCTTTCCCCTCACTCAAGGCATGTCATTCACCTTCACTAATAAGAAGAGAGTCCTCTACTTGTGGGCTTGGGGAAGGGGTTACATCATTATTCCCATTTTGCAACTGAGTTGACTGAGGTAGACAGAGGTGAAGTGATATGCCCAAAGTCAAACAGCTAGTGTTTGAGGCACATTTGAACTCATGTCTTCCTTACTCCAGGTCTTGAACTCGTTCTACTATGTCAACTAGCTGTCTGGGGAATAGGAGTTACATAGAGAAAGAAATAGAAGCCATACAAAGAAAAAAATAGACAAAAGAAGTAAAAAGAAAATATACACAAAGAGACAGCTAGGTGGTATGGCAATGGGTACAGAGTATCAAGCTTGAAGTCAGGAAGACTAATCTTCATGAATTCAAATCTGATCTCAGATACTTCCTAGCTGTATGACCCTGGGCAAGTCATTGACTGTGTTTTCCTTAGTTTCCTTATACGCAAAATGAGCAGAAGGAAATGTCAAACCACTCCAGTTTTTTTTGCCAAGAAAATTCTAAATGGGGTCACAGAGAGTCATACATGACTAAAACAAGTGAACAAAAATATACAAAGTCAATATAAATGAATTTCTGAGTAAGAAAAGAGCATACTACCTACTAGAGGCCATCTTGGAAGGTCTTCTGTCAAAGATGGTAGCTGAAGTGAGAAGGGTAAGACCTCATTGATGAAAAGCTGGGTCTGAAAGAAACCACGTGGCAAAGACAAAGCAAAGATAGAAGGGAGTTATGCCTCCTGTCTCTGAGCTCTTGTTGCCCCTGGTCTGTGGAGGTTTTCCTACTGGATTGTGGGTGGGATTGATTAAATCAAGGAGGAAGTGAGTTCTGGGACAGTTGCACTGATAGCACCATCTCTTGGCCCCTTCCAGGGTCCCTCTGAAGAGGTTCAAGTCCATGAAGAAGGTGATGAAGGGAAAAGGAGTTCTGTGTGACTTCTTAAAGAACCACAAAAATGACCCTGCCACCAAGTACTTCAAACAGTTTGCTGCTGGCTATGAGCCCTTCATCATTATATGGATGTGAGTGAGCATTTTCTCTCTCTTCAGGGTAAAGCCTTACTCTGCTCTCCTGGGGCCCTTGGGATTCTCAACTCAGAGTGTGCCAATCAACTATGATAAGCATCTTCTGCGGGGAGGGCCCTGTATGACAGGAAAAAGGGGACATACTGTCCACCTTCAAGAAGCTCTCAGTTTTACAGAGAGGGACAAAGTCCTTGCCTGGAAGAACCTTTTATTTTAAAGTGATTGACCGTGCTGAGGCACAAGATAGACTTTGCCAAGTTCTTGCATTGGCAAGTAACACAAGAATAAATGTGAATAGCTAAGGAATGGTGTGGATGACAGTATCAGGAACCAAAGATCTTGGGAGGCTACGGCTCTTGGTCAAATCCAATATAATGAAACTGAATAGGGAGAAAGAGAAAGTCTGAGACAGGATAAAAAAAAATTCAACCTTTCATTGGAACTATCACAAAATGCCTCCTGAGTCAATCAGGTTTCCCCTCCCCAAAGCTGTTCATTCCAAGACTAGACGACCATGTGTCAGGTGCTTTATAGAAAGCATCTTTCAGCTATAGTTTGGACTAGATGATCCCTAAAGGCCCTTCCATCCCTGCATTTCTGTGACTCCATGATTGGGGACTGAAGAAGGCAGGTTTAAAGGATAGAATGCACTTGTTCCCACAGCCCAGTCTTACTAGATTCTGCTAGACCTTAGGTGGGCAGGGGATGATCTGAGTGGGCAGGACAATTAGTATTTCTTAAGCAATTACTATGTGTCAGGCACAGGACAGGTCTCTGCAGTATGCTGACACAACCTTCTTCCCTAGATGTCCTACTATGGGGAGATCAGCATTGGAAGCCCAATCCAGAACTTCCAGATCCTCTTTGACACTGGTTCCTCCAACCTGTGGGTGAACTCCATCTATTGCCAGAGCAAGACCTGCAGTGAGTACCCCAGTTGGAGGAGGAGTGCAAGGGTAAGGGGAAAGAAAGGAAGGGGGAAAGTGGTCAATTACAGAAAATATGACACCTATCTCAAAGGAGGCAAGGAAGGACTTCTGGGTAAAATTGAGGGTCAGAATGGACTAGTGATTTTTTCAGTCACATGGGACACCGAAAGCAGAGCTGAGAAGAATAACCTTTACCTCATTCTATTCCACTCCAACCTACACTTTTTTATGATGCAACTACTCTGTACCTATGGGAGGGAATGCAAGGGGAGTGTAAGACTTGGTAATGGTTCTGCCATTTTCCTTGGTAAACAGGACATACATAGACCTGCTCTAGCTCTTGTGAATATAATTGGGTTTAGGTCCCTGGAGATCTGGTTACTGGGCAGAAATAGGAAGGTGAAGAAAAACCAGTTGAGAGTCAATGAAAGGTGAGATGAGACATGATGGCAACTGAGAAGGGGTAGAAGACATAAATAGTTGGAAGCTATGGCCCATCATCAGGGGAAGTGGTAGTGGATCAAACCTTAGCTCACCCCAGCTCCCAACATTTCTGTATAGATCTTGGAAAGCCTCAATGCCAATCCTGCTTCTGCTCCTTTGTGACTGTGACCACCAGCAGGTTGTCCTTACTGCCCCAAAGCATCTCTTTAAGACTCTCAATCAGCTGAGATGCATTAAGTGCCTACTATGTGCCAAGCACTTTTCTAAGTGCTGCATATCTAAGACTGTAATTTTCAGGTAATTTTCACACTGTGAGGGTGACAGACCCACAGAATCCCCCCAAAGACAATGTCATTATGTGTCAGATTGAGAGTTAACGGCAGTAAGTGCTGGAGTAGTTTGGGGGAGAAGGAGCTCCCAATGGGCTAGCAGTGCTCAGGGAAGCTTTTACATGGGAATCAACACTTGAATTGGGTCCTGAAGATGGATTTGGATTCTTGGAGACACAGTTGTGGAAGACCTTAGAGGTTAAATGGAAAAGAGAATAAAGGGCATGCTTCAAGGTGCAGACATGAGAATTCCATTCAGAAAAGAACAGACATGAAAGGGAAAAATCTGTGGCAGTATTTCTCAGTGTGCCCCTCTGCCCTCTCCTTCTGGCCCTCTCTGGTACACCTGAGGGACCTGACTCTCCCCTCCAGTATGTCAAATTTTCACTGCTCTAGGCTGAGGGCTGGAGGTGAATAGGTGATTGCATGTAAGGGGCATCAGAGACTGTGGCAGTGATAGATGAGCCATGTGATATCAGACTTTAACTGCTGACACGCTTATAGCCACTACATAAGATGGGGAGTAGAGTACACATATTGTTATCACCATGGGGAAACTGAAGCTTTAAAAGCTTATATGACTTTCCCAGAGTCATGTGACTCCTGAGTATCACAGATGAGACTTGAACCCAGATCTTCTGATGCCATGAATGCTCTTTCCATTGCATTACAATTCAGAGAAGTGGGAAATATAGTGATGAGATCAGAGTTATTGGCATCTACTGATCCTCTACATCCTCTACATCCTCTTTTTGTGTGAACAGCCACTCATCCCCAGTTCAACCCCAGTGACTCTTCCACCATCTCCAGAGGCGAACAGACCTTCTTTATTCAGTGTGGAACAGGGACCCTGACCGGAATCTTTGCCTATGACCCTGTGACAGTAAGTGGTATTGGGGGACATGTGGTAAAGGGGAGTGTATGAGTGGACTGGGGGAACCAGGTTCAGCTATGGGGCTTAGACACCTGGGAGCAAGAACATGTGGGAGTCCAGTTACCAGAAGTAATAAGGGAAGCCTAAGATTCTTTTCAAGTTTGTGGGGAGAGTGGCCATAGATGAGAGCTCTGCCTCCCTGGATTTCGTCCTCTTCCTTCTGTAGTGAGTTTAGTCTGATTTCAGGAGCCTTAAGGAACATGAGGCATATGGGGAGCAGGATTAGAGTATGGATCATGCTGGCCCTATGGAAAAAGGCTCTGATTCTCTATAGGTTCTCTTTCTACTCTAACTCCTCCTTAGCCCAAGAGCTACATCAGGACAGAGTCTGAGTGGGCTGGGACCCTTTCATCACTTGTCTCATTAAGGTGGGGAGACTAAACTCATTCCTAGGCCTGGGAAAAAGCTATCTACCTATGCTGCCTTCTGAACCAGCCATTCTTTATGGACTTCTCTCCCACAGATCCAGGGCATCTCTATCACCAAGCAGGAGTTTGGCCCGAGAGAGAATGAGCCTAGCAGCAACTTTGTGTATGCTAATTTTGATGGGATCCTGGGCCTGGCCTATCCTGCCATCATCTCTGATGAGGCCATCACTGTCATGCAGGGCTTCCAGCAGGAGGACCTGACCAATGCCATTGTCTTTGCCTTCTACCTTAGTGGGTTGGTGACTTGGTTTACTTCTTCCTCTGCTCCCTCAGCCACCTCCTGACCTTGTCTTGTCTCCTGGTCTCCAGCAGAAAAATTCTCCATGCAAGACATCCTTAACCTCGGCTTTGTGAATATATGTGTGTGTGTGTGTGTGTGTGTGTGTGTGTGTGTGTATGTGTGTGTAAGTGTGGATATACATATGTAAACGTTTTTCAATATGATAACTATCTTTTGTAATCTTAAGAATTTTATTTTATGCATTTAAAAATATGATTCTATGAAACAGGTCACAGACGTCACCAGACCTTCAAAGGGGTCTGTGACACACAAAATAAAAAGGTTAAGGACCCCTCCTCTCTGGTTCTTTCCTTTCCTTTTCTCTCCCCTCCCAATAGGGAAATGGATGAATTCTTTTGTATTTATTAAATATCAGCCATGTGGGTTGTATGGGGTTGAGCATGAGTCAGGGAGGAGAGTGGGTATAGGGAAGATAAAATGTGATCTCTACCCTCAAGGGGCTTACTATAAGGGATTAGTTGACAGGAATTGGTTAGGTTCTGGATCAATTCGATAAGCTTAGACAGCTGAAGGGGACAGTGAGAAGACTGACCTAGCTGGCAAGTCTAGTTTCTGTTGGGGAATGGTGAATCATGAGTTTGACGGAAAGGTCAGAGAACTTTGGAAGACCAGGCAGAGATTTGCAATCACAATTCTTCCCTTTTTTCCAGTCTATATTCACAAACTCTGAGGGATATAGAGCCAAGAGAAACTATATCATCAGTTTAGTACCGGAAAGAATTTTGGAGGTTGCCGAATCCAACCTTCTTTTACAGATAAAGCAACTAAACAGAGAAAGAGGAAGGACCTGAGATTTCATTGGTATAGGGAGTTCCCAGTTAGGAAGCTCTCTGCCAGTGAAACTTATTTTGGTGGTTGTTCAATCATGTCTGAGGCTTTGGAGACCTCATTTGAAGTTTTTTTCTGGTAAAGATACTGGAGTGATTGGCCATTTCCTTCTCCAGCTCATTTTACAGATAAGGAAACTGAGGCAAAGAGAGTGAATTGACTTGCTCAAGGGCATACATCTTTTAAGTGTCTCAGGCTGAGTTTGAACTCAGAACAATGAGTGTTCCTAACTCCAATCCCAGCACTCTATCCACTGCAGTGCCACCTACCTGCCTCAGTGCAATTTATACCCATTGGGAATTGCAATGAGAAGTTAAGTGACTTATTTAAGTTTCACACAAATATTCTACTCAGAGGTGGGTCTAAAATTCCAGCTTCCTGGCCCTGGGAAACCACTTCTCTTTTCTCTCTACCATACTGCTCTATAGTCCAGCAATATTAGTCTTTTTTTTTAAAGGCAATTGGGGTTAAGTGCCTTACCTAGGGTAACACAGCTACGAAGTGTCTGAAGTCGTATTTGAACTCAGGTCCTCCTGACTCACTGCAACTAGTTGCCCCTCTAATCCTGGAATCATGGGCAATCTTCAGTCATTCTGATGAATACTTAACCACTGGCCCCAGGTGGTTCTGGAGGAGAAAGCAAGGCTGACTACACAGCCCTTCTTCACTCAAATCAAAGTCGTATCACCATCTGCCTGACGTCACTTTTCTCTTCAAGAACAAAGGACAAATACACAAACCATGCCACTCCTCTAAATCTTCAGAGACCTAGGAGATGTATGTTCCTACGACCCTTTGGTGACCTCATAGGTCTTGTCTCCAAGGCTTACTGACAACTTGGCCCTTGTTGCTGGGAAGGATTTTGGTTGGCCTGCTCTTCCTTCATGTGAGAAGCAGAGCAGTGGGGTAAGGTTTGCTGATGAGTAATCAGGGACTGTGGCCTGAGTAAGAACAGTTGTGGGAGGAAGTAGGGAAAGACAAGGACCCTTTTTCCCTTGCCAGTCCCTGCCTATTTCCCAAAACCAATATTTTCCCTGTGTCCTGAGGGATGAGAATTCTGACAATGGTGATAAAGTCCTTTTTGGTGGAGTGGATACCAGCCTCTACTCTGGAGATATCTACTGGACCCCTGCCACTGAGGAAGCTTACTGGTAGATTGGCATTAGTGGGTATGTGAGATGTGGCAGGGAGAGGGGAGAGGAATTCAGAATGGATATATTAATGAAGATTATTACTTCAGGGAGGAAAAATGGGGTCTCTAGAGGGGAGAGATCTGAAGTCTTGGGAGAAAAGTTATTGTTCCTGTGGGTTGATATCCTGATCTTTATATAAAATAGATTTTACCAAAAAAAGGATGAGATCAAGTCTAGAGGGACCAACTCTATGATTGGTCTTTAAATAAGAAAGATGAATAAAGAGAATGGAGGTGTGTGACCCATGCCCCTAACCTGGGAAGGGGCCTGAAATAAGAAAGGTTCCATTGTCCCAAAACCTGGCTCAAGGTGGAGGGGTGAAGTCCAGTAGATTCAGCTGCTTTGGCTTGGTTACTACCAAGATGTCCCAGGCTGGAGATTCCTCAACCTGGATTTTTCTCTGAAATGAGAGGAGTGGTATTTTATTAGCAAAAGGCAAATTGAGGCTGATGTGAGGGAGAGGTCTTTGAGTGCATGTGAAGGGAGCAAAGGCACATGACCAAGTCTTGTTTCTCATCATTGATTGTCTTCCTTCAGGTTCTCCATTGGTGATGAGTTTACTGGCTGGTGCTTTGAAGGTTGCCAAGCTATTGTGGACATGGGCACTTCCCTCCTCAGTGTTCCCCAGGATATGTTCTCTAAGCTGATGCAGTACATTGGAGCTGAGCACGATGAAGATAGAGCTGTAAAGGATCATCTCTAAGCCTCAGTTTCCTCATCTATATAATGGAGATAATTATACTTGGTTTTAGCATTCACTGGGTTGCTGGGAGGAAAACACTCAGTAAACTTTAAAGTGCTAAATACATAGAAGCTGTCATCATCAACACTGGCTCCCTTCAAAACTCCACAGCTCTGACCACTGTCTCCATTCATGAGAATTACATTCAGAGTTAGGAACCCCTTGGTTGGGGTATGACTTGATCAATGATCTGGGGCAGGACTGGTATGGAGAGGGTGGAACATAGAAGGTAGAACATGGGCCAGGAAACTCTATCCTGAACATGTTCTAGAAGCTCTGGGGACTCATGATAGGATGGAGCTGTTACTACCTCCTCCTGCAGACATATCTTTCTTCCTGTATCTCTATCCCCCAGTACTTGATCAGTTGCAGCAATGGCCAAAGCCTGCCTATCCTCACCTTCAACATCAATGGTGTGGACTTTCCCCTTCCTCCTTCTGGCTATATCCTTCCTTTGATTCCCCCTCATTCTCTTACATGGGCATTCTAGCCTTCTCAGGGGTGGTCTCTGTGAGCAGAGAGAGTAAAGGAGAGAATAACTACTCTACATCTTGGTGGGAGGTGAAAATTAAGCTATAGGTTAAAGGAGGGACCAGATCACAACCTCATACATACCTTGCTCCCTCTCCTCCAGGTTTCCTGGGATGAAAAGGATGAAAAAACACAGAATTAAGCGACTGGGGGAAACAGACACATCTTTATTACATAACTCATTCAGGATGTACTTTGATAGAATCCTGGACTCTCAGTATGGGAAGGGGCATCAGTGATAATTTGGTCCAGCTCCCACATAAAAGTGTCATCTCAGTTACAATATCTCCATGAGGTAGTCTTCCACAACAGCTTGAATGCTCTCAGGGATGGGGAGTTCAGTGTTTTATGGGGTGTCTGTTCCATTCTGCAGGTCCTAGACTTGGGGCCAAGAGCAGAGAGAGATGGTTAGAGGTCAATACTTAGCCCTCTCAAGTTACTGGGTTGGTCCTTCCTCAGGACAACTTTCCTGACTTGTCTCCTGTATGCTGTTTTGGAAATTCTCTTGAACTGTAGGGTCAAAGAGTAAACATAGATAGGCAAATAAGTGGGCAGATAGATAGATAGATGGATGGATGGATAGATAGATAGATGATAAATAGAACATCTGTTAAATGCTTACTATGTGCCAGGCACTGTGCTAAGAAGTTCAATGTGACTCATGTGATATGCTAATTAATCAGTGAATAACAAACATTAAATGATGTGCTCAGCACAGTGCAAGCCACAAGTTTATGTACGTGTGTGTGTGTGTGTGTGTGTGTGTGTGTGTGTGTGTGTGTTGGGGGGATATGTAAAGTTGGAAAATATATTTTCTAAAATATGTGAAAAAGAGGTTGAACAAAGAGAGAAAATAATGGTACCAAGCAGAGAGTTTTCATTTCCCACCCCACCTTCCCCTCTCCTTAGTGGCAAGATTGATCCAAGGGAGGGACAGGTCCTTATGAGATGGGGTGGTCACTGAAGGTTTTCTAGAGAAGATTTAGAACTTTTCCTGCCCAGAGAAAGAAGCTGAAGCCTAAAGCAAATATCTCCTGCTCAGTGAGTCCCACTTCCAGAGTCAAAGGCAGTTTCCTAGAGGAAGTGGACATTTCATGGTTGGTGGACTTCTCTTCTTCTCCCCTGCAGGGCAACAGCACCTACTGTGAGGTGGGTATCATGACCGCTTACCTGAGTTCTGAGAGTGGCCAGTCCCTCTGGATCCTTGGGAGTGTTTTCCTGAGGAATTATTACTTTGTCTTTGACCTTGCCACAACAGAGTAGGCTTCACCAGCCTGGCCTAAGCTCCTCTTCCATCCCAGGTTTATCTCCCTGCCTCTTGGGATTGTCCTCAACTCTTCTTGTCCTCCTCCCTCCATTTCTCTCTCTCCTGATGAATTCAGAAACTTCATTGCAGGTCCTGGGAATCTATAAATAAAAATCATTCTAACCCTTCTTCACTCATTTGTGCATTTATTCAGCATTTATCAAGCCTTTATTGCATGGGAATCCATGTAGTAGGTGTTGGTGCTGGTACCTCCAGAGGTTAGCTATAGCATGATCCCAGCTCTTACTGAACTTACAATCTTGTACAAAGATAGAAATACCAGCATTTGTAACCACATGATAAATCCATTAAAGAAACTTCAAAGAAATGTTATATGAAGTCTGAGATGGGATGGGAGGCAAGGTAATTCCTGATCAGTGCACCATTCTGGCTTCCAACAACTCTCTGGCAAAAAATATTCTGGGATTTGTCATTGGTCTTGGCACTGAATGCTAAGGATTATTGGGTCTTTCTCCTGCAGCTAAACTCTTCTATATGTTGTTTCCCCTAATTAAAATTGGAGTTTTTTTGAGGACTATTTGCATTTTTCTCATCATATTTCAGTAATATTTGTTTTTTCTAAATTACATGTTAAGACAATTTTTAACATTGATTTTTGCAAGATTTTGAGTACCAAATTTTTCTCCCATCCTCCCCTCCCCTCCTCCAAAAATAGGAGACAATTTTATATAGGTTGTATTTTTGTTCTCGTATAAAAACATACCATATCACTCATGGTTGTGAAAGGAGAAGCAGCTCAAAAGAAGAAACAACAACAACAAAATAAAGTAAGTGAAAACTGTGTGCTTTGATCTGCACTCAGAGTCCATCAGTTCTTTATCTGGATGTGGATAGTGTTGACCTTAATGACTCTTCTGGACTTGTCTTGAATCACTATGTTACTGAGAAGAGCCAAGTCATTCATAGGTGGTCATCACCCAAGGCTGCTGATAACTATGTACAGTGTTTTTCTGGTTCTGCTCATTTCACTTTGCATCAGTTCATACAATTCTTTCCAGGTTTTTCTGAAATTTGCCTGTTCATCATTTGTTACTGCACAATAGCATTCCATTATATTCATATACCACAACTTGTTCCGCCATTCCTCAACTCATGAACTTAGCCTCTGTTTTCAATATTTGCCATCGTGAAAAGAGGTGCTATAAACAATTTTGTATTAGTAAGTCCTTCTTTGCAGAGATGTGCTCAGAACATGGCATGTGTAGCAGCTAGAGGACACAGCAGCCTGCAGTCAGAAAGACTTGAATTCAAATCCAGTCTCAGATATTTACTTGCTGTGTAAACCTGGGTACATCACGTAACTTCTGTCTAGCTCAGTTTCCTCACCTGTAACATAGGGGTAATAGCAGCTCCTACCTCCAAGTGTCGTGACGAGTCTCTAAAGAGATAATAATTAGAAAGCACTTAGCTTAGTGCCTGGAGCATCGTCATGATTCCAGGCCTGGCACTCTCTCCACTCCTGCCCCATCTCAGGGTCCCTCTGAAGGGATCCAAGTCCATGAAGCAGGGGATGAAGGAGAAGGGGGTGCTGCATGACTTCTTAAAGAACCACAAACAGGACCTTGCGACCAAGTACTTCAACCAGTTTGCTGTTGGCTATGAGCCCCTCCCCAATTATATGGATGTGAGTGAGCATCTTCTCTCTCTTCAGACTGAAGGCTGACAGCTCTCCTGGGGCCATTGGGATGCACAGCTCATAGTATACCAGTCAGCTATGATGACCATGTCCTGCGGGAGAGGATTCTGGATGACAGAATAAAGGAGATATGTTGTCCAACCTCAGGAAACTCTCAGTTTGATAGAGAGGGTCAAAGTCCTTACTTGAAGAGTCCTTCCTTTTGATGGGGTGGCCATCCTGAGACTCAAGATGGGCTCTACCATGTTCTTACATTGGCAGGTGACACAAAGATAGATGGGAATAGCTAAGGAACAGGTTGGATGACAGTATCAGGAGTAACAGTCCTCTTGAACAGGCTAGTGCACTGAGCCAACTCCAATATGATGAAACTGAATAGGGAGAAATGTAAAGTCTTAAACTTTGGTTGAAAGAACTCGACCCAAAATTCGAGCTATCTAAAAATGCCTACTGAGTCAATTAATTCACCTCCCCAGAGTTGTTTAAGCTAAGACTAGATGACCATTATTCTGGTACTTCACAGAAAGCATTTTTCAGCTATACGTTGGACTGAATGGTTTCTGAAGATTGTTCCATTCCTGAGTCTCTGTGACTCCTTGGTTAGGGACTGAAGAAGATGGGAGGTTTAAAGGATAGAGTGCACTTGTTCCTACAGTCCGGCCTCGCTAGATGCTGCTAGACCTTCGGTGGACAGGGGATGATCTGAGTGGACAGGACAATTAGCATTTCTTAAGCAATTACTAAGTGCCAAATGCAGAACAGGTTTCTGCATTATGCTGACACAATCTTCCTCCCTAGATGTCCTGCTATGGGGAGATCAGCACTGGGACACCAGTGAGAACTTCCTGGTCCTCTTTGACACTGGCTCCTCCAACCTGTGGGTGAACTCCATCTACTGCCAGTGCGAGGCCTGCACTGAGTATCTCTGGGGGGAAGGAAGAGGAATGTGGTCAGTTGCAGAAAATATGGCACCTACCACGAAGGAGACAAGGAAGGGCTGTTGGATGAATGTGAGTGTCAGAATGAACTAACATTTTTTTCAGGGTCCCATAACATACCTGAAGCAGACCTGAAAAGAACCACTTTTATCTCACTGTATTCCACTCCAACCTATATATTTTTATGATGCACCTACTGTGTACCTATATGGGGGAAGGCAAGGGAAATATAAGCCTTGGTAATGGCTCTGCCATCTTCCTAGGTTGACAGGACATACATTGACTTACTCTGACTCTGGTCAATATCCTTGGGTTTGGGTCCCCGTAGATCTAGTTATTGGGCAGAAATAGGGCACTGGATAAAAAAAAAATCAACTAAATGGGAATGGATGGTGTGGTCAGTCCTGATGGCAGCTGAGAAGGGGTAGAGGAGATAAATAGGTGGAAATTGCTGTGCTCCCATCAGGAGCAGTGAGTTTGGATTAAAGTTTAACTCACCCCAGTTCCCAAGCTTTCTGTGTAGATCTTGGAATTCATTTCCTGCTTCTGCCCCTTTCTGACTATGTGATCACCAGAAGTTTGTTCTTGCTGACCTAAAGGAACTCTTTAAGACTCTCAATCAGCTAGGATGCATTAAGTGCCTACTATGTGCTAGGCACTTTGCTAATTGCTGCAGTTATAAGACTGTAAGTTTCAGGTAATTTTCACACACAGAATTATAGGTGTGGACCCCCTACCCCAATGACAGAATGTCATTATATGTCATATTGGGAGGTACCAAGAGTAAGTGCTGAAAGAGTTTGGGGAAAGAGCAGCTCTGAATGGGCTAGCAATGCTTAGGGAAGTTTTCATATGGGAATCAACATTTGAACTGGGTCCTGAAGATCGATTTGGATCCTGGGAGATAGAGCTGGGAGAGATCTCAAAGATTAAATGGAGAAGAGAAGGCAATTCTATAAGGCTAAAACATGAGAATTCCACTCACTAAAGAACAGACATGAAAGGGAAAAATTGGTGGTAGTGTTCTTTAAAACCCACTCCCTGAGGGTCCTGTCTCTCCCTTCCAGTAAGTCAGCCCTTCACTGTCCCATTCTGAGGGGGGGAGGTGAATAGGTGATTCCATATAAGGGCCATCAGAGAGAGTGAGAATGGTAATAGTGATGAGCCACATGATATCAGGCTTTAGCTACTGACAGGTTTATAGCCACTACATAAGATGGGGAGTACAGTTATTATTGCCATTTTATAAATGAGGAAACTGAGGCTTTAAAGGTCATATGACTTTCCCAGAGTCATGAGACTACTGAATAGCAAAGATGAGACAAACCCAAATCTTCTGATGCCATGAATGCTCTATCCATTGCTCCACAATGCAGAGCAGCGGGAAATGTGGTGATGAGATCCAGTTATTGGTATCTACTGACATCCTCTTTTTGTGTGAACAGCCACTCATCCCCAGTTCAACCCCAGTGACTCTTCCACCTTCTTCAGCAGTGAACAGACTTTTTCTATTGAGTATGGATCAGGGAGCCTTACTGGAGTGTTTGGCTATGACACTGTGGCAGTGAGTGGCAATGGGGGGAATGTGATAAAGGGGAGTTCAGGAGTGGACAACCAGTGGTCACTGGGGGCCCTGTTCTAGCTGTGGGGCTTGGATACTTGGGAGCAGGGTCCTGTGGGAGTCCAGCTGCCAGAGGCAGCAGGCTGAGATCTAAGGATCCCTTCAAGTTTGTGGAACGACTGGACATAGATGAGAGGAAGTTCTACCTCCCTAGCTTTTCCTCCTTTTTCCTCTGCAGTGAGCTTAGTCTGGCTTCAGGAGCCTTAAGGAGCATGAGGCATATGGGGAGGAGAATCAAAGCTATGTATCATGCTGCCCATGTGCAGAGATGGTCCCAAGTCCCCATAGGTACCCTTTCTCCTCTAACCCCTCCCCACCACAAGAGCTATATAAGGACAGAGTCTGGGTGGGTTGCCCTCTCCCCTCTTCCCTCACTAAGGTGAGGATTCTAAGCTCATCTGTAGGCCTGAGGGAAAAGTTATTGTCTCCATGACCTTTTACTGAGGCCAGGCCTTCCTGATGGATTTCTCTCTCACCTCCACAGATCCAGGGCATCTCCATCACCAACCAGGAGTTTGGTCTGAGTGAAACTGAGCCTGGGAGCAACTTTGTGTATGCCAATTTTGATGGGATCCTGGGCCTGGCCTATTCTGCCATCAGTGCTGGTGGGGCTACCACTGTCATTCAGGGCTTCCTATAGGAGGACCTGATCAATGACGCTGTCTTTGCCTTCTACCTTAGTGGGTAGGTGACTTGGCTTACTTCTTCCTCAGCCACCTCCTGACCCTGTCTGGTCTCCTGGTCCCAGAGCGTGAAGTTCTCTATAGCAGAGCTTCTTAATCTCAGCTTTATGAATATACATACACATACAAACACACACATGTATATATATACTCATATATGTATATACATCAAACTGTTTTTCAATATAAGCAATTTCTTTTGTAATTTTATGAATTTGATTTTATGTATTTAATAATATGATTCTGTGAAGGGGTCACAGGCTTCACCAGACCTCCAAAGGGGTCTGTGACATACCCAGAAACGGGTAAGAACCCCTTCTCTGCGGCTCTTTTCTTTTCTGTCACCTGCCAATAGAGAAACTGATGAATTCATTTATATTTATTGAATACCTGCCATGAAGGTGGAATGGGGATGGGGATGGATCAGGGAAGGGAGTGAATGTAGGGAAGGTGAGAGGTGGTCTCTGCCCTCAAGAGGCTTACTGAGTATCAGCTGATAGAGAGGGGGTAATGCCTGGATTGATTTGATAGGCCTATAAGAGGTGAGGAGACTGACCTGACTGGCAAGTCTGGTGCCTGTTGGGGACCAGTGGGACACCAATAGGACATGAGCTAGATAGGGAGGTTGGGGAAGCTCTGGAAGGCCATGCTGAGGTTTGCAAACATAGTGCTTCCCCTTTTCCCAGTCTGTAATCACAGGCTCTGAGGGATATAGAGCCAGGAGACACTATAGATAGCATTGTCTTTATCATCAGTTTAGGATTGGAAAGGATCTTGGAGGTTGTCTAATCCAACATCCCTTTAGAGATAAAGCAATTGGATAGAGAAAGAGAAGGGACCTGAGATTTCCTTGGTATAGGGAGTTATCAGGTAGAAACTCTGTAGCAATGAAACTTATTTTTGTGGTTATTCAATTATGTCTTACTCTTTGTAAGGATTTTCCTGGCAAACATACTGGAGTGGTTTCTTTCTCCAGCTCATTTTACAGATAAGGAAACTGAGGCACAGAGGGTAAATTGGCTTGCTCATGGGCACACAGCTATTAAGCATCTGAGGCTGGTTTTGAACTCAGGAAGATGAGACTTCCTAACTCCAATCCCAGCACTCTATCCCCTACAGCGCCACCTAGCTGCCTCAATGTAATTCATAGCCTTGGGAATTGCAATGAGAAGTTAAATGACTTGCTTAACCTTCACACAACCATTCTAGACAGAGATGGGATTAGAATTCTAGCTTCCTGACCTTGGGAAACCACTTCTTTATGCACTCTGCCATACTGCTCCTCCAAAGATTCAGAGGCCTAGGAAATCTATCTTACTACTGCCCTAGGATGACAATCACAGGTCTCAGCTCTGAAGCTCACTGACCACTAGACCCTGTTTGCTAGGAGAGATCTTGCTCGGCCTATTCCTCCTTCTTGTGGGAAGTAGAGCACTGGGGGCAGGGTTGCTGTTGAGTAATCAGGAGCTATGGACTGAGTAAAAACAGTTGTGAGAGGAAGTAGGGAAAGAGAAGGACCCTTTTTCCATTTCCCATCCCTGTTTATTTCCTAAAGCCAATATTTTTTGTCTGTCCTCAGGGATGAGAATTCTGACAATGGTGCTGAAGTCACTTTTGGAGGTGTGAACACCAGCCTGTACACTGGAGACATCTACTGGACTCCTGTCACTGAGAAAGTTTACTGGCAGATCGGCATTAGTGGGTATGTGAGGTGTGGTAGGGAGGGGAGAGAGGGACTAAGAATGGATATATTGATGAAGATTATTCCTTCAGTGTGAGAAAATGGGGGCCTAGAAGAGAGAGACCCAAAGTCTAGGAAGAAAACCTGTGGCTCCCATGAGTTGATATCCTAAGTCTTTATATAATATAGATATTACAAAGAATGAATGAGATCAAGTCTAGAGGGACCAACACTATGATGGGTTCTTGGATGAGGAGAATGGACATGTAAGACCCATGCCCTCAAAACTTCCATTGTCTCAAATCCTGGCTCAAGGTAGAGGGGAGAAATTCATTAGATTCAGCAGCTTTGACTTGGGGACTACCAGGCTAGAAATTCTTCAACTTGTGTTTTCTCTGAACTGAGAGGAGTGGTATTTTGTCTGCAAAGGACAGACTGAGGCTGATATGGCAGAAAGATCCTTGAATGCAGGCGAGAGGAGCCAAGACCTATCTCTCATCATTACTTGTCTTCCTTCAGGTTCTCCATTGGTGGAAAGTCTACTGGCTGGTGCTCTGAAGGCTGCCAAACTATTGTGGACACTGGCATTCCCTCCTCAGTATTCTCCAGGATATGTTTTCTGAGTTGATGCAGTACATTGGAGCTGAGAAGGATGAAGATGGAGATGTAAGGGATCATCTCTAAGACTTGATTTCCTCATCTACAAAATGAAGATAATTATCCTGGGATTCAGTATTTCACTGGGTTGCTGGGAGGAAAGCACTGTGTAAACCTTTAAATGCTGAGTTTCTAGAAGCTGCCATCAACATTATTGGCTCCCCTCAAAACCCTGCAGTTTTGACCTCTGTCTCCATTTATGAGGATTACATTCAGAGTTACTAGTCCTTTAGTTGGTGTATGGTTTGATCAGTGCTCTGGGGCAGGGCTGGTTTGGAGAGGGTGAATCATGACCATAATTTGGGTCAGGAAATCTGTATCCTGAATATATTCTAGAAGCTCTGGAGACTCATGAGAGGAGGGAGCTCTTAAGTTCCTGCCCCCATAGACATATCTTGCTTCCAGTGTCCCTGTCCTCCAGTACTTGGTCAGTTGCAGCAATATCGACAGCCTGCCTACCCTCACCGTCAACATCAATGGTGTGGATTTCCCCCTTCCTTCCTCTGCCTACATCCTTCTGGTGAGTCCCCTTCATTTCTCTGCATAGGCATTCTTGCCTTCTCAGCAGTGGTCCCTGTGAGCAGGGAAGCAAAAGGAGGGAGGAACTACTCTTCATCTTGGTAGAAGGTGAAAATTTAGCTGTAGGTTAGAGGAGGGATCATATCAAACCCTCAGCCATACCTTGCTCCCTCAAATTTGGGTTCCTTGGAATGAAAAGGATGAAAGAGCACAGGGTTGGGGGACTGAGGGAAACACATAGACCCCTATGACATAGCTCTTCCAAGATGTAATGTAATAGAATACTAGACTCTCAGTACTGGAAGGAGTATCAGTGATAATCTGGTCCCACTCTCACACAAATGCATCATCTCTGCTACAACATCTCCATGAATTAGTCTTCAACCTCAACTTGAATACTCTCAGGGATGGGGAACTTGGTGTCTCATAGAGCAGCCTGTTGCATTGTGCAGGTCCTAGACTTAGGACCAAGAGCAGAAAGAGATGGTTTGGGGTCAATCCTTAGTCCTCTGTAGTTACTTCCCTGACTTGGCTCTTGCACACTATTTTGAAAATTCTCTTGGAGGATTGTGGGGGCACAGAGCAAAAGTAGATAGACAGGTAAGTAGGTAGCTAGAAAGATGAATAAATAGATAATAAATAATAAATAGAACTTCTGTTAAATGCTGATTATGTGCCAGGCACTATGCTATGAAGTCCAATGGGACTCATGTGATATGCTAATAAATCAGTCAATAACAAATACTAAATAATGTGCTCAGCCTGGTATTAGGCACAGAGTGCAAGTATGTCTTGGAAGGTTTTGGAGATATAGAAAACATAATTTGGGCTCTTTTGGATTTTCCAATATAAGTGAAAAAGTGGTTAAACAAAGAGAATGAAATGATACTAAGCAATGAGTGTTCATTTCATTCCCTGCCCCTACTTTTCCATCTCCTTAGTGGCAGGATTAATCCAAGGAAGGCACAGGTCCTTATGAGATGGGGTGATCACCAAAGGGTTTCAAGGGAATATTCAGAACTTTCCTGCCCAGAGAAAGAAGCTGAAGCCTAAGGCAAATAACTCCTGCCCAATGAGTCCCACTTCCAGAGAGTCAAGGCCAGTTTCTTAGAGGAAGTGGGCCTTCATGGTTGATGGACTCATCTCTTCTGCTCCCCTCCAGGGTGACAGCACCTACTGTGAGGTGGGGATCATGACCACTTACCTGACTTCTGAGAGGGGCCAGCCCCTCTGGATCCTTGGGGATGTTTTCCTGAGGAATTACTACTCTGTCTTTGACCTTGCCAATAACAGAGTGGGCGTCGCCAGCTTGGGCTAAGCTTTTCTTCCAACCTAGTTTTATCTCCCTGCCTCTAGGGATTGTTCTCAACTCTTCTTGTCCTCTCTCCCTTTCTGTCTGTCCTAATGGATTCCAGATTGTCATTGTGGGACCTGGGAATCTATAAATACACATCATTCTAACCCTTCATTCATTTGTCCATTCATTCAACATTTATCCAACTTTTACTACATGGGAAACCATGTTTTAGGTGTTTAGATATGACATGATTCCAGATGTTAATGAACTCTTGTAGAGAGATAGAAATACCAACATTGGTAATCACATGATAAATCCATTAGAGAAGCTTCAAAGAAAATATTACATGAAGTCTGAGGTGGGATAGGAGGGAAGGTAATTCCTGATCAGTGCACCATTCTGGCTTCCAAAAGCTCTTTGTGGAGTTGAGGAGCTGGGATATTCAGAAGGATAGGAAGCTTCAGGAGGTGGGTTGGTTTTGGATCTGTTCTGTTGTAGAGTTTGGTTTTGGAACCTAGTGTCAAATTTGGATCGTTTATCTTGAACAGTTCTATCTGCCCATCATGCTATATTCTTTGGTAAGCCCAAAGTGTTTTTTCTGAAATGTCTATCAGTCAATCAGTTAACAAAAAATTATTGAACACTCATTCTATGTACCAGGCATTGGTTCTCCCCAAGCTGTACTTCTATTGATCACTCCCAGGTCCCTCACTGCCTGCGTGCCATACTATCTTTGTATTTCCTTATATTTACACTGTATACTTTGCTGCATCAGCCAAGCTTGATCCCCAACTCACTCCTTATCTTCCCACAATCTAATCTCTTCTACCTCCCATACAACTTAGAATGTGTCTACCCTTTCAAAATAATTCAATTTCTGCCCATCCCAAGTATAGGGACCATGTCTCCCCTATTTGCCTGGAAGATTACCAAGGCCAGAGACTGTCTATGTCCCTGAGAGGTCTACATAGGCAGGGACTGTGACCATATCCACTCTATTTTATCAGGAGTTCTCAAGTATAGAAATCAGATATCTGTCTTCTTATTTCTCCCTAGCTCCTAGAGGAAGGTTCTGACTCCAGTATCCCACAACTCTTAGTTTAAGCATCAAAACAGGGATGACATTCAGACATTTTTATAAAAAATTAACTTCCCAGGATCCCTCAAGGTTCTGGGCTCATATGAGCCAAATTCTATTTTAGGGGCTTGACCCCAACATAACAAGTATTTTTTTTTTATTATTATACTCTGTCCTCAGACTATAATTTCCAAAGAAATTTCTTTCTTTTTTAGATATTTCAAATAGAACTTTCTTCTTAACTATCAAGTGTTCTTAACATTATCTGTATGACTAATCCCTCAAGCAGTCTTCTGAAAACTATAGACCTCTTTTCAGAATATTGGTGTAAATATATAAAATAAAATCCATAGTATTACCAAGAAAGTCAATTATATTCATAGTCACCCAATTTTTAAAAAATTTTCAGACTTCAGGTTAAGAACTCAAAATGAAAAAGGAATGAGTGACAAAATAACAAACAAAACATTGTCACAACTTTATGTCTGAACTGAAACAATCTTAGATTTGAAATTAGAGTTTCCAATATATTGTCTTGCATCCAAAGGAAGGACTTCTTAGAGGTGCAGTCACTGTTGAATGAAAGGTGATAGTAGTGGAAATTGTCTTTTTTTTTTTTTGCATAGTGCAACAGAGTTTATTTCACATTAATATATTAACTGGATTTTTGTTCAAATAAATAGAGAGTTCTCTTTTAAATAATAATCTTCTCACATTCTGGCCAGTCCAAGAGGAAATTAAAGGAAATTAGGACATTCAGGGGAGAGTCACCAATCAAGCGTGAGACTTAAAGAAGAGATGAGAACTGATTTGGGATGTAAATGGACACCTTTTTACTCAGGACAAAGCCAGGTCCCAAAGGTCATAAAAGACTTCTCCCCAAGTACATCTGATTTCTACTTTGTGAGGGGCTCCAAGGATATGCAATCTTCAGCTCCAGGCCTAAGCAACCCTACCGTGCCTAGGATGAAACCTCTAGACTTTCTGAACACATGAGTTAGGAATACAAGGGAGAAAAATCAAGTAATCATTTTTCTGTTTTCTCCCCAGATGAACATTCTTCCCTTTATTCTATCTCCATTAGTCCTAGGCATTGCAGACTCATGATCAAAAACCACAACAAAGTGGTGGAGAGATAAAAGAAAAGATAGTAGGCATATGAACAGGTGTGATTCCCCAAAATGAATGGGAATGAAAAAGATGGGACTCTCAAGGGCATGCCATCACTCAACTGTATGATCACAATGGAAACCCAAACTAGACTTCACAACTGGAGAGAGATTATGGTGGGGAAGGAATGTGGGTAGGAGTGTGGAGATTGTCTTCTGTAAGAAGACAATGGATTTGAATTTTTCTGTCTTTAATAATTACTTTGTTACCTCTCAATATAATAGGGATGTTTCTGTATACTCATATCAGATGTCGATGCTGGTTACAACCATTCTTGTGCATCCCAAACAGCTAAATAATGTGCTCTAAAACATTAATTATGTATCTCCAACTACTTGTTGTTGTTTGCCCTTTCTCCAAGAGGACCAATGGAATCCCAGTTATTGTCTTGACTTGTTGGTGAATTGGATTTAAGTGAGGCAGAGTTGTCCAAAGTCTTCAGTCTCACTGTTTTCCTGAATCAGTGGCAGGACAAAAGTCAAGATGACTGGTGATGGTCCAGGAGACAGTGGATGACCTTGGGCCAGATCTAAGTACTGCATAGTGCCTGCTTCAGCTTCCTTCATAGCCACAGGAGTAAATTGTTCTTATCCACCCATTCCTCCAGGGGAAGTCTTCACATACTTGGGGTAGACATCTCCCTAACTCACCCACAAGTTCAAGGCCAGCCTGTCAGTTATCCTCAACCTGGTTTAGCCTGTCTGCCCAGATCATTTACCAGGGTGTGGCTGCTGCTCATGCTACAGTTTCTTGGAACCACAGGTGAGAGTTGGATGAAAGGTGGACCCCAAAGATGGGTAGGGCTCAGCAAGCCCTCACCCCAGAGGTGCTAGTGCTGTTGGAACACCCTATATGTACCTTTTAAAAACCACATTTGAACTTCTGCTTTCAGTCTGAAGGTCATTCATTTTCTTGGGCATCCCAATGATGTGTTCTCCTCAGGTAAAGCATAGAGGGGAACACTCTACCCCACTGCTTTCACAAGATAGTTCCTTGCAAACATAAATCTCTGGCTCTGGCCTTTAGCTTCATTTTCCCATAGGCCCTCACTTTCCTCCAAGTTGTCCCAGCAGTCAGACTGTCCTTCCAGTGCTGGATCCATGACAGCCTCTGGAAGTGATATCAAGAGAGCTGATGTGATAACCAACTCCAAATTAGGATTCCCAATACATTTTCTTGAAGCCAAAGGAAGGGTTTCTCAGAGGTATAGTCACTGTTGGATGAAAGGCAGTAGTAGTGGAGACTGTCTTCTTATGAAAGATGAAGGACTTGGGCTTTTCTGTCTTTAATAACTATTTTGTTACCACATAATATAATGAGGATGTCTCCATATACTCATATCAGATGTAGATGCTGGTTAAGTCCATTCTTGTAAATAACTCTTGTGAGTACATTATATATTGTAATGGCTCCTTCAGCTTGGGTAGAATGACCATCTCTTAGACTATCAGATATCTACTGGCAAGCTATATCTCATATCTTAAACTTAGTATAACCTCTGATCATATGGAACAAGCAAGTTTGGACATTAATGCTCAAGGTGACTATACAATGTTTTCCAAATTCATCAATGATTTTTTTACAAATTATTTTGTATTTATTGTATTTGTTTTATTTCTTTGTTTAAAATTGTTTACAATTATAATTTATTCGCAAATATTGATACTTATTTACATTTACATTAATTTTATTATTTATTTACAAATATATTTTTACAAATTATTATTTTTATTTTTTTACAAATATGGTTTCTTTTTTCAGTATCTCCATTACCAAGTAATGCAAATTTCAACCAAACTTTTGGTTCTTCTTGGGTGATCACTGTGGTTGATTTTCCAGAACAGTCTCCATTTTTCCCTGACTGAACAATTTTAAAAATGAAATCAAGTCAACAACATTTATCAAACCCTTGCTATATACCAAGCATGAGCTTAGGTATGACTTTGATCTAGTCTCCCTCAAAGTGGAAAAAAGGCTTGCCCAACTCTAGACCAGTCGTTCAGTGTACAGTATGGGTTTCAGTTATGGGAAAGCCTTTATTCTACCCAACACAGAAATTACATAATATGCAAGGGATATGCAAGACCCCATGAATAAATGCAGAAACATAAAATGTACATGTAGCTGATTATACTCATTAGATTGAAACTGAAGGTAAAGGTCTCTATGGGACTGCTAAAGAAATCTTTCCCTCTCTCCTTGGACTATGAAAGTTAAGCAACTCCCAGAAACAACATGGACGAGTGGTAAGGTCCTCATATCCTATGCTAACAGAGTATGCATTAGATCCTCCAAACGCAAGACAATCTTGTTCCTTCTCTAAAGCACATGCTATTGAGGAAATCTCCTTCTACTAAGCAGTGCCTGAACTTTAAACTCAGGAATTTTCAATCTCCTGATTACCCAGGAGGTAACCCCAAGGCTGCAAAAGGTAACTTAGATGCAGAAAAGCTGAGACCACAGGTCTAAGAAGATAGCCAGGAATTAAAGATTAAGTACAATGGAAAAGGAAAAAAAGGATGGACAATCCTCCTGTTTTCTGTTTTCTCTTGTAGATCACATCGGTAACAACTCTTCCTGAGAAGTCTACCTTTCTGATCCTTAATCAACAAATCATCATAAAGCAGCCTCAGACACTGAGAACCAATCAAAGAACTTCCCTGGTCCTCTCAGGAAGGGGAGAGATCATGTACTTTGATCTCTCATTTCCTCCTCCTCCTTCCTTTGTATCCTCTGCACCGTCTTTGTAGAGATGGGTTCAGAATATTGCTTGTTTGGCAGCTAGGTGACACAGAAGCCTGCAGTCAGAAAGACTTGAATTCAAATCAGTCTCAGATACTTACTAGCTGTGTGAACCTGACCACATCACATAATCTCTGTCTACCTCAGTTTCCTCATCTGTAAAATAGGGATAATAACAGCCCTACCTCCCAGGGTTGTTTTGAGGATCAAATGACTTAATAATAGTGGAGCACTTAGCACAGGGAAAAAGACCTACATGTGAAAAAAATATTTATAGCAACCTTTTTTGTTGTTGTAAAATATTGGCAATTGAGGAGACAACCATCAATCAGGGAATGGACAAACAAGCTGTGGTATATGAATGTGATGTAATATTATTATTCAATAGGAAATGATGAAGAAATAGGGTTCAGAAAAACTTGGAAATATTTGTACAATGATGCAAAATGAAATGAGCAGAACCAAGAGATCATTGCACACAGTATCAATAACAGTATGTGATCATCATCCATGAATGTCTCTGCTCTTCTCAGCAATGTAATGATCCAAGTACAAAGGATTCATGAAGGAAAATACCATCCAGATGTAGACAAAGAACTCATGGACTCTGAATGCAGATTGAAGCATACAGTTTTCACTTCATTTATTTTTTTTGTTTTTTCTTTTGTTCTGTTTCTTCTTTCGTAACTATAACAGGGAAATAGGTTTTACATGATAGCACAAGTATAACCTATATCTAATTGCCTACCATTTTTGTAAGAGGGGAGGGGAGGCTGGGAGAAAAAAATTGAAACTTAAAATCTGGTAAAAATGAATGGCAAAAATTGTCTTGACATATCATTGGGAAAAAATAAAATGCTATTAAAAATATGGTGAAAAAATTGCACATAGTCCTTCCTCTCAAAGAGTTCTCATTTTAATTCCAGGAAGCAACACTAATGGAAGAGTTCAGCTGCAGGTCAGAGACCCAGTGGTCCTTGGCATTTAGTGACAGGGCCAATGACAAGTCCCAGGATTTTTTTTTGCTTACAGCTAGCAGCTCAGAGCTAAGAATTAATCTCTTGTCCCTAAGTACTATTCCCACCATGATGTCCCCCCTCTCCAAACCTTATACTTCATTTACACTTGCAAAACAGGTTATTTGCATGTTTTCTTTTGGATTTAAAACAAATGTTTGAGAGAGAAAATTAAAGCATTTTTGTCCCTATTATGAGGCTCACTAATTGTGACCACATGAGAAAGTATTATTCTCCTCATTTTACAATTGGGAGAACTGGATCTTAGGGTATTAAATGACTTTCCTGGGGTTCCACAGTGGAAAACTTCAATACAAATCATCTGACCTCTAATATGTACACAATCAGTATGCAATAATCTCCTATAATTCTCCCCAAAGTACCCAGGAAGGATAATTTCTTACAACCATCCTGTTTAGTCTGTTCCTTTATCTATCTTGATTGCCAGGCTTAGCCCAGGATTACATGAGAGAGTAAAGCTGGTGGGAACTGTCCAGCAGCACCACATTTGAGTGACAAAAGGAGATAGGGCTGGCCTTATGAGATTGGGAATGAAAATACATAGGCCCTGTAAAAACTCTTGATGGAACTTAAGCTCTTCCTCTTATTCTGGTGGTTAAACCCTTTGTCCTGAGCCTCAGAAGAAGAAAGAAAGCTTTCTCACACATAGCCTGATATTGACAAGGACTTATTGGTGAGGAGGATGATAGAAGATAAGGGGACAAATGTTCTTCCTAACTTTGTCCTCCCTAAGGTTGTGTTCTCCAGAAGAATCCCCAAGATATCAGATAGAATCGCCAAAGCCAAGAGAGGCTAGAGATTCACAGAACTGCATAGAGCTTCATAGAGCTCATATCAGAGCAGAAAGAAAGCTAGAGGCTGTCTAATACAACCCTTCCATTTGACAGAGAAGGAAACAAGGTCTAGTGGTGTGAAATAATTATCAAAAATACTCCACAGAGGTTCCAGAGGGATCAATAAGAATGTGGTGTTCCATAGCACACTCTGAAGAGATACTCAAGAGGAGACATGAAGTCACGGATTCTCTTGCTAAACAGACTACAGATGAACAGAACAGAAGATTGTGTTCTTGGCACCCGATTCTTCCTCCTCCCTCCTGAGCCTTGGGCTGAGGTAAAACTACTGGTTCTGGTGCTTCAGAGACTTCTGGGCATAGTCCAAAAAGAGGCTGGAGCTCATTTTGAAGGTATTTGACTGAGGAGTCCTAGAATGTCCAAGTGGGGGATGAAGCATTGGGAGAGTATATTTTAGAGGAAGTATGGGGGATGAAAATGGCTATTCTGATTTCTGAAAGTGCAAATTATTGTTAGGGAATCTGGTAATCACCTTTGCCTCCTCATCCCCCTCCCCCTTCTCCTCCCTCAGTTCAGCCACTTCCGCTACCACCGCAGCCTCCCTGAGTCAGCCTGCTCAGCTCTGGTGGCTTGGTCCCTACAGCAACCACTGAACTCGAATCTTCAGAGGTCTTACAACATGACCAACATTGACCACAAAGAAACTGAACTTGACCAACAAGATATGGAAGATGTTAAAAAAAAGTGAAGAAACTGGTGAAGACACAAACAGCAAAGTTTGTCAGTTGATGGTTCAGATGATGCCAAATTCTCAGATTCTTGCAGCTCTTCAAGAAAGATTGGATGATTTAATGGGAACATCAACTGTATACATTGAAAGCTTGCCCAAAGTAGTTAAGCCACATGTGAATGGTCTCAAAAACCTTCAGATGAAATTGCACATATAGAAGCCAAGTTCTGTGGTGAAGTTCATGCTCCTGAAAGTATGCTGTTCCTTACCAGTCACTTTTTGATAGGAGAAGGGAAATCATCAATGCAATTTCTGAACCTACAGAGAAAGAATGTGAATGGGAACCAGATGATGATGAAACGATTTCAGAAATGAAATAGAAGGCTAAGCTTAAAGAGGAGAAAAAAGATGAAGAGAAAGAAGACTCTAAAGGAATTTCTGAATTTGGGCTGACTTTTTTTTAATGTTGACTTGCTCAGCGATATGGTTCAGGAATGTGATGAACCTATCCTTTTTTTCATTAATATATTTATTTTCAGTTTTCTACAATAACTTCCCTAAGTCTTAGATTTTCTCCTTCTCCCTCCTCCCCAATACGGCATGCAATTGTATATGGTTTTTATGCATATATTCTTATTAAGCACATCTTCACATTAGTCATGTTGCGTAGAGAAATTAAAATGGATTGGGGAAACCATGAGAAAAAACAAACCAAACCAAAACATAACACAAGAGAAAATATTCTGCTTCATTCTGCACTCCAATTCCATAGTTCTTTTTTTGGATGTGGATGGCATTTTGCCTCAAGAGTCCTTTGAGAATGTTTTAGGTCCTTGCATTGCTGTGAAGAGTTAAGTCTACCAGAAAATTTCCTCGCACACTGTGGTTGTTGCAGAGTACAATGTCCTCCTGGTATGATTACCCAATTCTGAAGCACTTGAAAGATAGTAAAGTGAGATTCTGAGATGCCGGCCAATCTATGAGTTTTACATTAGAATTTCACTTTGAACTTAATGAATATTTCACAGATGAGGTATTGACATATCATAATGGACCAGGGCCAGATGATTCTGATCCCTTCTCCTTTTATAGAACAGAAATTATGAGTTGCACAGGATGTCAGGTAGATTGGAAAAAAGGGGGGAAATGTCACTTTGAAAACACAGGGGATGTGGGACTGTTCAAACTGTGACAAAAACAGTTTCCAAAGATTCTTTCTTCAATTTCTTTTCTTCTCCTGAAGTTCCTGAGAGTGGTGGCCTGGGTGAAGATGTACAAGCTATTCTTGCAGCAGACTTTGAAATTGGTCATTATTTACTTGAGCATAAAGCACCAAGATCAGTATTATACTTCACAGGAGAAGCTGTTGAAGATGATGATGATGATGAATATGATGAAGAAGGTGAAGAGGCTGAGGATGAGGAAAGGGAAGAAGAAACTGATGAGGCAAATGATCCAAAGAAAGATCCAAACCCAGATGAGTTCAAGCAACAGTGAGCAGTGTATGCTGTGGCCTTGAGTATTACTGCACTATCACAGCCTAAACACAATTCATAGTTACTTACAACTTATGTTTTGTGTTTTCTTCATAGAATCAAGTAAACAATTTGTGTTAAAAAAGGAAAAAAAGGAAAAAATGAACGTTTAAGAACCAGTTCAAGCTATAGGTTCATTCTATCTAGCATTTTGATAGTATAATTTCTGCTGCATAAATAGAATGCAGGGAATCCTTAACATATGTCCATTGCTACATAATCTGGTTCTTGTGAAGTCTTTTGTCATGTAGCTATTAGACTGCAGCTGCAAAAATTATCCAAGCTGTTATGTGAGACCAATATTGGTTCAGAAAAAAGAAATCCTTCTGAAGAATCAAGGAAAATATTTTTCCAGCTCAGTAGTTGAATGAGTTTAAGTCTGCTTTCACTAGCATTTATTTTCTGAGAGAAATTGTAGTGACTTGTATTAAACAAAGCATTTTGAAATTTGATTTGAGAAGAGACTAGCATATGGTTAAGAATTTTCAATAAGACTACATCTAATGTTCATTAACTGTCTGATTGTTTATGCATTTTAATGTGACATAGTAATTTATAAAGAAACTTAGTCATCCTATTAAGTTTAATGTTTACTGGGGTGTAAGTAAAACCTAATGTGTTCAGAAGCTAGCATCCTTTTCTACTTGTGTAAATGTGTCCATTCAAACTGAAAGCATCTTTCCTTTTCTTAGTGGTACTGTGATGCACCTTCACTGAAAATGATCACTTATACTACCAGATAGAAGCTCATTGCAAATTCTTTTGTTGCAGTTTAAATAAATTACCAAGCAGAATGTTAGTCCTCACAGGATAATGTCTTAATTTGATGCATTTGGAAATTGACCTTGATAGTTGTAACTAATGGACATTATTTGGGAGAAGGGACCAAATTTTAAAAAGCAGTCCTGCATCTACCAACATGCAAGTGTGCATGAAGAGCCAAGGGAGAAAATTAATCATAATAACCCTTTAAAGATCATTGTTATTAAAGTTAAATTTATTATTGTCTTGGGATTGAAGCGAGGGAGAGTTTTATTCCAATTCTCTTCGCTTAATATGTGAGTATGTTATTTACTGATACCTCTAATCTATCCATATATTTAAATGGATAGTATTGTTTACTTACCTACTTCACAAGAATGTTGAGGCTTATTAAGTCACATTATATAAAAATTGTTCTTGGTCATTAAAAGGTCAGAAATTTTAACCTTTGTTGTGAATGTGTTATATTTAGCAACTTGTTTGAATAAAGGTTATAATTTTCAGACCAGAAAACCAAAGGCTAGTACTTCTATCTAAGGTTTGTATAAGAGTCATTCTTGAGACAGGTCTTTGGGCTCCTGCTAGAATTAGGACTCTGGGTTATTTGAAAGCATCTGGGGGTTCTGGATTTAATGACAGTAATATATTCCTTTTCCAAGAAAGCTTCAAGAAAGTTGGGAAAGTAAGAGTCATACTAAAATACCTCAGGCTAATTACTCTTATTTGGGGTTGATTTATTTCAAGGCTTAATGGTGAAATTGATCTTGTTCGTTAGTGAATTCCAAAAAAAAAAAAAAAAAAAGGAAGGCCAGAAATTTAAGATGATTATATTTGTTTCATTTTTAGAGATGATACAACTTCTTGTGCTTCCTCCTTTCCCCAGGAGAAAATATATGGGATTTGCATTATGTCATCCATTTTTCACTTCAGAACATTTAATTATAACTTCTGGAAATCCTTAACTGAACACATTGGATTACTGTATGAAAATTTACTATGGAAAGATCTTTGCGAGAAGCTGGTAATCAACATTTCTTTGATATTCTGAGTTTGGGACCCTAGTTCACAAGCCTTCATTGATCATCACAAGTGGTGTAGCATGGAGAGGGGAGCATTAGCCTAGTCTCAGGAAATGTGAGATTGGCTCCTGTCTCAGTAACTTACCAAGTTGTGGAATGTTAGCTTAATGTTAACTTATCTCGCAAAATTTCAGTCTTTTCATCTATAATATGGACAAAATTATGACCTCTGAAGTTACTTCCAGCTTTCAATCTATGAATCTTTGACCCTATGCTCATCTCACAGATGTGTTGTAGAGAAGAGGCTTGTAAACCTTGAATTTCTGTATACTTTTGAGTTATGTTAGCTAAAAGCACTGTGGGGTAGTAGAGGGAAGGCCATCCTTGAAGGCAGAAAGATGGGGTTGAGTCTTTCTTCTTACACATACAAATTGTGTGATCACCCTAGGCAAGTTACTTAGACTTTATTTCTTCATCTAAAATGAGAGAGCTAGACTAGATGGTCTCTGAAGTAGGGAAAGGAGAGAAGAAATTAGACTTAGTGTATGCCAGACACTCTGCTAAGTGCCTTTTTTCCCAAATGTTATGTCATTGGATCCTTACCATACCCCTCCCAGGCTAGGTGTTATTTGCCGCATTTGACAGATGAGGAAACAGGCTGACACAGATTAAGTGTCTTGCCCAGGGTCATATAGCTAATTAGTATCTGAGGCCAGATATGAACTCAGTCTTCCTGACTCCAACTCTATCTACTGTGCCACCAGGTACCTCTGAGGTCCCTGATTCTACAACCCACTCAGTGGCCCAGGCAACAATTCACTGTGACTGTTGCATTGCAAGTACATTGCTTATCTGTCTCAATGGAAGGAGTTTCTACACTACAGTTTCCTACACCAATGAAATTACAGGATTGGATCATTATGGGATTTAAGAAGTTAAGATTTTTAGAAACAAAACTTTGGTGGAAGGGAAGAATTTTGCTCCAAACAGAGCTGCAGCCTACAATTAAAGAATCTTGGCCTAGAGAGTGTCTAAGCTTCCTTAATTTTATGGATACATATGCAGACATATGGGCAACTAGGTAGTGCAGGGAATAGAGTGCTGGGCTTAGAGTCAGGAAGACTTATCTTCCTGAGTTCAAATCTGGCTTCAGACACTTAATAGCTGTGTGACCCTGGCCAAGTCACTTAACCCTACTTGCCTCAGTTTCCTCATCTGTAAAGGGAGCTGGAGAAGGAAATTGTAAAACATTCTGGTGTCTTTGACAAGAAAACCCCAAAAAGGGGCATTAAGAGCCAGACACAACTGAAATGACAGAATAATGACAACAGGTGTACGCGAACTGTTGTTTGTTGTTCCTTTCTCATTCTTTTTTTTTAGCATTTTATTTTCCCCAGTTACATGTAGAAACAATTTTTAACATTTGTTTTTAAAACTTTGAGTTCCAAATTCTCTGCCTTCCTCCCTCCCCACTCCCATCCCCATTAAGAAGGCAAACAATTCGATATAGGTTATACATGTGTAGTTATGTAAAACATTTCCATAATAGTCGTTTTGTGAAAGAAAACTATCCCTCATTCTTGAAGAGGATCAGTGACATCAGGAGGGTGATGTCTCAACTTGCAAGTGAACTGGATTCACTGTGCAAAGTCATCAGCCTCACTCTCTCCTCCAGAGCCATAGGAGTCCAGTGGCAAGTCAGAATGACTGATTCTGACGAGAGATCAAATCTGATCTCAGACATTTACTAGCTGTGGTAGCCAATCATTTAGCATCTGTTTGCCTTAATCCACTGGAGAGGGAAGTGGCAAACCACTCCAGTATCTTTGAGAGGAAAACTCTAAATGGAGTCATGAAGAGCTGGACATGATCGAAATGACTGAACAATGATAACAACAACATCTACTTCCTAGGTTTGTTGTAAAGGTAAAATGAAATAATATTTGGAAAGCACTTAGGATAATGCCTAGCACATAGTGGGTTTGCTATAAATTATGCAAGTATATGACTACTAATGGTGTCACTGAGTCAAAAGGTATGTATAGTTCAGTAATTTGTGGGGGTAAAGATGTCAGTTACTTTCTGGAATGGTAAGACCACTTCACAGCTGTGTCAGGAGTGTATTGGAGTGCCTAGTCTTCTACAGTCTTGCAAAAATTGTCATTTCCAGATTTTTATCAATTGATAGTTTTGAGGTGAAACCTCAAGGTTGTTTTAATATAAATTTCTCTTATTATTAGTGATTTGGAGCAATTTTTCATGTGATTGTTGGTAGCTTGACTTTTTTTCTTTTGAGAACTGTTTATATCCTTTGACCATTTCACTGCTGGGAATATTCTCATGTGTGTGTGTGTGTGTGTGTGTGTGTGTGTGTGTGTGTGTGTATTCCCTATGCATCTTGGATCTTTATTGGATAAATTTTCTGCTAAGATTTTTTCTAGTTCCAATGAGAAGTGCATTGATTTTGCGCAAAATCTTTTTGATTTTTATATACTTAAAATAATTAGTTTTATCTTTTAAAGCCATTTCTAATCTTTGTTTGAACAAGAACTTTCCCCCAATCAATAGTGAAAGATATTGCCTTTCCTTCTTTAATTTGTTTATATGATCTTTTATATCTAGGTCATGTGTCTGTTTGGGGTTTACTGTAGTATATGTTATGAAGTGTTGATCTAAACCTCATTTTTGCCAATCTCCAGCTTTCCTAGAAGTTTTTGTGAAATAGTCATTGTTTCAGTAGTTGGTATCCTTAAGTTTATTGAACACTGCTACGGTGAGTCCTAATTTCTTAAAATCTATAGATATTTTTTAAATCATTCATCTCCACAGTCCCTGCATCCTGTTAATTATATCCCTGTTTCCCTCCTTCTCCCCAGCTTAATTCCTCTGAGAGCTACATTAGAGATAGAATGATCTTCAGTAGAGAATTTATTATATGGATACAAATGAAAAAACTGAGGCCCAAAGAGGGGAAGAAACTAATCAAAGCTTTCTAGAGGTGGTCACCAAAATTCCTTCTTCCTCATCTAAAAGAATTGATTCCCCATAGACTACTGAGTGTAAAAGTAAGCAGGACCCTGACATATACAGGAGGGCCCACTGTACAAGTTCTTAGATCTGCATTTCTAAAAGTAAAGCAACTTTCAAGGAGTCAACCATCTACTTTAATCAAGCACATGTATCATTCACTTAGTTCTGGGGAAAATGTTAGCACTTTGAACTTCAGAGAAAATACAAAGAAATAATAATCAACAGATATGACTTCCAACTGTCTGACATAAGCAATACAAACATCATAGATCAACAGACAGATCCAACTATCTGACCATTACATACATACATAGTTACCAGAGACAGAAGCACCAACATCTGGGTTTTCAAAGCTGGTGAGCTCCTTAGTAGCTGCCCAGAGTCACTTCTGGTCAAACAAACACTTCCAATCAGTAAACCCCAACGTAAAACCTCACCTCAGAGTCTTTATACACTTTTTAGAGTCAGAGGGCATCATAATGCTGAACCATTGCCTCATTAACAAAAGGTGTGGGCCTTCCTACAAATCTTCCCAGGCCCATTAATGAGTGGGGAAGATCTTCTTTGATCACATTATTCAGTCAGAGGCACTTGATTATACTAAAACAAAAAATGTATTATCAATACACTGGGAAAAGACCAGATGAACCTCTGGACCTGTTATTCTGCCTTGCATGTGAAGTCATGTTTCCTATATTGTGTTCTGTATGGTCCTTGAAATTGATGGCTAGAGTTGGGATTAGAACTTGGGTCTTCTGATTCCCTGGCCAGGGCTCAGAGCAAAAGAGTCACCACATCATTGGTTTGGGAGTCAGCTACCATGGCCTACATGGAAAATCCATGATGGCTTGTTTATGCTCATATCTGGCGGTCCAGGCCCTGGCTTGGGTCCCAACATCCTGACAAATCTCTCTCTGATTTCCTGGGTTCAGGGGTGAGGAGGAGGGTGTTGGCATGGAGGCAGTTTTTCCACTCACTCCATTATTCTGGTTGATAGGACACATGTATTAGATGTATGTGTGTCAGATGGGGGGATCAAAACTAGGGGGTAAGGGAACATGCATCAGGAACAGGAATGGAACTAGAGAAGGGTAAAGGAGGCAATACAGGGAAATGGGAGACTCAGGATAGGGTCTAGTGTGTCAGAAGAACTGGGTACTGAGGGGGGAACATGCATTTATTAAACACCTACCACGTGCCAAGCCCTGTGCTAAGCACTTTACAATATCATCTCATTTGATCCTTACAAACCTGGGAGGTGGGTGTTTTTTATTATTTAATTTTACAGTTGAGGAAACTGAGGCAGACACAAGTTGTCACTTGCCTAGGGTCACATAGATAGTAAGTTTCTAAGGCTGGATTTAAACTCAGGTCTTCCTGAGTCCAGGTTCAAAAATTCAAGCACTTTATATTCTAGTCAAACTCTACAAATCTCTATCCCCCTCTTTTATTTTGCCCATTTCCACTTCTATGACTTTGTGTACTATATCCATTATGCCTGGAATGAGTTTTTCCTGCTTCTCCCTACCAATCTCTACCTTTCTTTTCCTTCAAGATCTAACTCAGGTGCCATCTCCTCTATGAAGACTTTCCTGCCTTCATCCCTTGTTAAAATGATTATTTCTATCTAAAATGCTCATATCTCAAATAGTATTTTGCTTGGATTTCTCCTTTGCTCTGAGGCCATTTTGCTGCTTAGTGTAACTATGTGTGTGGTGTGTGTGCTCCTCTGCTTCCATTAGACTACAAGATCCATGAACATCAGGGCTTTGTTGCACCTATCTCTGTATCCCCAATGTCCAACAGGGTGTCTTACACATAGTAGGCACTCAAAAATTGGAATAGAAATAAATTGCTTCTTCCTCCTTCTTCCTCATTATCCTACCTCTTCTGCCAACCCCTGACTTTGTTCTCCTTTTCTTCTATCATGGAAAGTTGGCAAATGAGATCAGATCAATGGTATGCATGAGGTGTTCAGTATATAATTATTAAATATGTAATTATCCTAGAACAGAATGCCAGATTTGGAAGGAACCTTAGAGACCATCTATCCCAACTTCCTTATTTTATGGAGGAAGAAACTAAAACTTAGATCACCCATCAAATTAGCAACACTGCTGACGCTAGAGCCCTAACCTCCTGATACCTAGTGCTTTCCTCTATAAATGCCTGCACTTGACCTAGAGGTCCTTAGAAGTTGAGTAGAAAAGCCGGTTCCCTAACAAATACTTTCCATTCCAACCCCAAGAGTCAGATGTCATTGCTATTGCTACACCCAACAACCTCAAACCACTGGTGGTTCTATGAGATATCATTACTGTGTAGGTCTTGTGGTATCACATCATGAGCACAGATTTAGTGGTGGCTGTTGAAATCCTTTCCTTATCCTCCATTACCTAAAAAAGTGGATTTTCCACAAGGCATTGGGAAAATCTCTGGTTGACTTTTGGAATTGTCCCACTCTAAGTGCCCTATAGAATAACTCTTAGACTTTTTCATGGAACTCTGTATCTTCATGTGATATGAGAATAGATGGGCACAATTGGTTGTTTTCCTGGAAAAGTTTAAAAATGCAGTTCAGTTATTCAAAAAGCACTCACCTGGTATCATGAGTGGATACTGCACTAGGTACTGATGGTACAAAGACAAAAATAAAAACACCTACCCTTGAGTTTATATTCTACAGCAGGAAATGTGTGTGCATCTGTATGTGTGGGAGCAGTAATAGGGGCAGGGGAAGAATGCATGGGGAACAGGAATGGAAATAGAGATGGACAAAGGAGGCAATATAGGGAAATGGGAGCATCAGAATAAGGTCCAGCGGGCCAGAAGAATTTGTACTAAAATAAATAGTAAATTCAGAATATATACAAAATAAATGCCAAAGTGATTTCATTATTGTAAGGAGTAGGGAAGTACTAACAATTAGTAGGAGGTAAGAAAGATCCCATGTAGGGACTCTTGAGTAATGGAAGTGAATGGGGAACAGCATTAAAGGTGTGAGGAATAGCCTATACAAAGGCATGTAGAGGCACAGACACAGCAAGTTGCATCTTGGGAATTATTAGTAGGCTAGATTTGAGTATAGCAATTTTTCTTTGAGCAGCTAGGTGGTATAGTAGATAAAACACTGGACCTGAAGTCAGAAAGACTCATATTCATGGGTTCAAATCTAAACTCAGACACTTACTAGCCAGGTGACCCTGGGTAAGTCATTTAGCCCTATTTGCCTTGGTTTCCTCATGTGTAAAATGAGCTGGAGAAGGAAACAGGAAACCATTCCAGTATCTTTGCCAAGAAAATCCCAAATGGGGTATGTAAATTTATCTTCTATGATATATATTCTACATATGTATTTATATTCTATATAATTATCACATAAGTATGAATAAAATATAATGTTTGTATTATATTAAAATAATAAAATAAATTTCCTTGTCTCTATCTTAATGGCCCTCCTCTGTTTTTCTTTAAAAAATAAACAAACCCTATATATCCTCCTCTTTCTGTTTTTTAAAATATTATTTTAATAGTCTCTAGAGATTAGGTAATAAGTTTGGTTGTGTTTTTGTTGCTTCTGTTGTTTGGGGTGTTTACAAGTCAAATAATCTGCTACACCTTTTTTAAAAAAAATTTTCTATGAATGCTTCAAATGCTTCACTTTTCTTAAATGTCCATATTTTTTTCATTGGTGATTAGACATGAGTTTGCAGGTTATGCCATTTTGAGTTGCATCTTGAGTTCCTTTTGTTTTTTGGAATATAAACTTCCAGTCCCTTCTGCAGTTTCTGGTAGGTACAGTCATGTGTTATTAAAATTTCCTTTCCTTTGAATGTTATGGTCTTTCTTCCAGCAGGTTGTAGAATTTGCTGTTGGTCACAGAAATTGTGAAACTGCACCACCATGTGTCTTAGAGTTTGAAGCATAGGATTTTATTTGCTTGTGTGTTTTCCTACGGGTTCTTTTGATTGGTACTTTGCTTTCTGTATCCAGGAATTCTGGGCAGTTTGTAGTTTCATGTTTTTATAGTGCTTCTGAATCCCTCTCAAATTCCCAGAGTAACTGTCTGCTGCCACATGTTGGTGGGAGCTATCCACCTGAAACTCATTTACAGGAACTCAGGCATAAAACTATTTATACACATATGGGAAGGACACTGGGTGCTTCAAATTTCTTGAGCTCTTAATGAAACTTGAAGCCTTCTCATTCTCTCAAGTATCCAAAACTTTTGCTGGGTCCAGACAACTGATCTTCATGTCTCTAAACATTTTGATTTGGGGAACATTGATTCATGCTTCTGATTTGGGACACAACCTCCTGCTTTTGGCCATTCTACTCAATACCATCTGTCCTGGGGTGTGCTGCTAAATGTTTAAAAACTAGACCTCTAAGAATATACTTTTAAGGACACACTTTTAAATTTAACCTCCATTATCTACATTTTTTCCATCACTTTATTAGCCTAGATGATCAACAAAATAATATATCAAGCCCTAATTTGTAGTGAATTTTGAAGTGTAAATGCTCACATTGAAAATTTATCAACTGTCTCTTTAGGGAGATAAGTTGGCTCCTGAATACCCCAGTTCCCATCCCTGATCATAACTGATACAGAACTTATCTGGCACTCCTGATCTATTATTTCTTAGCGAAAATTCTGCATACAGTGGCTTTTCTTTGTTCCCCAGTTTTGGAAACCTCAACTTGTGCTACAGGACTTATTGCACTAGCCCATGGCAGGACCAGACCTGTAGTAATAGAGTTCTGACAATATATTTCAAGCCTCAAAGCATTCTGAAGCCAGATTAGTTTGGGGGATCCTGGTACAGAATGTGTGACATAGATCTGGTCCCTAGCCATCAATATTTCCCTCCCCCTCTCCCCATCAGTAGGAGAATGGCTAAACAAGTTGTGGTGTATGATTATGATAGACTACAATAGCATGTATTGTAAGAAATGACAAACAGGATGCTTTCAGAAAAAGACTTACATGAACTGATGCAACTGATGAAAATCGAAGGGAGTAGAACTGGGAGAACATTGTACACAGTAATAGCAATATTGTAACTATGATCAACTGTGAATAACTTAGTTATTCTCAGCAATGACATGATTCAAGACAATTCCAAAGGATTCATGATGAAAAATGCCATCCATCCCTAGAGAGAAAATTGATAAACTCTGAGTGTAGAAGCATAATTTTTTATTTTCTTTATATTCTTTTGTGTGTGTGTATGTGTGTGTGTTTTCTTTAGTAACATGGATAATATGAAAATAAACTTTGTATGACTTCACAAGTATAATTTATACCATATCACTTGCCTTCTCTTTGGGCAGGGGAGGGGTGAGAGGGAGGAAGAGAATTTGGAAGTCAAATTTTTTTTTTAAATGTTAAAAATTTTACAGGCAACTGGGAAATATTTAATGAAATAAATAAAATATATTTCAAGAGTTATCTACCCCATCAGTATCCACATACCACTTTCTCATTTCCCAAGGGAACATGGAGACTTGACCCTTAGAACTAAGGGAAGTCCTGAGTCACCCAGAGAGCCTTTACATCATATTTTTTGCTCCAAATCCCCCAGCTTTTCTTCCCCAAACATACAAGGATGTCCATAGTGTGACCTCCCTAGTTCCCAGAGGAAAAAGTCCAGCCTTGGCTCTGTCTTGTTTCCCGATCGATTGGTTTCTTTGTCCTCTGTTATCATTCATATCCCTTGGCCTCATTGCTAGCATTGAAAAGTCAACAAAATGGAAATTCCTCTCCTGAAATCATGCAGAAAGGAAAATTACACAGAAATAGTTGATATGGGAAATGAAATAAAGGGGTTGGGAGGGTACACATGCCTGCAGGTGGGGTAGTAGGGTTAAAGAGAGGGGTGGATCCTTAGCATATAAAAGAGTAAAGTGGCTGCTCTTTTTCTCAGTTCATTTTGACTGTGGTAACCAGAGTAGCTTCTCTACTGTGGTATCTCATAAACTGGCACCATGAAGTCGTTTGTCTTAGTTCTGGTTTGCCCCCACCTCTGGGTGGATGGGTGGGAATGTTTTCAGGTGGGAGATGAAACCTAAAGGGTTCAGAGAGGCAGCCTGAAGTCAAGAGATCATAGTCATTGGCAAAAGAGGGGGAAAGCCTTTTCCCCACCAGCTTTGTGTTCTTTCGGCAGGAAGACTGCACCATTCTAGGCTGAAACACTATGTGCTATGGGGGAAACAGCATCTCACATTTTTATATTACAGTAATCTCTAAGTTTACAAAACCCTTTCCTCAGAACTCTCCAGGGTTAGGTAGTGTAAGTATTCTTATGCCAGTTTAACAGAGAAGAAAAGAGAGATGAATAATCTGAGAGGCTGTGAGCTCTTCATGGCCCTAGCTAATAAACATCAGAGCTGGAATTTAAACCCAGGTCTCCTAACCCCAAATTTAGTGCAATTTCCCAGATATGAACCAAGACAAGGTCTCTGCCTTCATAGTCTCTGTCCCAAGTCAAATGGGTGAGATAGTCCTCATGCTTATGGCATTATCAGTCTAGTAGAAGAGATGGTCCCTGTACTTAGCAAGTTCCAAGTCTGATAGAAAAAAAACAGTCACTGCTTTTAGGAAGTCCCCAATCTGCCTGGAGAGACACAGTGTCATTTCTCAGGCAGCTTCTATCTAAACTAATAGAAAAAATATAATCCCTGAACTCCCAATTTGGTGGGAGAGATACAGTCCCTCCAGTCTGATGGGGAATACATATTATATGCCTTCATGAAGTTCCCATTGTGATAGCAATGGGGAGAAGGAAAGTTGAAGACCCATAGGTTATATGTGGGGCTACTATCCAAATAGCTCCTGTCCTGTATGTCTTGGGGGGCAATTCCACTTGCAAATAAAAGGATCTCTTTCCTAGAAAAAATGATTTTTTCAGCCCACCAACAGCAAGAGCCTGCTTTCTGAGAGGACCCTTGAAGATATATGGTCTAACCCTGGCTCATCTTACAAAAGAGGAAACAGAAACCCAGAGAAAATGACTTACCTAAGTCAAACAGTTGGTTGATGGTAGAGCCAGGAGACCCAGTCCAGTGCCTCTTTTAAAAAATACCCCTGACAAGGGGGGCAGCTAGGTGGTGCAGTGGATAGAGCACCAGTGCTGGAGTCGGGAGGATTTGAGTTAAAATCTCACTTCAGACACTTGACATTTACTATCTGTGACCTTGGGCGAATCACTTATCCCCAATTGCCTCATCCTGGGTCATCTCCGCAGTCACCCTAATGAATATCTGATCACTGGATTCAGATGGTTTCTGGAGGAGAAGTGAGGCTGGTGACCTGCACAGCCCTTCCTCACTCAAAAACAAAGTCAAGTTCAAGTCATGTCATTATTTCTCTGATGGCTTGGTCTTCTTCGACAAAGAAGGATGAACACACATATCCCTGAGAAGGGTAACATAAGTCCCTTCTTATTCCTTAGTGGAAAGGAGATTACCACATACTCCCTGTCAAGAGAGATTCAGGCAATAGAATCAAAAGGGTTGCTGATGGTGGGAAACAGATGTAAGGTACAGAAGGAATTCAGAGGGGAAAGGAATAACATACAAAAACAGAGCCTGTCCACTTTGACATTTTGAAGGTGAGTCATGAGTCAAGTTTCCCAGGAGAGGAAGAACTTACCTATTTTTTTTGTGAACTATTCCCCAAACTCTATTTTGGGGAAGGGCTTCATACCAGCCACTCCTGATTCTCTAGACTTAGTCACCATCCTACAGCCAGGGTGTCTTCCCCTCCTCCCTTTTTCAGCTTCCTTTTTATGAGTTGTCTTCCCTCATTAGAAGGAAAACGCCTTGAGAATAGGAATTGTCTTTTTTTTCCTCATAGTTATCCCTTCCATATCTGGGCCAGAGGGTAGGGAGTGGGGTGAGTTAGGGGCACAGTGCCCACTCCACTCTATTATCTGGAAAATCTACATAAAATTGTTTTGGTCCTGTCCTTTGGTCCACAGAAGAAGTCTGAATTATTATGGTATTAAAAGATAAATTATGCTGATATTATACAATACTGTACATATGTTTTATCCATTTCTGAGTTTCTAAACTTTTTCAATGTCATCTGCTGGTCTTTGTGTGTTGTCTGCACCTTCTGAAAAACTCCCAAAATATTTCCATGTGATTTCTTATGCCTACCTGTGACATATTTAAACTGTGATGGAGAAAGTTGTGATGTGAAAGAGATAACTGTATTTCTAACCCCAGTGCTTAGCACAGTACATTGCACACAGTAAGTACTTAACAAATGATTGTTGCTTAACTTACTGACTGAATAGGTAAATATAGAGAGGAAAGTTCTAGGAATAGAGAGGAAGGGAATGACTCTACCCTTGACTTGCCAGTTTTTTTCTGCAGAATCCCCCTGAAGAAGAGGAATCCATTTGAGAGACCGGGAAGGATAAGGGTGTTCTGAATGAGTTCCTAAAGACCCACCAATATGATCCTGTCAAGAAATATCACCCCAATAAAAATAAATAAATAAAAAAGAAATATCACTTCAGAGATTTTAGTGTCTTTGAGCCCCTCTCTCTCCTATTTCACTAGTGCTGGGCCTTGGGGGCCAGCTTTCCTGGACAAAGTCTTCCTTCTTAGCATGTACTTATGGGCTAGTCAGTCAACCATCTGCAAGTAGATTCTACCAAGCTCTCCCATCCCTCTTGATGGCTCTGGAGAAAAAGTAAAGTTGGTGACCTTGCACAGCTCTCCTTCACCCAAATCAAAGTCAACTGCAAGTCATGTCATCATCCTGATGTCATGGTCCTCTTCAAGAATGAAGGACAAACACAAATGAAGAACTCTTCTCTCTCATCCCCCCTTTTCTCTCTCCTCCTCTACTTTCTTTTCCTCTCCCTTTCCCTCTCATTTATTCACCAAAAGCTGCCTTTTTTCCTTTGGGTTTACTGACTAGATTTCTTGCTCAAAGACAAAGCCTTAAACCCAATTGACTCTGAAGCTCATAGGCTGGACAAGTTGTTCCCACCCATCTAGCACAGAGTGAATGTAAATACTAAATAGTAACTGTTTCTCCTTTACCCAGGAACTCGGAGGGTCTTCTCTTCCCAGTTTGATTATTTTTTAAATGAGAAAGGGCTATCCCTTGAGTAACTACTTGAAGAGGCCTATTCATTGAATGGGTGTATCTCACTGAAAGTGAGAATGTGATAAGACCTCCACCTAAAATGACCAGAGTTGTACATTGATTGCATCCTGGGCCATCTCCAGTCATCCTGATGAATATCAGACCACTGGACCCAGATGGCTCTGGAGGAGAAAGTGAGGATGATGACCTTGCACAGCCCTCCTTCACTCAAATCAAAGTCAACTGAAAGTCATGTCATATAACCATTATGTCATGGTCCTCTTTGAGAACAAAAGACAAACATAACAACAGTCTCCCTCCTGTTCATAGATCCAAACTGTGGAATTGTCATTTTTTTCCCCCTCACTGGAAAGAACATGAAAGATCCATCTAATCCTCTTGCTTTGGAGATGAGAGAACTGAAGCAATAACTGGTGAAGAGGATCTTACACAGTCAGTTAATTATTACACTAAGATTTAGATAAAGGTCTTCTGACTTCAAGGGCAGTTTTCTTCCTGGCCAATTCAATTCATATCAATTCAGTGCAAAAGTTTCCTTCGAAGCTCAGCTCAAAAGTCATCCTTGAATGAGGCCTTTCCTAACCTCCCCAGCTGTTAGTGCATCCCCCTCAAATGCCGACAATTTATTTTGTATATACCTATGTGTGTACATGTGCTATTAGAAGGTAAGTTCCTTGAGATCAGGGATTGTTTCATGTCTGTGTTTGTGTCCCTAGGGCCTAGAACAATGCCTGGCACTTTGTTGTTGTTGTTGAGTTGTTTTTCAGTCATATCTGACTCTTCATGACTCAATTTGGGATTTTTTTTTTTTTGCAGCTAAAAACGTTTTAATGTTTTTTTAATTTTTTAAAAATTTTATGTATTTATTTTTAGTTTTCAACATTAGTATTTCAAATTTTGAGTTCCACATTTTCTCCCCATCTCTCCCCTTTCCTACCCCAAGACACCATGCATTCTGATTTTCCCTTCCCCCAATCTGCCCTCCTTTCCATCATACCCCTCCCTTCCCTTATCTCCATCTTCTCTCTTTTCTTGTAGAGCAAGATAGATTTCTATATCCCATTACCTGTATTTCTTATCTCCCAGTAGCATGCAAAGAAAATACTCAACATTCATTCCTAAAACTTGAGTCCCAACTTCTCTCTCTTCTTCCCTCCCTGCCCATCCCCACTGAAAAGGTAAGTTACTCAATATAGGCTATACATGTGTAGTTATGCAAAAGACTTTCATAATAGTCATGTTGTGATACACTTATTATATTTCCCTCCATCCTATTTTGCCCTCCATTTATTCTATTCTCTCTTTTGACCTTGTTCCTCTCCAAAAGTGTTTATTTCTATTTACTCCATGCTCCCATTTGCCCTCTCTTCTACCATCCCCCCACACCCCACTTATCCTCTTCTCCCCTACTTTCCTGTAGTGTTAGATAGATTTTTATAGCAAATTGAGTGAGTATGTTATTCCCTCCTTGAGCCAAATGTGATGAGAGTAAACTTCACTTTTTCCCTCTAACTTCCCTTCTTTTCCTCTCCACTGAAAAAGCTTTTTTGAGAGGCAGAGACAAGATGGAAGAGTGAGAGCAGCTACTTACATAAGCTCTTAGACAAACTCCTTCAGATACCTCTTAAAAGGCAAGCTGACCAAATTTTGATCATGGCTTTTAGGTAGTCCAATAATTTTTAAATTATTTCTCCTGGATCTATTTTCCAGGTCAGTTGTTTTTCCAATGAGTTGTTTCACATTATCTTCTAATTTTTCAAATTTTTGGTTTTGTTTACTAACTTCTTGGTTTAACTCATAGTCATTCATTTCCCTGAACTCAATTCTCTCTTTCAATGAATTATTTTGTTCAGTGAGCTTTTGAACCTTCTCCTCCATTTGGCTAATTCTGTTTTTTAAAATCTCCTTCCCCTCGTTGGCTTTTTGGACCTCTTTTTTGAACTGAGTTAGCCTCTTTTAAAAGCTGTTATTTTCCTCAGCATTTTTTTGGTTCTCCTTTAGTAAGGTGCTAACTTGTTTTTTAAGGTCTTCTATTGCCTGAGCCCATTTTAAGTTCCCTTTGGAGGCAGAGGTCTTGACTTCCTCTGACAGTATGCCTTATGATTCCTCATCTGAAAGGATAGGGGGAGAGACTTGTCCCCAAGAAAGCAATCTTCTATGGTCTTATTTTTTTCCCTTTTTTGGGCATTTTCCCAACCAGTTACTTGACTTCTGAGTTTCCTTTCCACAACCACCTCACCTCCAGTTCTGTCCAATCAGCCTTTAGGGGCTGAGATTCAAATGCGCTACTCCCAAGCCTTAGGGGTTTTCGGTGGGGGCAGGGCTGCTATTCAGGGTGAGATTAAGATCAGCTGCTCAGGTTGGGGCAGGGCCACCACACAGGGTTCGGTTCCCTTAGAGGGTTTACAGGAGACCTTCAATAATGGATGTGGGCCACTGCCTGCCCTGGGAGCCTCTGTCCACTGCTGCCTCTACTGCTGCCTTCTGAGGGGCCTGAGTTATGGGGACACCCAACTCCCCTCACAGCCAGCCCAAAAGACTCTCTCACTGACCTTTGGCGCCTGTGAGTTGAGGGATCTGTGCTGCTGCTGGAGATTCTGTTCCTGAAGCCTTCTCAGATCTGCTCCTCTTGGTGCCATGTGGCCAAGGCAGGGCTGGACTCTGCTCTGTGTCCAGTGCATGACAGACCTTTCCTGTCAGTTTTTCATGTCTCTCTGGAACAAAATTTCCTCCACTCCATTGTTCCATAGCTTCTGCTGCTCTAGAATTTGTTGAGAGTTCTTCTTTACAGGTATTTTATGGGCTGTGAGGTAAGAGTTAAGCATATGTGTATTTTTCTACTCCGCCATCTTGACTCCTCCCCATCTGGCCAAATTTTGGAGGTGCAGAATCTAATAGGAGACAGATTGTGGCAGATTCACAGACCAGGACAGACTGGAAGATCAACAGGAAGGATCTGTTCCACAGGGGTGAGCCCACAGCACACAGTGCAGTGTGTCCCACAGTGGCATAGCCTAGCAGGAAAGCCCCAGGTCAGCCTGAGTCAGTGGCAGCATGGCAGAATGGCAGAGTGGCAGCCCAGAATGGGAGACCAGTGGGACCTGAGAGAGTGACAGCGCTGAGCCCCAGGTATTAGCTGTAGCTGCTCCTGCAACTTTCAGCATGCAGATTAAACATCTGTAAGTCACATATGTGATCTTCTGGGAGCTAAAATGGCAGGGTTGGTAAGTGCTCTCTCCCCCTCCCATTATTGACCTTGAAAGAACCATAAAATATTTCTCCAGAAAAATCCTGGTTCAGTAGAATCAGTAGAAGGAGAAAACAGTCTTGTAGCAACTGAGGCTAGGAAAATCACTAAGGAGGATTCCTGTTACTGTGGTGGAGGCTAACCAGAGGGACAGGAATCTCAGCAGAGTGGAGTCTCTCACTAGGACCCAGGTGTGCCTCAGTGCAGCAGGGGAAATGGGAAGACAATAGTATAGCCAGGATCACTAACCCCTGAGCTTGCCTTTGCTTCAGCTCAGTTGAGGAGATCTCCCATGATCAGATCATTTTCTCCCCCACACTTAACAAGCTAACTCCAGGTCTGACTGGGGAAACACAAAACAAAAAGAAAAAAAGGGCCTGCCCTTAGCTTTTTCACACCAGGCAGCTCTACAGTTGGTTCTCCAGCTTCTAGCTGAAAGAACAAGAGGCCACAATACACAAAGCATCATCATCATAAGTAAGAAGAAGCAAAGCAGGGATGAAAACAGCATAGAATCTTTCTATGGGGATAAGGACCAAAACACGAATACCAAAGAAGTCAGTATTGAGACTGTTCTCCCATCTGAAACCTCAGAAAGGACTATGAACAGCCTGTATGCAAAAACAACTCTCCTGGAACAGCTGAAGAAGGAAATAGAAGAAAAACTGGCCAATGATTTTAAAAGTATGAAAAAAGAATTCTATGAAGACAACACCTCTTTAAAAAGGAAAATTGAACAAATGGAAAAGGAAGCACAAAACCTAACTGGGAAAATTGGACAAATGGAAAAGGAAGTACAAAAACTAACTGGAGAAAATAATTCCTTAAAAAGAACAATTGGAGAGATGGAAAAGGATATGCAAAAGTTAACTGAAGAAAACAATTTGATGAAAATTATAATTGGACAAGTAGACACTAAAGACTCTGTGAGACATCAAAAATCAGTCAAACAAAATCTAAAGAATGAAAAGATAGAAGAAAATGTAAAATACCTAATTGGAAGAACAACTGACCTGGAAAATAGATCCAGGAGAGAAAAATGTAAGAATTATTGGCCTACCAGAAAACCATGATAAAAAAAGTCTGGACAATATCTTCCAAGAAATCATCAAGAAAAACTGCCCAGAAGTGCTACATTCAGAGGGCAAAATAATCATCAAAAGAATCCATTGTTCACCTCCCAAATGGGATCCCAAACTAAAAACACCAAGAAATATTGTCGCCAAATTCCAGGACTATCAAGTGAAGGAGAAAATACTATAGGCAGCAGAAAGAAACCACTAAAATATCAAGCAACTACAGTCAGGATCACACAGGACTTTATAGTTTTGACATTAAAAGACTGAAGGAATCGGAATCTGATATTCCATAAGGCAAAGGAGCTGGGACTATAGCCAAGGATCAATTACCCAGCAAAGTTCAGCATAACATTTCAGGTAAGGAGATGAACATTCAACAAAATGAGGGATTTCCAGACCTTCCTGACAAAAAGGCCAGAACTCAATAGAAAATTTGATCTTGAAACTCAGGTCTCAAGAGAGGCATAAAAAAGTAAACAGGGGAAAAGAACAACTTGTTACTCAATTTGGGGAAATTGTTTACATCTCTATAAGGGAAGATGATACTTGTTGGCCTTGAGAACTGTACAGCTATTATGAAGTATAAAAGGGATATACATAGATAGAAGGAGCGGGCATAAAGTAAATGATGTGATGATAAAAATGTGATTTAAGGGTGCCAAGGGATTGTAATAGGAAATGTAAAAAGGAGGAAGCAGAAAAGATCAATGACATCACAGGAAGAAGTGCAAAATTATATTACAGTAGAGGAAAAGAGAGGAGGGAGATGAGCATTGTTTGAGAGGTACTCTCATCTGATTTGGCTCAAGGAGAGAAAAATAAACTTAATTAAGTATATAAATATAACTAGCTTTATAGGCAGTAGGAGGGGAAGGGGAAAGAAAGGGGAGGGGAAGCCAAAAGGGGGGAAGAATTAGTAAAGGAAAAGAGTAAAAGGGATGAGGTCTGAAAGAAGTAAGGGAAGATTGTGAGAGGTGGTGGTGAAAAGTGAAAACTCTACTGAGGAGGGGAAGGGAGATGGAAGAACTAAAAACACAAATGGTGGAAAAGAGGATAGAGGGAAAGATGCAGATTGTAATCAAAACTCTGAATGTGAATGGAATGAACTCTCTCATAAAACAGAGATGGATAGCACAATGGAATAAAAGCCATAATCCAACAATATGTTGTTTACACGAAACACATTTGAAATGGGGGGATACACACAGGGTAAAGGTCAAAGGTTGGAGCAGAATATATTGTGCTTCAGCTGATGTAAGAAAAGGAGGGGTAGCAATGCTAATCTCAGACAAAGAAAAAGCAGAAATAGATCTAATCAAAAGAGATAAGGAAGGAAACTATATCCTGCTAAAATGTACCATAGAGAATGAAGCAATATCATTGTTAAACATGTATGTTCCAGGTGGTATAGAATCCAAATTCTGAGAGGAGATGTTGGGGGAGTTGCAGGAATAAATAGACAGCAAAACTATACTAGTGGGAGACATTAACCTTCCACTCTCTGAACTTGATAAATCCAGTCTTAAAATAAATAAGAAAGAAGTTAAGGAGGTAAATAAAACTCTGGATAAGATAGATATGATAGCTCTCTAGAGAAAACTGACTGGGGATAGAAAGGAATATGCATTTTTCTCAGTGGTACATGGTACATACCCAAAAATTGACCATGTTCTAGGGCATAGAAACTTCACAGTACAGTGCAGAAAGGCAGAGATAGTCAGTGCATCCTTCTCAGATCATAAAGCAATAAAAATTATATGTAATGAAAGGCCATGAAAAGATAAACCAAAAATTAATTGGAAACTAAATAATCTAAACCTAAAGAAGGAGTGAGTAAAACACAAATCATAGAAACAATCAACAACTTCATTCAAGAAAATAACAATAATGAGACAGCCTACCAAATCTTAATGGGATACTGAAAAAGTGATTCTCGGGGGAAGTTTTGTATCTTTGAATGCCTATGTGAATAAAATGGAGAAAGAGGAGATCAAGGACTTGAACATGCAGCTTAAAAAGCTAGAAAAAGAACAAATTGAAAATCCCCAAGTAAATACCAAATTAGAAATACTGAAAACCAAGGGAGAGATCAATAAAATTGAAATTAAGAAAACTATTGAACTAATAAATAAAACTAATGGTTGGTTTTATGAAAAAACTAACAAAATTGATAAACCTTTGGTCAATTTGATTAAAAAAACAAAGAAGAAAACTAAATTGCTAATATCAAAAATGAAAGAGGTGAACTCACCTCCAATGAGGAAGGAATTAAAGCAATAATTAGAAATTACTTTGCCCAACTTTATGTCCATAAATTTGACCATCTAAATGAGATAGATGAGTATTTTAAAAAATATAAATTGCCCAGATTAACAGAAGAGGAAGTTGAATACTTAAACAATCCCATCTCAGAAAAAGAAATTGAACAAGCCATCAATGAACTCCCTAGGAAAAAATCTTCAGGGCCAGATGGATTTACAAGTGAATTGTATCAAACCTTTAAAGAACAGTTAATTCCTATATTATACAGACTATTTGGGAAAATTGAGGATGAAGGACTTCCAAATTCTTTCTATGATACAAATATTGCTTTGATATCTAAACCAGAAAGACAAAACAAAGAAAGAAAATTATAGACCAATTTCTCTAATGAATATAAGAAGCAAAAATTTTAAATAAGATTTTAGTAAAAAGAATACAGCAACTTATCATGAGAATAATACATTATGATCATGTAGGATTCATATCAGGAATGCAGGTCTGGTTTAATATTAGGAAAACCATTAGCATTATTGACCATATCAACAACAAAAACTAACAGAAATCACATGATTATTTCAATAGATGCAGAAAAAGTTTTTGACAAAATACAACACCCATTCCTATTAAAAACATTGGAGAGCATAGGAATAAAGGGAATTTTCCACAAAATAATTAGCAGAATCTACTTATATGCAATGGAGATAAGCTAGATGCATTTCCAATAAGATGAGGGATGAAACAAGGATATCCATCATCATCCCTACTATTCAATATGGCATTAGAAATGTTAGCTAAAGCAATTAGACAAGATAAAGAAACTGAAGGAATTAGAATAGGCAAGAAGAAATTATGAAGATGATATGATGATATACTTAGAAAATCCCAGAGATTCCAGTAAAAAACTGCTTGAAATAATAAACAACTTTTGCAAAGTTGCAGGTTACATAATAAACCCACACAAATCTTCTGCCTTTCTACATATTAGTAATAAAGCCCAACAGCAAGAGACAGAAAGAGAAATCCCATTTAAAGCTAGGGTAGACACTATAAAATATTTGGGAGTTTACCTGCCAAAACAAACCCAGGGACTATATGAACACAACTACAAGACACTTTTCACACAAATAAAGTCAAATCTAAGTAAGAGGAAAAACATCAGTTTCTCAGGAGTAGGCAAGCCAATATAATAAAAATGACAATTATGCCGAAATTAATTTATTTATTTAGTGCCATACCAATTAAACTATCAGATAATTATTTTCTAGAGCTGGAAAAGATAGTATCAAAATTCATCTGGAAGAATAAAAGGTTCAGAATATCAAGGGGACTAATGAAAAGAAATGCTAGGGAAAATGGCCTAGCTCTACCAGATCTCAAATTGTATTGTAAAGCAGCAATTATCAAAACTCCTTGATACTGGCTAAGAAACAGAAGGGTAGGTAAGTGAAATATATTAGGTACTCAAGACACGGTAGACAATGAATATACCAATCTACTGCTTGATAAATCCAAGGACTCCAGTTTCTGGATTAAGAACTCACTGTTTGACAAAAATTGCTGGGAAAACTGAATAACAGTGTGCCAGAAACTGGGCATAGACCAATGCCTGACACTGTACAAAAGAATAAAATCCAAATGGGTACATGATCTGTGTATAAAGATTGACACTATGGACAAATTGGTGGAGCAAGAAATAGTGTATCTGTCAGATTTATGGAGAATGGAAAAATTTTTTACCAAAAAAGAAATAGAGAACATTATGAAATGCAAAATGGATAACTTCGATTACATTAAATTGAAAAGTTTTTGAATAAGCAAACCCAATGCAACCAAAATTTGGAGGGTTTCTGATAGCTAATGTCAGTGATAAAGGCCTCATTTCTAGAAAACATAGAGAACTGAGTCAAATGTACAAAAATACAAGTCACTCCCCAATGGATAAATGGTCAAAGGACATGAACAGGCAATTTTCAGAGGAAGAAATTAAAGATATCTATAGTCATATGAAAAAATGCTCTAAATCACTTTTGATTAGAGATATGCAAATCAAAACAACTCTGAGGTACCACATCACACCTATCAGATTGGCAAACATGACAGAAAAGGGAGATGATAAATATTGGAGAGGATGTGGAAGAGTTGAAACACTAATACACTGTTGGTGGAGCTGTGAGCTGATCCAATCATTCTGTAGAGCAATTTGGAACTATGCCCAGAGGGTTACCAAAATATGCATACCCTTTGACCCAGCATTATTGATCCTAGGACTGTATCCCCAAGAGATCATAAAAATGAGAAAGGGTCCCACAGGTACAAAAATATTTATAGCAGCTCTTTTTGTGGTGGCCAAAAACTGGAAATCAAGGGGATGCCCATCAATTGGGGAATTACTGAATAAATTTTGAATAAATTATGATACATGAATGTAATGGAATACTGTTGCTCTATAAGAAATGATGAACAGGAAGAGAGGCCTGGAGAGACTTGTATGATCTGATGCTGAGTGAAAGAAGCAGAACCAGGAGAACTTTGTGCACAGCAATGACCACAGTGTGCAAGAGTTTTTTCTGGTAGACTTGGAACTTCATAGCAATTCAAGGACCAAAAATAACTCCCAATGGTCTTCTAAGGCAAAATGCCTTCCACATCCACAGAAAGAATTATGGAATTCAACCACAGAATGTAGATCACTGTGTGTGTGTGTGTGTGATGTTTTGGTTTGTTATATGATTTCTCCCATTCATTTTAATTCTTCAATACAGTATGACTATAGTGAAAATGTATTTAATAGGAATGCACATGTAGAACCTAAATAAAATTGTATTCCTTCTGGAGGAGAGAGTGGGGAGGTAGTGGGGAGGGAGGGAAAAATAATAATCTAAGTTATATGATAGTGATTGTAGAACACTGATAATAAATAAAATTAATTAAACATTTTTAAAAAAGAAAAAGCTTTTTGTTGCCTCTTGTGTGAGAGATAATTTGCCCCATTCCATTTGCCCCATTCCATTTCTCCCTTTCTCCTCCCAATACATTTCTCTCTCACCCCTTAATTTTATTTTTTTAGATATCATCCCTTCCTATTCAACTCACCCTGTGCCCTCTGTCTTTATGGATATAATCCCTTCAACTACCCAAATACTTAGAAAAGTCTCAAGAGTTACAAATATTATCTTTCCATGTAGGAATGTAAACAGTTCAACTTTAGTAGGTTTCTCATGATTTCTCTTTCCTGCTTGCCTTTTCATGCTTCTCTTGATTCTTATGTCTGAAAGTCAAATTTTCTATTCATCTCTGGTCTTTTCATCAGGAAAGCTTGGAAGTCTGCTATATTATCGAATGACCATTTTTTTTCCCTGAAGTATTATACACAGTTTTGCTGAGTAGGTGATTCTTAGTTTTAATCTCATTTCCTTTGACTTCTGGAATATCCTATTCCAAGCTTTTCAATCGCTTAATGTAAAAACTCCTAAATCTTGTGTTATTCTGATTGCATTTCCACAATACTTGAATTGTTACTTTCTGGATGCTGGCAATATTTTCTCCTTAACCTGGGAACTCTGGAATTTGGCTACAATATTCCTTGGAATTTCTCTTTTTGGATCTCTTTCAGGAGGTGATTGGTGGATTCTTTCAATATTTATTTTGCCCTCTGGTTCTAGAATATCAGGGCAGTTTTCTTTGACAATTCCAAGAAAGATAATGTCTAAGTTCTTTTTTTTATCATGGCTTTCAGGGAGCCCTATAATTTTAAAATTGTCTCTCCTGGATCTATTTTCCAGGTCAGTTGTTTTTCCATTGAGATATCTCACATTGTTTTCAATTTTTTCATTCTTTTTGTTCTGTTTTGGAATTTCTTGGTTACTCATAAAGTCATTAGCATCCATCTGCTCTATTCTAATTTTTAAAGAACTATTTTCTTCAGTGAGCTTTTGAACCTCCTTTTCCATTTGGCTAAATTCTGCTTCATAAAGTATTTTTCTCCTCTTTGACTTTTTGGATCTCTTTTGCCAAATGGGTAAGTCCATTTTTAAACGTGTTATTTTCTTCAGCATTTTTTGGGGTTTCCTTTAGCAAACTGTTCACTAGCTTTTCATGATGTTCTTGCATCATTCTTATTTCTCTTTCCAACTTTTCCTCCACCTCTCTTACTTGATATTCAAAATCCTTTTTGAGCTCGTCCATGACCTAAGACCACTGAATATTTATTTTGGAGGTTTGGGACACAGAAGCTTGGTCTTTTATGTCTTTTCCTGGTGGTAAGCATTGTTCTTCCTCATCTGAAAGGATGGGAGAAGATACCTGTTCACCAAAAAAGAAACCTTCTATAGTCTTATTTTTTCCCTTTTTTTTGGACATTTTTCCAGTCAGTTACTTGACTTTTCAGTTCTTTGTCAAGAGGAGGGTATACTTTAGGGACCTGTAAGTTCTCACTTCCTCCATGGTCCCCCTTTTGGGATTTTCTTTTTATTTATTTATTTTTATTTTTAATATAAATCTATTTATTCAACTTTTTACATTCATTTCCACAAAATTTTGGGTTCCAAAATTTTCTCCCCATTTGTCCCCTCCCACCACCCCAGTACACTGAGCATTCTTATTTCCCCTATCATCAATCTGCCCTCTCTTCTATCTTCCCTCCCTTCTCTTGCCCCCATCTTCTCTTTTGTCCTGTAGGGCCAGATAACTTTCTATTCCCCATTGCCTATATTTCTTATTTCCTAGTAGCAAGAACAATACTCGACAGTTGGTCCTAATCCTTTGAGTTCCAACTTCTCCCCATCTCTCCCTCCCCACCCATTGCCTTTGGGAAGGCAGGCAATTCAATATAGGCCATATCTGTGTAGTTTTGCAAATGACTTCCATAATAATCGTGTTGTATAAGACTAACTTTACTTCCCTCCCTCCTATCCTGCCCCTCATTGTTGCTATTCTCACTTTTGATCCTGTCCCTCCCTGAGTGTTGACTTCAAATTGCTCCCTCCTTCCATTGCCCTCCTTTCCATCATCCCCCCCACCCTGCTTATCTCCTTCTCCCCCACTTTCCCGTATTGTAAGATAGGTTTTCATAGCAAAATGAGTGTGTGTTTTATCCCTTCCTTTAGTCGAATGTGATGAGAATAAACTTCATGTTTCTTTTTTTTTTCTCAGCT
>CM053770.1:322389206-322408535 GCA_028658325.1 Potorous gilbertii
GTCAAGAAGCCTTTATTGCACCCTTACCATATGCTAGGCATGAACTTTGGTAAGACTTTTGTCAATGTTCTTCCTCAAATTGGGAAACAGGCTCCTCAACTCTAGCCCAGTCACTCAGGATACAGTATGTTTCAAGTATGGGAAAGCCTTTGTTCCACCCAGCACAGAAATAACCTAATATTCAAGGGATGTGCAGGACGCCATGAATAAATACAGAAACATTTGACATACATGTGGTCAATTATACTCATCAGGTTTAAACTGAAGGCAAAAGTCCTTTATGTGGCTGTTGAAGAAATCTTTTTCATTCTCCCTGGACTGTGAAAGTTAAGCAACTCCCAGCAATATCATGAATATTGGCAAGGTCCTCATATCCTACCCTAACATGGTATGGATTCGATCTTCCAAATGCAAGGGAATCTTCCTTTTCTAAATCACATGCTGTTGAGGAAATCTCCTTCTGCTAATCTTGTGTCTCAACTTAAAACTCAGGAGTTTTTCATCTCAATATTCTTCAGGGGGTTACCCCAATGGTAGAAAGTGATAATGTAGAAAGAATAAAATAAAATAAAAATAAAATAAATATAAAATAAAATTTAAAAAGATAAAACTAGAAAGAATAATGCTTAGAAAAGCAGAGGACACAGGTCTAAGAAGATAGTTTGAATTAAGGATAAAGCCCAATGGAAAAGGGAATAAAGGATAGAACATCCAGGGGATAGCTCTTCCTGAGAAGTCTACCCTCCTGATCCTTAGTCAATAAATCATCATGAAGCAGCCCCAGACACTGAGGACCAATCAAAGAACTTCCCTGTTCCTCTCAGGAAGGGGAGAGGCCATGTACTGTGATCTCTCATTTCCTACTCCTTCCTTTGTACCCTCCCTGCCTTCCTTGTAGACATGGGTTCAAAACATTGCATGTATGGCAATTAGGAGAAGCAGCTGCCTGCAATCAAAAAGACTGGAATGTAAATCCAGTCTCAGATACTTCTTAGCTGTGTAAAACTGGGCACATCCCATAACTTCTGTCTAGCTGAATTTCCTCATCTGTTAAATAGGGGTAATAAAAGCCCCTAACACTTGGAGTGGTTATGAGGATCTAGTGAGATAATAACTGTAAAGCTCTTAGCACAACGGAAAGGTAATGAAGCCTTGTGGATCATAATGAATAAGAGATGTCTTGGAGACATCCAGTTAGCAATGTCCAAAAGGGAGTTAGTGATGTAGGACTGAAAGTCAGGAGCGAAGTTAGGGCTGGATATATATGGAATCATCTGCATTGAGTTGATCATTAAATCCTTGGGAGCTGATAAAATACCAAGAGGGTAGAGTAAGAATAGAGGACTCCATTTAGAATGTCCAGGCTAACTTAGAACAGGTTGATCCTAGTATCTTTGGTACAAGTTCTTTACCTTTGCCCTCAAAACAGATGTACATGTACTATAGGTTACCCTTCCTAATTCTCTTTTGTTTTTGCATGCCATTATTAAAATGTATATTATTAAATGTACATTATTAAAATGTATATTAAAGCCTCCACTAAATTTTCTTTGCATTATAGCATCATTCTGTGGAGGTGATGGGTTTCTCAAAGACTTTGAAAGGGAAGCTGATACTCTTGCATGATCCTCTCAAGCTAGGAAGTTCTGGCACAGGTATGGACCTGGGGCTCATTGTTACCGAACCATTTCTAACAAAGAGCAGAACTGCTCATCATCAGAATATTGGCAATTAGGTGATGAGGTTTGTGTCCATACAAAATTATTTATGAAGTCTACCTAGTGGTGCTATTTGTCCTGGTGTGGGGACTACCCCAAGCCACTGACACCAGAGATCTTTGGTGCTATCCTCAACCCCATACTCTGGAGAAAGTTAGTTCCTTGAGAGTACACATAGCTTGATTTTTTTCCCCTTTTCTCTCTCTCCTGACACAGCAGATACATTAGAAATTCTTCTTTTAAAGGTATACAGGTATAATTGTAGTAAACATATTTCCATGTTAATCATATTGTGAAAGAAGAATCAGAACAAAAGGGGGAAAATCATGAAAAAACCCCAAAAGCCAAAAAATGCTTCAATCTGCATTCAGACTGCATAGCTCTTTCTCTGGATATGGATAGCATTTTCATTCATGAGTCTTTTGGAATTGTGTTGGATCACAGTATTGCTGAAAGGAGCTAAGTCTATCATAGTTGATCATCACATAATGTTGCTGTTACTGGGAACAATGTTTCTTTTCTGCTCCTTTCACTGTATGTCACTTCATGTAACTCCAGGTTTTTCTGACATATTAGAAAATTAGCTTAATGATAGTGGAAACAGTGGGGTACTGTAGATGAGCTGATGAAGACTCAAAGTGCAGTGAGAGAAGAGAATGGAGAGCACAAAATGTTTAACCACTCTGGTCCTCCATTTCCTCTTTTAGATAGGAAAGGGGGTGGACAAAATGCATTCTCCAGAAGGATTCTAAGATTTTTTTCCCTCATGGTCCCACACCTCCTTGTGGTTACATTCACTGTCCTTGCCCAATTTATGATTTTTACAATAGAATCAGTCTTTCTCAAAGTCTGTCTCTTGGGCTCTAGCCCTTTGACTTTGGTGTTTGGTGGAAAGGAGAAGCAGAAACCCACCAGCCCCAGCTTGGATCCCAAGGGCATCCCACCAATCCCTCAAACTATGGGGAAGTGGGTCTCTCCCCTCCTCCAGACTAACCTTTCCTTACACAGAAAGTGACCACAGGGCCTCAAGGATTCTTTCTTCCAAATGATTGTCTTTCTGTCTTCCTTTCTCAATTAAAGTCCTTCCTAATCTCTTCTGTGCTCTGTAAGCTAGAGAGCAATAACATCACCACTTTATTCCATCCCTTCCTCCTTCCCAAGCTAGGGGTGATAGCCTTGGACATGAGGAGAAAGGGGACCCACATCTCATTTGTACTTGGTTATCATGTCAGCATTGGTTCTATTTGTTTGGGACTAAGAGGCTCTAGGTACTTAAGAGCAGATTAAGGAGCTTCGATAAGAACCTCAAATGCATTTGGCTCCTCACCTGCCCTTTATGGAAACTGATTATTCTGTTTACTGAAGCTGGCATTGGAAGTGGGGAGGAGGGGAGATATCCCACATTAAGTAATCTAATGGCTCACTGAGCTTAGACTGAAGGGCCATCTCTTAGATTGCAAGATTTCTACTTTAAACTGTACCCCCTGCCGTAAATTTCATATGACCTCTGATCACATGGCATATGAGTGTTTGGACTTCAATTCTCAAGGTTACTATAGAATTCTTCCCAAATTCACCAATTAAATGATTTTTTTTTTTTTTTACAAATATGGTTCCTTTTCTTAGAATCTCCATCAGCAGCAATACAAATTTGAACCAAATTTTTCATTCTTCTAGGTTGGTTGTAGTGATTTCTTTCCCAGAAGACCTTCCATCTTTCTCTAACTGAACAATGGAGATTTATAATATGAAATCAAATCAAGAAGCCTTTATTAATCTCTTACTATTAATAGCCAGACATGAGTTTAGGTAGAACTTTTGTCTATGTTCTCCCTGAAAGTGGGAAACAGGCTCCCCAACTCTAACTCATCATTCAGTGTACAGGATAGGTGTCAGATATGGGAAAGCCTTTATTCTCCTCAAAAGAGAACTTACCTAATATTCAAGGGATGTGCAGGACCTAATGAACAAATACAGAAACATCCAACATGGACATGATCAATCATATTCATTAGATTTAAACTGAAGGTAAAGGTCTATATGAATTGCTAAAGAAATCTTTCCCATTCTCCTTGGACTGTCAAAGGTAAGCAACTCCTAGCAATATCATGGAAGACTGGCAAGGTCGTCATATCCAACCCTAACGTGGTATTGATTAGATCCTCCAAATGTAGACAATCTTCTTCCCTCTCTAAATCACATGCTGTTGAGGAAATCTCTTCCTGCTAAGCCAGTGCCTGAACTTCAAACTTAAGAATTTTCAATCTCAAGATAACTCAGGAGGTAATTTCAAGGCTACAAGTGAAGTCTAAGGACAACTTAGCCTGAGAAAAGCAGATGATACAAGTCTAAGAAGATAGCTTGAATTGGAGATAAAGCCCAATGCAAAATGGAAGAAAGGATGAACCCTCCCACCATTTGCTCTTGTAGGGGGGAATGCTCTTCCTTTGAAGTCTACCTTCCTGTTCCTTGTCAATGTCATCATGAAGCAGCTTCAGACACTGAGGACCAATCAAAGAACTTCCCTGGTCCTCTCATGAAAGAGACAGGCCATATACTTTCCTCTCTTCCTTTCTTGGTACCCTCCCTGCCTTCTTTGCAGAGATGGGTTCAGAGCATTGCATGTATGGCAGCTAGGAGACACAGCAGCCTGCAGTCAGAAGGACTTGAATTCAAATCCAGCCTCAGATACTTACTGCGTAAACCTGAGCCTATCACATAACCCTTGTCTATCTCAGTTTCCTCATCTCTAAAACAGGGATAAAAACAGCGCCTTCCTCCAAGGGTTGTTACGAGGTTCAATGAGATAATAATTCTAAAGCACGTGGTTTAGTGCCTGGCTAACGATAATGATGACCTTATGATGACGACGTATCATTTGGTTGTTTGATAGAGCATTTATTCAGTACCTAGTATATGCCACAGGGGCAGCTAGGTGGTGCAGTGGATACAGCACCAGTGCAGGAGTCAGGAGGACCTGAGTTTAGATCTCACCTGAGACCCTTGACACTCACTAGCTGTGTGACCTTGGGCAAGTCACTTAACTCCAATTGCCTCATCCTGGGTCATCTCCAGTCCTCCTGATGAATAACTGGTCACTGGATTCAGATGGCTCTGGAGGAGAAATGAGGCTGGTGACCTGCACAGCTCTCCCTCACGCAAAATATAGTCAAGTGCAAGTCATGTCATTATTTCTCTGATGGCATGGTCTTCTTCCACAGTGAAGAAGGAACACATACACCCAATGTATGCCAAAGATTGTGTTAAGTTTTGGTGATGCAAAAACAAGAAAGCAAGACCTTCCTTACTTTCAAAGAGCTGACATTCTCATTGGGAAGATGGGGACCCACATCTCATGATTTGAAAGCGAAGCAATTATAGAGGAAGGGTGTTGGGGTTAAATTTTTTTATGCAAAGCAATTTTTTTGAATTCTTTAAAAAATTTTTCAGCATTGTTATTAAAAATCTTCCTGGGAAGGAGAGGATTAGTTACACATTTAGACATAAAATCAATGCAAAGACAAGGATTCATCAATAAAAATAAAAAATTTTTAAATGTAATGTCCTAAATTAAACACAGTATTTCCAAAAATATATGGTTTTCAGAAAGACAAAACATGCTTTCTTTCCCTACCTTGGTTTTTCAATGATAAAAGAAAAACATTGAAATTACCCAATCACACAAGGTATGCAAGGATTTTTTTGTCCGCTTCATGTATTTATTTATTTATTGGCAAACAGCGTGAAATAACTTACTGGAGTATAAAGATAAAAGTTGAATGAGCATGCCACTAATGGAGAAAAGGGATATTTTCCCAGAACCAGTTTTTTTCCCCTTTTCCTATCTTGATTTGATGTTGGTGAGTCCAGGCGTCTCCTCAGCTGCTGCTTCCTAAAAGAGAAACCAGAATGGTACACTCCGGGGGGATTATCCATAGCTAGTCCTCATGGGGTTGGGTCTCTGAGAGAGTGTAGATAGACATTTAGGCAGCTAGAAGGATAGATGGATGGATGGATAGTATTTGTGTAGTGCTTTAAGTTTTGAAAAGCATTTCACAAGTCTTACTCATTTCATGCTCACAGCAGCCCTGGGAGGGAGATCCTGCTATCCCTCCCCATTTTACCGATGAGCAAACTGAAGCTGAAATGTTGCACCTCAGACAATTCAGGGGAACACTTTTCTTTGTGGAAAGGGGCACACTGGGGAATCTTGACTTCTCTGAATTCTCATCCTCATTTCTGTCTGAATCTTAATGGAGAAAAGATGTGATTAAGAACTTCTTGTAAATCCTCTCTCTCACAAGGAGAATCATAACCATCTAAGACTTGGAAGGAACTTCAGACGTCATGTAATCCAATCTTCCCCTGAGCAGGAATCTCTCTCTAATATCCCTGATGAGAGATCACTCAGTCTGTGGTGGAAGATCTCCAGAAATATGGACCTCACTGTCTCAGGAAGCCACCCATTCCACTTGGGTACAGCCCCAGTTCTTAGGAAGATTCTCCTTACTTCGAGACTAAATCTGCCTTTGTGGACCTCTTACATAAGGCTCAAAGGTCTTCCCTGTGGGCTGAAGCAGAACAAAACTTATTTCTTGGCACAGTCCTTCAAATACTTGATGGCCACTATCATGTCTTCTTCAAATCTCTCCTCCCAACCACAAACAACTGACTCACAGCTAGCAGGTACAGAGCTCTTTAAGGTTGGCACAGCACTTTATTCCTATCATGTTGTTTGATCCAATTAATCAAGTCGTCCCTACAGTTGGTGTTGTCTCTTGTCCTCTTATCATTCTGAGGTGACTCCTCTGCATACACACCAGCTTGTCAAATTCCTTCCTCTCAAAACTGAGCCCTGGGTTCCTGATGTGCTGTACAGAAGGCTGAGCACAGTGATCTTTCAGTCAGCCCTTAGCAGAATGAGAATAATGAACACCTACAGACATATTCATAAATAGGCATGTTCATAAGAGGCACTCCCAAAGATAGACTTATCAACACATTCATCTATATATTAGGGGAGCTCTCTGCCAATATTAGAGCTTATTAGACCAAACAAATTAAAATGTGTGTACTCCAGCATGTAAGAAATTGAAGAAGGAGTACAAAAGGAATGCTTCGGTTGAGAGAGTGCTGGAATTGGATGATCAGCAGACACCTGCTGCCCAGAGACTTGATGTAACCTAGCCTGAGAACTGAGAAATCAGAGCCAATGGGAGAAGCTCAGCTTGAGCATGAACAAAGCAGGGTGGAAGCCAGTAGAAAAGGGGGATGTCTAGGAAAATCTGGGACAGGTAGAACTGGATGGGGATGGAAATATCCTGGGTGATTGGATTCAGACAGGAGAAATGAAGGCACACCTTATCTCATCTCATCTTATCTTATCTCACCATCTCATCTCCTAAAGTGGAGAAAGCTGTTCGTTATAACCACTCTGTGTATCTGTAACTGTCAGTTCAAGAATGCAGTCACTTAATTCCAGGAAAGGAAGAGTACCCCAAACTTCATTCTACTTTAACCTGCCCTTGCTGGTTTGTTCTGTGACTGAGATAAAGGCATCTGATACCTAGACAGCTCTTAGAAATCTCCTCTTCTTTCTCTGCTTTTCCTGGAGTCAGTCTCCACCATGTTTGCACAGACACGTCTTCAATCTGTCATACAATCATAGATACAGTTGAAAAGGATAGCAGTTTGGAATGATGCCATAAAAATGGTGAAGCTTCCATACCTTTGACCCAGCTATCCCCCCCTGTTCAGATGTCCCAGGGAAGTCAAAGACAGAAATAACAGTCTTATATAAAGACTGAAATATTCATAGTAGTACAATTAGTGTAAGGTAGGAAGGAACTGGAAGCACAATTAGATCCCCATCAAGTTGGTGGATGGATGACAATACCCATGGTATAATGGATGGAATATTTTGACTCAGTAATAAAAAGAGACTTTCAGAAAAACCATGCAAGGATTTGTTTTATCTCATATAGTGAAATAAACCACAATTTACAAAGATCAATCTACAAACTTACTGCAATAATGCAAATGAAAACATTACCAAAAAGAAGTCACCTTGAGAAACAGAAAAAAATTGAAGATCCCAGAGAACTCCAGGAGAATCAAGTTAACAAGCATCTATTAGTTGTCTATTGGGTTTAAGGCATTCTACCAAGTTTTCCATGCATTGGTTGCTTTTGCTTCTTTTCCTTGTCAGAAGGGCCAGACATCTGGATGGAGAAGAGGATTTGTTCACATAAGAAAAGACTGTGAAGTAAAGACAAATGGCATTAGTAAAATGTATTTGGACAACAAAAGTGACATCAAATCAAAAAGTATTTATTAAATTCCTACATATTCTAGGCACTGTACTAAGTTCAGGGCATACCTAGAAAGGCAAAAACAAATCCTGACAATGGGATGAAACTGAATGGAAAAATTCCTCAGTGTTTACTTACAACCAAATTCTGTGCTGAGAATGTAAATAAAAAGTGCAGAAAACCCTTGTCCTCAAAAAACTCTCATTTTAATTAGGGGAATCAAAACTTAGAGAAGAGTTCAGCTGCAGAACAGACCCTCAGTGGTCCTTAGCATTCAGTGGCCAGGCCAATGACAACTCCCAGGATCTTTTGTTTGCAGCTAGCATGCTCAGAACTAGGAATTACTCTCTTGTCCCCAAGTACTTTGTCTATGATGTCTCTCTCTCAAAACTTTATACTTCAATTTATGTTACAAAAGAATTTTTTTTGCATGTCTTCTTTTGGATTTAAGACAAACGCTGAGAGAGGAAATGAAAATTTCCCATTTTGAGACTCAGAAATGTTAAATGATCCCATCTGAAATGGTTATTATTCCCTTTTTACAACTGAGAGAACAGAGTCTTGGGGGCCTTAAGTGACTTTCCTGAGGTCCTACAGTGGAAGATTTAATTACAAGGGATCTGACCACTAATACATACACAATCAGTATGTAATTACCTTCTACAATTCTCCTCACAGTATCCAGGAAGGATAATTTCTTTATAGTCACCCTTTTTAGTCTGCTCCTTTGTCAGTCCTGATTGCCAGACATAGTCCAGGATTACATGGAGAGTAATGCTGGTGGGAACTGTGCAACAGTACCACATTTGAGTGAGCATGGAAGATGGGGCAGGCCTTGTGGCATGGGGAATGAAAACACAAAGGATTGTAAAATTACTTGATGGAACTCAAGCTCTTTCTCTTAATCTGGTGGCCAAGACCTTTGTCTTGAGCCTCAGAAGAAGAAAAAAAGCAGTCTCCCATGTAATTTGAACTTTTCTTGAATTGTACTATCAACCCCCTACTTCCTATTGTGACCCAACTTCCCATTTTGATTCAATCCCATATTCAAGATCATTGACTCTAGCTTTGCAGAAGCAACCCACTGTTTCTGGACCATTCTTTCAGAATCATCAGAATTCAGATGATCATCTGAATGACCATCTTTCATTCTTTCAGAATTTTCAGTCTGTGGGAACAGCTGGAAGCAAATAGTTAAGACTAGGCGGAGCTGTATATATTAAACTGTATTAAACTCTGTATACTCATTACCTTCAAGGTGACTGGCCTGCAATTGTCAGGGACTTACTGGTCAGGAGGGGGAAGATTAGGGAGGAAATGTCCTTCTTAAATTTGTCCCGACTAAGACTCTTGTCTCCAGAATGATCCCGAAGATGTCAGGTAGAGTCATGAGAAGGGATGACCAAACCTAGAGCTTCATAGAACTTACAGCATGTCAGACCTGGAAGGAAGTTAATCTGTCTAGTCCAATCCTTCATTTTGACAGGGAAACAAACAAGACCCAGTGAGATGAGGTAATTATCAAAAGTATTCCACAGATGTTCAAGAGAGATCAATGAGGATGTGGTATTCCATAGTACACTTGGAAGAGATACTCAATAGGGACATGGACTCAAGGGTTCTCTTGTTAAACAGATGACCAGGACAAAAGACAGTGCTCCTGACACCAGATTCTTCCTGTGATCACGTGAGTTTAGGGCTGAGGGGGAATGACTGCTGCTGGAGATGCAGAGGTCTCTGTGTATAATCCAAAAAGGCCAGAGCTAATTTTGAAGGTAATTGACTGAGGAGTCCACCTGGGGGACAAAGCATTGGGAGAGTGAATTTATGAGGGGGTCACAAAGGATGGAAATGGCAACTTTAATCCCTGGAAGTACAAACCATGGTTGGAGAAATTGGTAACAAGCATTTATTGGGGGTTCTGCTTTTGAAGGGCTCAGGAACCTACTTGACAAGACTTCACTGATCATTAGAGGCAATGTAGCAGGGTAGGAGAGCACTAGCTAAGGTTCAGGAGACCTGGGTTTGACTCCTGTCTCAGAATCTTCCCAAGCAGTGGGTTATTGGGAAATTGCTCCATCTCTCAGTTTCAGTCTCCTCATCTGTAATATGGGGAAAATAATGACCTCTAAAGTCCCTCCCAGTTCTCAATCAATGATACCATGATCCTGTGCTAGTGCTGCCCACCTCATAGATATGCTGTAGAGAAGAGTTTTGAACATCTTATATTTCTGTATATTGTTGAGGTACATTTGGCAGTGTGATGTAGTGGATTGAAAGCCATGCTTGAAGGCAGGAAGACTTGGCATTGAGTCCTGCTTCTTACACGTACACACTGTGTGATCACCCTGGGCAACTCAGCCTTCCTGGGGCTTGTTTTCTTCATCTATAAAATGAGAAGAGTGCATTAGATGTCCTCTGAAGTAGGGAGAGGGGAGAAAGAATTAGCTCTTAGTATAAGCCAGGCATTGTGCTAAGGGATTTTCCCAAATGTTATCTCTTTGGATCCTTACCACACCCCTCCCAGACTATTCATGTCCCATTGGACTGAGGAGCAAACTAAGTTTGAGAGGGATTAACTGACTTGCCAGAGTCCTACAGCTAATTAGTGTCTGAGACCATATTTGACCTCATTCTTCCTGAGTACTAGCCTGGTACTCTATCTACTGTTCCACCAGCTGCTTTTGAGGTCTCTGATTCTACATTCCACTCAGAGGTCCAGGTTACAATTCTCTAAAACTCTTAAATTTCAGGTGATTTACTGACCTCCCTCAATGAAGGAAGTTGCTACACCAGAATTCCCTACATGAATGAAATTACAAGAGTGGACTTCTGTGGCTTTATAGAAGGTAAGACTTTTAGAAGGAAAACTTTGGTAGTAGTCAAGAATTTTACCCCAAACAGAGCTACAGCCTACAACTGAAGAATATTCGCCTAGAGGGTTCTCCAAGTTTTATTTGTTTGTATGTCTACATGTAGGCAACTAGGGGCACAGTAGATACAGTGTCAAGCCTGAACCATGAAGACCTGAGTTCACATTCAGCCTCAGATCCTTCCTAGTTGTGTGACCCTGGAAAAGTCACTTCACCCTGTTTATCTCAGTTTCCTTATCAGTAGAATGAACTGCAGAAGAAAGTGGCAAAGCAATACTATATTTTTGCCCAGAAAACCCCCAAACGGGATAACCAAGAGTCAGACACAACTGAAACAACTCACAACAACATGTTTTGCATGTATGTGTGTCTATATATACATATATGTATATATATGTGTGTGTGTGTGTATAGTTATATATATGTGTATGTGTGTGTATGTGTGGTATATTTAGGTGGTACAGTGAATTAAGCTCTGGGCCTGCAGTCTGAAAGACTGGAGTTTCAATCTCAACTCAGAGATGTACTTCCTGTATAACCCTGAGGAAGTGACTTAACTTCTGTCAGCCTTACTCCATTATAGAAGGAAATGGAAAACCACTCCAATATCTTTTCCAAGAAAAGCCTAGGGGTAGTGTTAAAATACTGAAAGACACAGCATCAGAAGATGACTCCCTCAGGTAAGGAAAGGTCCGATGTGTTGTGCTCCATGGAGTCACAAAAAGTTAGTCACAGCAGAAAAACAACAGCAAAGTTCGATAACAGGTAGTTAGGGAGGGAGGGCATTAGCAGCTGGAGGAAGCAGGAAAAGTTTCATGTAGGAGAAGATGGTGCTTATGCTGCATCTTGATGGCAAAACAAGAGCTGATGAGTTAGAGGTAATGGGAGAAGCATCTTAGGCATGGAGCATGAAAACAGAAGATGGAGTGCTCCATGTAGGAACTGGAGAAGACCAGTTTGACTGGATTGCTTTAAGTGGGAAAGAGAGTAATACAATGAAGCTTTAAAGATTGATTGGATTGTGAATAACTCTAAAAGCCAAACAAAAGAATTTATATTTTTGTCCTGGAGGTAATAGGAAAACACTGGAGTTCATGAAATGGGAGAGTGACATAATCAGATTTGAACTTTAAGGAAAATAACTTTAGCAGCTGGGGAAGATGGATTGGAGAAGGGAAGCCAAGTGAGGCAGAGGCACCAATCAGGAAATGGGTGCAGTAATCTAGACAGCAGATGATGACACTAAAGTGGTTATTGTGTGAGCAGAGACAAGGGGCACGATTCCACTGATTCTGTGAAAGGAGAAATGTCAAGATTTGCCCTCACACTGGCTGTGTGAGAGTGAAGAGGGAAGGATAAAGCTGAGTGAGAACCTTTGAGACTGGGAAGGATGATGTGTCCATGACCAAAACAAGGAAGTTGAGAAGAAGGATGAGTTTGGGAGGAAAGAACAAGAATTCTGTGTGGATCATATTGGAGATGAGATGTTTTGGGAACATCCAGTTAGTCCAATAGGAAGGTAGTAATGTGGGACTGAAACTCTGGAGCAAGGTTCAAACTGTATGTAAAGATCTGGGAATCTTCTGCATAGAGTTGATCATGAAACTTTTAGGAGGTGATAAAACACCAAGAAAGTAGAGAAGGAGTAGAGGGTCTAATTTAGGTCCCAGACAATAACTTCTTAGAACATAATTTTTCTGGTGTCTTTGATGAAGATAAGGTACAAGTTCTTTACCTTTGCCCTCAAAACAGATGTACATATATTAATCTTCATAATTCTATTTTGCATGTCATTATTAAGATGAGTATATATAAAAGGCTCCACTAAATTTCCTTTCTTGTGTATCATCATTGTGTGAATGTGTCTGCTTTATCAAAGGCTTTGCCAGGGATGCCCAGGCTCTAGAATAGTTCTTTTGAGTTAGGAAATCTAGGCCCAGTTACAGACCTGAGGCTCATTGGACCCAGGTACAAAACTAGCCCTAGCTAAGAGCAGAGCTCATTAGCAGAATATTGGTCTTGGGTGATGAAATTTTTTGGCCATAGAAAATTATCTACAGAGTCTATGAAGTGGTGCTATTTGTCCTGGTGTGAGGATGACCCCATGTCACTGATATCACACATCTTTGTTGCTGGCCTCAACCCCACCCCCAGAAGATTGTAAGCTCCTCAAGGTTACATATAACTTGGTAATTTTTGCATTTCTACCTGCTAGCAAAGTGCCTGACACAATGGATACAATTCTTTTTTTAGGTTATGCATGTACAATCATGTTGAACGTATTTCCTTCTGTCATGTTATGAAAGAATGATTGGAAAAAAGGGCAAAATTCTCAGCAAGAAATAACAAAAAGCAAAAAAAACATGCTTCCATCTTCACTCAGACTCCGTAGAGCTCTCTCTGGATGTGGATAGCACTTTGAATCATGAGGCTTTTGGATTTTCTTGGGTCACTGTGTTGCTGAGAAGAGCCAAGTCAATCATAGTTGCTCATCACCTAATGTTGTTATTGGGAACTCTTGCTTTGGTCACTTCACTCTGCATCAGTTCATGTCAGTCTTGCCAGGTTTTTCTGACATATTAGAAATTACTGTCGAATTTAGCTGAAGGATAGTGGAAGCAGTGGAGTACTGTAGATGAGCTCAGGAAGAAGAAGAGTGCGGGAAGAGAAGAGAGGGGTGAGAAGAAGGAATTGAACCCCTCTGTTCCTCTATTTCCTCTTTCAGTAAAGGAAAGGCTTGGACTAAAGGCATTCTCTAAACGAATTCTAAGATTCTTTCCCTCATAGTCCCTCCTCTTATGGAGGTTACAGTCACTGTCCTTGCCCAATTTAATGATTCTACAATAGAATCAGTCTTCCTCAAGGTCTTTCTCCTCTTCTCAAGCCCATGGACCTTGATGACTGATATATAGGAGAAGCAGGACCCTCCATCCCCAGCTTGGATTTGAGGGCATCCCATCAATCCCTCAATCTATGTGTAAGTGGGCCTCTCCCAAGCCCAGACTAACTTTTCCTTACACAGACAGGGCCTCAAGGATTCTTTCTTCCAAATGACTGCCTTTCCATCTTCCTTTCTCAAGGAAAGTCCTTCCTAATCTTTCCTCTGCACAGTCCTTCCCTGTAAGCTAGAGAGCAATAACATCAGCACTTTAATCCATCCCTTCCTCCCTCCCAAGCTAGTGGTGATAGCCTGGGACCTGAGGGGAAGGGAGGGGGTTCCACAGCTAATTTGTACTTGGTTATCATGTTAGCATTGGCTCGATTTCTTTGGGACCAAGAGGCTCTGGGTACTTACGAGAACATTAAGTCGCCAAACTATGGGTCAGAAGCTCAGACCCCTTTGGCACCTGACCTGCCATTTATGCCAACAGATTATTCTGTTGACTGAGGCTGGCAGGAGGAAGTGGGGAGGAGGGGAGATACCCCCCTCTGGGGGTATATATATGAGAGGCCCCAGTGGTTCCCTTCAGCTCAGAGAGGATCTCAGCAGGTGGTTTCTGTCGGAGCTGCTTGAAGAAGGAACCATGATGAAGTTGCTGATCATTGCCCTTGTCTGCCTCCATTTTTCAGAGGCAGGCAAGGTCATCAAGTAAGTCCTGAGGTTGGGAGGGGGGAGGTTTGGAGAAAACTGATGGCAGAGAACAGGGCACAGGAGAGAGAAGGGAGGAGAAACCACAGTGTACTGGAAGAGCTCTGACTTGGAGTCAGAATAGCTGGTTTGGAATCTTGTTGCTTCTTGCCTATAGTATAAAGGGCAAGTCAATTAACCTCCCTGGGACTCAGTTCACTTATGATGATGATGATGGTTGTTAACACTGTACTGTGCCTTGAGGTTCATAAAATGCTTACAATATTTGTAAAGTGTTTAGCACAGTGCCTGACACACAGTGTGCACTATAGAAATGCTCACTCCTATCCTCCTCACTCCCCCTATTTCCTTTTTGCATATGTTAACTCATATGATCCCAACAACAACACCAGGAAATAAATATTATTTTTATTACCCATCTTTACACATTAGGAAAACTGAGTCACCCAGAATTTAAGTGAGTTACCCAGGGTCTCATAGCTAGTAAGCATCAGAAATGCTTCCATACAGGCCTTAATGGCTCCGTGTTCTTCCTGTCTATCCACTGAGCCACCTCTTTGCTCGCTTGGCTATAGAATGAGGTAGATGAGACTTATGAGATACTTGGAAAGGTAAAAAAGTCTTGATTTTGCAGTTGAAGCACCTGGGTTCACATCCTGCATCTGTCACTTATAAACCAAGTGATTTTAGTCAAGTGTCAAACTCTCTTGATTTTAGTTTTCTTTTCTTTCTTTTTTTTGGGGGGTGGGGGCTAAATATCAATCTAATTTTTCTTTTCTTTGCTTTTCTTTTCCTTTTAACAATTTCACCATAGACATGATGAATAGAAGAATTGAAATGAATGGGAAAAACCATAACACAAAACAAAACATAACACAAAAGAAAATGACCTGCTTAATTCTGTGATCCAGTTCCATAGTTCTTTCTCTGGAGGAGGAAGGTGTTTTGTCTCAAAAATTTACTGGGAATTTTTTAGGAACTTGCATGGCTAGGAAGGACTAAGTTTACCAGAAAAATTACTCACACATTGTGGTTGTTGTTGTGTACAAAGTTCTCCTGGTTCTGCTCCTTTCACTCAGCATCAGTTCACATATGTCTTCCAGACCTCTCTGAAATCTTCCTGTCCATCATTTCCTATAACAAAATAGTATTTCATTACATCTATGTACCACAACTTGTTCAGCCATTCCCCAATTGATGGTTTTCCCCTTGATTTCCAGTTTTTGGCCACCACAAAGAGAGCTGATATAAATAATTTTTGAAATGTAAGACCCTTTCCCATTTTTATGATCTCTTTGGGATATAGTCCTAGAAGTGATATTTCTGGGTCAAAGAGTATGTTCATTTTTGTGGCCCTTTGGGCATAGTTCCAAATTGCTCTCCAGAGACGTTATATCAGCTCACAGCTTCACCAGCAATGAATTAGCGTTCCAACTCTCCTATGTCTTCTCCAGCATTTATCATCTTCCTGTTTTGTCATGTTAGTCAGTCTCATAGGTGTGATGTGGTACATCAGAATTGTTCTGTTTGCATTTCTCGCATCAGTAGTGAATTAGAACATTTTTTCTTTTGACTCTAGATAGCTTTAATTTCTTCGTCTCAAAACTGCCTGAGGATTTTAGTTTTCTGAAGGTCAAAATGAGGGGGTTGAATTAGAGGAGCTCTGGAATCCTGAGCATCTTCAGGTCTATGATCTTATGATTCAAGGAAAGATGGAGTATCATCAAGTAAGTCTGTAGTAACAAGGTTTCTGAAAGGCAAAGAGAGACCTCAAAGAAATTGAACCATAAATGACCAGAATAAAGTATGGACTCAATGCCCCTAGGCTCACTCTTGCCATTTCCAACTTCTAACTCGGAATTTTCAATGCCCATGATAGTTCAATTAAAACCAACAAGCATTTATTAAGCACTTACTGTATATAAGATAGGCATATTTTTTTTAAAGAAAAAGAAAGACTTCTTGAAGAAATTTACTTTCCATTGAGAGGGAGGGACATAATAGTGGAAGGAAACAAATATTTATTAGGCATCTAGTATGTGTCAGGCACTATGTTAAGTGTTTTACGAATATTATCAATTTTGCTCATCAGCACAACCCTGGGAACTAAATGTTATTGATGTAGGGATTGGGTGGTGCTGAGCCCCATGTGGAGAGAGGAAGGCACATACTTTGAAAGCTTGTTGTTGTGTCTGCCTCTAAGGGAGGCAGAATAGACATCTCTGGTCTCTTCTCATTCAACCATTCCCCAAGGGAGCCTTTCGTTCCTACCAGAAGTTTTGGTCTAGTGGCCACTCCCTGGACTGGCATTACACCCATCTGCTCCCTTAAATATATTTAGTTTAGGGGATATAACTAGGTTCCATATAATTTCTGATCACTGTGTCATTTTGAGGAGAAGAGGGACTCCACTTTCTATATCTAAGAGTTGAACACGTTCTCATCAAATATCAATGGCAAAATGAACAAGCATAGAGAATAGCAAAGAAAACTCATTTATCTAAATCATAGCAAAACAGATATAAGAAAAGGTATGCATAGGAGAATATATATCAGGCAATATAGTGAAGAAACTCTCCCATTGGTAGTGAAATAACTCAGCTCAACCAAGGTTGAACCTAAGAGATAATGCCCTCATCTCTCTAGAGTAGCAAGCTTGGGAGAGACATGATGGACACTGCTTGCTCCTCTCATGTCTTCACACAGTCCTTTCCATCAGTAACTTGCAGTGGGGTTGGCCTCTTCCATCTTCTCTCTTGAAGGCAGAAGCCAGAAATCCCTGAGGAAATTCAGTCCTTAAAGTGTTCTATAGAAGACTGGTGCTCCAAGAGCATGAAATGAGTCTGGCCCTGAAGAGTCCCAAAGAGGACCTCAAAGGTGACTCTTTCTTGGAGAGTCTCAAAAGGAACTGGCAAAGATTGGAGCTGTCTCACCTCTTGCCAACCCCACCTTTCCTCCTCACTCAAGGCAGGCTCATTCATCTCCACCCATAAGAAAAGAGTTCTCTATTTATGGGCTTGGGGAGGGGTTACATTATTATTCCCATTTTTGCAACTGAGTTAATTGAGGCAGACAGGTGAAGTGATTTCACCAAGGTCAAACAGGTAGTGTTTGAGGCAGCTTTAAACTCAGGTCTTCCTGACTCCAGGTCTTGAGCTCTTTCTACTATGCCACCTAGCTGCCTGGGGGATAGGAGTAAAGTTGACAGAAAACAGAACCCACGCAGAGAACAAAATAGAAAAAAGAAGGAAAAAGAAAACATATGCAAAGAAGCAGCTAGGTGATACAGCAATAGATGTAGACTTCCAGGTTGGAAATCAGGAAGACAGGATTGTTTCGATAAGACGCTCCAGTATCTTTGCCCAATGGGGACATGCAGAGTTGACTAAAAAGTCTGAACAGCAGCAGAGAAAATCAGTACAAGGGAACTTCTGAGTAAGGAAAGAGCATCCTACTGGTTGGAGGCCATCTTGGAAGGTCTTCTGTCAAAGATGGTAGCTGAGGTGAGAAGAGTAAGACCGTATTGCTGAAAAGCTGGGTCTGAAAGAGACATGGCCAAAAGTAGGAGGGAGTTATTCCTCATCTCTGAGCTCTTGTTGCCCCTTGTCTGTGGAACCTTTCCTGCTGGATTGTGAGTGGAATTGGTTGAGTCAGGGAGGAAGTGAGTTCTGGGATTGTTCACTGATAGCACCTTTTCCTACCCCCTCTCAGTGTCCCTCTGAAGAGGTTCAAGTCCATGAAGCAGGTGATGAAGGAGAAGGGGGTGCTGCATGACTTCTTGAAGAATCACAAATATGACCCTGCCACCAAGTACTTCAACCAGTTTGCTACTGACTATGAGCCCCTCACCAATTATATGGATGTGAGTGAGCTTCTTCCCTCTCTTCAGGCTGAAGGCTGATCTAGCTCTCCTGGGGCTTTTGGGATCCATAGCTCAGAGTGTGCCAGTCAGCTATGATGAGCATCTCCTGGAGGGAGGATCCTGCATGACAGAAAAAGGGGACATGGTCTCCTCCCTCAGGAAACTCCCAGCTTAACAGAGAGGGACATAGTCCTTGCTTGGAGGGTCCTTCTATTTTAATGGGGCTGACAATGCTGAGACTCAAGATGGCCCCTGCCATGTTGTTGCATTGGCAAGTGACCCAAAGATAGATGGGAATGACGAAGGAACAGGTTGGATGACAGTATCAGGAAACACAGAGGTCTTGAGAGGCTAGAGCACTTGGCCAAATCCAATATGATGAAATTGAATAGGGAGAAATGGAAAGTGAGACTTGGGATAAAAAATTCAGCCTATCATTGGAGGTATCTCAAAGTATCTCTCAAGTCAGTCAGGTTTCCCCTCCACAGAGTTGTTCAAGCTAAGACTAGATGACCACATGTCAGGTGCTTTATAGAAAGCATTTTTCAGCTATAGGTTGGACTGGATGGTCCCTGGAAGCCTTTCCATCCTTGAGTTTCTGAGACTCCATGGTTGGCCAGTGAAGAAGGAGGCAGGTTTAAATGATAGAATGCACTTGGACCCACAGCCCAGGTTTACTAGAGGCTGCTAGACCTTAGATGGGCAGGGGATAATCTGAGTGGACAGGACAATTAGCATTTCTTAAGAAATTACTATGTGTCAGGCACAGGACAGGTCTCTGCAGTGTGCTGACCCAACCTTCCTCCCTAGATGTCCTACTATGGGGAGATCAGCATTGGAACCCCAGCCCAGAACTTCCTGGTCCTCTTTGACACTGGTTCTTCCAACCTCTGGGTGAACTCCGTCTATTGCCAGAGTGAATCCTGCAGTAAGTACCCTGGTGATAGGGGAAGAAAGGGAGGGGAAAAGTAGTCAA
>CM053770.1:322409035-322428789 GCA_028658325.1 Potorous gilbertii
CCTTTGATGATATGGAACAGAAAAGTTTGGACCATAACACTGAAGGTGACTACATAGTTTTCCCCAAATTCACCAATCACATTTTTGTTTACAAATGTGGTTTCTATTTTTAGTATTTCCATAAGCAAGTAATACAAATTTGAACCAAATCTTTTGTTCTCCTTGGGTGATCATAGTGACTACTTTTCTAGAAGGGTTTCCAATTCTCCTCTTCCTCCTTGCAGTGGACAGAGTCAGAGGATCTAAGTTCCAACCTCAGTTCTGCTCCTAGGGTCAGTCACTTCTTTCTGGGCAGTTTCTTCATCCCTTGAGTGAAGGGATTGGACTAGGGTATATCTAAATTCTCTTTCAACTTTAAAAAACCATAATTCAATGATCATTCTCTGGACCATCCATGACTAGTGGTCTGTGTGGTAAGGTCCTGGAGAGAGAGAAGATAGATGATAGACAGACAGATTGAGAATTTAAAGGAAAGCATTTATATAATGCTTGAAGGTTTGTAAAACCCTTTGCAAGTATTATTTAATTTCATCCTCACAGTGACCTAGGAAGTAGGTCCTATTATCATTCCTGTTTTACAGATGAGCAAACTGAGACAGGGGAGTTCTCTGTCAGTGTTAGAGCTACTAGATCAAACAAATTAAAAAGGGAGGACTCCAGCTTGGAAAAAGGAGAAGAAGGAATAAAAGGAAGGAGAGTCCTGGAGTTGGTGGAAGATCAGCAGAAACATACTGCCCGCAGACATGGTGTAGCTTTGTCAGAGAACCAAGGAATCAGACTTAATGGATGCATCTCAGCATAGACCAGGGACAAGGTAGGATGGAGGCACATAGAAAAGTGTGATGTCTTGTATAATCTGGAATAAGTAGAGCTCGGTGATAATGGAAACTAACTTAAAAACCTTTTAAATTAAAAAGTTTTTATACAAAGGAAAACAATGCACCCAACATTAGAAGGGAAGCAAAAAGCTGGAAACACCCCTTGCAGCAAGTGTCTCTGATAAAGGCCTCCTTTCTCAAATATATAGAGAACTGTGTCAAATTTATAAAAATACAAGCCTCTCTCCAATTGATAAACAGTTAAAGGGCATTAATAGGCAGTTTTCAGATGAAGAAATCAAAGCTGTCTATAGGCATATGAAGAAGTGCTTGCTGAGAGAAATGCCAGTTTAAAAACTCTGAGGTCCCACCACACATCTAACCGATTGGCTGATATGATAGAAAAGAAAACTGACAAATATTTTAGAAGATGTGGGAAAATCGGGACACCAATATCCTGTTGGCAGAGTTGTGAACTGATCTAACAGTTTTGGAGAGCAATTTGGAACTGTGCCCAAAATCTAAAAAACTGTGCATACCCTTTGATTCAGCAATATCAGTACTAGTTCTGTATCCCAAAGAGATCACAAAAAAGGAAAAGGGCCTACTTCTGCAAAATTACTTACAGCACCTTTATTCATGGTAGCAAAATATTGAAAACTGAGAAAATGCACATCAATTGGGATATGACTGTGGTATATAAATATAATATAAGCATATGTAATATAAATGTGGTATATAAATGTAATATAAATGTAATGGAATGCTATTGTGCTGATGATGAACAGGCAGATTTCAGAAAAACCTGGAAAGATTTGTACAAACTGTTGCAAAGTGAAATGAACAGAACCAGTAAAACATTGTACATAGTATCAGAAGCATTGGGTGATGATCAGCTATGAATGACTCTGGTCTTCTCAGCAACACAATGATCCAAGACAAGTACAAAGGAGTCATTAAATTCAACATTAGCCACATCCACATAAAGAATTGATGGACTCTGAATACAGAACAAAACATCCAATTTGCACTTCATTCTTTTTGTTGTTTTTTCTTTTGATCTATTTCTTGTTTTACAACTATGAATAATATGATACAGTTTTCATGCTCGCACAAGTATAACCTATATCAAATTGCCTACCATTTTTTGAAGAGGAAAGGGAAGGGTAGGAGTAATTTTTGGAACTCAAAATGTTGTGAAAATGGATGCTAAAGACCGTCTTGTCATGTAATAGAGACTAAAATTAAATACTATTAAAAATACAGTGAGAAAAATTCAGATAGTCCTTGTTTTCAAAGAATTCTCATTTTAATCTGGGGAAACAACACTCATAGAAGAGTTCAGCTGCAGGACAGAGACCAAGTGGTCTTCAGCATTCAGTTGCAGGGTCAATGGCTAGTCCCAGAAGTTTTTTGCAGGCAGCTGCCATGCTCAGAGCTAGAAATTAATCTCTTGTCCCCAAGTACATTTCTCATCATGATGCCTCTTTCTCTGTCACAAAGCCTTATACATCATTTTATAGTTACAAAATAGTTTATTTGCACATCTTCTTTTAGATTCAAAACAAACTGTGGGAGAGGAAATGAAAACATTTTAATTTCCATTTTGAGGCTCAGAAAAATTAAGTGACCACAGGGGTATTTAATATTATTGCTTTATTTTACAACTAGAAGTACTGAGGTTCAGAGATGTTAAGTGACATTCCTGAGGTCTGATAGTGGAACGCTTAAATACAGGTCATCTGACCCTTAAGACATACACCATCAGTATGCAATAACCTCATATAGTTCTATCCCCAAATCCCAAGAAGGACCAGTGCTTTACAGTCATCCTGTTTAATCTGTTCCTTTAACTGTCCTTATTGCCAGGTTTTGTCTAGGATTGGGAGAGAGAATAATGCTGGTGGGAACTGTCCAACAGCAACTCATTTGAATGCAGATGGAGGATGGGGCTGGCCTTATGAGATGAGAATGCAATTACATAGGTCCTGTAAAAATCTTGATGGAACTGAAGCTCTTTATCTTATTCTAGGAACCAAATCCTTTGTTCTGAGTCTCAGAAGAAGGAAAAAAGCTTTCTCATATTTAGCTTGAACCTTGCTTAGATGTCACTATCAACCCCTACTTCCTATTGTGACTTTGGTTCTTTCTACTTGTGTTCAATGCTGTGTTTCGATAATATTCTCTAGTTTTGCAGAACTAATTAAATGGTTATGGACCATTGCTGAGGGTGAAACTTCCAACTGTCATCTTTCAGAGTGTTCAGCTTGTGGGAAGAGTGCAAGGCAAATGGACAAGACTGAGAGGAACCATATATATTTGGATTAAACTTCATATATTTGTTGCCTTCAAGATGCCTGTCCTGAGGTTTCCAGGGATTTACTGGTGAGAAAGGAGAGGGGAGATAAGGGAGCTTATATACTTCCTAAATTTACCTTTCCTAAAACTGTGGTCTCCAGAAGGATCCCTAGCATCTCATGTAGAGTCATGAGAAGAAATGACCAAAACAAAGAGAGGCTGAAAATTTCATAGAACTACAATATGTCAGAGCTGGAAGGAAGTTAGAGACTTTCTAGTCCAACCTTTCCATTTGACAGAGAAGGAAAATGGGAAGACCCAGTGAGATGGGTAATTGTAAAAAGTACTCCACGGATGTTACAGAGAGATGAGCAAGGATGTGGTGTTCCACAGCACACTCTGAAGAGATACTCAATAGAAGACATAGTATCATAGATTTTCTTGCTAAACAACAACAGATTGCCAGGATAAAAGATGATATTCCTGGTAGCAGGTCCCTCCCCTGATGTCCTGAGCCTTGGGTTTAGGGAAAATTATTGGTGCTAGACATATGGAGATCTCTGCTTATAGGAAAAAAAGACCAGGGCTCATTTTGAAGGTAATTGATGCAGGAGTCCTAGAAGGTTCAGCTGGGGGATAAGGAGATGAAGCGTTGAGAGAATGTGTTTTTGAGGGGGTGCAGGAGATGGAAACAGACCCTTTCATCTTGGAAGTATAAATCATGGCTAGAGAAGCTGGTAAATAGTATTGATTGGGATTTCTCCTTTTGAAGGGCTCAGGAACCTAGTTCATAAGACTTCATTGATCATTAGAGGCAGTGTAGCATCAGAAGGAAAATATTAGTTAAGGGTCAGGAGACCTGCGCTTGACTCCTGTCTCAGAAACTTGCTAAGCTGTGTGATCAAGAGAAATCACTTAATCTCTCAGAGCCCCAGTCTCCTCATCTATAACATGGGCAGAATAATGACATCTAAAGTCTCTTCCAGTTCACATTCTATGAATCCATGATCATCTGCCTGTACTGCCCATCTTACAGATGTGTTGTAGAGAAGAGCTTTGTTCAGCTTGAATTTCCATATTCTTTTGAATGTTACATTAGCTAGAGGAAGTGTGGTATAGTATACTGAAGGTCAACCTTGAGGCAGGAAGCCTTAGGTTCCAGTTCTGTTTCTTACACACACAAATTATGTGATCACCCTGGGCAAGTCATTTTGCCTTTCTGGGTTTGTTCATCTGTAAAATGAGAGACTAGATGGCCTCTGAAACTGGGGAGAGGGGTGTCTATAAACATTATCTCATCGAATTCTTACCACATCCCTTCCAGGTTAAGTGTGATTATTTGTTCCATTTGACAGATGAGGAAACTGAGACTGAGTGAGATTAAGTGACTTTCCCAAGGTCATACAAATAATTAGTATCTGAGGCCAGATTTGACAATGCTCTATACATTGTCCCACTAGTTCCCTCTGAGGTTCTTAATTCTACAACCTAGTCAGTGGGGCAGGTTACGATTCTCTAAGACTCCTAAATTGCAGGTGGATTTCTGATCTAACTCAGAGGAAGGAGTTTCCACAACAGAGTTCCCTACACCAATGAAATCACGAGCCTGGATCTTTATCGGCTTTAAGAAGATAAAACTTTTAGAAGCAAAACTTTGGTGGAAGGGAAGAATTTTGCCTCAAACAGAGCAGCAGCTTGCAACTGAGGAATATTGATGTAAAGAGTATATAAGGTTCCGCAATTTTTATGGGTGTCTATGTATATATACTACTAAGTGGTAACTAGGTTGTCCAGCGGATAGTCTCAGGCCTGCAATCAGGAAGGCCAGTTCAAACCTGACCTCTGTCACTTGCTCTCTGTATGACCCTGGGCAAATTACTTCATTCTGTTTGTTTCAGTTGCTCATCTTCAAGAGAAGGAAATGGCAAATGACTCCAGTATCTCTGCTAAGAAAACCCCAAATGGAGTTATGAAGAAACAGGCACAATAAAAATGACTGAAAAACAATAAAATTTTTACAAAGTATGTGTGTGTATTATATATATATATGTATATGTGTATATGTATATGTACATGTACATGTATATGGGTGGGTATGTAGGAGACATCTAGATCTAGGTGGTTTAGTGGATAGAGCACTGGACCTGAAGTTTGAAATAACACGGTTAAAATCTGACTTAAGACATTTATGGACTGTGTAACCCTGAACAAATCACTTAACCTGTTTGTTTTGATCTACTACAGGAGGAGATAGCAAATCACTCCAGTATCTTTGCCAAGAAAAGTCCAGGAACAGTATTAAAGTGCTAAAGGATAAAACATCAGAAGATGAACTCCTCAGGTTGGAAAGAAGCTGAGTGCTCTGATCCATGGGGACACGAAAAGTTAGACAAAGCTGAACAATAGCAGCAAAGTTAGATGCCAGGTAGTTAGGGAGAGAGGGCATTAGCAGCTGGATGAATTAGGCAAAGTTTCATGTAGAAGAAGATGGTGCTTAAGCAGAATCTTAATGGCAAAGTTATATTTGACAAGATAGAGATGAAGAGGAATAATATTTTAGGCATGGAGCCTGTAAAGAGGAGATAGAGTGCCCTGTGCAAGGAACATAGAGAAGACCAGTTTGACTGGAGTGGCTTAAGTGGGAAGGAGAATAATGTACAAAGAGGCTTGACAGTGTCATTGGGTTGTGAAGGACATTAAAAGTCAAACAAAAGAGTTTATATTGTATCCTAAAGGTAAGAGAAAAACATTGGAGTTTATTAAATGGGAGAGTGACATACTCAGGTTGGAACCTTAAGGAAAATGTCTTTAGCAGCATAGGATTGGAGAAGGAAAGAGAAGTGAGGCAGTGGGACCAATGAGGAAGTGGATGAAATAATCTAGGCAAGAGATGAAGGGATTCAGGTGGTGGCTGTGTGAGCAGAGACAAGGGGCCTGATTCCACTGATTCTGTGAAAGGAGGAATGTCAAGATTTGTCTCCTGATTGACTATGTGAGAGTGAGGAGTGAAGGAAAAAGCTAAGTGAGAACCTTTGAGACTTGGAAGGATGATGGTGTCTATGACCAAAATAGAAGTTAGGAGACAGGTGAGTTTGGGAGGAAACATGAATCTTCTTTGGATCATATTGAATATAAGATGTTTTGGGGACATCCAGTTAGCACTGTCCAGTAGGGAGTTAGTGATGCGGTACTGAAACTCAGAAGCCAGGTTAGGGCAGTGTATATTAATGTGGGAATCATCTGCAAGCAGTTGATCATGAAATCCTTGGGAGCTGACAAAATACCAAGAGAGTAAAGAAAGAGTAGAGGGTCCCATTTAGAATGTCAGGGCTAACTTTTCACAATAGGCTTATCCTGGTATATTTGATCCAAGTTCTCACTTTTGCCCTTAAAACCGATGTACAAGTACTATAGGTTTCCCGTTCTAATTCTTTTTTTTTTTTTTTTGCATTTCATTATTAAAATGAGTGTATATAAAAACCTCCACTAAATTTTCTTTCCAGTATAGCATCATTGTGTGGAGGTGACTCAAAGAATTTTTCAGGGAAGTCCTAACTCTAACATGATCCTATCAAGCTAGGAAATCCAGGTCCAGTTATAGGCCTGGGGCTCATTGTTTCAGAAACAGCCCCAGTTAAGAATGGAAGACCTCAGGACTAGAATATTGGCTACTGGATGATGTGGTTTTTTGTCCGTAGAAACTTACTTATGAAATCTATGCAGTGGTAGCTTTTTGTCCTGGTGTGGGGAATACCCCAAGTCATTGACATCACAGATCTTTTTTGCTGACCTCAACACCACACTCCAGAGAAAATAAGGTGCTTGAGAGTACAAACAGGTTGAATTTTTGTACCCCTAGCAAAATTCCTGACAACAGGACCCCTTCATAGGGGTTAGACAAAATGCATTCTCTAAATGAATTCTAAGATTTTTTTTCTTTCATGATCCCTCCTCTCATGGAGCTTACACTATTACTGTCCCTGATAAATTTAATGATTCTACAACAGAATGAATTTTCCTCATGGCCTGTCTCCTAGGCTCTAGACCATTGACTTTGGGGTCTGGTACATAGGAGAAGCAGAATCCCACCCACCCCCAGTTTGGATCCTCAGGGCATTCCACCAATCCCTCAATCCATGTGTAAGTGCGCCTCTCCCCTAGTATAGACTGATTTCCTTACACAGAGTGAACACAGGACCTCAAGGACTCTTTCTTCCAAGTGCTTGTCTTTTCATCTTCCTTTCTCAAGGAAACTCCTTCCTAGTCTTTTCTCTGCACAACTCTTCCCTGTAAACAAGAGAGCAACAGCATTACCACTTTACTCCATCCCCTCCCCATCCCAAGATAGTAGTGATAGCCTTGGACATGAGTTCCACAGCTAATTTGTACTTGTTTATCATGTCAACATTGGTTCTATTTGTTTGGAACCAAGAGGCTCTGGGTACTTAATAACAGATTAAGTCTCAAAGCTCTGGATAAGAAGCTCAGACCCCTTTGGCTCCTGACTTACCATTAATGCCAACTGATTATTCTGTTGACTGAGGCTGGCAGGGGGAGGTGGAGAGGAGGGGAGATACCCTACATTAAGTAATCTATTGGCCCATTGAGTTTGACTGGAATGACCATCTCTTAGACTACTAAGACTACCAGATTTCTACTGCAAGTTGTATCCCATATGTTAAATTTAATATGAGCACTGATCACGTGGAGCATGAGTGTTTGCACCTTAATTCTCAAGGTGACTATATAATTCTTCCCAAGATGAACAATCAAATGATTTTATACAAATATGTTTCTTTTTTCAGTATCTCCATCACCAAGTAATACAGGTTTGAACCAAATTGTCCTTGAGTGATCATAGCAATTTTTTTTCCTGAAGGGTCTCTATATCTTTCCTGATTGAAAAGTGGAGTTTTAAAATATGAAATCACTTCAACAAGCATTTATTAAGCCCTTACTCTATGCCAGGCATGAGCTTAGGTAGGACTTTTGTCTATAGTCTCCCTCAAAGTAAGAAACAGGCTCCCCAAATCTAACCTAGGCACAGAGTACACAATGGGTTTCAGTTATGGGAAAATTCTTATTCTACCCAATACACAAAATGCCTAATGGATGCGTAAGATCTCATGAACAATTACACAACGATAAAACATAGACATACTTGATTATACTCATTACGTTTAAAACTGAAGGTAAAGGTCCATATGGGGCTGCTGAAGAAATCTTTCCAATTCTCCTTGGAATGTGAAAGTTAAACATCTCCCAGCAATATCACGGATACTGGCAAGGTCCTCATTTCCAACCCTAACATGGTATGGATTAGATCCTCCAAATGCAAGACAATCTTTTTTCTTAAAACTTAAGGCTTTTCAATTTCAAGATTACTTATGAGGTAACTCCAAGGTTAGAAACTGAAGTCGAAGGATAATTTATACTTAGTAAAGCAGAGAACACAGTTCTAAGAAGACAGCTTGAATTAGAGATAAAGCACAATGGAAAAGAGAGAAAAGGATGAACTTTCCCACCATTTACTCTTGTAGATCATCTGGGAGAAAGCTCTTCCTGAGAAGTCTACCTTCATGGTCCTTAATCAATGTCATCATGAACCAACTCCAGACACTGAGGACCAATCAAAGAACTTCCCTGGTCCTCTCACGAAAGGGAGAGGTCATGTACTTTGATCTCTCTTTCCTCTCTTCCTTCCTTCGTACCCTCCCTGCCTTTTTTGCAGAAATGGGTTCAGAACATTGCATGTATGGCAGCTAGGGGACACAGCAGCCTGCAGTCAGAATGACTTGAATTCAAATTCAGCCTCAGATACTAACTGTGTAAAAATGGGCACATCACACAACCTCTATCTAGCTCAGTTTCCACATATGTATCACATATGTATTCCAAAGAGATTATAAAAAAGGGAAAAGGACCTACATGTACAAAAATACATGTAGTAGCCCTATTCATGTGGCACAATATTGGAAACTGATGGGATGCCCTTCAATTAGGGAATGGCTGAACAAGTTGTGGCATATGAATGTAAGGGAATGCTATTTTGCAGTAAGAAATGATGAACAGGCAGATTTCAGAAAAACCTGGAAAGATTTGTGCAAACTGATACAAAGTTAAATCAACCAGTAAAATATTGTACATATTATCAGTAGCATTGTGTAATGACCTGATCCAAGGCAAGTAAGAAGGACTCAGGGAGAAAATTCTATCCACATCCAGATAAAGAACTGATGGACTCTGAATGCAGATTAAATCATACAACTTTCACTTACTTTATTCTTTTTGTTGTTATTTTTCCTTTTGGTCTGTTTCTTCTTTCACGACCTTGACTAATATGATATGTTTTATATGATAGTACAAGTATAACTTATATCAAATTCCCAACCACTTTTGGAAGAGGGAAGGGGAGGGAAGGAGAAAAATTTTGAACTCAAAATCTTGTAAAAATGAATGCCAGTAATGGTCTTGTCATGCAATAGAGAAAAAACGCTATTAAAAATATGGTGAGAAAAATGCATATAATCCTTGTTCTCAAAAAATTTTCATTTTAATTAGAGAAAACAACACTTAAAGAAGAGTTCAGCTGCAGGACAGAGACCCAATGGTCCTTCACATTCAGTGGCAAGGCCAATGAGAAGTCCCAGAATTTTTTTGCATAGAGCTACCCTGTTCAGAGTTAGGAATAAATTTCTTGTCCCCAAGTACATTTCCCACCATGATGACCCATCTCTCTCAAAACCATTACAAAACAGTTTATTTGTGTGTTTTCTTTTGTATTCAAAACAAAATTGTGAAAAAGAAAATGAAAACATTTGGATACAATTGAAAAGCAACAACAAAGTGCAGAGGGCATTAGCAGCTAGAGGAATTAAGAAAAGCTTCGTGTAGAAGAAGATGGTGCTTACGCTGCAACTTTATGGAAAAGCAAGATTTAACAAGAAGGAGATGATGAGGGAAAACATTTAGGCATGGAGCTTGTAAACAGGAGATGGAGAACCCTGTGTAAGGAACAGAGAGAAGACCAGTTTGACTGAATTGCCTTAAGTAGGAAGGAGATTAATATACAAAGAGACATGAAAGATTCATTGTATTGTGAAGGACTTTAAAAGCCAAACAAAAGAGTTTGTGTTTGTATCCTAGATGTAAAAGGAAGACACTGGAATTTATTAAATGGAAGAGTAACATAGTCAGATTTGAACCTTAAGGAAAATGACTTTAGCAGCTGGGGAAGGTGGATTGGAGATGGGAAGAGAAGTGAGGCAGAGGGACCAGTTAGGTAGTAGTTGCAATAATCTAGGCAAGAGATGAAGGAATTCATGTGGTGGCTGTGTGAGCAGAGACAAGGGGCCTGATTCCACGGATACTGTGAAAGGAGAAATGTCAAGATTTGTCTCCTGATTGACTATGTGAGAGTGAGGAGTGAAGGATAAAGCTGAGTGAGAGCCTTTGAGACTTGGAAGGAAGATGATGTCCATGATGAAAGCAGAGAAGTTGGGAAGAGGGGTGAATTTGGGAGAAATGATAATTAGTTCTGTTTGTGTCATATTGAATATGAGATGTGGAGACATCCAGTTAGCAATGTCCAATAGAGAGTTAGTAACGTGGGACTGACACTCAGGAGTGAGGTTAGGGCTGGATATTATAGATCTGGGAATCATCAGCACAGAGTAGATCATTAACTGCTTGGAAGATGATAAAATCCTAAGAAAGTAGAGAAAGAGTGGAAGGTCTAATTTAGGTCCCACTTAGCATATCAGGGATAACTTCTAAAAACAGGGTTAACTTGGTGTCTTTGGTAAAGGTAAGGCACAACTTGTTTATTTTTGCCCTCAAAACAGGTGTACACATACTATAGATTGCCTTTCCTAATTCTTTTTTTTTTTTTGCATGTCATCATTAAAATGAGTATGCATAAAAGCCTCCACTACACTTCCTTTCCAGTATATCACCATTGTGTGGATGTGACTAGTTTCTCAAAGGCTTTGCAAGGGAAACCCAGGCTCTTAGCATGATCCTATCAATCTAGGAAGTCCAGGCCCAGTTATAGAGATCATTGTTGCAGAACCAGCCCTAGCTAAGAGCAGAAGAGCTCATCATCGTACATTGGCCATTGGGTGATGAGGTTGTTTTGGCCATAGTAGCTTATTTTTGGAATCTATGCATTAGTAACTATTTGTACTGATTTGGGGGCTACTCCATACCATTGAAATCACATAACTTTTTTGCTGGCTTCAACCCTACCCTCTTGAGATTGTAAGCTCCTTGAGAGTATGTAAAGCTAGATTTTTTTCTGTGTATCCCTAGCAAAATGCCTTATATAACAACTTTATTAGAAATACTCTTTTTTAGGTCATTCATGTACAATTGTATTAAACATATTTCCACATTAATCATGTTCTGCAAGAAAAATCAGAATGAAAGGGAAAAACTGAGGGAAAGAAGAAGCAAAAAAAAATATAAACCTGATCTACATCCAGACTTCACAGTTCCTTCTCCGGATGCAGATCATTTCAATCATTAGACTTTTGGAATTTTCTTGGATCATTGTATTTCTGAGAGGAGCTAAGTGTATCATAGGTGATCATTGCACAATGTTGCTCTTATGAGGAATAATGTTTTCCTGGTTCTTCTCACTTTACTCAGCATCAGTTCATGTAAGTCTTTCCAGGTTTCTCTGATATATTAGAAGTTCTTGTCAAATTTAGTTGAGTGATTGTGGAAGCAAGGGACTGTTGTAGATGAGCACATAAAGAATGAATGTAATAAGAGAAGAGGGTAAGGAGCAGAAAAAATTTAGCACCTCTAGTGCTCCATTTCCTTCTTTAGAAAAGGAAGGAGTTGGACAAAATGCATTCTCCAAATGAATTGTAAATTTCTTTCCCTCATGGTGCGTTGATAATGCCTTTTTTGTTTTAGTATTACCAAGTGTGGCTGATCGAATAATGTGATTAAAGAGGATCTTCCCCACCTCTTAACGGGCCTGGGAAGATTTGTAGGAAGGCCTATACCTTTTGTTAAGTTTCTAATGAAGCACTGGTTTTCAAAGGTTGTGATGCCCTCCGACTCTAAAAATGTATAAATACTCTGAGAGTGAGGTTTTACTTTGGGGTTTAATGACTAGAAGTGTTTTATTTGGCCAGATAAGACTCTAGGAAACTCCTAAGGAGCCCCCTGGCTTTGAAAATCCTGATGTTGGTATTTCCCTCTCTGATAACTAAGTATGTATGGTCCGGTAGTTGCATCTGTCTGTTGATTTGTGATGTATATATTGCTTACTGTCAGACAGTTTGGAAGCTTTGTCTGTTGATTTAGATTTCTGTGTATTTTCTCTGAAGTTCAGAGTGCTGACTTTCCCCCTGATGTAAGTGAGTGATCCATGTGCTTGATTAAAGTGATTGTTGACCCCTCAAAAGTTGATTTTCCTTTTAGAAAAGCAGATCTAAGAATCTGTGATAGTGGACCCCTCATGTATGTCAGGTGCTTGTGTTTGCACATGGTCCCTCCTATCACAGAGCTCACAGTCACCACCCCTATGCAATTTAATGATTCTATAATAGAATAAGTTTTTCTCAAGGTCCATCTCCTGGGTTCTAGTCCAATACTTTGGTGTCTGTTACATAAGAGAAGCAGAGGCCCATCAACCTGCAGCTTGGATCCTGAGGGCATTAAACCAATCCCTCAAACCTAAATGTGTCTCTCTCCTAGTCCAGACTGACTTTTCCTTACACAGAGAGGCCCTCAAGGATTCTTTCTTCCAAATTATTGTCTTTCCCTCTCCTTTCTCAAGGAAAGTCCTTCCTAACATTTCCTCTGCTGAGTCCTTCCCTGTAATCTAGAGAGCATTAACATCACCACTTTACTCCATCCCTTTCTCCCTCCCAAGCTAGGAGTGATAGCCTTGGATATAAGGAGAAGGGAAGGGGTCCCACAGCTAATTTGCACTTGGTTATCATGTTAGCATTGGCCCTGTTTGCTTGGGACCAAGAGGCTCTGGGTACTAAATAGAGATTAAACAGCCAAACTCTGGGTCAGAAGCAAAGACCCCTTTGACTCCTGACCTGCCATTAATACCAACTGATTATTCTGTTGACTGAGATTGGCAGTGAAAGTGGGGAGGAGGGGAGATACCCACATTAAACATTCTAATGACCTACTGAGCTTAGGTTTAAGGACCATCTCTTAGACTACCAGATTTCTACTGGCAAGTTGTATCCCAACATCTTAAATTTATTATGACCTCTGATGGTATGGAACACAAGAGTTTGGACAGTAATGCTTGAGTTGGCTAAATAATCCTTCTAAAATTCATCAGTCAAGTTATTTTTTACAAACATGATTCCTTTTCAGTATCTCTGTCACCAAGTAATACAAGTTTAAACCAAAATTTTAGTTCTCCTTGGGTGGTCATAGTGATTTCTTTTCCAGAAGGCCCTCCATCCTTCCCTAACTAAACAATGGAGATTTATAATGTGAAATCAATTCAAAAAGCATTTATTATATGCTTACTAAATGCCAGGCATGAATTTATTAGGATTTTTGTCTATGTTCTTCTTCAAAATGGGAAACAGCCTCCCCAGCTCTAGCCCAGTCACTCAGTGCACAGCATGGGCTTCAGGTATTGGCAAGACATCATTCTTCCCAGCGCAGAAAATACCTAATATTTAAGGGATGTGCAGAATCCCATGAACAAATACAGAATCATACAACATACACATAATTAATTATACACATTAGGTTTAAACTTAAGGTAAAGGTCTATGTGGGACTACTGAAGATATCTATCCCATTCTCCTTGGACTGTGAACATTAAGCACCCCAGCAATATCATTGATACTGGCACAGTCCTCATATCATACCCTAATGTGGTATTGATTAGATCCTCCAAATGCAAGACAATCTTCTTCTTTCTCTAAATCACATGCTGTTGAGGCAATCTCCTTCTGTTAAACCAGTGCATGGACTTCAAATTTAGGGATTTCCAATCTCAAGATTATTCAAGAGGTAACCCGAAGGCTGAAAAGTGAAGTCTAAGGATAACTTAGACATAGAAAAGCAGAGGACACAGATCTAAGAAGATAGCTTGAATTAGAGATAAAGGGGGAGACAATGGACCCTGCCATCATTTACTCTTGTAGACCACATAGGAGACAGCTCTTTCTGAGAAGTTTGCCTTCCTGATCTTTAATGGATAAATCATTAGGAAAAATCCCCAGACACTGAGGACCAATCAAAGATCTTTCCTGGTCTTCTCAACAAGGGGACAGGCATGTACTTTGTTATTTCATTCCCTACTCTTCCTTCTTTTGTACCCTCTCTGCTTTCTTTGTGGAGATGGATTCAGAACAATGCATGTATGTCAGTTAGGGGACACAGTAATTTACAATCAGAAAGACTTGAATTGAAATCCAGCCTCAGATGCTTACTAGCCATGTTAACCTGGGCTCATCACATAACCTCTTCCTTGCTCAGTTTCCTCATCCATAAAACAGGGGTAAATAGCCCCTACCTCCCAGGATTTTTATGAGGCTCTACTGAGAGTAATTGTAAAGCACTTAGCACAAGTGCCTGACACATAGTGGGCACTATCAAAATGTTAATGATGATATTGATGAAGATGAAGGTGATGATGATGATATAGTATTTGGTTGTTTGACTGATAAAACATTTATTAATTGCTTATTTTTTGACAAACAGTATAATAAGTTATGGTGATAAAAAAGCAAGAAAGTAAGACCTTCCTTACTTTCAGTGAACTCACATTCCTATTGGAAAGATGACACAGAAATGGAGCTGGAAAGCAGGAGAAGGGCACCCTATGTGCAGGGGGTGGGAGAGGGTAAGGCTGCTGGGATGGAAGTAGAGTAGACCAGAGAATGAGTCAGAAGGGAAGTGAGTATAAAGGTAGGGGCTTATGATGATACTGCGGTTAAATTTTTTGTTGTTGTTGCAAAGCAGGGTTTTTTTTTTGCTTTCTTTAAAAATGTTTTTTGTTTGTTGTTACAAAAAATAACTTTCTGGGGAGGAGAGGATGAGATATACATTTGGACAAAAAATAGATGTAAAATTCAAAATCCATCAATAAGAGTAGTTATTAGTGTAATGTCCAAAATTCAACACAATATTTCCAAAGTATATGTAGCTTTCAGACACACACAATATACTTTCCTTCTCTACTGGCAGAGCACATGAGTTTCCTCCTTCTTCTCCTTGCAGTGAGACAGAATAACATTTGAACATTTCCACAAACTTCAGATCTCAGTTTTGCTGAAGTCCATCTATCCATCTATCATATAGTGCTTTAAACTTTATAAAAACCTTTAGAAGTTTATTTCATTTTATCCTCACAGCAACCTTGGGAGGTAGGTGCTATTATTCCTGCTTTACAGATGAACAAACTGAGACAAGCTGTACCTGCAGCAGTTCAGGGAGAACAGTTTTCTTTGTGGAAAGGAACACATTGGGGACTCCCAGCTTCTCTGACCTTTCATCCTCAAGTTCTCTGTGAATTCTTAATGGAGGAAAGATGTGTTAACCAACCTCTTGTAAACCCATCCTCAAACACAGAAAAGCAAAGTGTCTAAGATTTGGAAGGAACTTAAGATGTCATCTAAAGGTATCCAATCTTCCCCTGAACAAGAATCCCTCTCTAACATTCCTGAGGAGATATCACCAGGCCTGTGCTGGAAGATCTCCAGATACATGAACCTCACTATCTCTGAAGGTGGCCCATAACACTTTTGAACAGCTCCCATTCTTAAGAAGATCTTCCTTTCCTGGAGTCTAAGTCTGCTTCTTTGTACTTTCTACCTAAGGATCAAGGTCTTCTCTCTGGGGTCAAGCAGAAAAAAGTTTCTTCTTTGGGACAGCCCTTCAAATACTTGATGCCTACTATCATGTACTCCTCAAATCTCTTTTCCAAACCCAACCCATCTGGCTCAGCAGTTATAAAACTCTTTATAGTTGGCATAGTACTTTACATGTATCATGATGTTTGATCCAACCAATTGGATCAATGAAATCATTCTTCCATCTGGTGTTGTTTTTTTGACCTCTTATCATTCTGAATTTATTCCTTTGCATGTGCTCCAGTTTGTCCATTTCCTTCCTCTCTAAACTGAGCACAATACTCTACATGTGTTGTACTGAGGGCAGAACACAGTGAACCTATCACCTCCTCCGGTCTGCCTATAGGAGTATGGGAAGAATTGGTAGATAAATATATTTTCACAGATATATTTATAAATACTCTAATAGACACTTCCAAAGATAGGCTTACCAACATGTTCATCTACACATTAGGAAAGTTCTCTGCCAATACTAGAACTATTATACCAAACAAATTAAAAAGTGTGCACCCCAGCATGGAAGGAACTGAAGAAGAAATAGAAGGGAAAGATTTTACTTGAGAGAGCCCTGAGTTGGTAGATGATGAGCAGAAACCCACTACCCAGATACCTGTCCTGAGATTTTTAGGGACTTACTGTCAAAGAGGGAATGAAAGATAAGGAAGCAAATGTCCTTCCCTAAATTCATCCTCCCTGACACTGTGTTCTCCAAAAGGATCCCCTAGATCTCAGATAGAGTCATGAGAAGAGATGGTCAAGGCCAAGGAAGGCTGGAGTTTTATGAAACTACAGCAAGTCAGAAATGGAAGAAAGTTAGTGGATATTTAGTCCAGTTCTTCCATTTGATGGGGAAGGAAACAAGACTCAGTGAAATGGGTAATTATCAAAAGTATTCCACAGATGTTGCAGAGAGATCAGCAAGGATATAGTGCTCCACAGCATACTCTGAAGAGATACTCAATAGGAGATATGGAGTCATGGATTCTCTTGCTAAAGATGCCCAGGCTCTTGGCACCAGATTTCTTTCCTGACCTCCTGAGTCTTGGGTTGAGGGGAAATTACTGATGCTGAAGAAGTGGAGGCCTCTTGGCATAGTTCAGAAAAGTCAAAGTTCATTTTGAAGGTAAATGCCTGAGGAGTTCTCAAATGTATAGTTGGGGAATGAGATGAGGCATTGGAAGAATGTGATTTTCAGGGAGCCCGGGGATAGAAATGACCCCTTTATCCTGAAGTACAAATCATGGTTGAAGAAGCTGGTAACCAGTTTTCATTGGGGATTCTGCTTTTGAAGGGTTCAGGAATCTAGTTCAAAAGCCTTCATTGATCATTAGAGGCAGTGTAGCATTGGAAGGAGAGCACTAGCTAAGGGTCAAGAGACCTGGGTTTGAATCCTGTCTCAGAATCTTCCCATACAGTGGGATGTTGGGAAATAATGCATCTCTGATATGGGCAAAATAATGTTCTCTGAAATCCCTTCAGCTCCCAATCTATGATCACATGATCTTGTTGCTAGTACTGCCCATCTCACATGTGATGTAGACAAGAGATTTCTGCAGCTTACATTTCTGTGTTCTTTTGAGTTATATTAGCTAGAGGCAGTGTGGTATGGTAGTGTGAAGGAGACAGGAAGACTTGGTTTCCAGTTCTGCTTCCTACACATACATATCGTGGGATCACTCTGGGCAAGACACAGTGTTTCTGCGATTAGGTTTCTTCATCTGTAAAATGTGAGAGCCAGACTAGATGGTCTCTGAAGTGGGGGCGGGGAGGGTAGGTGAGGGGGTGTCCAAATGTTATCTTATTGGATCCTAAGCACACACCTCCAGGGCTAGGTGTTACTATTTATCTCACCAGACTGATGGGCAAACCAAGGCTGAGAGAGATTAATTGACTTGCCCTGGGTCATACAGATAATTAGGGTCTGAGGCCAGATTTGAGTTCAGTCTTCCTCATTTCAAGGTTGGTGCTCTTTCCACTGACCCAGCAGCTATCTCTGAGGTCCCTGATTCTACAACACACTCAGTGGCTGAGGAAATGATTCTTTAAGACTCCTGAGTTGCAAGTGAGTTGCTGATCTACCTCAGTGGAGGGAGTTTCCACAGCAGAGTTCACAACACCAATGAAACCACAGATCTGGACCTTTATGGGCAGGTAAGAAGGTAAGACTTTTAGAAGCAAAACTTTGATGAAAGGGAAGAATTTTGCTCCAAATAGAGCTGCAGCTTAAAACTGCAGAATATTGACCTAGAGATTCCTTACATTGATGGATGTTTATGTAGATATACCACTAGGTTGTAACTGGGTGGCACAGTGGATTGAGTGTCAGGCTTGGAATCAGGAAGATCTCAGTTCAAATTTGACCTTTTCAATTTCTTGCTATGGGACCCTGGACAAATCACTTCAGTCTATTTATCTCACTTCCTCATTTGTAAAGAAAAGCTGGAGAAGAAAATGACAAAGCGCTCCAGTATTGGTGCCAAGTCCCAGAGTGGGTCATGAAGACCCAAAGGGGGTCATGAAGAGAGAGACACAATGATAATGACTGAAACACAACAAAATGTTATGGATGTATATGTGGGTGTGTGTGACATATAAGTGGTGCAGTGGAGAGATCACTGGGCCTGCAGCCTGAAAGACTGAGGAGTTCAAATCCGACTGAAGATGCTTACTAGCTGTGAAACCCTGAACAAGTCACTTAACTTCAGTTTGCTTTGATCCACTATAGAAGGAAATAGTAAACCATTCCACTATCTTTGCCAAGGAAATCCCAGGAACAGTATCAAAATGCTAAAAGATATAACATCAGAAGATGAACTTCTCAAGTTGGAAAGGGCCTGCCTGATCTGGTCCATGGGATATGAAAATTTCGACACACCTGACCACCACCACCAACAGCAAAGTTAGACACCAGATAGTTAGGGAGGGAGGGCATTAGCAGCTGGAGTAATTAGGAAATGTTTCATGTAGAAGAAGATGGTACTTAAGCTGAAACTTGATGCAAAAGCAAGATTTAACGAGATAGAGATGAAAAGGGAAAACATCTTGGGCATGGAGCCTGTAAACAGGAGATAGAGTGCTCTGTGTAAGGAAGGGAGAGAAGACCAGTTTGACTGGATTGCCTTAAGTGAGGAGAGTAATGTACAAAGAGGCTTGAAAGATTCATTGGATTGTGGAGGATGCTAAAAACCAAACATAAGAATTTTTTAAAATAAATTTATTTATTTAACTTTTTACATTCATTTTCACAAAATTTTGGGTTCCAAATTTTCTCCCCATTTGTCCCCTCCCCCACCCCAATACACTGAGCATTCTAATTACCCCTATCACCAATCTGCCCTCTCTTCTAGCATCCCTCCCTTCCCTTACCCCATCTTCTCTTTTGTCCTGTAGGGCCAGATAACTTTCTATTTCCCATTACCTGTATTTCTCATTTCCTAGTAGCAAGAACAATACTAAACGGTTGTTACTAAAACTTTGAGTTCCAACTTCTCCCCATTCCTCCCTCCCCACCCATTCCCTTGGGAAAGCAGGCAATTCAATGTAGGCCATATCTGTGTAGGTTTGCAAATGACTTCCATAATAGCTGGGTTGTGTAAGACTAACTGTATTTCCCTCCATCCTATCCTGCCCCACATTGTTGCTATTCTCTGTTTTGATCCTGTCCCTCCTCAAGAGTGTTGACTTCAAATTGCTCCCTCCTCCCATTGCCCTCCCTTCCATCATCCCCCCCGCCCCGCTTATCCCCTTCTCCCTCACTTTCCTACATTGTAAGATAGGTTTTCATAGC
>CM053770.1:322429289-322501048 GCA_028658325.1 Potorous gilbertii
CTCCTGACTCTATCTAGTCTCCTGATTCCAGGGCATGAAATTCTCTATGGCAGAACTTTTAAACCTGGGTTTTAAGAATATCTATACATACACATACAAACATACACATATGTACACTTGTATATGTGTATATATGTATATAATATATATTTGAACTGTTTTTCAATATAAGCAGTTTCTTTGGTAATTTTATGAATTTTATTTCATGCATTTAATATTCTTTAATAGGGGTCATAGACTTCACCAGACCTCCAAAGGTGTTTGTGACACACCCAGAAAAGGTTAAGAACAACTTCACTGTGGCTCTTTCCTTTTCTGTCCCCTGTCAATAGGGAAATTGATGAATTCATTTGTATTTATTGATTACCTGCCATGAAGGTGGAATGGAGATGGGACTGAGTCAGGGAGGGAAGCTAAGAGGTGGTCTCTTCCATCAAGAGGCTTACTGGGGATTAGTTGATGGAGAGAGGTTAGTGCCTGGATTGACTTGATAGGTTTACAGTAGGTGAGTAGACCAGTGAGGAGACCGACCTGACTGGCAAATCTGGTGCTTTTTGTCAACAGTGCAACATGAGCTGAATAGGGAGGTTGGGGAAGCTGTGGAAGGCCACGCTGAGGATTTCAATCGTAGTGCTGCCTTTTTTCCCAGTCTGTAATTCTAGAGTCTGAGGGATAGAGAGCCAGGAGACACTAGAGAGCACTGTCTTTATCATCAGTTTAGGACTGGAAAGGATCTTGCAGCTTGTCTAATCCCATCTTCCATCAGAGATAAAGCAACTGGATAGAGAAAGAGAGGGGACCTGAGATTTCATTGGTAAAGGTAGTTTCCAGATAGAAGCTCTCTAGCAGTGAAAGGTATTTTTGTGATTGTTCAATTGTGTCTGACTCTTTGTGATCCCATATCACATTTTTCCTGGCAAGGTATTGTTGTGGTTTGCCATTTCCTTCTCCAGTTCATTTTACAAATAGGAAAACTGAGACTAAGAATGTGAATTGACTTGCTAAGGGGCACACAGCTATTGAGTGTCTGAGGCTGGTTTTGAACTCAGGAAGATGAGACTTCCTAACTCCAGTTTCAGCACTCTATCCCCTACAGTGCCACCTAGCTGCTTCAATGCAATTCATAGTCTTGGGAATTGCAATGAGAAGTTAAGTGGCTTGCTTAAGCTTCACTCAGCCCTTCTAGACAGTGATGGGTCTAGAATTCCAGCATCTTGACCCTGGGAGACCACTTCTCTATCCACTCTGCCATGCTGCTCCTCCTTAAAGAATCTGAGGCCTAAGAAATCTGTCATCCTACTGCTCCAGGATGAACTCACATGTCTCATGTCCAAGGCTTACTTACCACTTGACCCTGGTTGACAAGAAGGACTTTGGATGTCCTGTGCCTCCTTCATGTGGAAAGTAGAGCAGTGGGGGAGGGTTTGCTGATGAGTCATCAGGACCTGTGGGCTGAGTAATAACTGTGGTGACAGGAAATAGAAAAAGGAAATAAGAAAATACTTTTCCCTCTGCCTGTCCGTGGCTATTTCTCAAAGCCTTTTTCGTGTGTCCTCAGGGATGAGAATTCTGACAATGGAGGTGAAGTCACTTTTGGAGGAGTGGACACCAGCCTGTACACTGGAGACATCCACTGGACCCCTGTCATTGAGGAAGCTTATTGGCAGATTGGCATTAGTGGGTATGTGAGATGTGGTAGGGAGGGGAGAGAGGAACTCAGAATCGATATATGACTGAAGATTATTCCTTCAGGGTGGAAAAAGGAGACCCAAGGGGAAATGATCCAAAATCTAGGGATAAAATTCATGGCTAACATGGGTTGATATCCTGAGTCTTCATATAAAATAGGTATTACAAGGAAAGGATGAGATCAAGTCTAGAGGGGCCAGCTCTATAATGGGTCCACAAATAAGAAAGATGAGTAAGGGGAATGGAGGTGTAGGACCCATGCTTCTTCTCTGGGAAGGGGACTGAAGTAAGATAAATGCCATTGTCTCAAACGCTGTCTCAAGGTGGAGGGAAGAAACCCAGTAGATTCAAATGCTTTGGCTTGGGGACTACCAAGATGTCCCAGGCTGGGAATTCTTCAACCTGGATTTTCTCTGAAATGAGAGGAGTGGAATTTTGTCAGGTAAAGACAAATTGAGACAATATGGCAGAAAGATCCTTGAATGCAGGAGAGGGGAGCAAATGCATATGATCAAGAACTATCTCTAATCAGTGACTGTCTTCCTTTAGGTTCTCCATTGGTGGCGAGTCTACTGGCTGGTGCTCTGATGGTTGCCAAGCTATTGTGGACACTGGCACTTCCCTCCTCACTATTCCTCAGGATATGTTCTCTGAGCTGATGCAGTACCTTGGAGCTGAGGAGGATGAAGATGGACTTGTAAGGGATCCTCTCTAAGACTCAGTTTCCTCATCTACAAAATAGGGATAATTACACTTGGGCTTGGTATTTCACTAGGTTCCTAAGAGTAGTACCTTAAAGTACTACCATCATTATTGCTGGCTCCCGTCAAAACTCTGCAGCTCTGAGTCATATCTCTGTTTATGAGAGTATCAGAATTAGTAGTCCTTTGGTTGGCATATGGTTTGTTTATGATCTGCGGCAGGACTGGTATGGAGAGGGGGAATCATGGGAGCTAGAAACTAGGCCCGGAAGACTGTCCTGAACATATTGTAGAAGCTCTGGAGACTCATGAGAGGGTGGAGCTCTTAAGTTCCTGCTGCCATAGACATATCTTTCTTCCTGTGTCTCTGTCCTCCAGTACTTGGTCAGCTGCAGCAATGTCCAGAGTCTGCCTACCCTCACCTTCAACATCAATGGTGTGGACTTCCCCCTTCCTCCCTCTGCCTATATCCTTCCGGTGAGTCCCTTTCATTCCCCTACTAGGCATTCTTGCCTTCTCAGGAATGGTCCCTATGAGCAGGGAGGGCAAAGGAGAGATAAACCATTCTTCTTCTTGGGAAGGAGGTGAAAAATTGAGCTGTAGGTTAGAGGAGGGACCAGATCACACCCTCAGATATACCTTGCTCCCTGTCCTCCGTGTTCCTTGGGATGAAAAGGATGAAAGATGACAGGGTTTGGGGATTGGGGAAACAGATACACCCCTTTGACATGGCTCTTCCAGGATGTAATGTGATAGAATCCTAGACTCTCAGCACTGAAAGGGATATCAGTGGTAATCTGACCCAACTCCCAAACAAAAGAGTCATCTTTGCTACAACATCTCCAGGAGGTAGTCTTCCACATACACTTGAATACTCTCAGGGATGGGGAGTTCAATGTCTCATAGGGCAGCGTGTCCCATTGTGCAGGTCCTAGAATTGTGGTCACCATCAGAGAGGGAAGGTTACAGGTCAATACTTGGTCCTCTCTAGATCCCTTCACGATTGGTCCCTTCAGGGCAACTTCCTCCACTTGACTCTTGCACCCTATTTTGGAAATTCTCTTGGAGGACTGTAGATCCAGAGAGCAAAAGTAAATATAAGAAGGGAGATAGAAGGATGGACATATAGGTGATAAATAGAACTTCTGTTAACTGCTAACTATGTGACAGGCATTGTGCTATGAAGTCAATGTGACTCACATGATATTGCTAATCAGTCACTCAATAACAAACAATAAATAATGTGCTCAGTATGGTACTTAGGCACAGTGTATATGCAAATGTATCTGTTGAGGGTTCATGGACAGATAGAAAATCTAATTTGGGTTCTTCTGGATTTTCCGATATAAGGGAAAAAAAGGTGAAACAAAGAGAATGAGTAATGATACTAAACAGTGAGTGTTCATTGCCTGCCCCTACTTTCCCATCTCCTTAGTGGCCGGATTAATCCTTATGACATGGGGTGATCACTGAAGGTTTTCAAGTGAAGATTTAGAATTTTTCCTGCCCAGAGATAGAATCTGAAGTTGCACGCAAATAACTCCTGCTCAATGAGTCCCACTGCCAGAGAGTCAAGGCAAGCTTCCTAGAGGAAGTGGACCTTCATGGTTGACGGACTCCTCTTCTTCTCTCTTCCAGGGCGACAGCACCTACTGTGAGGTGGGGATCATGACCACTTACCTCACTTCTGAGAGTGGCCAGCCCCTCTGGATCCTTGGGGATGTTTTCCTGAGGAACTACTACTCTGTCTTTGACCTTGCCAACAACAGGGTGGGCTTTGCCAGCCTGGCCTAAGCTCCTCTTCCAACTTTGTTTTATCTCCTGGCCTCTTAGGATTGTCTTCAGCCCTTCTTGTCTTCCTACCTCCCTTTTTGTCTCTCTTGATGGATTCTGGATCTTCATTGTGTGGCCTGGGAGTCTATAAATAAAAATTATTCTAATGCTTCATGCATTTGTCCTTTCATTCAACCTGTGTCAAGCTTTTACTGCCTGGGAAACCATGTACTGAGTGTTGGAGATGGTGCTTCCAGAGGTTATATATGGCAAGATCCCAGCTGTTACTGAGCTCACAGTCTTGTAGGGAGATAAAAATACCAACATTGGTAACCACATGATAAATCTATTACAGAAGCTTCAATGAAAATATTATATGAAGTCTGAGTTTTATGAGATGGAATGGGAGGGAAGATCATTTCTGATCAGTGGATCATTTTGGCTTCCAAATGTTCTTTTTGGGGTTGAAGTGAAGTGTCCAACTGAGACTGCTTTGTCCATCATGCTCTACTGTTTTAGTCAGCTCAAAGGTGTTTGTTCTGGAATGTATATTAACCAATCAATTAAGAAGAATTAATTCAACACCTACTCTATATGCCAGGCACTGGGTCTCCTCAAATAGCATTTCTAGTGATCACTCCTGCGCTTCACACTTACCTGGGCACCACACTGCCTCCTTAGCTCTTTATATTTCCACTGTGTACCCTGCTCCATCAGAGCTTGATCCTCCAACTTACTGTTTATCTTCTCATTTTCTAATCTCTGCCTCCTCCATCATAGAATGTGTTTACCCTTTTTAAATAATGCAAGTCCCTTTCATCCCAAGTATAGGGGCCAAGTTTCCTCTCCTTGCCTGGAATATTTCCACAACTAGGGGAGTCTTCCTGGACAAGGGCTATGACCATATCTCCTCGATTTTACCAGGAGCTCCCAAGTGTAGGAACCAGATCTCAGTCTTCTTATTTCTCCCTAGTTCCTAGTGGAAGATTCTGCCCTCCAGCACGTCACAACTCTTAGCCTAATCATCATAACAAGGTTGAGAATCAGGCATTGCTATAAAAAATATTCCCATTCCTCCCCTCCCCAAGGCTCTGGGCTCATATGAACCAAATTTTGTCATGGAGACTTGACCTCAAGTGTATTAGTTTGTCTGTTTGGATAATTATGCTCTGATCCTAGAGTAAAATTCTAGGGAAATTTCTTTCTTTTTTTGATATTTTCAGCACAACTTTATTCTTATCTGCCAAGGGTTCTTAACATTTTCTGAACTACAGACACTTCAGGAAGTCTGGTGAAACCTATGAACCTATTTGCAGAATACCAACTTACATGCTTAAAAGAAAGTCCATAGCATTAACAAGGAAGCCAATTATTTTGAAATATACTCATTCAATTTTTAAAAAAAGTCTTAAACTCCAGCTTAAGAATTCACAATGAGGAAGGAATGAGTATCAGAGTAATAAACAGAGCATTGTCCTTGAACTTTGTGACTTGCAACTTAGATTTGCAACTCAAGGGGTAAGTAATTGTATCCCAAACTGCTAAATAATGTGGTGCAATAAATTAATCATATGTTTTCAACTACTTGTTGTTGTTTTTCCTGTTTTGATGAGGACCAATGGCATCCCTGGTGCTTTCTTGACTTGTTGGTGAATTGGATTTAAGTGAGGCAGGATTGCTCAAAGTCTTCAGCCTCATTGTCTTCCTGAGTCAGTGACAGCACAAAAGCATGACTGCTGATGGGCCAGGAGGCAATGTATGACTTTGAGCCAGCTCTAAGTGCTTCACAGTGCCTGCTTCCCCCTCCTTCATAGACATAGGTGAAAAATTGCTGTTATCCACTCATTCCCCCAAGGAACGCCTTCACATGCTTCAGGTAGACATTCTTCTAACTCACCCACAGATTTGAGCCCAGCCTGTCAGTTACCCCAACCTGGTTTATTCTGTCTGCCCAGATGGTTTACCAGGGTGTGGCTGCTGCTCATGCTATAACTTCTTGGAGCCACAGGTGAGAGTTGAATGAAAAGTGGACAGCAAAGCTGAATAGAGCTCAGCAAGTCTTCACCCTAGAGGTTCAGTGCTCTTAGAACACTCCATAGGCCCCTTGTCAAAACCATGTCTAAACTGCTGCTTTTAGTCTTAAGGTCATTCATTTACTTGTCACCCCAAAGATCTGTTCTGCTCAGATGCAAAATAGAGGGGAGTACTCTACACGAGTGTTATCACAAGGCAGTTCCCTATAAACCTGAATCTCTGGCTCTGGTCTTCAGCTTCATTTTGCCATAGGCCCTCACTTTCATCCCATTTGTCTGAGCAGTCAGACTGTGCTGCCAGTGCAGGATCCATGACAACCTCTGGAAGTGCTAGCAGAGAACAGGCTTGGCAACCAACTCCAAATTAGAGTTCCCAATACATTTTCTTAAAGTCAAAAAAAAGGATTCTCAAAGGTGTAGTCATTGTTGGATGAAAAGTGATACTAGTGGAGATGGTCTTGCTATGGAAGAAAAAGGACTTGGGTTATTTTGTCTTTAATAGCTACTGTGTTACCACATAATACAATAGGAATGTTTCCATATACTCATATCAAATGTAGATGCCAGTTAAGTCCATTGTTGTAAATAACTCCAAGCAGTACATTGCATTGTAATGGTCTCTTAGACTATCAGATTTCTAGTGGGAAGCTGTATCCCATATCTTAAATTTATTATGACCTCTGATCATATGGAACAGGTGAGTTTAGACCTTAACACTCAAGGTGCCTATATAATGTTTCCCAAATTTGCCAATCAATTTTTTTTACACATATAATTTTTTTTCTGTGTCTCATCACCAAGGAATATAAGGTTGAACCAAATTTTTTGCTCCCTTTGGATGCTCATGGTGATTACTTTTCCAGTAGGGTCTCCATCCTCCTCTTTTTTGTGCTGTGGAGAGACAATGACATTTGCAATCAAAAGACTAACATTCCAATCTCACTTCTGTTTCTAGGGTAAGTCACTGCTTTCTGGGCCTCAGTTTCTTCATCCACTGAGTGAAGGTGTTGGACTAGGTTATATCTAGTAAGTATCAAAGGTAGGATTTGCATACAGTCCCTCCTAGCTCCATGTTCTTTATCTTGATCTACTGACCTATCCATCTGCTTCCTTGGCTATAAAATAAGTTAGACAAGGCCAATGAGGTATTTTCAAAAGGTATAAAAGCCTCAACGTAGCAGTTGGACCCCCTGGATTCACATCCTGCATCTGTCACTTATAAACCAGGTGACTTTGGGCAAGTGTCTTAAATTGCCTTAATTTTAATTTTTTCAGGGTCAGAATGAGGGAGTTGAGCTAGAGAACCTCTGAAGTCTATACTGACCTCTGAAGTCTCTACTAGCTTCAGGTTTATGATCCCATGATCCTAGGAATGAAGGAGGAACAGGAAAGGTAAGCCATTGTGTGATCATCAAGTAAATCTTAGTGTCAAGATTTCTGAAAGGCAAAAAAGGGATCTCAAAGAAATTGGACCACAAGGAAATGGACAGAATAATGTATTGACTCAATGTCCCTAGGCTCATTCTTGCCATCCTCACCCTCCAAACCAGAATTTTCAATGTTCATGACAATTGAATTAAAATCAACAAGCATTTATTAAGCACTTTCTGCATATAAGACAGGAACAGGACAATTTTTTTAATGAAATAGTTCTTGAAAAAACTTAACAAAGGACAAACACAAAAACCATGCTACTCCTCTAAATCTTCAGACACTTAAGAGTGTATCTTCCTACTGCCCTTTGGTGACCTCATAGTTCTGGGCTCCAAGGCTCACTGACCACTTGGCCATAGTTGCTAGGAAGGACTTTGGTTGGCCTGTTCTTCCTTCATGTGAGAAGTAGAGCAGTGGGGTAAGGTTTGCTGATAAGTAATCAGGGACTGTGGCCTGAGTAAGAACAGTTGTGGGAGGAAGTAGGGAAAGACAAGGACCCCTTTTCCCTTGCCAGCCCCTGCCTATTCCCCAAAGCCAATATTTTCCCTGTGTCTTCAGGGATGAGAATTCTGACAATGGTGATGAAGTCCCCTTTGATGGAGTGGACACCAGCCTGTACTCTGGAGATATCCACTGGACCCCTGTCACTGAGGAAGCTTACTGGTAGATTGGCATTAGTGGGTATGTGAGGTGTGGTGGGGAGAGGGGAGAGGGATTCAGAATGGATACATTAATGGAGATTATTACTTCAGGGTGGAAAAATGGTAGCTCTAGAGGAGAGAGATCTGAAGTCTTAGGAGAAAAGTTATGGTCCCTGTGGGTTGATATCCTGAGTCTTTATATAAAATAGATTTTACCAACAAAAAGGATGAGATCAAGTCTAGAGGGACCAACTCTATGACTGGTCCTTATATAAGAAAGATGAGTAAAGAGAATGGAGGTGTGGGACCCATGCCCCTAATGTGGGAAGGAGACTGAAATAAGAAAGGTTCCATTGTCCCAAATCCTCAAGGAGGAGGGGTGAAATCCAGTGGTTTCAGCTGCTTTGGCTTGGTTAGTACCAAGATGACCCGGGCTGGAGATTCCTCAGCCTGGATTTTTCTCTGAAATGAGAGGAGTGGTGTTTTATTAGCAAAAGACAAGTTGAGACTCATATGGGAGAGAGATCTTTGAATGCAGGTGAGGGGAGCAAAGACACATGACCAAGACTTCTTTCTCATCATTGTCTTCCTTCAGGTTCTCCATTGGTGGTGAATCTACTGGCTGGTGCTCTGAAGGTTGCCAAGTTATTGTGGACACTGGCACTTCCCTCCCCAATGTTCTCTGAGCTGATGCAGTACATTGGAGCTGAGGAGGATAAAGGTAGGGCTGAAAAAGATCATTTCTAAGCCCTCAGTTTCCTCATCTACATAATGGAGATAATTATACTTGGGTTTGGCATTCACTGGGTTGCTGGGAAGAAAGCACTCAGTAAACTTTAAAGTGATAAATATGTAGAAGCTGTCATCATCAACACTGGCTCCCTTCAAAACCCTGCAGCTCTGATCACTGTCTCCATTCATGAGGATTTCATTCAGAGTTAGGAGCCCCTTGGTTGGGGTATGGTTTGATCAATGATCTGGGGCAGGATGTTATGGAGAGAGTGGATCATAGAAGGTAGAACATGGGCCAGGAAACTATCCTGAACATGTTGTAGAAGCTCTGGGGACTCATGATAGGATGGAGCTCTTACTACCTCCTCCTGCAGACATATCTTTCTTCCTGTGTCTCTATCCCCCAGTACTTAGTCAGTTGCAGCAATGTCCAAAGTCTACTACCCTCACCTTCAACATGAATGGTGTGGACTTCCCTCTTCCTCCCTCTGCCTACAACTTTTCAGTGAGTCCCCTTCATTCCTTTACATAGGCATTCTAGCCTTCTCAGGGGTGGTCTCTGTGAGCAGGGAGAGTAAAGGAGAGAGGAACTATTCTACATCTTGGGTGAGAGGTGAAAATTGAACTATAGGTTAAAGGAGGGACCAGATCACATTCTCATAAATACTTCCTCCCTCTCCTCCAGATTCCTTGGGATGAAAAGGATAAAAAAAACACAGGATTAGGGAACTGGGGAAAAACAGATACATCTTTATTACATAACTCATCCAAGATGTAATTTGATAGAATTCTGGACTCTCAGCATGTTAAGGGGCATCAGTGATAATATGGTCCAGCTCCCACATAGAAGTGTCATCTCAGTTACAATATCTCCATGAGGTAATCTTCCACAACAGCTTGAATGCTCTCAGGGATGGGGAGTTCAGTGTTTTATGGGGTGTCTGTTCAATTCTTTAGGTCCTAGATTTGGGGCCAAGAGCAGAGAGAGATGGTTAGAGGTCAATATTTAGCCCTCTCAAATTACTGGATTGGTCCTTCCTCAGGGCAACTTTCCTGACTTGTCTCCTGTATGCCATTTTGGAAATTCTCTTGGACTGTAGGGTCAAGGAGTAAACATAGATAGGCAAATAAGTAGGGAGATAGATAGATAGATAGATAGATAGATAGATAGATGATAAATAGAACATCTGTTAAATGCTTACTATGTGCCAGGCACTGTGCTAAGAAGTTGAATGTGGCTCATGTGCTATGCTAATCACTCAGTCAATAACAAGCATTAAATGATGTGCTCAGCACAGTGCAAGGCACAAGTTTATGCACGTGTGTGTGTGGGTGGGTGTGCGTGTGTGTGTTGGGGAGATATGAAAAGTTAGAAAATATAATCTGAGCTTTTTTGGATTTTCCAATATATGTGAAAAAGAGGTTGAACAAAGAGAGAAAATAATGGTACCAAGCAGAGAGTTTTCATTTCCCACCCCACCTTCCCCTCTCCTTAGTGGCAAGATTGATCCAAGGGAGGGACAGGTCCTTATGAGATGGGGTGGTCACTGAAGGTTTTCTAGAGAAGATTTAGAACTTTTCCTGCCCAGAGAAAGAAGCTGAAGCCTAAAGCAAATATCTCCTGCTCAGTGAGTCCCACTTCCAGAGTCAAAGGCAGCTCCTAGAAGAAGTGGATATTTCATGGTTGGTGGACTCCTCTTCTTCTCCCTGCCAGGGCAACAGCACCTACTGTGAGGTGGGTATCTTGACCGCTTACCTGAGTTCTGAGAGTGACCAGCAACTCTGGATCCTTGGGAATGTTTTCCTGAGGAATTACTACTCTGTCTTTGATCTTGCCACAACAGAGTGGGCTTCACCAGCCTAGCCTAAGCTCCTCTTCACCCCAGGTTTATCTCCGTGCGTCTTGGGATGGTTCTCAACTCTTTTTGTCCTCCTCCCTCCATTTCTCTCTCTCCTGATGAATTCAGAAACTTCATTGCAGGACCTGGGAATCTATAAATAAAAATCATTCTAACCCTTCTTCATTCATTTGTCCATTTATCAAGCCGTTATTACATGGGAAACCATGTAGTAGGTGTTGGTGCTGGTAAGCTCCAGAGGTTAGCTATAGCATGATCCCAGCTCTTACTGAGCTTACAGTCTTGTACAGAGATAGAAATACCAGCATTGGTAACCATATGATAAATCCATTAGAGAAGCTTCAAAGAAAATATTATATGAAGTCTGAGGTGGGATGGGAGGGAAGGTAACTCTTGATCAGTGCACCATTCTGGCTTCCAACAACTCTCTGGCAAAAAAAAAATCCTGAGACTTCTCATTGGCCTTGCCACTAAATGCTAAGGATCATTGGGTCTTTCTCCTGCAGCTGAACTCTTCTATATGTTGTTTCCCCTAATTAAATTTGGGGTTTTTTTGAGAAGGACTATCTGCATTTTTCTCATCATATTTCAGTCATATTTGTTTTTTCTCAATTACATGTTAAGACAATTTTTAACATTCATTTATACAAGATTTTGAGTTCCAAATTTTTCTCCCACCCTCCCCTCCCATCATCCAAAAATGGGAGACAATTTTATATAGGTTATATTTGTGCTCTCATATAAAAACATACTATATCACTCATAGTTGTGAAAAAAGAAACAGATCAAAAGAAGAAATAACAACAACAAAATAAAGTAAGTGAAAACTGTGTGCTTTGACCTGCATTCAGAGTCCATCAGTTCTTTATTTGGATGTGGATAGTGTTGACCTTAATGACTCTTCTGGACTTGTCTTGAATCTCTATGTTACTGAGAAGAGCTGAGTCATTCATAGCTGGTCATCACCCAAGGCTGCTGATAACTATGTACAGTGTTTTTCTGGTTCTGCTCATTTCACTTTGCATCAGTTCATACAATTCTTTCCAGGTTTTTCTGAAATTTGCCTGTTCATCATTTGTTACTGCACAATAGCATTCCATTATATTCATATACCACAACTTGTTCCGCCATTCCTCTACTCATGAACTTAGCCTCTGTTTTCAGTATTTGCCATCGTGAAAAGAGGTGCTATAAACAATTTTGTCTAAGTAAGTCCTTCTTTGCAGAGATGTGCTCAGAACATGGCATGTATAGCAGCTAGGGGACACAGCAGCCTGCAGTCAGAAAGACTTGAATTCAACTCCAGTCTCAGATATTTACTTGCTGTGTGAACCTGGGCACATGACGTAACTTCTGTCTAGCTCAGTTTCCTCATCTGTAACACAGGGATTATAGTAGCTCCTACCTCCAAGTGTCGTGACGAGTCTCTAAAGAGATAAATATTAGGAAGCACTTAGCTCAGTGCCTGGCACAGGGTCATGATTCCAGGCCTGGCACTCTCTCTACTGTGCCACCTAGGTGCCTACCTACAAACAAATAAAACTTAGGGACTCTCTAGGCCAATATTCCTCAGTTGTGGGCTGCAGCTCTGTTTGGGGCAAAATGCTTGACTTCTACCAAAATTTTCCTTCTAACAGTCTTACATTCTTAAAGCCATAAAAGTACACTTCTGTGATTTCTTTCATGTAGGGAATTCTGGTGTGGAAACTCCCTCCACTGGGTCAATAAGCATCTCACTTGCAAGTTAGGAGTCTTAGAGAGTGGTGGCCTGGGCCACTGAGTGAATTGCAGCTCCTGTGACAGGGGATAGAGCACCAGGTTTGGAATGAAGGAGACTGAGTTCAAATTTGACCTCAGACACTAATTAGCTGTATAACCCTGGTAAGTCACTTAATTTCTGTCAGCCTCAGTTTTCCAGTGGGAAAAAAAATAGCTTGGGAGGGATGTGATAAGGATCCAAAGAGATAATATCTGGGAAAAATACTTAGCACAGAGCCTGGTGTATGTAGAGTGCTAATTCCTTCTCCCCGCTCCCTACTTCAGATACCATCTGGTCTACTCCTCTCACTTCACAGATGAAGAAACTGAGCCCCAGAAAGGCTAAGTGACTTGCCCATGGTGATCACACAATTTGTATGTGTAAGAAGCAGGACTCAAAGTCAAGTCTTCCTGCCTTCAAGGATGGCTTTCAATCCACTGCACAACCCTGTAAAATGTAACTCAAAAATATAAAATTCTTTACAGCACATCTATGAGGAGGGTAGGACTAGCACTGGATCATGGGATTATAGAATGACTACTGGAAGGAACTTCAGAGGCCATTATTTTGTCCATATTACAGATGAGGAGACTGAGTCTCTGAGAGATTAAGTGATTTCCCAAGATCCCACAGCCTGGGAAGATTCTGAGACAGGAATCAAACCCAGGTCTCCTGAACCTTACCTAGCGCTCTCCTCCTCATACTACAGTGCTTCTAATGATCAATTAAGGCTTAGAAACTATTTTCTAGCCCTTCAAAAGCAGAAACCCCAATAAATGCTTGTTACCAGCCTCTCCAACCATGATTTGTACTTCCAGGGATTAAAGTTGCCATTTCCAACCTTTGTGTCCCCTCATAATTTCACTCTTCCAATGTTTTGTCCTCTAGCTGCACATTCTAGGACTCTTCAGTCAATTACCTTCAAAATGAGCCCTGGCCTTTTTGGACTATACCCAGAGGCCTCTGCATCTCCAGCACCAATCATTTCCCCTCAGCCCTGGCCTCAAGAGATAACAGTAGGAATCTGGTGTAGGAACAGTGTCATCTGTCCTGGTCATCTGTGGTCTATTTAGCTAGAGAACCCTTGAGTTCATGTGTCCTATGAGTATCTTTCCAGAGTGTGCTATGGAATACCATATTATGTTGATCTCTCTGGAACATCTGTGGAGTATTTATGATACTCATCTCATAGGGTCTTGTTTCCTTCTCTTTCAAATGGAAGGATTGGACTAGACAACCTCTAACTTCCTTCAAGTTCTGACATGCTGTAGTTCTATGAAGTTCTAAACTCTCTTCTTTGGCCATCTCTTCTCATGACTCTACCATAGATCTTGAGGATCATTCTGGAGATCATAGCCTTGAGGAAGGTAAATTTAGGAGGGACATTTTCCTTCTTATCTTTCATCTCCCTCCTGACCAGTAAATGTCTGACAATCTCAGGCCAGTCACCTTGAAAGCAACAAGTATATACAATTTAATCTTAATATATACAGTTCCTCCTAGTCTTAACTTCTTGCTTACAAATCTTCCCAAAGGATGAAAATTCTGAAATATGGTAGCTCAAGAATAGTCCAGAAACATTGGGTTGATTCTGCAAAGCTAGAGTCAATGATCTAGAAAATGGGGTAGAACCAAAGTGGAAAGCTGAGTCACAATAGGAAGTAGGGGATTGACAGTGCAATCCAAGAAAAGTTCAAACTACATTGGAGAGTGCTTTTTTCTTCTTATGAGGCTCAGAACAAAGGTTTTGGCCACCAGAATAATGGAAAGAGCTTGAGTTCTGTCAAGCATTTTTATGGGGTCTATGTATTTTCATTCCCCATCCCATAAGGTCAGTCCCCTCTTCCATCCTCATTCAAATGGGGTGCTGCTGGACAGTTCCCACCAGTATTACTCTCTCATGTAATCCTGGGCTAAGTCTAGCAATCAGGACTGACAAAGGAGCAGACTAAACAGAATGTCTATAAAGAAATGATCCTTCCTGGGTACTTTGGGGATAGCTCTAGTAGATTATTGCATACAGATTATTCAATATTAAGTCTTCCACTCTAGGACCTCAGGAAAGTCATTTAATGCCTCTAAGACTTAGTTCTCCCAGGTGTAAAAAAAGGGAATAGTAATTTCTTATGGGATTGTTTAACATTTCTGAGCCTCAAAATGGGGATAAAAATGTTTTAATTTCCTCTGTCAGAGGTTTGTTTTGAATACAAAAGAAGACATGTAAATAAGTATAAGGTTTTGAGAGAGAGCATCATGGTGGACAAAATACTTGGGGATAAGAGATTAATTTCTAGTTCTGAGCATGCTACATGCAAACAAAAAATTCTGAGACTTGTCATTGGCCCTGCCACTGAATGCTAAGGACCACTGAGTGTCTGTTCTGAAACTGAACTCTTCTCTAAATTTTGACATCCCTAATTAAAATGAGAGTTCTTTGAGAGCAAGGATTATCTTCACTCTTTATTTACATTCTCAGCATAGTATTTGACATGCAGTAAGCACTTGGGAAAAATTTTTCTATTCAATTCCACCCAATGACCAAGGTTTGTTTTTGCCTTTCTAGGTATGCCCTGAACTTAGTACAGTGCCTAGAATGTGATAGGAGTTTAATAAATGCTTTTTGTTTGATTTGACTTTTGTTTTCCAAATGCACTTTAATAATGCCATTTGTCTTTACATCACAGTCTTTTCTGATTTAAAGAAATCCTCCATTCCATCCAGATGGATCTGATACTTCTGACAAAGAAAAAGAAGCAAAAGCAACTGGGGCATGGAAAACCTCTGACAGTGTATAACATATTCTGTCACTCTGAAATAAGGAGGAAGTTATATTTCCCCATCTCCTAACTGAACTTAGTCATGCCTGGAACCCAGTGGACATCTAATAGAAGCTTGTCAACTTCACTCTCCTGGAGTTCTCTGGAATATTCTTGTTTTTTCTATTTCTCAGTGTGACTTCCTTTTGGTGATGTTTTCGTTTATATAGTTGTAGTCACTTTGTAAATTGATCTTTGTAGATTGTAGTTTATTTCATTATATGAGTTAAAACAAACCCTTGTAATTTTTTTTGAAAGCTTCTCACTCATTATTTCTTACTGAGAAGAAAAATATTCCATCACATTCCTATAGCATAGTTTTATTCAACCATTCTCCAATTTGATGGGGATATAACTTTGTTTTCAGTTCTTTCCTTCCACTAATTGTACTACGATAAATATTTTAGCATTTATATAGGACCATTATTTCTGTCTTTGATGTCATTGGGGCATATGCCCAGAGGTGAAATATCTGGGTCAAAGAGCATGGAAGCTCCATCATTCTTCTTGCACAATTCCAAATTGATATACAGAATAGTTGGACATATTCAAAGCTTTACCAAACAGTGAATTATAAACAACCTAAAGGTTGTTTTAATATGCATTTCTATAACTATTGGTGATTTGGAGAACCTACTGAGCTTTTTGGAAAATTCATTCCTTATTTGAGACTGCAAAATGAATATTTCGTTTTGACATAAATACTTATCTATATTGGATTTGATGTCTCTCTTTTAATACATTAGGACTTTTCATATGAATGTGGGATTAAACTTGTTCTGACATCTCTGGAGGGTATTCTTGGCATTCTGAGCAGAACCAGGAACTCCTAAGTACAAGTTGTGAGGAGATAAATTTTGACTTTAAGAGTTTCCTAATATTAGAGCTATCCAACTGAAATGACATGGAATGGGCAAATTGAGTGTGTTGACTGGGGTATCAGGAATTACTGAGCTTACTGTCACTGGAAATCTTCTGCAAGACACTTGATAACCACTTTGGGGAAGTGCTGTATAGGGGATTATTAATTTGAGTTGGGGGTGGGACCAGATAAACTTTGACATCCCTTCCAACCATATCTATGATTCTATGAAGGTATGAAGATGTATCTGTGCAAACATGGTAGAGACTGCTCCAGGGAAAGCAGAGAGAAGAAGAGACTTCCAAGAGCTGTATGCATATAAGATGCTTTTATTTCAATCACAGAGCAAACCAGCAAGGACAGATTCAAGTAGAATAAAATTTGAGGTCCTCTTCCTTTCATGCAACTAGGTAGGTGGATCCTTGAACTGACAGTTACAGTTACGAAGAGTGGTTACAATAAACAGCTTTCTCCACCTTAGGAGATAAAAATGGACCAAGATAAGGTGTTCCTTCATTTCTTAGGTCTGAATCCAATCACCCTGGATATTTCCATCCCCATCCAGCTCTACTTCTCCCGGATTATACTAGACATCCACCTTTTCTACTGGCATTCATCCTACTTTGTTCGTGCTCCAAGCTGAGCTTCTTCAGTTGGCCCTGATTCCTCAGTTCTCAGGCCAAATTACATCAAGTTTCTGGGCAGCAGGATTATGCTGATCATCCAAATCCAGGACTTTCTCAACCAAAGCATTCTTCTTGTATTTCTTCTTCATTTTCTTCCATACTGGAGTCCACACTTTTTAATTTGTTTGGTGTAGTAACTCTAGTATTGGCAGAGAACTCCACTAATATATAGGTGAATATGTTGATAAGCCTATCTTTGAGAGTGTCTATTAGAGTATTTATGAATATGTCTATAGGAGAGTATTTATAGGTGTCAATTATTCCCATTCTCCTATAGGCTGACTGAAAGATCACTGTGCTCAGTCTTCTGTACAGCACATCTGGAATCCAGTGCTCAGTTCTGGAAGGAAGGAAATTGACAAGCTGGTGTCCATGCAGAGGAGTCATCTCAGAGTGATAAGAGGACAAGAGACAACACCAAATGTAAGGAAGACTTAAATGAACCAGTCAATTGGATCAAACAACATGATACACGTAAAGCACTGTGCCAGCCTTAAAGAGTTCTGTACCTGCTAGCTATGAGCCAGTTGTGTTTAGATGGGAGGAAAGATTTGAAGAAGGCATAATAATGGCCATCAAGTATTTGAAGGGCTGTCCCAAGGAAGAAGTTTTGTTCTGCTTCACCCCACAGGGAAGACCTCTGAACCTTACCTAAGAGGTCCAAAAAGCAGAGTTAGTCTCAAAGTAAGGAAAATCTTCCTAAGAACTGGAGCTGTACCAAAGAGGAACGGGATGCCTCCTGAGAAAGTGAGGTCCATGTCTCTGGAGATCCTTCACCACACGTTGAGTGATCTCAAACAGGGATGTTAAAGAGTGATTCCTGTTCAGGGGAAGATTGGATTAGATGACATCTGAAGTCCCTTCCAGATCTTAGATGCTTTGATTCTCCTTGTGAGAGAGAGGATTTACAAGAGGTTCTTAATCACATCTTTTCTCCATTAAGATTCATACAGAAATGAAGATGACCATGCAGAGAAGTTGAGATTCTCCAGTGTGTCCCTTTCCCCTGAATTTTTTCAGGTACAACTTTCAGCTTCAGTTTGCTCATGGGCAAGACAGGGATAATAACAGAATCTCCCTCCCAGGGCTGTTGTGAGCATGAAATGAAATAATACTTGTAAAGTGCTTTACAAAACTTAAAGTACTACACAAATACTATCCATCCATGCATCTATCCCTCTATCTACCTAAATATCTATGTACAGTCTCTCATGGACCTTATCCCATGAGCACTGGCTATGGATGATCCGTAGAAAGATCATTGAATTATAGTATTTTAAATTTGAAAGAGAGTTTAGATACAACCTAGTCCAATTCGTTCACTCAATGGATGAAGAAATTGAGTAGTGATTTGCCCAAAAAGGAGAACTGAGATTGGAACTTAGATCTTCTGAATCCAAATGCTATTCTCTTCCACTGCAAGGAGAAAAAGGAGGAAACTCGCCTACTCTACTGGGAGAGAAATAATGTATGTTTTGACTTCGTGGAAGCCACATATTTTTGAAAATATTGTGTTCAATTTAGGACACTACATTTTTAAAAAATTTACTTTGATTGATGAGTTCTTGTTTTTACATTTATTTTATGACTAAATGTATATCTGATCCTCACTTCCCCAGCAAGTTTTTTTAAGTAATGATACCCAAAAAAGGTTCTAAAGAATTCAAATGAATTGCTTTGCATAAATTTGACAACATCATTAGAAGCCCCTTTCTCTATACTCCTCTTTCAAGTAATTCTCAAGTCTACTCTACCTCCATCCCAGCTGCCTTGCCCTACCCACTCTCCACCAACTGAGTATCCTCCAGCTTTCAAGCAGCCCTTAGGTGTCATCTTCCCAATAAGAACTCATTAAAAGTAAGGAATGTCTTGATTTCTTGTTTTTGTATCACCAAAACTTAGCACACTGTTTGTCATATACTAAGTATTTAATAAATTCTCTATCAATCAATCAATCAAACAATACATCATCATCATCAACATCATCACTAACATTTTGATAGTGTTCTGAACCCACCTCTGCAAAGAAGGCAGGGAGTATATAAAGGAAGGAGGAGGAGGAAATGAGAGATTAGAGCACATGGCCTCTCCCCTTCCTGAGAGGACCAAGGAAGTTCTTTGATTAGTCCTCAGTCTCTGGCACTGCTTCATGATGATTTATTGATTAAGGATCAGGAAGGCAGACTTCTCAGGAAGAGCTGTGCCCTATGTGGTCTACAGGAGCCAAGGTAGGAGGTCTATCCTTTTTTCCCCTATTTCAGTGTATTTTATCTCCAATTCAAAGTATCTTCTTAGATCTGTGTCCTCTGTTTTCCTAAGTCTGAATTATCCTTAGACTTCACTTTTCAGCCTTGGAGTTACCTGCTGAGTAATCCTGAAATTAAAACTCCTTAAGTTTGAGGTTCAAGCACTGGCTTAGTAGGAGAGGATTTCCTCAACAGCATGTGATTTGGAGAATGAAGAAGATTCTCTGGTATTTTGAAGATCTAATCCATACCATGTTAGGGTAGGATATGAGGATATTATATTACTGGAAGGTGCTTAACTTTCACAGTTCGAGGAGAATAGGAAAGATTTCTTCTGCAGCCACATATAGGCATTTAACTTTATCATTAAACCTAATGAGAGAATACTTGATCATGGGGATGTTGTATGTTTCTGTATTTGTTCAGGAGTCCTGCATATTCTTTGAATTTTAGGTAATTTCTCTGCTGTGTAGAATAAAGGCTTTCCCATACCTGAAACTCATACTGTACACTGAGTGACTGGGCTAGAGTTGGGGAGCCTGTTTCCCACTTTGAGGAAGAACATAGACAAAAGTCCTACATAAACTCAAGCCTAGCATATAGTGAGGGTATAATAAATGTTTCTTGAATTGATTTCATATTATAAATCTCCATTGTTCAGTCAAGGAAGTTTGCAGACCCTTCTGGAAAAACAATCACTATGACCAATGCAGAAGAACCAAAATTTGGTTCAAACTTGTATTATTGGTGGAAACACTAGAAAAAGGAACCATATTTGTAAAAAAAAACAAAAAAACAAAAAACAAAAAAAACCCTTTTAACTTGAAAATTTGGATAGAACTATACAATAACCATGAAAACTGAGGTACAGAAGCAGAGCCAAGATGGCAGAGTAGAAAGACACATGTACTCTAACGCTTCACTCACAGCCCACAAAATACCTGTAAAAAATGACTCTCAACAAATTCTAGAGTATCTGAAGCCACAGAACAACAGAGTGAAAGCGGTTTCCAGCCAAGGGTAATCTGGAAGGCTAACAGGAAAGGTCTGTCTCACAGGAAGCTGAGGAGAGAGGAGCCCAGCCTAACTCATCACTAGGAGGAGCCGGACTCAAAACAGACTTCTGGGGCAGAATTCTCAGCAGGGGGGGTGTCCCAGATTCCCTCAACCCTCAAGTGACAAAGAAAGCTAGAACAGTCAGTATGGGAGGGCTTTCCCAGCTGTATGAGAGGGGAATGGGGTTCCCCCAGCACTAGCCTCAGGGGGCAGCAGCAGTGGAAGGCAGGCAGCAAAATGGCCAAGGAAGCACCTTGAGTCTGTTGTCCAGGAAACTCAGCTTAAAGCCTCTGGCAGAACGGAGGAACTGATCTAAACCTCAGTCGCCAGTGGTAGCCCCATCACCACCCAAAGCCCTGGGGAATTGAACAGTTGATCTGAATCTCAGCCCTCAGTGGTGGCCCCACCACCACCCAAAGCCCCTGAGGGACTTGAATCTGATTTGAATCTCAGCATTGTACTGGGGAGAGGAGAAGCACTAGGACCCTCCTCTTGACAAAGGATTCAGAAGCTTCCCCTGATCATAAAAGACTTTCTAAAGTTGAACTGTTTATATTCCTACATGGAAAGATAATATTTGTACCTCGAAACTTTTCTCAGTATTTGGGTAGGTGGAGAGACTACACACACACACACACACACACACACACACACACACACATAGACAAACAGTACAAGTTGAGTTGAATCAGAAGAAATGATACCCATAAAAAAAATAATAAAACAAAAATTAAGGGATGAGGAAGAAAAATACCAGGAGGAGAAAGGGAGAAATGGAATGGGACAGGTTATAATTCATAAAAGAGATACGAAAAATCCTATTCAATGGAGGAGAAAAGGGAGGAGGTGAGAGGGGAAGATTGAAACTTATTCTCTTCACATATGTCTTAAGGAGGGAATAACATGCTCACTAAATTTGATATGAAAATATATCTTACACTACAGGAAAGTAGGGGAAGAGAGGACAAGTGGGGCGAGGGGGATGATAGAAGGGAGGGCAAATGGGAGAAGGGAGTAAGTAGAAGTAAATACTTTTGGGAAGGGACAAGATCAAATGAGAGAATAAAAAGGGGGGACAGGATAAGACAGAAGGCAACATAGTTAGTATTACACAACATGACTGTTATGGAAATCATTTGCAAAATAACACATATATAGCCAGTATTGAATTGCTTGTCTTTTCAGTGGGGATGGGTAGGGAGGGAAGGAGGGAGAGAAGTTGGAATTCAAAGTATTAGAAATGAACGTTGGGAATTATTATTGCATATAACTAGGAAATAAAAAACGCCAGTAATGGGGTATAGAAATTTATCTTGCCCCACAAGAAAAGAGAGAGGAGTGGGATAAGGGAAGGGTTGGGTGTGATAGAAAGAAGGGTATATTGAGGGAAGGGAGAATCAGAATGCAAGGTATTTTTGAGAGGGGGGAGGGGAGAGATAGGAAGAAAAATTGGAACTCAAAATTTTGTGGAAATGAATGTTGGAATCTAAAAGTAAATAAATATTTTTTTTAAAAAATTGAGGTACAAACACTTGTGCTCTATATGAACAGAGGTCATACTAAACTTAAGGTATGGGGTATAGCTTGCCAGTAGAAATCTGGCAGTCAGAGAGAGGACCCTTCCACATAAGCTCAGTGGGCCATTAGATTATTTAATGTGGGATATCTTCCCTTATTCCCACTTCCAATGCCAGTTTCAGTAAACAGAATAATTAGTTTCCATAAATGGCAAGTCAAGAGCCAAAGGGGTCAGATCTTATCCAAAGTTTAGCTGTTTACCGAGAGTCTCTTGGTCCCAAAAAAATAGAGCCAATGCTAACATGATAACCAAGTACAAATGAGATGTAGGACGCCCTCCCATCTCCTCATATCCAAGGCTATTACCTCTAGCTGGGGAGGGAGGAAGGAATGAAGTGAAGTGGTTATGTTATTGCTCTCTAGCTTACAGGGAAGGACTGAGCAGAGAAGAGGGTAGGAAGGACTTTCCTTGAGAAAGGAAGACAGAAAAACAATTATTTGGATGAAAGAATCCTTGAGGCCCTGTGGTCACTCTCTGTGTAAGGAATTCAGTCTGGACTAGAGGAGAGAGCCACTTACCCATAGGTTCATATATGCCCTAGGGATCCAAACTGGGGGTGGTGGGTCTTTGCTTCTTTTTACTGGACACTAAAGTCTGGGCTAGAACCCAGAAGACAGACCTTGTGAAAGACCTATTAGGATCATTAAATTATGTAGGAGTGGTAACCATCAGCTCCAATAAAGGAGGGAAGATGAGAGAAAAATCTTAGACTTCTTATAGAGAATGCATTTTGTCCAACCCCTTCCTTGTCTAAAAGAGGAAACGGAGGAACAGAGGGCTTGAATTTTGGGGCTGTTCACTCTCTTCTCTAACTACTTCATCATGAGATCATCTGCAGTGCCCCGTTGCTTCCACTGTCATTCAGTTGAATTTCTAATACATTACAAAAACGTGGAAAGAGTTACACGAACTGATGCAGAGTAATGTGGGCAGAAGCAGGAGAACTTTTGTTTCCAGTAACAGCAACATTATGTGATGATCAACTATGATAGACTTAGCTCTTCTCAGCAATGCAGTCATCCAAGACAATGCCAAAAGGTTCATGATTGAAAATGCTATACATATCCAGAGAAAGAACTATGGGGTCTGAATGAAGATTGAAGCACTTTTTTTTACTTTTAGTTTATTTCTTTTTCATGGCTTTTCCTTTTGTTCTGATTCTTCTTTCATAACAGGATTAACGTGTAAATATGTTTAATACAATTGTACATGTATGACCTGAAAAATGAATTTTTAATGTATCTATTTTGTCAGGCATTGTGCTAGGGATAAAACAGAAATAAATCAAGTTGTGTGTACTCTCAGGTGTGAGAGATGATCTTTCAGAAGTGAAGCTTCCTCAAAGAGTTAATTGTTTCTTGTACTGCTTCAGTTAGATGACCTTGTAGAGAATCACACTTTGTAACATATCTTGCACTGTGCCTAACTCCCACTTCAACCCAACTTTGTCTGTGCCCTACACTCCCCACTCTACCTAAACTGCATAGCTTGGCAAAACTTCCCACCAAGTTCGTATGTTCTTTGTTGCTGTGAAAGATTTCTGTGAATAGACTGTACCCCCTAAAGTCTAGTCAATGGGATAAGGGGAAGGCATTAGGGAAGGGGAGCCCATGTTAGGGTATAATTGACCTTGCTTTCTGTACTTCCTTGTACTCCCTGGCTGGCGCTATTAGTGCAAAGAAGGGAGAGGGTAACTTTTCTCATGAGAAAGCAATAAACTCCTTTTTGCCGTACCTAAGACAAGTCTCTGATCTATTATTTTCAGGGGTCTCAAGACCCATACCACATAGTTTTAGGGGCTTGTCCAGGATTTCTCCTTATTTGGGGGTCTCCCAGTCAGTCCTAGGACAGGCACCTGCCAGCCACTTGTCAGTGGTCCTGAAATGGTTTGTGGGTTTCCTTCCAATTTTAAGGAATGGACCCGAAGAGAGATATCTCAAAAGGCGGAAATGACAGTAGAATGACCATGGAGGAGGAGAATCAAAAAGGTCAGGTAAATTTGTGTGCACAAACCCAGGTAAGCAAGACCCATGAGTCTTCTTAGAGGGCAAGATAAGTGAGTCCCTGGATGACCATAGAGTTGAGGTTGAGAAAAGATCAGTAAGTCTCTCTAGGGTAAGTCTCTCTACAGGGGAAATAACTGTGAGTCTCCACCCATTCCCCTAAGCAAGATCAATGCACTTCTCTCTTAAAGATAAGTGGTAAGAACTTGTGAGCCATGGGGAAAGCTCAAAAATAAGTCTCCCTCCAAAACTCCAGATATAGTCTTTCAAAAGTCCCAGAAGACAGTCCTTTTGGTAATAGGTTGAGTAACTGGGAATTGTCAATGTATCAGGGAAAAGATAAGAAGAAAATTATTAAGTATTGTTGTTTAGTTTGGGCAGGTACTCAGTTCAGAGGAAATGTCTTCTGGTCAAAGTACAGATTCTCTGAGGACTGGGTTGCCAAAAATTTAAACCTTTATGTGCACTCTTTAATGTTTTGTCAAATGTCTTGTCTGTGTATGTTGTGTTGCTATTTCTGTGTGAATGAAAGTCTGTGTCTCTGTTTTATCTGACACTTTGTAAGGTTGTAAATTTAGCTAGCCAGCCAGCAAGAGCAAAAATGCTGAGTTGGACTGTCCTTGAAAGGCAGACTAACCAGTATTTAATCATTTCTTGCCTCACTCAAGAAGAAAATTTTGCATAATGGGACACAACAGAAAGTTAATTGAATTCATTCTGTTCGTATTTGAAATTGTGAGTAGGTGAAATGTGTCAACTTAATTTAATGTTTAATAAAGGTTAGAATTTATTAAAGTCTGGTGGAAGTAAATGGAAGATTAGAAAGTGATAAAAAAAATCTCAAGCTGGCAACTTAGAAGGACTGAGAGTTTGAATTTAGGTTTACTTAGGTATTGAAGCTAAAGTTGGTACTTTATGTTCAAATTAAGTCAATATATCTGATACCAGAAAATGTGTTTAAAGTGGAAAAAGAAATAAATAGAAGAAGTTTTTCTGTTTTTAAAAAGTAACCACTTTAGGATAAGGGAAAAGAATTTTATATTTTTTTTGCAGAGGGGAAGGGGAAGAAATGTGGATTTCTGGATGTGCAAATTATTAGACATTTAACTCCCTTTAGTTTTTAAGGTTTGGGGTAGGACAAAATTGTTGGGCATTTTATTTTTATTTGGAATATAAAGGATAATAAAGGTAATCTGGGTAAAGGCAGAAAAGAAAAAAAGATGGTGTAAAGAAAAACGAGAGATGGGAAAACAATGGGCCCATGTGCTTTCAGCTACTCCCTTCCCTATATAAGTTCTGAAAATTTTGAGTATGTTGAGAAAATGAAAACTAGTAACATGATTGGAAAACCGACAGAAAATTATTGTGATTGGCTATTGTTTAAATTCAATGAATTATTAAGTTTCCAGGTTCCCTGCTTGGAGGGTAAGTCAAGTCCACCTAGTAAACATAGGTTCAGAATTAATAATTTTGCCTAAGCTAAAGACAGTTAACTTAAGCACACTTTACGTTAACATAATTTTAAACTTTTTAAGAAAAGGAGAAATGTTATTTACATTGAACTTAAATGTGATTAAAATGTAAAGAAAAGCTGGATAAACTGAATAAGATTAAGAATGAATGGATTAAGAGATTTGGAAAGATGAATAAAGATTTGGTTGAAAATATGGATGGCAGATAAGGTTTGGGAACAAATGGGAGTTATTCAAACCCCTTGTCCCTAGATAGCTGTTCTGGACCTTTGTGTCAGTTTCAGATGGTTTCAGTAAGTGATGAGGGTGTAAGGAAGTATTTTAAGAAGACAGAAAAATCATGTAACTTGATTTGATAATTAATAGCTCAATCAAATTTGAGATGATTCTGTCTGATCAGGTGATAGCGTGTGCTCACGTGGTGGTAAAGAAATTAATTACTGTGCAAGGTGATGTGGAAATGCATTGATCTAAATGAGTAATGACTTGTTTTAAGTTTTAAGAATACTTAGTTTAAATATTTAAGTAAACCTAAACGTTGTTATATTAGGAATTGCATTGTTAAATTACTGATGAATTGGTTTTAAAAAATGATATTATGAATTCTATGTAAGAGGTTCTGTGTTGCAAAATTCCAACTGGGGAAAGGAAAATCCTTAAAATAAATAAATAGACAAACAGACAGATGGATACAAAGATAGATAGATAGATAGATAGATTAGACAGATTTTTTTATATGGCTGTGATTTTCAAGTCTATTCCATCTAAGGATATATTAAATATGTTGAAAAGTTTATCTCTGCTATTAAGAAGTAAGTTTTAACTAAAATTGGTTTTGCTGTGAATCAAAGGATATGAACAGGCAGTTTTCAGAGGAAGAAATTAAAGATATCTATAGTCATATGAAAAAATGCTCTAAATCACTATTGGTTAAAGAGATGCAAAGCAAAACAACTCTGAGATAAAACATCACAGCTATCATATTGGCTAATTTGACAAAACAGGAAGATGACAAATGTTGGAGAAGATGTGGGAAAGTTGGAACACTAATTCATTGTTGGTGGAGATGTGAGCTGATCTAAACATTCTGGAGAGCAATTTGGAACTATGCCCAAAGGGCTACATACCCTGTCCCCCAGCAATACCACTTCTAGAACTGTATCCTCAAGAGATCATAAAAATGGGGAAGGATCCCACATGTTCAAAAATATTTATAGCAGCTCTCTTTGTGGTAGCCAAAAACTGGAAATCAAGGGGATGTCTATCAATTGGGGAATGGCTGAATAAATTGTGTATATGAATGTGATGGAGTACTACTGTGTTATAAGAAATGATGACCAGGAAGACTTTAGAGAGGGCTGGAAAAACTTATATGATCTGATGCTGAGTTGAAAGGAGCAGAACCAGGAGAACTTTGTACACAGCAGCAACCACAATGTGCAAGGATTTTTTTCTGGTGGACTTAGAACTTCTTTGCAATGCAAGGACTTAAAAAATTCCCAATTGTCTTTTACGACAAAATGTCTTTCACATCCAGAGAAAGAACTATGAAATTCAATTGCAGAATGTAGCAGATCATTTTCTTTTGTATTACATTTTGGTTTCTTACATAATTTCTCCCATTCATTTTAATTCTTCTATGCAGCAAGACTATGGTGAAAATGTATTTATGAGAAATGTACGTGTAGAACCTATATAAAATTGTACGCTGTCTTGAGGAGGGAGGAAGGAGGGGAAAATATAAGTTATATGGCAGTGATTGTAGAACACTGAAAATAAATAAAATTTTTAAAAAATTTTTAAAAATTTAAAAAAGTAAAAAAAAGTTTTGTAGAATATTTTGTATGATTTTTGAAAGATCTACCTACCAAATTTATATTTGTAAATTAATTTGTTATAATAAAGACTTCTGAGGGATTGGAAGATAAGGGAGACCAGGAATTTTATGACTCCAGGAAGCTCTGTGATAATTTTAAGACAAAAGGTCTCCTGGCCCCATCCCCCTTTCCTTTTGAAGTCCAGTCATTACAGAAGGACTTCTTAAGATCTAATCTGAACTCAGAACTCAAATAACAGGTGTAACTCTTTCCTATTGTCAAAGGAAAGCAGGGGTGCCAGCCCTATGCTGGGACTCTAGGACTTAAAAAGTCCAAAATCATCACCCAAGGGGTATGATGCCTCATTTTGTTAAAGTTGTAATCTCTTATGTAAAGTGTAAACTGTATATGGAGTTCCTAAACAAGGAATTTGTGTTGGTGATAATCTCCAGTGATTGCTTTTTAGAACAAATTTAAGATGTGAGTCCAGGTAAAATTTTTAATTAGTGAAACCTGCCATCTAACGTGTAAGCCTCCAGGATCATACTCAGAGAGGAATGTGACTGTTACAGGGAGAAGTTTGCCTCAGGAGACAATCCTGTCCTTAGCCTGGGATAGAATCCTTTTGGCTCAGTTTTCCCATTGTGTTCTTTTGAAAAGGAATGTTTTCCCACTTGACTTTCTGAGTCTGGCTATAATGTGAAGATGATATCTAATTAGGTCCTTGTTTTTCATCTTCATGGCATGTTTCTATAAAAAAGCAGATAGTTTAAAATGTAAGCACAAGGCAAGTTGTGGAATCTTGCTGTTTTCAATTAATTGGGAAGATGGGTAAAAGTTTATAGCCCTCTAGAGAGCCAGACCAAGTAGAGAAATCCAAGGGGCTTTCAAGGCGAGGTTTTCCAGGGGGTTTTAGACAAATGGAACTAAAACTCCTTTGAAGGAAGGAATAAAGATCCCAACTTAGAATTAGGTCTTTACCTATTACAAAATGATGTAAAAGCAATTAGTATTAAAACAATTGACTGAATCAATTTACTAGACTAAATCAGAGACATCTTCAATTTGGAGGAAAGAATTTCAGTGTAATTTCTTAGATGCAGGTAACCTCTGGTAATATTTTGCATTGATGGAAAATTTCAGTGTTTCTGTTTGGATTTGAATTCATTTCATGAACGTAAGTTGAAATTAGTGTTTGAACTTATCATACATGTAGCTCATTCTTTTAGGTTGAGCATGGTAAGAAAGGAACAGATTAGTCTAGGAAACAGATGTAAATCTATTAGAGCAATAACTTATGGTTTTAATGGTAAATTTGATTTTGTGATTGTTATTTAATTAGGAACTAGAACGTTTATAGAAAGGCATGCAAGCTACTTAAGACTTGCTCCAAAAAATGTTTCTTAGCCAATGTGAAATTATAGTCTTATCTGAAACTGATTATTGGAATTTTCTGTTTTGAGATTTTATGGGACTATTAACTGACTGTCCTTCTGAGTCTAACTCCAGGTGTGCATAGCAAGAAAGACTATCTGAGTTACTGATCCATGATGCCAGTCAGCCTGTGAGATGCTGGTGTGAACTGCAAAGAGGTGACCTCATGAGAAGGTTGGGGGAATGGTTGTTCAACCCAGGTTGATGTAGGATTCTCCTGACTCAATGTCCCCATTTACATCTGGCAGATTTTAAGCCTTGCTGGATGCCAGTTGGCAATCTATTCCTGCCTGGAATTGATATAAGTTTAGGGAAATGTAACCCTGAAATGTCTCTACTCTTAATGGTGATTTCCTATAATCAAAAGTTTTATAAACATAATACCAGATCTATTAAATAACAGATTGTTGGTAGGGAAACATCTGAGGTTAAGTTCAAAAATTAAGATACTAGAGTTAGAATTTTAGACTCACAACAATAAGTTAGGGTCCTTTAATTTTAGTAATAGCATAATATGGACACAATCAGGTCAAGGACCTGTGAAGTTAGCATACATATTTATTACTATTTTTGTCTCGGTTGGTTAATGTTAAAAGAAAAATGGTTTGTGGTCTATATTGCAAATGCTTTAAAAGAAGCATCAATGACCAGAAGTTGGAATTATTTTATGATGTGATATGTACTATGCTAAAAATTATTATTTATTTTATTTATGTAAGTACTGGAGCCTGTTATTGACTCCTTAGTGAAATCTCATGAAGGGGACTGCCCCTGCCCACCTTGTAATTTGTCGATGTGTAAATCAGCCTCATATCCAAGTGAAGGGACCAGTGCGGCACCAACCCAGTGGACTGTAGTGTCACAAGAGCCTGGAACCTTAAAATTAACTTTGATAAAGGGACCAACCCATTCATGACTGAAAAGACTGTTGTGGGTTTATTGTGTTTGTTAGTTGCTATACCTTTTCTTTTCTTTGCTACAAGTATTTTCCTTTGCCTCTGGCCTCTAGGCCTTAGCCATTTCTGTTGCTATGCACCAGGTTATAGCGGAAGAAGTATTCCAAAAATGCTGTGAGGAGTCTTCAAATTGTAAGAAATAATAGGGGAGACTGTGAGAGATGATCTCTCAGAAGAGAAGCCTCCTCCAAGAGTTAATTCTTTCGTGATGTTGAAACATACTTCCTTGAAAAACTACATCTGAAGCTAGTTGATCTTGTGGAAAAACATGCTTTGTAACATCATGTACTGTGCCCAATTCCCCCTTCATCCCAAACTTGTCTATGCCCTGCAACCCCCTCCACCTAAACTGCATACCTTGACAAAACTTCCCCCCAAGCTGGTATGTTCTTTGTTGCTGGGGAAAATTTCTGTGAATAGATTGTACACCCTGAAGCCCAGCCAATGGGATAAGGAGAAGGGGTTGGGTGGGTGGGGGATCTCACATTAGGATATAATCAGCCTTGTTTCTGTACTCCCTTGTACTCCCTGGCCATCACTATTAATGCAACAGGGTGGGGTACCCTTTATCATCAGAAAGCAATAAACTCCTTTTTGCCTTTCTTAAAACAAGTCTTTGATTATTTTCAGGGGTCTTAAGATCCATCCCACACACAAGGAACTAACTTTAAACAGAGGAACGGATTGAGGACAGTAACAAAGATCTGTGGTGTCAGTGGCTTAGAACTAGGACAAACAGCATCACTGCATAGATTCCATAGATAATTTCCTACGGAAAAAACTTTATCACCTAAAGGGCAATATATTGATGATGAGATGTTCTGCTGTTTGCAAGAGTTGGTTCTGTCACAATAAGTCCCAGGTCCATAACTGGGCCTGGACTTCCTAGCTTGATAAGATCATGGTAGACCTTGAGCTTCCCTGGCAAAGCTTTTGAGAAACCAGTCACTTCCATAGAATGATGCTATACTAGAAAACAAATTGAGTGGAGGCTTTCATGTACATTCATTTCAATAATTATATGCAAAAAAAAAGAATTAGGAAGAGTAACATATAGTATATATACATCTGTATTGAAAGAAAAAAGGTAAAGAACTTGTACCAAAGATACCAGGATAAGCCTATTCTAAGAAGTTAGCTTTGACTCTCTAAATGGGACCCTCTACTCTTTCTCTACTATCTTCCTATTTTATCAGCTCCCAGGGACTGGATGATCAACTCAATACAGATGATTCCCATATCTATATATCCAGCCCTAACTTCACTCCTGAGTTTCGGTCCTACATCATTAACTCCTTTTTGGACATTGCTAACTGGATGTCTCCAAAACATCTCACATTCAACATGATTCAAAAAGGACTCATTGTCTTTCCACTGTGCTAAATGCTGTACAATTATTCTCTCATCAGATCCTCATAAAACCCTGAGAGTTGGGAACTATTATTGTCCCTTACTATTTTACAGATGAGGAAATTGATCCAGACAGAGGTTACATGGTGTGCCTAGGTCAGCATAGCTGGTAAATATCTGAGGCTGCATTTGAATTTATGTTTTTCTGATTGCAGGCTGCTGCGTATCCTGGCAGCCATACATGCAACATTTTGAAACCATCTCTATAAAGAGGGCAGTGAAGGTACATAGGTAGGAGGAATAAGGAATGAGAGATCAAAGTACATGGCCTCTCCCCTTCCTGAGAGGACCAGGGGAGTTCTTTGATGGGTTCTCAGTGTCTGGAGCTGCCTCATGATGATTTATTGATTAAGGATCAGGAAGGTAGACTTCTCAGGAAGAGCTGTCTCCTCTATGGGCCATTCTTTATTCCCTTTTCCATTGTACTTTATCTCTAATTCAAGCTATCTTCTTAGACCTGTGTCCTCTGCTTTTCTACATCTAGGTTATCCTTCGACTTCACTTTCTAGCCTTGGGGTTACTTTCTGAATAATCTTGCGATTGAAAATTCCTCATTTTTAAGTTCATACATTGACTTAGCAGAAAGAGATGTAATCAACAGCGTGTAACTTAAAGAAGGAAGAAGATTGTCTGGCATTTGGAGGATCAAATTCATACCATGTTAGGATAGGATATGAGGAATTTGCCAGTATATGTGATATGACTGGGAGTTGCTTAACTTTCACAGCCCAAGGAGAATGAGAAAGATTTCTTCAGCAGTCCCACATAGACTTTTGCCTTGAGTTTAAGCCTAATGAGTGTGATTGATCATGTGTATGTTGTATGTTTCTGTATTTATTCATGGGGTCCTGCACATCCATTGAATATTAGATAATTTCTCTGTTGAGTGGAATAAAGGTTTTCCTATACCTGAAACCCATACTGCACACTGAGTGACTGGGCTAGAGTTGGGGAATCTGTTTCCTGCTTTGAGGGAGAACATAAAAAAAGTCCTAATGTTCATGCCTGGCAGATAGTAAGAACTTAATAATGGCTTCCTGATTTGATTTCACGTTTTAGAAAGTCTCCATTGTTCAGTCAGTGAAGTATGCAGACCTTTCTGAAAAAGAAAACAAAGGAGAACAAACATTTGGGTCAAACTTGTATTATTGGTGATGGGGATGCTAAACAAAGGAACCAAATTGTAAAAAAAAAAATAATAATAATTTCTTTGGTGAACTTGGGAAGAATTATATAGTCACTTTCAGAATTAAGGAATTAAGGTCCAAACAGTTGTGCTTCACATGATCAGAGGTTATATAAAATTTAAGATATGAGATATAGCTTGCCAGTAGAAATCTGGTGATCTAAGAGATGGTCACTCCACACAAGCTCAGTGGGCCATAAGACTGCTTAATGTCGGGTATTTTCCCTCCTCCTCATTTCCCACTGCCAACTTCAGTAAACAGAATAATAAGTTGACATAAATGGCAGATTAAAAGCCAAAGGGGTCTGAGCTCTTTATTGAGAACTTGGCTATTTAATCTGCTCTTAAGTGCCCACAACCTCTTGGTCTCAAACAAATAGAGTTGATGCTAACAAGATAACCAAGTGCAAATTAGCTGTGGGACCCCCTCCCTTCTCCTCATGTCCCAGGCTATCACTGCTAACTTGGAAGGGAAGAAGGGATGGAGTGAAATGGTGATGCCATTGCTCTCTAGCATACAAGGACTATGCAGAGAAAATATTAGTAAGGATTTTCCTTGAGAAAGTAAGATAGAAAAACAATCATTTGGGAGAAAGAATCCTTGAGGCCCTCTCTGTGGAAAGAAAAGTTAGTCTTGGCTCAGGGAGAGACCCACTTACACATAGGTTGAGGGATTTGTGAGATGCCCTCAGGATCCAAGCTGGAAGTGGTGGGATTCTGCTTCTCCTACATTCCATACATCAAGACCCATGAGCAGTCCTTAAGGAAGATTGATTCTATTATAGAATCATTAAATGGCAAAGGGGTGATGACTATAAGCTCCATGAGGGGAAGGGACTGTGAGGGAAAGAATTTTAGAACTCATTTGGAAAATGCATTTTGTCCAACCCCTTCCTTTGCTAGGGAAGGAAATGGTCTAAAGAATGGCCCTAGAGAAGGAATAGTGGGGTTAACTTTCTTCTGCCTTCAACCCTCTTCTCTCAATACACTCTCATCGTTCATGAGCTCATCTCCCATTGCTTCCACAATTATTCAGCTAAATTTATGAAGAATCTCTAATATATCAGAAGAACCTGTAAACACTTACCTGAGCTAATGCAGTAAAGTGAGTAGAAACAGTAGAACATTCTTCCCAGTAACAGCAACATTATGTGATGACCCCCTATGATAGACTCTTCTTGGCAATACAATGAAACAAGACAATTCCAAAAAACACATGATTGAACAATCTATCCGTATCCAGAGAAAGAACTGTGGAGTCTGAATGCAGATCAAACCGTATGATTATTTTGGTTTGCTTTTCTTTCTTGTGGTTTTCCCTTTTTTTCCAATTGTTCTTTCACAACATGATTAATGTATAAATATGTTTAATTCAATTGTACACATATGGCCCAAGAAAAGAATTTTAAATGTATCTGTTGTATCAGTCATTTTATTAGAGATAAAAGGGGGAAAAAGTCAAACTGTGTGTACCCTCAAAGAACTTACTTTCTCCAGAGGGTGGACTTGAGGCCAACAAGAAAGTTCTGTGATTTTAATGGCATGGGTAGCCCCCAAACCAGTACAAATAATTACCAATGCAAAGATTCCATAATTAAGTTGCTATGGTCAAAAAACCTTATCACCCAATGGCCAATATTCTGGTGATCAACTCTTCTGTTCCCAACTAGTACTAATTCTGTAACAATGAGCCCCAGATCATTGACTTCCTATCTTGATAGGATCATGCTAGACCTTGGGCTTTCCTGGCAGAGCCTTTGAGAAACCAGTCACCTCCACAGAATGATGCTATACTGGAAAGGAAATTTAGCAGAAGCTTTTATATATACTCATTTTAATAGCGACATGCAAAAAAATAATTAGGCAGGGTAATCTATATTACATTTACATTGATTTTGAGGGTAAAAGTAAAGAACGTCTACCTCATCTCACTGAAGATATTAAGATAACACTCTTCCAAGAAGTTAGCCCTGTCATTCTAAATGGGGCCTAAATTAGATTCTCTAGTCTATCTCTACTCTCTTAGTAGTTTATCATCTCCCAAGGAATTATTGATCAACTCAATGCAGATGAGTGCCAAATCTATATATCCAGTCCAAACCTCACTCCTGAGTTCCAGTCCCATATCATTGACTGTCTATTGGAAACTGCTAACTGAATGTTTACAAAACATCTCATATTCAATATGATCCAAACAGAATGTATTATCTTTTCTTTCAAGTTCACCCCTCTTCCTAAGTTCCCTGCTTTCATCATGGATATCATCATCCTTTCAGGTCTCGAAGGTTCTCATTCAGCTTTATCCTTCACTCCTCTGTCTCACAAAGCCAATCAGGGGGCAAATTTTGACATTTCTCCTTTCATAGAATCGTTGGAATCAGGCCCATTATCTCTGCTCACACAATCACCACCTTAGTCTCATCATCTGTTATCTAGATTATTGCACCTACTTCCTGACAAATCCCTTTGCCTCACTTCTCTTCGCCCCTCCAATCTATCCTCCTCAGCTGCTAAAGTTATTTTCCTTAAGGTTCAAATCTGACTATGTTACTGTTCCATTTAATAAAGTCCAGTGTCTTCCTACTACCTGTTGGACAAAAATATAAACTCTATTGTTTGACTTTTAGAGTCCTCCACAGTCCAACGAATCTTTCAAGCCTCATTGCACATTACAGTCCTTCCTACTTAAGGCAATTCAGTTAAACTGGTCTTGCTTCTCTCTGTTCATTACACAGGGCACCTCATCTCCTCTTTACAGGCTCCATGCCTAAAATGCTTTTCCCTGTCATTTCTATGTTGTCAAATCTTGCTTTGCCATCAAGATGAAACATAAGCACCATCCTCTTCTACAAGAAGCAATTCCTAATTCTTCCAGCTGCTGATGCCCTCTCTCCCTAATTACCTGGTATTTAACTTTGCTCTTGTTATTGTTCAGTTGTATCTAACTTCTCATGATCCCATGGACCACATCAGGCAGACCCCTTACAATGTCATCAGCTCTCTTCTGATGTTATATCTTTTAGCATTTAACACTATCCCTGGTGTTTTCTTGTCAGTGATACTGGAAAGATTTGTCATTTCCTTCACCAGTTCCTTTTTACAGATGAAGAAGTGAGAAAAACAGAAGTAACTTGCACAGAATTGCACCCCTAACAAGTGACAGAGGCCAAATTTGAACTCAGATCTTCCTGATTCTGGTTCCGACATGCACTTCTGTGTCCCCTAGTTACCACCTGGTTGGTTGTTGTTTTTCATTCTTGAAGAGGATCAAAAAGACATCACTCTGGGAGTCAAGGCTCAATGTGTCTGACTGGTTGATCAGACAAGCTCAGAATGCTCCACCACAGGTTGGGCACAAATAATCTGTGTGAACATTTGGGGTGGATACTCTAAATCTGTGCATCCTGCATTTCCTTAGAGCTGTTTCAATTCTGCTTTGCTCATAGAGCGCAGTACCTTCTCTGATATGGGCACACCATGCAGAGTGGTCCTATGCCAGTGTCTCCCACATCACACAATCAATTCCAGAGTTCTTGAGAGTCTCCTTGTATCGATTCTTCAGACCACCATGTACACACTTTTCCTGAGAGCCCTTCAGAAGTAAGGACTTCAGTGTCTGCTACCTTATCTTTCCAGGTAATCTTCAGAATCTTCCTAAGACAATTCAAATGGAAGCAATTCAGTTTCCTGGCATGGCTCTTGTAGACTGTTCAGATTTCACAGGTATACAACAATGAGGTCACCACAATGGCTCAGTTTGGTAGTACATCCAATACCTCTTTTCTCCCATACATTCCTTTGGAGTCTCCCACACACAGAGCTAGCTCTGGTGCTGTTAGTGCCAACTTCATTATCAATGTGTACATTCTTGGAGAGTACACTACCAAAGTAAGTGAACTTATTCATAAGTTCTCCATTTGCTGTAACTGATGGTTCCACATAAGGATGATGTGGTGGTAGCTGATGGAGCACCTGTGTTTTCTTGGTGTAAATTGTTACTCTAAAATTAGTGCAAGCAGCAGAGAATTGATTTATATTTTATTGTATCTCAGTTTCAGAGCTTGCATTGAGTGAACAATCATCCACAAACAGAAAATCATGCACCAATACTCTCTTCACTTTGGTTTTGGCTTGCAGCCTGAACTGTGATAACTTTGGAGAAGAGAGTGAAACTGACAACTTCATGGAACTCTGCCTCACTTAAATCCAATTTATGCACGAATCAAAAGTTATCACCAATACTATTTCACATTTATACCTATCTCAAAGTCCTGTGATAACAGGTAAGTGATGAAGAGATAGGTACAGATACCCTGGGAGTTGTAGTCACAATCCTGCATATAGGGTGACCCAGGCCATAGGGTCATTTCTCCCTGGAAGCAGCAGTGGGATTCAGCTGCTAGATGTCTGAGCAGCTTTTTAAGGATTGTACTACTCACCTCCTTGTGTGAGGAAGGGGATAGAAAAGGTGCCTTAGATAGTAAAGTTGAACAGGCAGCACCCCATGGTCTGAAGCAGCAACAGCACTGCAGATTCTCAAACATATCAGCCCATGATCACGATGGGAGTCCAGTGGAAGTGAGAGAGAGAGAACTGCAGAATCCCAGGTAACTGCAGCAGCAGCTCCTGAGACTATTAGTCCACAAATTAAATGTCTGTAAGTCGCCTATTGAACTTCTGGGAGCCAAGATGTAGAAGTGATCTGTAAATGCTATCACTCTCCCCTTGTTGACCTTGAGAAATTCGAGAATATTTCCCCAGGAAAAATCCTGGAACAGTGGAATCAACTGGAGGAGTAAACAGTCTCTTAGCCCATGAGACTAGGAAAATTGCAAAGCAGGGAGTCCCTCTTACTGTGGCTGAAGGGGACCAGTGTAGGACCAGAGCTGACCAGACAGCCCCACTTCAGTGACACGGGAGAAGATCCTGAGCCCCAGGTGGGGTGGAACCCGAAATTGACAACACCAGGACTCTAGGCATGCCTCAGCACAGCCAGGGGAATCAGGAAGACACTAGCACAAATGGGGTTCACCAACCACTGAGCTTGCCTATGCTCTAGCATGGGAGACTAGCCTTCCTGGGGCCAAAATACCCCAGCCCCACACCTAACACATCTGGTCCACAGTAACTTCAAGGAAACTCAAAAAGACTTCACCTGGCCTCTGCTTTGGCATACCAGCCAGTTCAGCACTAGGCAAACTGCAGCATTTTAGCATCTAGATGAAAGAACCAGAGGCCACAATACACAAAGCCTCACGTTCTAAGAACAGAAGCCATGGAACAGAGTCCTCTGTGCCTCAGAAGCAGAGGTTCACTTTAAAATCCAGAGAAAAGGTGATCATCATGAGCAAGAAGCAAACCGGAAAAGACCATAGAATCTTTCTATGGGGACAGGGACCAAAACACAAATACCAAAGAAGTCAGTATTGAGACTATACTCTCATCTGAAACTTCAGAAGGGAATATGAACTGGTCTCAAGCCCAAAGAGCTTTCTTGGAAGAACTCAAGAAGGATTGTAAAGGCTAAATTAGAGAACTAAAAGAAACACTGGTCAATGATTTTTAAAATATGAAGAAAGAAATCACAGAAGAATTTAAAAGGAAATTTGGAAAAATGGGAAATTAAGCACAAAAACCTAACTGGGAAAATTGGACAAATAGAAAAGGAAGTACAAAACTAACTGGAGAAAATAACTCCTGTAAAGTGAACAATTGGAGATGCAAAGTTAACTGAAGAAAACAATCTATTAGAAATTAAAATTGGGCAAGTACCAGATAATGACTCTATGACACATCAAGAATCATTCAAACAATCTAAAGAATGAAAAAATAGAAGAAAATGCAAAATATCACACTGGAAAAACTACTGACTTGGCAAATAGGTCCAGGAGAGAAAATTTAAGAATTTTTGGTCTACCAGAAAACCTTGATGAAAAAAAGATCCTAGGCAATATCTTCCAAGAAATCATCAAGCAAAACTGCCTAGAAGTCCTATATCCAGAGGGCAAAATAGTCGTCAAAAGAATCCACCGTTCACCTCCCGAAAGAGATCCTAAATTGAAACACCAAGGAATATTCTTGCCAAATTCCAAAACTATCAAGCAAAGGAGAAAATAATGCAGTCAGTCAGAAAGAAATCATTCAAATATAGCAGAACTACAGTCAGGATCACACAGGACCTTGCAGCTACTATATTAAAAGTTTGGAGGGAATGGAATATGATATTCCATAAGGCAAAGGAGTGGGGACTACAACCAAGGATCAATTGCCCAGCAAAAATGAACATAATATTTCAGGCAAGGAGATGGACATTCAATGAAATAAGGGATTTCCAAACCTTCTTGATGAAAAGGTCAGAGCTCAATAGAAAACTCGATTTTCAAACACAAGTTTCAAGAGAGGCATAAAAAGGTAAACAGGGGGAAAAGCCTTGTTATTCAATATAGGCAAACTGTTTTAATCCCTAGAAGAAAAGATGGTATTTGTTAATTTTGAGAATTGTATATTTATTATAATATTTTAAAGGGGTATACGTAGATAGTGGGAGTTGGTATAAATTAAATGACTGATGGCAAAAATTTAAGAATACGAAGGGATTGTAATGTCAGATGTGAAAAAGAGGAGGCAGAAAAAAAGTAAATTACATCACAGGAAGAGGCACAAAAACATAATACAGTAGGGGGAAAGAGGGGAGGGAGATGAGTATTGTTTGAGATTTACTCTCATCTGACTTGGTTCAAGGAGGGAACAACAAACTCAGTTATAGAAATCTAACTAGCTCCATAATTAGTAGGAGGAGAAGGGGAAAAGAAAAAGTAGGAGAGGCTAAAGGGAGGGAAAAATTAGTAAGGGAAAGTGGGAGTAAAAGATAGGAGGACTGAAAGAAGGAAGGGAAGACTGAGGGAGGTGGTGGTCAAAAGTTAAAATTCTATTGTGTAGGGGAAGGGAGAAGGAAGAACTAAAAGTATAAATGGGGGGAAAGAGGATGGAGAGAAAGACACAGATAGTAATCATAACTGTGAATGGGAATGAGATAAACTCTTCCATAAAATGGAGCTGAGAGGAGAATGGATTAAAAACCATAATCCAACCATATGCTGTTTACCAGAAAAACATTTGAAACAGGGGGATACACACAGGGTAAATGTAAAAAGTTGGAGGAGACTATATCGTACTTCAGCTGATGTAAAAAAAAAAAAAAAGCGAGGGTAGCAATCCTAATCTCAAAGAAAAAGCAAAAATAGATCTAATCAAAAGAGATAAGGAAAGCAACTATCCTGCTGAAAGGCATCATAGACAATGAAGCAATATCATTACCAAATATATATGCTCCGAGTGGTATGGTATCCAAATACTTAGAGGAGAAGTTAAGTTCCTTAGGAAGAAATAGATAGCAAAATTATTCTACTGGGAGACTTCAAACTTCCCCTCTCTGAACTTGAAAACTCTAACCTCAAAATAAATAAGAAAGAAATTAAGGAGATGACTAAAATTCTGGATAAGGCAGATATGAAAGCTCTCTGGAGAAAATTGAGTGGGGATAGAAAAGAATATACCTTTTGCTTAGCAGAATATGGTACATATACAAAAATTGGCCATGTACTAAGGCATAAAAACCTCACAATCCAGTGCAGAAAGGCAGAGATAACCAATGCATCCTTCTCATATCATAATGTAACAAAAATTGCATGTAACAAAAGACCATCGAAAGATGAACCAAAAATTAATTGCAAACTAAATAATATAATCCTAAAGAATGAATGGGTTAAACAACAAATCATAGAAATAATCAACAACTTCATTCAAGAAAATGACAATAATGAGACAATATACCAAAACTTATGGTATACTGCAAAAACAGTTCTTAGGGGAAATTTTATGTCTTTGAACGCCTACATAAATAAAATAGAGAAAGAGGAGATCAATGAATTGGGCATGCGGCTGAAAAAGCTAGAAAAAGAACAAATTGAAAGTCCCCAAGTAAATATCAAATTAGAAATACTGAAAACCAAAGGAGACATTAATAAAACTGAAATTAGGAAAACTATCGAACTAATAAATAAGACTAAGAGCTGATTTTATTTTTAAAAAAGACAATAAAATTTATAAACCTTTGGTCAATTTGATTTAAAAAAGAAAGAAGAAAATCAATTTAGTAATATCAAAAATGAAAAAAGTGAACTTAACTCCAATGGGGAGGAAATTAAAACAATAATTCAAAATTACTTTGCCCAACTGTATGCCCATAAATTTGACAATCTAAATGAGATGAATGAATATTTTAAAAAATATAAATTGCCTAGATTAATAGAAGTTGAATACTTAAATAACTCCCATCTCAGAAAAAGAAATTGAACAAGCCATCAATGAACTCCTTAGGAAAAAATTTCCAGGGCCAGACGTATATACAAGTTAATTCTATCAAACGTTTAAAGAACAGTTCATTCCAATACTATACAGAATACTTGGGAAAACCAGTGAAGAAGGAGTCCTACCAAGTTCTTTTTATGATACAAATGTGGTTCTGATACCTAAACCAGGAAGAGCCAAAACAGAGAAAGAAATTTATAGACCAATTTCTCTAATGAATATAGAGGCAAAAGTTTTAAATAAGATATTAGCAGAAAGAATGCAGCAACATATCACAAGAATAATACATTATGATCAGGTAGGATTTATACCAGGAATGCAGGGCTGGTTTAATATTAGGAAAACTAACAACATTATTGATCATATCAGCAACAAAACTAACAGAAACCATATGATTATCTCAAAAGACACAGGAAAAGCTTTTGACAAAATACAACACCCCTTCCTATTGAAGACACTGGAAATCACAAGAACAAATGGAGCCTTCCATAAAATAATAAGCAGTATCTACCTAAAACCATCAGCAAGCATTACATGTAACGGGGATAAGCTAGATGCATTTCCAGTAAGATCAGCGGTGAAACAAGGATGTCCATTATCACCTCTGTTATTCAATATGGTACTAGAAATGTTAGCTTTAGCAATAAGAGAAGAGAAAGTAATTGAAAGGATTAGAACAGGCAAAGAAGAAACTAAGTTATCACTCTTTGCCAATGATATGATGATATACTTAGAGAATCCCAGAGAATCAAGTAAAAAACTACTTGAAATAATAAACAGCTTTGGCAAAGTTGCAGGTTACAAAATAAACTGACATAAATCATCTACATTTCTATATATTACTAGCCAAGTCCAACAGCAAGAGATAGAAAGAGAAATTCCATTTAAAGCTGTGGTAGACATTATGAAATATCTGGGATTCTACCTACCAAAACCAAACCAGGAACTGTATGAACACAATTACAAGACAGTTTTCACACAAATAAAATCAGATCTAAGTAAATGGAAAAGCATCAGTTGCTCATGGGTAGGCCAAGTTAATATAATAAAAATGATAATCATACCTAAATCAACTTATTATTCAGTGCCATACCCATCAAACTACCAGATAATTATTTTCTAGAGCTAGAAAAAAATAATATCAAAATTCATCTGGAAGAACAAAAGGTCCAGAATATAAAGGGAATTAATGAAAAGAAACGCTACAGAAGATGGCCTAGTCATACCAGATCTCATATTGTATTATAAAGCAGCAATCATCAAAACCACTTGGTACTGGCTAAGAAATAGATGGGGTAGAATAGTAGAATAGATTAGGTACTCAAAACACAGTAGTCAATGAATATAGCAATCTGCTGTTTGATAAACTCAAAGACCTCAGCTTCTGGGATAAGAACTCACTGACAAAAACTGCTGAGAAAACTGGATAACAGAGTTGCAGAAACTGGGCATAGACCAATGACTGACACTGTACAAAAGAATAAAGTCCAAATGGATACATGATCTAGGTATAAAGACTGATACTATAAACAAATTAGGGGAGCAAGGAATAGTGTATTTGTCAGATTTACGGAGAATGGAGAAATTTTTTACCAAAAAGAGATAGAGAACATTATGAAGTACAAAATGGATAATTTTGATTACATTAAATTAAAAAGGTTTTGCACAAACAAACCCAATGCAACCATGATTAGGAGGGAAGCAGAAAACTGGGAAAGAATTTTGCAACTTTGTCATAATAGCCTCATTTCTAAAAATAGAGAGAACTGAGTCAAATGCACAAGAATACAAGTCATTCCCCAACTGATAAATGGTCAAAGGATATGAACAGGCAGTTTTCAGAGGAAGAAATTAAAGATATCTGTAGTCATATGAAAAAATGCTCTAAATCACTATTTCTTAGAGAGATGCAAATCAAAATAGCTCTGAGGTACCACATCACACCTATCAGATTGGCCAACATGACAAAATAGGAAGATAATAAATGTTGGAGAGGATGTAGGAGAGTTGGAACACTAATTCATTGTTGGTGGAGCTGTGAACTGAGAGCAATTTGGAACTATGGCCAAAGGGCTACAAAAATGTGCATACCCTTTGACCCAGCAATATCGCTTCTAGGACTGTATCCCAAAGAGATCATAAAAATTGGAAAGGGTCTCACATTTACAAAAATATTTATAGCAGCTCTCTTTGTGGTAGCTAAGAACTAGAAATGGAAGGAATGCCCATCAATTGGGAAATGGCTGAACAAGTTGTGGTGTATGAATGTAATGCAACACTATTGTGCTGTAAGAAAGGATGAACAAGAAGCCTTCAGAGGGGCCTGGAAGGACTTGTATGAACTGATACTGAGTGAAAGGAGCAGAACCAGGAGAATTCTGTACACAGCAAAAAACCACAGTATGCAAGGAATTTTTCTGGTAGACTTAGCCTTTCACAGCAATGCAAGGAACTAAAAAATTCCCAGTGGACTCTTGAGGCAAAATGCCTTCCTTGGGTTGCAGAATGAAGCAGACCATTTTCTCTTGTGTTATGTTTTGTTTTGTTTTGTTTTCATGGTTTCTCCCATTCATTTTAATTCTTCTATGCAACATGACTAAAGTGAAAATGTATTTAAGAAGAATGTATGTGTAGAACCTATATAAGATTGCACACTGTCTCAGGGAGAGAAGGTGGAAGGAGAGAGAGGGAAGGGGAAAAAATCTGAGATATATGGAAGTGATTGTAGAAAACTGAAAACAAATTAATTAATTTAAATAAATAAATAAATAAAATGCTACTATTATTTTTTGAAAAGTGCCCTAAAAATTGTCTGCTTACCCAACCTTGGTCTGATTACCACAGCAGGTAGGGAATCCCATTCTATAGTTGAAACACAAAAAAATACATAAACGTCTGTAAAGATGATTCCAATCACAATCAGCACATATATTGTGCACACATATACAGACAATACAAAATTCAGTAGACCTGAAACACAAACAGTTCTTATTGCAAGAGAACTCAGCAGATATCACATCAAATAGCAGCACTGAGTGAAACAAGGCTGGGAAATGAACATCAGCTAACTGAAGTTGGAACTGGATACACATTTTTGTGGAATGGCCACAGTGAAGAGGAGTACTGTGAAACTGGAGTAGGTTTTGCAATAAAAATTAATCTATAAGTCATCAAGTTTGTATGCCTGCCAAAAGGAATAAATGACAGGCTCATGACAATTCAATTGCCACTTGCAGGAAAATGTCATACCACCATTATCAGTGCCTCTTCTCCCACCATGATGAACCCTGATGAGGTCAAAGAAAAATTTTATGAAGACCTAGAAACGCTTATCATCAATGTGCCAAAAGAGGACAAGCTTATAATTCTGGGTGACTTTAATGCTAGAGTGGGCTCAGACTACCAGACCTGGCAGGGAATTGTAGGGAGGAATGGAATTGGAAACAGCAACAGCAATGGTCATTTACTGCTGAAGACTTGTGCATCTCATGACCTCATCACCAACACTGTCTCCCACAAGAAAACTTCATGGATGTACCCTCGCAGTAAACATTGGCACTTAAAAGATTATGTGACTGTAAGAAGAGACAGCAAGGATGTAAGAGTGATGAAGGCAAAGTGTGGTGCAGAATGCTAGACTGATCAGATTTATCTTTTCCAAGCTGAACATTCACATTCAACAAAAGCTACCACCTAGTGGTACATGCACATATACATGTACATCCATAAAATTAAAGAACCTTAGATACTCTCTAAGCCAATATTCCTTAGTTGTAGGCTGCAGCTCTATTTGGGGCAGTCTTACCTTCCATCAAAGTTTTCCTTCTAAAATTCTGACCTTAAAGCCCATAAAGGTCCAGATCTGTGATTTCATTGGTGTAGAAAACTCTGGTGTGGAAATTCCCTCTACTGAGGTAGATTAGCAACCCACTTGCAACTGAATTAAAGAATTGTTGCCTGGGCCACTAAATGGATTGTAGAATCAGGGACCTCAAAAGCAACAGGGATAGAGCATCAGACTTGGAATGAGGAAGACTGGGTTCAAATCTGGCCTCAGACACTAATTAGCTATATGACTCTGGGCAGGTCATGTAATCTCTGTCAGCTTCTCTTTCCTCATCTGTCAAATGGGACAAATAATAACACCTACCCTGGGAGGGGTGTAGCAAGGATTCAGTGAGATAATATTTGGAAAGGCCTTGTGCATACACTAAGTGCTAATCCCTTCTCCCCCAATGCTTCAGATACCATCTGCTCTAACCCATTCATTTTACTGTTGAAGAAACTGAGCCCCAGAAAGGGCTGGCCTTCACTACCACACCACACTGCCTCTGACTAGTGTAACTCAAAAGAATAAAGAAATTCAAGGTTTATAATGCTCTTCTCTACAAGACATATGTAAGGTAGGCAGTACAGGCATAGAATCAAGGGATCACAAATTGACATCTGGAAGGGAGATCAAAGGCCATTATTTAGATCATATTGTGTATAAGGAGAATGAGACTCTGAGAAGCTGATTTCCCCCTATCCCAGGGCTTGGTAAGTTTCTGAGACAGAAGTCAAATCCAGGCTCCTGACCCTGTGGCAAGCACTCTCCTCCCCATGGTACACTGCCTCTAATGATCATTGAAGGATTGGGAACTAGGTTCTCAAGCTCATCAAAACCCCAACCCCTATGATACTGGTTACCAGCTTCTCCAAACATGATTTGTACTTCCAGAGATAAAAGAGGCAATTTCAATGCCCTGTGCCCCCTCAAAAAGACACTCTCTCAATGCCTCATCTCCTCATTTCCAAGCTGGACATTCTAGGATTCCTCAGTCAATTACATTCAAAATGAGCCCTGGTCTTTTTTGACTATACTCAGAGGGCCCTGTAGTTCCTGTACCAGTCATTTCCCTAAGTCCAGAGCTCAGGCAGTAGGGAAGGAATCTGGTGCCAAGAACACAATTTTCTGTCCTGGTCATCTGTGGCCTGCTTAGCAAGAGAATCCATGACTTTGTGTCTCCTGTAGGGTATCTCTTCACACTGTACTATGAAAAACCACATTCATGTTGATCTCTCTGGAACATCTGTGGAGTATTTTTGATAATTATCTCACCTCACTGGGTCTTGTTTCCCTCACTGTCAAATGGAAAGGTTGGATTAGACAGCCACTAACTTACTTCCAGCTTTGAAAGACTGTAGTTCCACGAACCTCTAGCCTCTCTTGATTTTGGCCATCCCATCTCATGACTATTCCTGAGATTTTGGGGACCCTACTTAAGACCATAGACTTAGGAAGAATAAATTTAGGAGGGACATTTTTTCCCTTATCTTCCATCCACTTCTTCATCAGTAATCCCTGGCAATCTTAGGTCAGCCATCTTGAAGGAAACAAAAGGACTTTAATCCAACTTTAATTCAAGTTCTTCCCAGTCTTTCCCACTTGCCTTGTGCTCTTCCTATGGACTGAAAACTCTGAAATATGGCAGCTGGAAGATTCCTCTTCAGCAATGGTCTAGAAGCATTGAATTGATTCTACAAAGCTAGGATCAATGACCTGGAATATGGGGTTGAACCAAAGTAGGAAGCTGGGTGACTATAGGAAGTAGGGGCTGAAAGCAATCCAAGAAAAGTTCAAGTTATATGTGAGAAGGCTTTTTTTCTTTATTCTGGGTCTCAGGACAAAGGGTTTGGTCACTAGAATAAGAGAAAGACTTTGAGTTTCATCAAAAGTTTTAATAGAACCTGCATATTATCATTCCTCATCTGTCTTCCATCCTCCCTCAAATGACTTGCTGCTGGACAGTTCCCACAGACATTACTGTATCACCTAATCCTAGGCTAAAATTGACAATAAGAATAGACAAAGGAACAGACTAAACAGGTGGTAGTAAAAAAATTGTCTTTCCTGGGTTCTTTGGGGATAACTGCATGAGGCTATTGCATACTGATTGTGAGTGTATTCTAGGTCAGAAGACCTGTACTTAAGTCTTCCACTCTGGGACCTCAGGAAAGTCACTTAATTTCTCTGAACCTCAGTTCTCCCAGTTGTAAAATAGCAATAATAATACCTTCTCCTGTGGTCCCTTAGCATTTCTGAGCCTCAAAATGGGAATTAAAATGTTTTAATTTCCTCTCTCACAATTTTATTTTGAATCCAAAAGAAGATATGCAAATAAATTGTTTTGTAACTATACAATGATGCATAAGGCTGTAAGAGAGAGATAGAGGCATGGTGGTGGGAAATGTATTTGGGGACAAGGGATTAATTCCTATCTCATTTCTAGCATGCTAACTGTATGCAAAAAATCCTGGAATTTATCATTGGCCTTGCCGTTGAATGCTAAGGACCACCGGGTTTTTGTCCTGCCCTGAACTCTTCTATATGCTTTCCCCCTAATTAAAATAAGAATTCTTTGGGAGGAAAAACTATCTGCATTTTTTCTTACCATATTTTAGCAGTATTTTATTTTTTATCAACTACAAGTCAAGATGATTTTTAGCATTCATTTTTACAAGATTTTGAGTTGCAAATTTTCTCCCATACTCCAAAAATGGTAGACAGTTTTGTATAGTTTCTATTTGTGATATCATGTAAAACATGCCAATTTACTCATGGTTGTGAAAGAAGAAACAACAACAAAAAATGAATGAAGTGATAACTGTTTGCTTTGATCTGCTTTCAAAGGCTATCAGTACTTTATCTGGATGTGGACAGTGTTGACCTTAATGACTCTTCCCTATTTGTCTTGGGTTATTGTGTTACTGAGAAGAGCTGAGTCATTCATAGCTGGTTATCACCCAATGCTGCTGATACTATATACAATGTTTTACTAGTTCTGCTCATTTCACTTAGCATCAGGTTGTACAAATCTTTCCAGGTTTTCTGAAATTTGCTTGTTCATCATTTCTTATTGCACAATAGCATTCCATGACATTCGCATACTACAACTTGTTCAGTCATTCCTCAACTGATAGGCATCCCCTCAGGTTTTAATATTTTAATATTTAATATTTAAATATAATATAATTTAATTTTAATATTTAAATATAATATAATTTAAATATAAATAAATATAAAATATTTAATATTTTTCCACCATGAAAAATGTTGCTATAAATAATTTTGCTTAAGTAGGTCCTTTCCCCTTTTTCATGATCTCTTTGGTATGCAGAACTAGTAGTGGTATTGCTGTTATCAAAGGATATGCACAGTTTTATAATAACCTTTTGGACATAATTCCAAACTGCTCTCTAGAATGGTTGGATCAGTTCAGAACTCTACCAACAGGACATTCATGTCCTGACTTTCCCACACCCTCTCCAATATTTATCATTTTGTTTTTCTCTCATAACAATCTGATAGGTGTGAGGTGGGGCCTCAGAGTTGTTTAAATTTTCATTTCTCTTATCAAGAGTGATTTAGAGCACTTTTTCATATGCCTATAGATAGTTTTGATTTCTTCATCAGAAAACTGCCTATTCATATCCTTAGAACAATTATCAGTTGGAGAAAGGCTTATATTCTTTTTAAAATTTATTTATTTTCTTGAACATACATTTCCACAAAATTTTGAGTTCCAAATTTTTCCCCATCTCTCTCCCCATCCCAAGATCACATACCTTCTAATTACTCCTTTGCCAGTCTACCATTCCCTCTATCACCCCACCCCTCTTCTCTCTCCCCCTGCCCATTTTCTTGGGCAAGATAGATTTCTATACCCCATGGCCTGTATATCTTATTTCCCAGTTGCATGTAAAAACACATTTTAACATTTGTTTTTAAAACTTTGAGTTCCAAATTCTCTTTCTTCTTCCCTCTCCATCCACTCCACATTTCCATAATAGTCATGTTGTGAAAGACTAACTATATTTCTCCCTTCATCCTATTCCTCTCCACATTTATTCTATTTTCTCCTGTGACCCTGTCCCTTTTCAGTGGTGTTTGCTTCTGACTGCCTCCTCCACCAATATGCCCTCCTTTCTGTCATCTTACCCCCTCTTATTCCCTTTCCCCTACTTTCTTGTAAGGTAAGATACCCAACTGAATTTCCCTCCTTAAGCCAAATCTAGTGAGAGCTAGGTTGACTTGTTCAGTCTCATCTCCTCCCTCTTCCCCTCTATTGCAAAAGCTATTTCTTGCCTCTTTTATATGCGATAATTAACCCCATTCTATATCTCCCTTTCTCCTCCAAATTTATTCCTCTCTCACCACTTAATTTTATTTTTTAGATATCATCCCTTCATATTCAACTCATTCTGTGTCCTTTGTCTATGTGGGTATGTGTGTGTATTTCCTCCAACTATCCTAATACTGAGAAAGGTTTCATGAGTTACAAATATCATCTTTTCATGTAGGAATGTAAACAGTTCAACTTTAATAAATCCCTTATGATTTCTCTTTCCTGTTTACCTTTTCATACTTCCCTTGAATTTTGTATTTGAAAGTCAAATTTTCTATTTCAGTTCTGGTCTTTTCATCAAGAGTGCTTGAAAGTCCTCTATTTCTTTGAAGATCTATTTTTTCCCCTGAAGTATTATACTCAGTTTTGCTAGGTAAGTGATGCTTTGTTTTAATCCTAGCTCCTTTGACCTCCAGAATATCATATTCCAAGCCTTCCTATCCTGTAATGTAGAAGCCACTAGAGCTTGTATCATTCTGATTGTGTCCCACAATACTTGAATTGTTTCTTTCTGGCTGCCTACAATATTTCCCCTTGACAAGGGAACTCTGAAATTTGGCTACAATATTCCCAGGAGTTTTCTTTCTTGCATTTCTTTCAGGAGGTGACCAGTGAATTCTTTCAATTTCTATTTTACACTCTGCTTCTTGAATACTAGTGCATTTTTCCTTGATAATTTTGTAAAAGATGACATCTAGACTCTTTTTTTATCATGGCTTTCAGGTAGTCCAATAAGTTTTAATTATCTCTCCTGGATCCATTTTCTAGGTCAGTGGTTTTTCCAATGAGATATTTCAGGTTGTCTTCTATTTTTTTATTCCTTTGACTCTGTTTTATAATTTCTTGACTTCTTATAAAGTCATTAGCTTCCATTAGCTGTATTATAATTTTTAATGAACTATTTTCTTGAGTGAACCTTTAGATCTCCTTTTCAATTTCAATTTAGCCAATTCTGCTTTTTAAGGCATTCTTCTCCTCACTGGCTTTTTTGTATCTTTTTTGCCATTTTTCCTTTACTTCTCTTACTGGATTTTCAAAATCCTTTTGAACTTTTCTGTGGCCTGCAACCAATTGATATTTTTCTTGGAGTGTTTTGATGTAAAAGCATTGACTTTCTTGTCTTCTTCTGGTTGTATGTTTTGATCTTCTTTGCCCCCAAAGTAAGATTCTGTAGTCTGAGGGGTTTTTTTATGCTGTTTGCTCATTTTCTCAGCCACATACTTGACTTTCTAATGCTTTGTTAATGTAGGACTCTGCTTCCAGTGTACAGGGTGCCCTGTCCCAAACTTCAGGGGATTTGTGCAGCTATTTGAGGCTTGTAAATTTTCAGTTCTTTCAAGATGGTATGATCAAAGAAGAAGAGTTTACTCATTTCCTGGCCTGTGCTCTGGTCTGTGAGTGACCACAAGCACTCTTTTCTACCTTGGAACTGTGAGGAGGATTCCCCTTCCACTGCCATCACAAGTTCCTCCATTCAGTGCTCCTCCTCATCCCAGGACCAACACCCAGGACAGTGACCCAGATTGAAGCATAGGTTAAAGCAAGAGAATCCTGCCTTAGCGCCAGGAAAATGATTGCAGCAATTCCCCTTCAATCAATTACTTGATCCCCATACTGTCTCTGGTCTGGGAGCTCCAGAAGCAGCCACCACCACTGCTGTGGCTGCTAAAACCACTCCACTACCCCAGGACCATGTTCCTCTCTCACCCAGGTCCCACAGAGTTTTCACACTGACCTTCTAAGTTGTCTTTGGCATTTGGGGCTGAAGAGTCTGGAAACTGCCACAGCTGCCAGTGATTCTGTCCCCTGAGACCTGCTCCAACCCTGTCTATGTCAGTGTGGCCCAGGTAGAACTGTGCTCTGCTACCAACACTGCATGACAGACCCTTCCTGTCGACTTTTCAGGCTGTCTTTGTTTGGAGATTTGAGTCACTTTTGCAGGTATTTGGAGGAGTTTATGGGAGAGTTAAAGTAAGTTCATGCTTTTATTCTGTCCTCTTGACTCTGCCCCCTAAAAGGCTTATATTCTTATAAATTTGATAGAGTTCTCTATATATTTGAGAAATGAGGGCTTTATCAAAGATACTTGCTATCAACAGTATTTTCCAACTTTCTGCTTCCTATCTAAGCTTGGTTGAATTGATTTTGCTTGTACAAAAGTTTTTTAATTTAAGGAGTTATTGCATTAACTGTCACTGGGAGTCTTTTGGAAAACACTTGATAATCACTTTGGGGAATTGTAGAGGGAACTACAAATTTAGGTAGAGGGTTGGACCAGATAGCCTTTGAGGTCCCTTCAAACTGTATCTATGATTCTATGAAAGGATTGAAGATGTGTCTATGAAAACTTGGTAGACATTTGTTCCAGGAAAAGCAGGGAAAAAAGAGGAGATTCCCAAGAGTTGTCTGATGTCAGCTGCCTTTATCTCAGTTATAGAGTCAACCTGCAAAGATAGGTCCAAGTATGGGGTCCTTTTCTTTTCATGGAACTAGGTGATTGAATCCTTAAAGTGACAGTTACAGATACACAGAGTGGTTACAGTGAACAGCTTTGTCCAGTTTAGGAGCTGAAATGGACCGAGACAAGGTATTCCTTCATTTCCGGAGATCTGAATCCAATCACCCAGAGCACTTCCAACCCCATTCAGCTCTTCCTCTCCCAGATTATACTAGACATTGCACTTTTCTACCTGCTTCCACCCTGTCTTGTTCCTGGTCCAAGCTGAGCTTCCCCAATTTAGTCTGATTCCTCAGTTCTCAGATCAAATTATATCATGTCTCTGGGCAGCAGGTTCCTGCTGATCATCCACCAACTCTGGGACTCTCCTTCCTCTTGTATTCCTTCTTCTCCTCTTTCCGTGCTGGAGTGCAAACATTTTAATTTATTTAGTTTAATAACTCTAGTACTGACAGAGAACTCGCCTGTCTCAGTTTGCTCATCTTTAAAACAGGGACAATAACAGTACCTACCTCCTAGGGTCACTGTAAGGATGAAATAAAATAATATCTAGTAAGGGTTTTATAAACTTTAATTCACTATATAAATGCTATCTATCTATGTATCTATCTGTCAACATATCTGTCATCTATCTTCAGTCTCTTGCAGGACCTTACTGCACAGACATCTAGTACTTGCCATAGATGGTCCATAGAAGGATCATTGAATTATGCATTTTAAAGATGAAAGAGAATTTAAGTAAAACATAGCCCAATCTCTTCACCCAAAGGATGAAGAAACTGAGGCCCAGAAAGAAGTGACATGACCTAGGAGTGGAAGTGAGATTGAAACTTAGATCTTCTGACTTCAAATATTATTCTCTCTCCACTGCAAGGAGAAAGAGGAGGATAGAGACCCTGCTGGAAAAGTAATTACCATGACCATCCAAAGAGAACCAAAAATTGTGGTTCAACCTTGTACTCCTTGGTGATGGAGATACTAAAAAAAGAAACTATATTTGTAAAAACAATTGATTGGCAAATTTGGAAAAAATTAGATAGGCACCTTGAGTGTTAAGGTCTAAACTCTCTTGTTCCATATGATCAGAGGGCATACTAAATTTAAGATATGAGATATAGCTTGCCACTAGAAATCTGATAGTCTAAGCAATGTAAGTCTACAAGCTCAGGAAGCCATTACATAACGTACAGCTGAGAGTTATTTACAACAAGGGACTTAACTGGCATCTACATCTCATAAAAGTATATGGAAACATCCAGATTATAATATTTGACAACCAAGTAGCTACTAAAGATAGGAAAGCCCAAATCCTTTGTCTACCATCTCCACTACTACCACCTTTCATCCAACAGTGACTACAGCTCTAAGTAGCTCTTATTTTGACTTTGAGAAAGTGTATTGGGAACCTTAACTTGGAGTCAGTGACTATGCCTGTTCTGTGATAACACTTCCAGAGGCTGTCATGAATCTAGCACTGGCAGGACAGCTCAGACAACTGGGATGAAAGTGAGGGCCTATGGTAAAATGGAGTTGAAAGCCAGAATCAGAGATTCAGATTTATAGGAACTGTCTTGTGATAACGGTGGGGTAGAATGCTCCCCTCCAATCTGTACCTGAGAAGAACACATCTTTGGGATGTCCAAAAAATGAATGACCTTCAGATTGAAAGCAGGAGTTTCACATGGTTTTAAAAAGGTGTATACTGGGTGTTCCCAGATCATGGACACCTCTGGGTTGAGAACTTGCTAAGCCCTTTCCGTCTTTGGTGTCCACCTTCCATTCAACCCGTATCTGTGGCCCCAAGAAGCTGTAGCAAGAGCAATAGCCACGCCCAGGTAAACCATCTAGGCAGACAGGCTAAACCAGGTTAGGGGTAATTGACACTTTGACCTCAAATGTGTGGGTGAGTTAGGGAGATGTCTACCCCAAACATGTGAAGGCTTCCTCTGGGGGAAATGGGTGGATAAGAACAATTTTTTCCTACGGCCATGAAGGAGCCAGAAGCAGGTACTATGCAGCACTTAGAGCAGGGTTAAGTTGATTCATTGCTTCCTGGGTCATCAGTAGTCACCTTGACTTTTGTTCTGCCACTGACTCAGGAAGAGAGTGAGGTTGAAGACTTTGGCTAGCTCTGCTTCACTTAAATGCAATTTATCAACAAATCAAAACAACAACTGGGATGCCATTGGTCCTCTTCAAAAAAGGACAAACAACAACAAGCAGTTTAAAACATATAATTAATATTTTGGACCACATTATTTAGCTGTTTGGGATACAATTACTTACCCCTTGAGTTGCAAATCTAAGATTGCGTCAGTTCAGCCACAAAGTTCAGGGACAATGCTCTGTTTTTTGCTCTAATATTCATTCCTTTTTCATTGTGAATTCTTAACCTGGGGTTTAAGAATTTCTTGCATAATTGAGTGATTATTTTTCAATATAATTAACTCCCTTGGTAATACTATGGATTTTATTTTAAGAATGTAAGCTTGTATTATGAAAAGAGGTCCATAGGATTCACCAGACTGCATGAAACTTCGGTCTATGGTACAGAAAATATTAAGAACCCTTGGCAGATAAGAATAAAGTTGTGTTTGAAATATCTAAAAAAGAAAGAAATTTCTGTGCAGTTTTGCTCTGGGATCAGAGCATAATTATCCAAAAAAGAGAAACTAATATACTTGAGGTCAAGTCCCTAACAGAATTTGATTCATATGAGCCCAGAACTTTGGAGAGACCTGGGAAGTTAATATTTTTTATAACAATGCCTTATAATCAACCCTATTATGATGCTTAGACTAAATTGTAGGGCGTGGGGTGCAGAACCTTCCATTAGGAGAAGTAAGAAGACAGGGATCTGGATCATAAACTTCAGAGCTCCTAGTAGAATAGACATGGTCACAGTCCCTGTCCATGGAGATGCCCTAGTTATATGGACAGTCTCTGCCCCTAAGAATCCCCTGGGAATAGGGAAGATATGGTCCCTATACTTGGGATGGGAGGGACTTGGATTGTTTTAAAAGAATAGATACCTTCTAAGATGGAGGAGGTGGAAATTAGATTGTGGGAAGATAGGAAGTTAGCTGGGGAATCAAGCTCTGGTGGAGCAGAACACACAATGGTCATGGAAAGAATTGAGGAGGTAGTGTGGGGCCTGGGAGTGGTTCATAGAAGTACTGTTTTAGGGGACCTAGTACTTGGCACAAAGAGTAGGTGTTCAAAAAAATCTTCTTGATTGATTGATTGATAGACATTCCAGAACAAAAACTTTGGGCTTACTAAAAGAGTAGAGCATGATGGGTAGATGAAACTGTTCAGGATAAAGCAATCCCAATTGAACACTTCGTTGCAACCCTAACAAAGTTCATTTATAAGCCAGAACAGTCCACTGATCATGAATTACCTTCCCTTCCATCCCACCTCATATAACTCAGACTTCATGTAACATTTTCTTTGAAGCTTCTTTAATGGATTTACCATATGGTTACAAGTATTTGTATTTCTATTTCTCTACAAGACTGAAAACTCAGTAACAGCTGGGTTATGCCATAGCTAATCTCTGGAGGTGCCATCACCAACACCTAGTACATAGTTTCCCATGCAGTAAAAACTTGATACAGGTTGAATGAATGGACAAATCAATGAAGAGTTAGAATTAATTTTATTTATACATTTCCAGGCTCCAGAAAGGAGATCCAGAATCCACCAGGAGAGATAGATAGGAAGGGAGGAAAACAAAAAGAGTTGAGAACTATTCCAAGAGCTAGAAACATAAAAAAGATTAGAAGAGGAGCTTAGGCCAGGCTGGCAAAGCCAACCCTGTTGTTGCCAAGGTCAAAGACAGAGTAGTAGTTCCTCAGGAAAACATCCCCAAGGATCCAGAGGGGCTGGCCACTCTCAGAACTCAGGTAAGTGGCCATGATCCCCACCTCACAGTAGGTGCTGTCGCCCTGGAGAGGAGAAGAAGAGGAGTTCATCAACCATGAAGGTCCTCTTCCTCTAGGAAGCTGCCTTTGACTCTCTGAAAGTGAAACTCATTGAGCAGGAGATATTTGCTTCAACTTCTTTCTCTGGGCAGAAAAAGTTCTAAATCTTCTCTAGAAAACCTTCTGTGATCACCCCATCTCATAAGAACCTGTCCCTCCCTTGGATTAATCTTGCCATTAAGGAGATGGGAACGTAGGGCAGAGAATGAACACTCATTGTTAGGAATCATTGTTTTCTCATTGTTTAACTTCATTTGCATTTATATTGGAAAATCCAAAAGAGCCCAGATTATGGTTTCTATCTCTCCATAAACCCCCAACACATATATGTATACACTCTGTACCTAGCACCATGCTGAGCACATTATTTAATGTTTGATATTGATTAGCATATCACATGAATCACATTGAACTTAGTATACTGCCTGGCACATAGTAAGCATTTAACATATGTTCTATTTATCATTTATCTATCCATCTCTCTATCTCCCCAATTATCTGCCTATCAACCTCTTTTCTATGCCCCTAAAATCCTCCAAGAAAATTTCGAAAATGGGGTACAGGAGACAAGTCAGGAAAGTTGCCCTGAGGAAGAACCGATGCAGTAACTAGAAAGGGCTAAGAATTAACCTCCAAACATCTCTCACTGCTCTTGGCCCCAAATCTAGGACCTACAACATGGAACAGGCTGCCTCATGAAACACATAGCTCCCCATCCCTGAAAGAATTCAAGCTGATGTGGAAGACTACCTCATGGAGATGTTATAGCAGATGTGACTCATTTGTGTGGGAGATGGACCAGATCATCACTAATGCCCCTTCCAATACTGAGAGTCTAGGATTCTATTACATTACATCATGTAGAGTTATGTCATAGGGGTGTATCTATTTACTCCAGTCCCCCAACTATGTGTTCTTTCATCCTTTTCATCCCAAGGAACTTGGAGGAGAGGGAGCAAGGTATATCTGAGGGTATGACCTGGTCCTTCCTCTAACCTACAGCTCAATTTTCATCTCCTGTCCAAGAGGGAGATGAAAGACTGAAAGGGAGAAGACTGTCTCTTCTCACAGGGACCTCCTCTGAGAATGCTAGAATGCCTAGGTAGGGGAATAAAAGGGACTCACCGAAAGGACATAGGCAGAAGGAGGAAGGGGGAAGTCGACACCATTGATGTTGAAGGTGAGAGTAGGTAGGCTCTGGATATTGCTGCAACTAACAAAGTACTGGAAGACAGAGAAACAGGAAGAAAGATATGTTTATGGGGGAAAGTACTAAGAGCTCCATCCTCTCATAAGTCCCCAGAGCTTCTAGAATATGTTCAGGATAGAGATTCCTGGCCCAGATTCTACCTTCCACTAGGGACCCTCTCCATATCAGTCCTGCCCCAGAGCATTGATCAAACCCCACCCCAACCAAGGGACTCCTAACTCTGAATGTAATCATCATGAATGGAGACAGGGGTCAGAGCTGCAGGGTTTTTAGGTAAACCAATAATGGTGATCACAGCTCCTATATCCTGAGCATTTTAAGAGTGCTTTTCCCCAAGCAATCCAGTGAAATACTGAATCCAAGTATAATTATCCCCATTTTGTAGACAAGGAAACTGAGGCTTAGAGAGGATCCCTTACACCTCCTTCATCCTCCTCAGCTCCAATGTACTGCATCAGCTCAGAGAAAAAATCCTGGGGAGCAGTGAGGAGGGAAGTGCCAGTGTCCACAATAGCTTGGCAACCTTCAGAGCACCAGCCAGTAGACTCGCCACCAATGGAGAACCTGAAGGAAGACAACCACTGGTGAGAGAAAAGTCTTGATCATGTGCCTTCAATGATTGCATGCACTCAAGGATCTCCCTTGCATGCATTCAGGGATCTCTCCCACATCAGTTTTAATTTGTCCTTTGCTAACAAAATACCACTCCTCTCATTTTAGAGAAAAACCAGGTTGAGGAATTCCCAGCCCGGGTCATCTTGGTGGTCCCCAAGTCAAAGCTTCTGAATCTGCTGGGCTTCCCCGCTTCACCCTGAGCCAGGATTTGGGACAATGGAACTTTTTTTTACTTCTGTCCCCTTCCCAGATTAGGGGCGTGATTCCCACACCTCTATTCTCCTTACTCATCTTTCTTATTTATAGACCCATCATAGAGTTGGTCCCTCTAGACTTGATCTCATCCTTTCTTTGTAAAATCTACTTTATATAAAGACTCAGGATATTAACCCATAGGAGCCATGACATTTCTCCTAAGACTTCAAGTCTCTTCTCTCTAAAGACACCATTTTTTCACCCTGAAGGAATAATCTTCATTAATATATCCATTCTGAATTCCTCTCCCCCTCTTCCCACCACACTTCACATACCCACTAATGCCAATCTGCCAGTAAGCTTCCTCAGTGACAGGGGCCCAGTAGATGTCTCCAGTGTACAGGTTGGTGTTCACTCCTCCAAAAGTGACTTCACCACCATTGTCAGAATTCTCATCCCTAAGGACACAGAGAAAATATTGGCTTTAGGGAATAGGCAGGAACAGGCAAGAGAAAAGGTGTCCTTCTCTTTTCCTACTTCCTTCCACAGCTGTTCTTACTCAGGCCACAGTCCCTGATTACTTATCAGCAACCCATCCTCCACTGCTCTACTTCTCACAAGGAAGAACAGGCCAGCCAAGATCCCTACTAACAACCAGGGTCAAGCAGTCAGTGAACTTTGGAGCTGATATCTGTGAGTTCATTTCCTAGGCCTCTGAGTCTATGGAGGAGCAACATGGCAGAATGGATAGAGAGGTGGTCTTCCACAGCCAGGAAGCTGGAAGTCTAGTCCCACCTCTGTCTACAATGGTTGTACAAAGGTTAAGCAAGTCACTTTACTTATTTTAATTTCCAAGGCTGTGAATTGCATTGAGGCAGCTAGGTGGCGCTGTAGGGGATAGAGGGCTGGAATTGGAGTTAGGAAGACTCATTTTGAGTTCAAAACCAGCCTCAGAAAATTAATAGCTGTGTGCCCTTGGGCAAGTCCCTGTTTGCCTCAGTTTCTTCATCTGTAAATTGAGCTGGAGAAGTAAATGGCAAACTACTTCAATACCTCTGCCAGACCCAAATGGGGTCACAAAAAAATCAGACATGATTGAACAATGAAAAAAATAACTTTCATTGGTAGAAAGCTTCCTCCTGGGAATTCCTTATACAAATGAAATCTCAGGTCCCTTCTCTTTCCCTCTCCAGTTGTTTTATCTCTCAAAGGAGGCTGGATTAGACAACCTCCAAGATTCTTTCCCTTCCTAAACTGATGAAAGTGCTCTCTATAATCTCTCTTTATATATAACACAATGCTCTTTACATCCCTCAGAGTCTATCAATACAGACTGGGGAAAGTGGAGTAACTATGATTGCAAATCTTTGTCTGACCTTCCAGAGCTTCCCTAAACTCCCTATCCAACTCATGTTCCACTGCTCCCCAACAGGCAACAATATAGGCAGCCAGGTCAGTCTCCTCACTGACCCCCTGACCTGCTGTAAGTCTGTCAAGTCAATCCAGGAACTAACCCCTCCTCATCAACTAATTCTCAGTAAATCTCTTGAGGGCAGAAACCACCTCTTAGCTTCTCTACATCCACTCTCCTCCCTGACCCATCCCCATCCCCATACCACCTTCATGGCAAGTACTCAATAAATACAAATGAATTCATCAATTTCTCTATTGGGAGAAGAGAGGAAAAAAAGAGTCACAGAAAAGGAGTTCTTAACCTTTTCTGGGTGTGTGACAGGTGCCTTTGGAAGTCTGGTGAAGACTGCGACCCCTTTCACAGAATCATATTTTTAAATGTATAAAATAAAATTCATAGGGTTACAAAAGAAATCGATTATGTATGTATGTATACATATATGTGTGCATGTATATGTATGTATATATTCGTATATATGTATATGTATTATATATTCGTATGTATATGTATTATATATTCGTATGTATATATATATATATATATTCGTAAAGTCCAGGTTAGGAAGTTCTGCCATAGAGAATTTCACACCCTGGGACCAGGAGACAGAGGATGATGGAGCAGAGGAAGAAGTAAGCCAAGTCACCTACCCACTAAGGTAGAAGGCAAAAACAGGGGCATTGAGCAGGTCCTCCTGCAGGAAGCCCTGCATGACAGTGGTGGCCCCACCAGCGCTGATGGCAGGATAGGCCAGGCCCAGGATCCCATCAAAATTGGCATACACAAAGCTGCTGCCAGGCTCAGTCTTGCTCAGGCCAAACTCCTGGTTGGTGATAGAGACGCCCTGGATCTGTGGGGGTGGGGGAGAAGTCCATCAGGAAGGGCTGGCTCAGAAGAAGTCTCCCCACCTTAGTGAGGTAAGTGAGGAGAGAGTCATGACCCACCCAAACTCTGTCCTGATGTAGCTCTTGTGGTGGGGAGGGTAGAGGAGGAAGGGCACCTAAGAGGACTTGGCACCTTCTCTAAATGGGGGCAGCATGACACATAGCTTTGATCCTCCTCCCCACATGCCTGAAGTTCCTTAAGGCTCCTGAAGTCAGACTAAGCTCACTGCAAAAGGAAGAGAAAGAAAAACCAGAGAGGAAGAGCTTCCTCTCATCTATGGCCACTCTCTTCACAAACTTGAAAAGAAATTTCGAAACTCAGCCTGCTGCCTCTGGCAGCTGGACTCCCACACTTCTAGGCTCCCAGGTGTCCAAGCCCCAGGCTCCCATGCCCCTGGGTGACCACTCATGCATTCCCCTTTATCACATTCCCCATTACTACTCACTGTCACAGTGTCATAGCCAAAGAGTCCAGTCAGGCTCCCAGTTCCATATTGAATAGAGAAGGTCTGTCCACTGCTGGAGAAGGTGGAAGAGTCACTGGGGTTGAACTGGGGATGAGTGGCTGTTCACACAAAAAGAGGATATTAGTAGACGCCAATATGTCCAAATCTCATTACCCCATTTCCCACTTCTCTACATTGTGGTGCAATGGAAAGAGCATTCTAGAATCATAAGATCCAGGTCCAAGTCTCATCTGTGCTACTCAGGAGCCACATGACTCTGGGAAAGTCATGTAACCTTTTAAAGCCTCACCGTCCTCATCATGAAAATGGGGATAACATCTGTACTCCCCATCCTAGGTAGTGGCTGTCAGTCTGTCAGCAGCTGAAGCCTGATGTCATGTAGCTCATTGTTGGTATTACCACCACCACCATCATCATCATCAGTACCACGGTCTCTGATGGCCCTTATGTGGAATCTCCAATTCACCTCCAGACCTCAGATGGGAATAGTGAAGAGTTGCCCTACTGGACAGGAGAGGCAAGTTCCTGAAGGGTTGGGGTTTAAAGAAGACTGCCACACATTTTTCCCTTTCATGTCTTTTCTTTTCTCATGTCTTTGCCTTGAAGAGAGCCCTTTCTTCTCTTCTCCATTCAACCTCTAAGGTCTCCTCCAACTCTGTCTCCCAGGATCCAAATTCATATTCAGAACTCAGTTCAAGTGTTGATTCCCACATGTTCTTCCCTGAGTACTCCTAGTCCATAAGAAACTCCCCTTCTCCCAAACTCCTCTAGCACATACTGTTGGTACCTCCCAATCTGGCACATAATGACATTCTGACTTTGGGGGGAATGCATAACTATGATTCTGCAAGTGCGTCATCTTCACGGCATGGAAATTACCTGGAACTCAGTCCTATAAATTCAGCAAAAGTGCCTAGCACATAGCAGGCACTTAATACCTCCTAGATGACCTACTGATTGAGAGTCTTAAAGAGTTGCTTTGGGGCAGTAAGAACAACTTGTTGGTAGTCACATAGTCAGAAAGGAGTAGAAGTAGGATTGGCATGGAGGTTTTCCAAGATCTACACAGAAGACTTGGGAACTGAGGCAAGCTAAGGTTTAATCCAAAACTACCTCCCCTGATGGGTGTCAGCAGCTGCCAACTATTTATCTCCTCTATCCCTTCCCAGCTGCCATCAGTCTGACCATACCTTCCATTCCCTCTGATCTAGTTTTTCTCCACCTTCCTATTTCTGTCCAATAACCAGATCTACAGTGACCCCAACGCAAGGATATTCACCAGAGCTAGAACATATCTATGCATGTCCTGTCTATCTAAGATGATGGCAGAGCTAGGACCAAATCTTATACTTCCCTGGCATCCCACCCCTTCTATAGGTACACAGTACCTATCATAAAACATGTAGGTTGGAGTGGAATAAAATGAGATGAGTGATTCTTCTCAGCTCTGTTTTGGGTATGTTTTGTTACCCTGAAAAAATTGCTAGTCCATTCTGACCCTCAAGTTCACCCAGCAGTCCAGTCCTTCCTTGCCTCCTTTGTGGTAGGTGCCCTACATTCTGCAGTTGACTACTTTTTCCCTCCCTCCCTTCCTCCCACCCAGGGGTACTCACTGCAGGCCTCGCTCTGACAATAAATGGAGTTCACCCAGAGATTGGAGGAGCCAGTGTCAAAGAGGACCAGGAAGTTCTGGGCTGGGGTTCCAATGCTGATCTCCCCATAGTAGGACATCTAGGGAGGAAGACTGGGTTAGCTTACCACATAGACTATGTCCCTGCCTGACACATAGTAATTTCTTAAGAAATGCTAATTGTCCTGTACACTCAGATCATCCTCTGCCCATCTGTGGTCCAGCAAAATCTAGCAAGTCTGGGCTGTAGGAACGAGTGCACTCCATCTTTTAATCCTGCCTTCAACCACGGAGTCACAGAAACTCAGGGATGTAAGGGCCTTCAGGGACCTTCCAGGCCAGCCTATAGCTGAAAAATGATTTCTGTAAAGTACCAGACACATGGTCATCCAGCCTTGGCTTGAACAGTTCTGGAAAAGGAAAACCTGATTGACTCAGGAGTCACTCTAATGACAGGTTGAGTTCCTTTAAATAAAGTCTAAGACTTTCCATTTCTGCCTATTCAGTTTCATCATATTTGATTTGGTTGAGTGCTCCCAAGACCTCTGTGGTTCCTGATACTGTCATCCAACCTGTTCCTTAGCTATTCCCATCTATCTTTGTGTCACCTGTCATTTCAACAACATGGCAGGGCCTATCTTGAGTCTCAGCATGGTCACCTCCATTAGAATGGAAGGACCTTCCAGGCGAGGACTTGGTCCCTCTCTGTCAAACTGGGAGTTTCCTGAGAATAAAGAGTATATCTCATTTTTTCTGTCATCCAGGATCTTCCCCCCAGGAGATGCTCATGACTGACTATGATGACACTCTGAGCCATGAGTCCCAAGGATCCCAGGAGAGCTGAGTCAGGCTTCAGCCTGAAGAGAGAGAAAATGCTTACTCACATCCATATAATTGGCCAGGGGCTCATTGTCAGCAGCAAACTGGTTGAAGTACTTGGTGGCAGGGTCCTGCTTGTGGTTCTTCAAGAAATCATACAGCACCCCCTTCTCCTTCATCACCTGCTTCATGGACTTGAACCTCTTCAGAGGAAACCTGGGAGGGCACAGGAGGAGGTTAGTGTAACTGTCCCAGATTCACTTCCTCCCTGACTCAGCCAATCCCACCCACAATCCAGCAGCAAAGTCTCCACAGAGCAGGGGCAACAAGAACTCAGAGACAGAAAGTATAACTCGCTCCTACCTTTGCCTATGACTGTGCAACCTAGTCTCTTTCAGACCTAGATTTTCAGGAATGAGATCTTAATCTCCTCACTTCAGCTACCATCTTTGACAGAAGACCTTCCAAGTTGGCCTCCAGCAGGTAGTATGCTCTTTCCTTGCTCAGAAGTTCCTTTATATTGACTTTGTACATTGTTGTTCACTTGTTTTTGCCAGGTTTCACTCTCTGTGACCCCATGTAGGGCTTTCTTGGCAAAGAAACTGGAGTGGTTTGACATTTCCTTCTCCAAGCTAGCAAGTGTCTGAGGCCAGAGTTGAACTCATGAAGATGATCTACTATAGTGCCACCTAGCTAACTCTTTGCATACTTTTTCCTTTTACTTCTTTTTTTCTATTTTTGTCTCTGTATGGATTCTATTTTCTTTCCAACTTACTCCTATGTCCCAGGTAGCTAGGTGACACAGTGGAAAGATCTCAGGACCTGAAGTCAAGAAGACGTGAGTTCAAATCTGCCTCTGACATTGGCTGTTTGACCTTTGGAAAATCACTTCACCTCTATCTGCCTTAGTTAACTCAGTTGCAAAGTGGGAATAATGATGTAACCTCACCCCCAAGCCCATAGGTAGAGGAATCTTTTCTGATTCGTGGAGATGAATGCCCAGCCCTCAGCGAGTGAGAAGGATGGAGTTGGCAAGTGATGAGAGAGCTCCACTCTTTGCCAGTCCCTTTTGGGACTCTCCAAACAAGAGTTGCCTTTGAGATCCTCTTTGGGACTCTTCAAGGCTGGTTCCATTTGGGACTCCTGATACATCAGTCTTATTTAAGACTCTTCAAGAACTGAATTGCTTCAGGTGTTTCTGGCTTCCAGCTTCAAGACAGAAGATGGAAGAGGCCAACCCTATTTCTGGTTACTGAAGTAAAATACTCTGAGGAGACACGAGAGGAGCAAGCAGTGTCCTTCATGTCTCTATGCCCAGCTTGCTACTCTAGAGACTTCGGGGAGTTTTCTCTTAGGTTCAACCTAGGACCTTCTCTTGGCTGATCTGAGTTATTTAACTCCCTATGGGAGAGATTTTTCATCATATTGTCTGGTATACATTCTCCTACATATACCTTCTCTGATTTCTGTTTTGGTATGATTTGGATAAATGAGTTTTCTTTGCTATTCTCTATATGTGTTCATTGTGGAATTGATATTTGATGAAAAAGAGATCAAGTCTTAGATATAGGGTCCCCCTTCTCCTCTAAATGACAAAGTGATCAGAAGTTAGGTGGAGCCCAGTTATATCCCATAGACTCAAAATATTTAAGGGAGGAGATGGGTATAATGCTAGTCCAGAGAGTGGCCTCCATCCCCACCCTCCTACTTTCCCTCCTGGCAGGAAAGAAAGTTGCCCCTGGAGAAGAGAGGGAGAAGAAGAGGTAGGTTAGACCTGTTTATTTTGCCTCCCTTAGAGCCACACACAATGACAGGCCCTCAAAACATGTGAGTCCCTCTCTACACATGGTGCTCAGCACCACTCATTCCCTCCAACAGTAACATCTACCTCCCAGAGTTGCTGTGAGGATAAAAAGAGATAACACTTAAAAAGCACTTAGCAGAGTGTCTGATGGTATATGGGATCAGGACCCCAAAAACACACCCCAGCTCCTTAACTGTCCCACACATCCCCACCTAGATACTCAATAATCCTTTCAACTGTCCTTTCATTATGGGTCCAACCTTCCATTCTCTGTTACCTCTGACTCAACCCAGCCCTTCATTGTCTGTTGCCTTTGGACCACCCCAGGCTGCATCCCACCCCTTAATTCTATCTAGACCCCTTCTCTGTTGCCTCTGGATCACCCCAGGCTACTTGTCACTCCTTGATCCTATCCAAATCTTCCCACTTACTAGGAGTCTCACCCACCCCAATCCTGTTTAATTAATGTTTGTTTCCTTCCACTATAACATCCCTCCCTCCTTATAGAATGGAAGTTTCTTCAGAAACGATTTTATTTTTTTAAAAAATTTTGTGCCTGTCTTATACAGAGTAAATGTTTAATAAGTGCTTGTTGGTTTTAATTGACTTGACATGGACATTGGAAATTCTAGGTTGGAGGGTTGGGATGGCAAGGATGAGCCTAGGGACACTGAGTCAATCCTTTACTCTAGCTATTTCTCTCATAGCCCAATTTCTTTGGGTTCTTTTGTTGCCATTCCAAAGTCTCTGTGCTACAGACTTACTTGATGATCACACAGTGACTTACTTTCCTGGTCATCCTCCCTCTTTCCTAAGATAATAGGCTCATAAACCTGACATTATAAGGTGTTTCAGAGAAATTAAAATTCAGAGAGTATAAGGGACTTGCCCAAAGTCATCTGGTTGTAAGTGACAGATCCAAAATCTGAACCCAGGTGCTCCAACTGCAAAGTCAAGGCTTTCACACCTTTCCCAAAATATCTCTCGAGTCTCATCTAACTCATTGTATAGCAAAGAGAGCAAATAGATGACTCAGAGGATAGAGAAGAAGAACATGGAGTCAGGAAGATCTGAATTCAAATCTAACCTATTAGCTAGTAAGCTATGGAACCTTGGGTAAAGCATTTAACTTCTCTTTGCCTCAGTTTTCCTAATCTATAAAATGGAAATGATATTAAAAGCACTTACTTCCCAGGATTGGTGTAAGGATCAAATGAGTTAACATAAGTAAAAGGGAAGTACGAGGCAGGGAGGACAGGGATAAGCATTTATATGATGCATACTACATCAGGCACTGTGCCAAACACTTTACAAATATTGTAAGCATTTTGTGAACCATCAGACACTTTACAATGCTAACTATTATTATTTTTATATTATTATAAGGAAACTGAGGCCCAGGGAGGTTAAATGAATTGCACATTATACTAGAGGTAATAATTCCAACCCAGTTTTTCTGACTCCCAGTCAGGGTTCTTCCCAGTACACTGTGCTTCCTTCTCCCTTCTCTCACCTGTGCCCTCTTCCCTGCCATCAGTTTTCTCCAAGCCTCCCCCCACAACCTCAGGACTTACTTGATGATCTTCTCTGCCTCTGAAAAATGAAGGCAGACAAGGGCAATGATCAGCCACTTCATCATGATTGCTTTCCTCTTCAAGCAGCTCCTACAGACACCACCTCCTGAGGTCCACTCTGAGCTGAAGGGAACCACTGGGGCCTCCCATATATATACCCCCAGAGGAGGGTATCTCCCCTCCTCCTCACTTCCTCCTGCCAGCCTCAGTCAACAGAATAATCAGTTGGTATGAATGGCAGGCCAGGAGCTGACAGGGTCTTAGCTTTTTATCCAAAGCTTGACTGCATAATCTGCTCCTAAGTACCCAGAGCCTCTTGGTCCCAAACAAATAGAGCCAAAGTTAACATGATAACCAAGTATAAATAAATGTGGGACCCCCTCCCTTCTCCTCATGTCTCAGGTTATCAAGCCTAGCTTGGGACTGTGTAAGGGATGGAGTGAAGTGACAATGTTATTGCTCTCTAGTTTACAGGGAAGGACTCTGCAGAGAAAAGATTCCGAAGGACTTTCCTTGAGAAAGGAAGATGGAAAGACAATCATTTGGAAGAGTTCTTGAGGCACTGTGGTCACTCTTTCTGTAAGAAAGAGTCACTAGGGAGGGCACCAGCAGTTGAAAGGATCAAGAAAAACATAGAGAAAGTGGTACTTGGAAAAAGCCAAAGAGCACTGATTTGGGAGGAAAATGAACAAAAAATACCTTAGAATATCAGCTGTGATATGTGGTATTTACTAACTATATTACCTGGGAAAAGTCAGTTAAATTCTCTAGACCTGATTGTCCTTACCAGTAAAATGAGGGAGCTGTGCTAGATTTATCTCTAAGATTTATTTGAGCTCTAAGAATTCTGATGAATCCTCCTTCATTCTCTATTCCACTGTATGAGATCTGACTTAAAGTTAAACCCTAGAGAATGAAGTAAAATGTGGAAACAAAATGTTAGAGTGAGAAGCATCACAAATCCACAGAGTTTCAGAACTGGGAAGGGACCTCAGCATATAGTTTTGCCCTTACAGTAAAGCAGAACAACTTCTCTTCCAAAAGACAATCCTTCAAATACTTGAAGAATATATCATACACCTTTAAATCTTGTGCCACAATAAAGGTATTCCTTTCCATCAACTGAGCCATATAAAAATATCCTAAAAATGGCATGTAGATAGCATGGTGACTCCATAGGGCCAGAAGTCAGGAACACCAAAGTTCAAATCTGGGCTCAGATGTATGTGACGCTAGGTATCTGCTTACCTCAGTTTTCTCATCTGTAAAATGAGGGTAATGATAGCACCTACCTTCCGGAGTTGTGTGGGTCAAGTGAGTTAATAATTGTAAAGTGCTTAATGTCTGGCACAGTAAATGCTATGCAAATGTTAACTATGATGATGAGGATGATGATCTCAAGACCTTTCATTATCTGGCTTCTCTCCACGCTGGTTGTTCTTTCTTACATATTCCTTATTCCTGTGTATTTTGCTTCTTTTAATATAGTTTAAGATTCAGTTCCAAAGAACTCATGCTAGAAAATGCTATTGCACACTGATGGGGTCTGAATGCAGATCAAAGCATAGTATTTTCATTTTATTTTTTTCATCATTTTCTTCTTTTGGTCTGTTTCTTCTTTCATAGAACAACTAATATGGAAATATGCTTTACATGACTGCACATATATAATTTGTATCAAATTGTTTTCCATCTCAGGGAAGGGAAAGGTGAGGGAGGGAGACAATTTGGAACTCAAAATTGTTTTTTAAATGAATGCAATTTTTTCTTTATATGTAATAATAAAATAAAATATTATTTAAAAGGGAAAAAAAAGAAAAAGTCACTCTGGGCTAAGGGAGAGATTCACCTACATATAGGTTGAGGGAATGGTGGATTGCCCTCAGGATCCAAGCTGGGGGTGGGGGAATCTCTGCTTCTCCTATATATCAGACACCAAAATCAATGGGCTATAGCCCAGGAGGCAGACCTTGAGGAAGACTTTTGTAGAATTGTAGAATCATTAAATTGAGCAGGGATAGCCACTATAAGCTCCAAGAGGGGAGAGACCATGAAGGAAAGAATCTTAGAATTCATTTAGAGAATGTATTTTATCCATCTCCTTCTATTTAATTTCTTCTACCCTCCAACTTCTTCCTCTCTACACTCATTCTTCATGAGCTCATCTACAATTCCCTATTGCTTTCACTTATTCATTTAAATTCGACAAGAATTTCTCAAGTATCTCTTGTATCAAGCTAGGGGCTAGAGATATAAAAAAAAAAAATCAAGCAGTATCTGCCCTCAAGGAACATACATTCTTATGAAGTTAGGGTTGAGGGCATCAGCAAAGATCTGTGATGTCAGTGGCTTAGGGTAGCCCCACACACATACCCAGATAAATATTTACCTCTGCACAGATTCCATAGATAAGTTGCTTTGGCCAAAAAACTTCATCACTTAATGGTTAGTATTCTCATGATGAGCAATTCTGCTCTTTGCTAGAGCTAGTTCTGTAACAATGAGCACCAAGCCCATAACTGGGCTTGCTCTACCTAGCTTGATAGGATCATGCTAGAGCTTGAGTTTCCATTCCAAAGCCTTTGAGAAAGCAGTCACCTCCATACAATGACTATATACTGGTAAGGAAATTTAGTAGAGAAATTTTATATACACTCATTTTAATAATGACATGCAAAAAGAAGGAATTAGGAAGGGCAAACTATAATACATGTACATCTGTTTTGAGGGCAAAGGTAAAGAACTTGTACCTTATCTACACCAAAGATACTCAGATTATCCTCTTCCAACAAGTTACTCAGGGTATACTAATGGGATTTTATCAGCTCTTTGTAGATCATTTCCAGATCTATATATCCAGTCCTAACCTCACTCCTGAGTTTCAGCCCCACATCACTAACTCCCCATGGGACATTGCTAACTGGATGTTCCCAAAACATCTCATATTCTCTAGGATCCAAACAGAACTCATTATCTTTTCTCCCAAACTCACACCTCTTCCTAACTTCCCTGCTTTCACCCTGGACATCATCATCTTTCCAAGTCTCAGAGGTTCTCACTCAGCTTTACCCTTCACTCCTCACTCTTATATAGCCAATCAGGAGGCAAATCTTGCCATTTCTTCTTTAACAGAATCAGTGGAATCAGGCCCCTTGTCTCTGCTCACACAGACACCACCATCTTCATCATCTCTTGCCTAGATTATTGCAATCACTTCCTGATCAGCCCCTCTGCCTCGCTTTTCTTCATCTGTCCAATTCATCCTCTCCAGATACTAGTTATTTTCATTTAGTTTCAAATCTATGTCACTCTCCCATTTAATAAACTCCTGTTTTCACCCAGTACAAGCCTCTTCAAAAAAAAAAAAACTCCAGCATTTTTCTGTTAGATTCCATAGATAAGTTGCTTAAAAAAATATAACTCTTTTGTTTGACTTTCAGAGTCCTTCACAATCCAGTGAATCTTTCAAGCCTCGTTGTACTTTACTCTCCCTCCCACTTAAGACAATTCAGTCAAACTGGTCTTCTCTATTCCTTATACAGGGCACTCTATCTCCTGTTTTCAGGCTCCATGCCTAAAATGCTTTCCCCCATCATCTCTATCTCATCAAATCTTGTTTTCCATCAAGATGCAGCTTAAGCAGCATCTTCTTCTACATGAAGCTCTTCTGAATTCCTCCAGCTGCTAATACCCTCTCTCCCTACCTACCTGGTATCTAACTTTGTTGTTCTTGTTGCTGTTTAGTAGTGTCTGACTTTTCGTGATCCCTGGACCATAGCATGCCAGGTCCTTTCCAATCTGAGGGACTCATCTACCAATGTCATCTCTTTTAGCATTTTAATACTGTTCCTGGTCTTTTCTTGACAAAGATACTGGAGTGGTTTGCCATTTCCTTCTCCAGTTGGATCACTTTTTGTCAAAACTCTCCATTATGACCTATTTTGAGTAACCCTGCATGGCATAACTCATAGTTTCATTGAGCTATTATGCAAGCCCCTCTACCACAACAAGGAAGTGATGCAGGAGCCATATCTAATTACCTGGTATTTATTTGTACTTATTCCTCCATTTCTATCCTTGTGATGGCAGGGCTAGAGACTCATGGGCCACTCAGTGAGCAAGAGAACAAAGACAGTGTGAGAAGGAAGATGAATGACATAGAGTGGAGTTGTTTTAGCCAGAGACTCCATAGGGACATACAGAGGGAATGGAGTGTCTCACTTTGCCACAGTTAAGGCCTCCTCAGAGAGGCTGAGAATCAGAGAAAAAGAGGGGCACTGAAAAAAATCCTGCTAGAGGCTCATGCACATGAATGCCTAGTACAGCTATGTTCCCAGCAAATTCCAGGATCCATCTCTGGAGGGCTGTGGCAGGCAGGGGTAGGGGCAGGGAACCTAATCAGGTAACTGCCGGATAAGGGAGTAAGAACAAGGAAAAGAGATCCATTCAAAAGCCCCAAACTAAACACTGATAATGAGATCTGAGTACTCACAATTCACCTTTCCTCACCTTCTCCAAGCACGAGGCCTTTGATTGGGCTCTCAGCAGGATGTGGTTATCTACGGGATTGTGAGACAACACTCAGCAAGTTGTACCCCTACCCCCTGCACCCTAGAACAACAAGATCTAGCTCCAGAGCTCAAGACTGGCAGGAACAATGGCAGATACAGAGGAAGAGAGGTCACCTGGGAGCCTGAAGGAGGAAGGCCATATTCAACACTCAGAAATTCTCAGGGTAGCTTCTGGCCCCTCATGCTGGGCTTTGGTCTAGGGGATCAAGGCAGCTCTATCTGTAGAAGGCTGGCAGTGATTTTATTAGAACTCCTGCTGTTGAGAGGGGGTCTAGGAAAGGGAAACTGAGGTCTGTAGAGACCAATTATCTTTCTGGGGGGAGAAGGAGGTGGGTGGGAGATCAGAGAGGCCTTGGACCTCTTTTCAGTACCTTTAATCCCCTCCCTCTAGTTGAGAGATGAGAGTTATTTGCAGAAGAGAAACCAAAGAGAATAGAAGTCTCAGTAATTCTCTGGGTAGTAGATCCCATTTGGGCAATTGAAAAGTGGCATTCTTCACCTTTTCTTGTAACTTGGATTGCTTTTGTAGTCTACTGAAGCCTATGGAGTCCTTCTCAGAATAATGTTTTTAAATACATAAAGTAAAATACATGGGAGTAGCTTCATGGCACAGTAGATAGAGCACAGGCCCTGGAGTCAGGATCTAAGTTCAAATCCAGACTCAGACACCTGACACTTACTAACTATGTGACCCTGGGCAAGTTACTTACCCCTAGTTGCCTCTACAAAAAAAATTAAAATAAAATACATAGGATTTCAAAAGGAAATCAATTTTGTTGAACTGTAGTACTCAAAATAAAATAAACAATCTCACAGAACCTAACTTTAAAAAATCACTTTAGAACTAGAAGGGAACTTAGTCTAACAACCTCATTTTACAGAAAAAGAAACTGAAGCCCACAGGAAGGGAAATGACTTGCCCAAGATAACACAGCTAGTTACTTACAGAATGTGGTCTGCAGAGAGTTTAGAAAATAAGACTAGCAGAGAAAACATCAGTGACACCAAGGCACACTTCAGATTTTCCAAGACAATAGGTCAAAAGCAGGAAGGGTTTGGAAATCAGAGAGAAATAGGGAAGAGGAGATAATTTGTGGAAGACTGCCTGCTCTCTTTCTCTGATGCCCAGAATACTCTGGCATGGTAAATTGGGGTTCCACCCAATCACAGGGGCTCTATACTGCTTCAGATTCTGAAATTCCTATCTGCCAGAGGCACTGTAAGAATTGATCCCTTCCCTCCCCTCCCCAAAGCTTTGTCTACTGCAGACTCCATGGAGCTGCCTTCATTATAAGAGGCAATTGCCAGGAAGGAAATTCTTACTTGGCAAGATGGCAGATGGCACACATGTAGGTGGGACAGAGATCATTTACATATACTTCTAGATAAAGATGGTTTGATAGATAAGAAAAAAGAGTTATAAATACCCTCTGCCTGTTGTAATAATTTTGTT
>CM053770.1:322501548-322537382 GCA_028658325.1 Potorous gilbertii
CTAGTATTTTTGCCAAGAAAATCCCAAATGGTGACACAAAGAATCAATGAAATGATTCAGCAACAGTCATTTAAATATTGCCTGGGAAGGGGCATGTATGTGGAGAAATAAAGCTAAATGATTTGAATAGGCTCATTCTAGTGGAGTCCAAGGTCTCTGGCAAATTCTCAATATCCTCCCACTTTTATACAAAGGAATATAGGTTTAAAATGAACATCAGTATCACTGACAGGGGCAGAGAAAGAAGTCATAGAAGTGTCACATGCTGCCTGAAATCAGAGTATTTGTATGACCATTACACAATAAATACTCAATAAAAGCATCTTGAAATTGAAAAAAAAAAAAAAGAAAAAAAGAAAATAAGAGAAAAGGAAGTGAAGATATACATTGCAGGTAGTTTTCTCAAGGAGTTTAGCCATGGAAGGGAGAGATATTTTATTAAGGGGATTGGTACTGTGAAGTTTGGATTCAGTCAAAGGGTCACACTTGAGGACCTAGAGGGCCACATGTGGCCTTGAGGTCACAGGTTCCTAGCCCATGCTATAGGGTAAAAGAACCAGGATAGGATGAGACAAGGGCCCTGGGGTCAGGTCATACCTATATGCAGGACAGCAGGCATGAAAAGCATCAGGGCCCCCAGAGCAAGACTAACAAGTTGGAGTTTCAGAAAGAGACCAATTCCAGTGGGGTGTGGGGAGTGGGCTGAAGGTTGCAGCTCAGGATCCAAGAAGGTTAAGTATGCTGAGCCTAAGGGCCCAACTGGTACATCAACAGGGTCATGACACTCATGAAACTCTAGCTCTCCAAGATCCTCCATCTGGCAGTTTCAGGCCTCTTTCTACCTTCACTCAAAATGTTTCTCAAATCTTTGCTTCTATCTCCATTTTCATCATCACCAGCCTAGTCCATGCCCTCCTCACCTCACAGACAGGCTGCTACAGCAAGGTCTGCCTCCCTCCAGTCAAATCCTCTACACTTCTGCCAGATCAAGCTTCCCAGAGCATAGCTCTGACCTTGTCAAGAATACCTGATCGCCTTCTCTTTTTCTTAGCACACTAAATTCAAACTCCACTACTTACTTGACTTTCAAGTCACCCTTGAATCAGGTCCCAATAGTGCCTACCCAACCTTGTCTCTCTACCACTTACCCAACACACCCACCTTGATTGTTCTATTTTCCGAGAATTTACACCTCAGAAATCAGCAAACTCTCCAAGTCAGGGCTTGGTTTGTCACTCTGTTATCTCTAGAAAGTGGTGGAAAAAATGTTAATATTACCGATTAAACTTAAAAGGCTGTTGTGAGGCACATTTTTCCCCAGAGATCTAGTAGTTAAACATTTACCAGCACACCCCAGCCTCCACACATCCCTTATTCCTTATGTTCTGCTCTTTCTCAGTCATGCATAGTCACAAATTTGCAGATGACTCAAAGATGACAGAGATAGTTACACAGTACCCAAAGGTACAACATCTGATAACTGATTCAAAGAAGAAGAAAGCAAATAGAGATGTAAGAGGCTGGGTAGAGGGCCAGTATTCATTACAGAGAAAAATGTAAAGTCTCATACTTGGGTTCAGAATCTTAACATTACAAATACAAGGTAACCCTATATGGTTTTAATGAACAACAATCTCAGTGTGAATCTGCAGAATTTTTTTTTTCAATTCTGGACCTATGGTTTACTTCATTGGAGTAGAGAATTCCAGGTAAGGTAAGGAAACCACTTTCAACCTATTTACATCAACAAGTGTTATGCAAATCATACTCCTATAGAGCTGCCTACAGCACTTGTGGAAGATTAAAATAGACAGTCCATGTCAGAGGTATGACTAGAAATCAGGTCTTTCTGACCCTGAGGCTAGGTTTTTTATCTAGCATATTAAGCTGCCTCTTTCCCACCTTTGACTCATGCTGCAGTCTGACCCACAAACAACAGTTATGTCCAAGGTCAAGGTCACTGTTTGCCAAAGCAGAAATAAAGGGAGAGGAGTCATAGTCCACCTGAGATACTTCCAAGGCTAGAGAATTCATGGACTGATTGAATTTAGTGACAAGTGTCTAGAACAAGTGACCAGAAAGGACACTGACTACTACACTGACCAGAATGACTGGTTTCTCTCCCCAAACCTCATTCCCCCATGACCCTAGAACTAGGTATATACCCAAGGCAAAGGTCACCATCACCCCCAATCCACTAGTAACCCCTCATTGTCCCTGACTCACAGGTTCCTAAGTTTTAAAGTTGCCAATAGGCTTATTAATGACCGACCCCATTATTTAACAGATGAGGAAACTGAGACTCAGCCATAGGAAGAACTTGTCTGAGGTCACACAGAACTAAGATTTAAATCCAGATCTTGACTCCAAATTCAGTGTTCTTTCCACAGTAGCATAGAAGCTTCCATGATCACTCTGTTAGTGGGGAGGAAGAAGTTACTAGTATTGAATCCTGCTAAGATGTCTTCAACAGCCTATGGTTGATCATATATTGGTAGAGGGGAGGAAGACAGGGTTTCAGTGATGGAAGGCAGAAGGAGCAAGAAGTCTAGGACAAGGCAGAAATCTGGAAAGACATGGATGAGACTTAAATTAGGAGACATTAACCAAAGTTCAAACACAGATTTATAACTTAGTTACCTCAGAGGCAAATGTCTCACTTTACAGATGAGGAAACCGAGACAACAAGTAGTTAAGTTATTTCCCCAAAGTCACATATCCAATAACAGGTAAGGCCAACATTTGAACCCAGGTTCTCTAACTTCAAATACAGCATTCTGCCTTACAGCCTTGTTTCCCCTCTTTGAAAATCACACTTAACTAATGCTTCCTCTATACTTCCCAGATCCCCTCACCTAGAAATGATCTTCTCTACTCGAATCTCCCAGAATATTCTGGTCTCTCCTATGTACTTAATGCCCATCTAATGTGTATTATTGAAAGAAGTAATGTGGAGGGAGAGCTGGCCTGAGTCAGGAAGACCAAGGTTCTAGCTCCTCCTCTGATACCTACTGGCCCTTTGACCCTAGGCCAGTATTCCTAATAACTCTCTATGATTATAAATTATAGACCTAGTGCTGATGTGCTCTAATAAAGGGTCTTTCTTCACTGGAAGTACCCTACACCAAACTAACAACAAATAAATGTGCTGTCATCGTTTTAAGGTGGCTAAGTGGCACTATGGAGAGAGTGCTGGGCCTAGGAAGACCTCAAATAAAGCCTCAAACACTTAGTAGCAGCATTGACCCTGAGTCAGTCAATTTAAATTCTGTCTGCCTCAGTTTCCTTAACTGTAAAATGATAATAGCACCTGTTCCACCACCCCCCTTTCCAGGGTTGGATGAAGTAAGGACCAAATGAAATATTTGTAAAGTGTTTAACACCAATGCCTGAAACATAATAGGTGCGTAATATGAGTGTGCATAGGGTGCTCCAGAAGTCTTAGTGTGGTTTTAAGCTTTAATAACTTAAACTAGTTCAAAATTTTAGTTTTAAGCTAAAATAGGCTTTAATAGTTTAAAACTGCACTTTGTGATTTTTGGGACACCCTGTATATCTTCAACTGAAAGCTTCATGAGGATTAAACTAACATTTGTTTTTACCTTTGAACTCCCTAAGGGCCTTGTATGCTGAAAGAGTTTAATAAATGATTGTTGAAATCAAAACAAGAAAGTAGTGGGTCCAGTGCTCATGCAAACACAGCAGCTCTATCTGCACTCTTCATTCACTGAAGGATGTCAGTGTACTCATTTGGGGTTCCCACCCCCTCCCTTCATCTCTGGTGGGGTTCAGACACCTAAGCACTGCCACTTCCACTTCTAATAAAGTTTATGTGATGATCCCAGAAGGTAAGGAACAGATCAAGACTGAGGAAGGAGATTTTCCTATCCGGAGGGAAGTTTTCACATCCATATCTGCCATCTTGGTAAAGTAACAGACAAACAACTCTTTTATTTAAATTAACTTGTAAATATCATTAATCATGGTATTTCAGAAAGAGTACTGGACTTGATATGAGTCCCAGATCTGCCTCTATTTGTGTGGTGAAGTCATTTCCTTTCTCTGTGACACTTTCCTAATTTGAGAGGAAACCAGCTGGGACAGGCTAGAAAAAAAAAATCATTTGTTAAATTTTAAATCCAAGCATTTATACCTCAAATTAGCAAATGCTACAACTCAGTGCTTGATTTATTATTTTGTTGATTTTAGATTTTAGGGTGAGGGAGAAAATGTTAATGATGTAGTTTAAACATAAAAGTATTCCATGTATACATTACCTTCCCCCACCCCCACAGATAGCCAGTTGTTAAATAATAACCAGCCCAGCTCAGGAGGGAGACAGTATGTATCTTCAACTCCCTGCCTTTGGATGAAGCAATCTTCCCCCAGACTGCCTCTCAGACTTCATTGGATCATAAATCTAGAGGGATAGAAATCATCAGGTCCAACCTCCATCTTCTAGAGATGAAGAAACTCAAGCCCAGAAAAATTAAGTCACATAGGTAAACTGGATGGAGGTAAGATTTAAACTCAAATTCTCTGATTCCAAGCCCAGTGCTCCTTCCATGACACCATGGAGTTTATTGAAAAGAGAGTACATTGCAAATCATAATGGACTAAAAAAAAATATGGGTTGTTTTTATCCTACCCCAAGAATGGCCTTCTTTGTTCTCTTGTAAAACATTCTATTTATAATTTATTTGAAAGATCACATCATATCTAGAATTCTTTGTTCTCAAAGTCTCCCAATAGGCCTTGAGCCAAAAGCAATAAACTTCTTATCTAGCTTAGTGAGGAGACCTCAGGTCTTATCCCAGCTCAGTCTCTCATTAGCTCCATAACCCTGGGTAAGTCCCTTCACATCTCTGAGTCTAAGTTTCTCCATGTGTAAACTGAATTTCATTCTAGCTCACCTAGAATTCTAGAAGCACAGAAGCAAAAAAGATCTTTAAAGGGCTTGTCGTCCAACAACACCCTCATATACAACACTATAATGAGGGTCAACTGAAGTCCTTTGAAAAATACAAGGTACCATAGATTGAGAAAATGTCTAAACAAAGTGGGGTACATGAATGTGATGGAATATGACCATTTCATGAGAAGTAATGAATATGAAGAATTCATATGGGACAACATGAACTGATACAAAGTGAAGTAAGTGGAACCAGAAAAATAATATATACATCTGCAAAGTTGTGAGGAGGGGAACAGAGAAAGAGAGAAAAGGAGAGAGGAAGGGAGGGAGGGAAACTGAATAATGTATAATTATAGTAATCAAGTGTGGCCCCAAAAAAGATATGAGAAAATGCATCTGCCTTTACTCTGTAGAAAATAGTGCTTGGTTGACAGGTTGGTTAGTTTGGTGAATGGCTGCCCCCTTTTTATTCTTTGTTTCGAGTAGTAGGCTGTCTGGGGAAAGGTAAAGGAGTAATATATTCACAAATAAAGTTGATACAAACAAATGCTATCAACAAAATATTTAAAATCCTAAAAAAGTATAAGGCAAATGAGTGGTATTATTATTAAGACAGGTCAATCTAAGTTAATAATGAGTAGTCTGAGATATGAGACCTTTCCTCTCCCTATTCACAAATCAAGTTTCATAGATCCATTCTGCAACTCTCTTTGTAAACAGAAGACAGTGTAGGGATAGTAAAGGACATTGCATTTCTACTTAGAGGACTTGGGTTTGCACACTGGCATTGACACTAGCTTATCTGTGTGACCTTGGACTTAGAGAGAATAGAACCCTGACCTTGGAGTCTGGAAGGCCTGAGTTTAAATCCTACTTTGGACATTTACTAGCCTAGTGATGAGTCACTTAACCTCTCTGAGCCTCAGTTTCCTCATCTGTTAAACAAGGGGGTGGAACTCAATGACCTCTAAAGTCTGTTCCAGCTCTAAATCTTTGCTCCAAGGATCCTTTTCAAGACTCATTTTTTTCTCACCCATAAAATGAGGAGGTTGGACTAGATGATTTTACAAGTTCTTCCAGCTCCTAATCTAGGATATTTTATCCCTCCAAAATTTATCATTAAGGTCCTGGTAACTATGACTTCTTTAAGATGAGGAATCAAAGCAGCATGGTACAATAAAATGAATACTGCCTCTAGAGAGAGGACTTCATTTCAATATCTGACTCTATTCCCTGCAAAACCTTGGGAAAGTCACTTAACTTTCCTGAATAACAGATTTCCCATATATTAAAAGGAAGGGGTTGGGATACAGGATAGCATTAGGTCCCTTTCTATCCTAAACTGAGGGGCCTAAGGAGTGCCCTTCTTCATTTACAGATGAAGAAAGTGAGGCCCAGAAAGGGAAAGAAACTTGCCCAATAAGCATTTATTAAGCACTTACTTTGCTCCAGGCATATAAGTGCTAAATGCAAAGAATACAAAGAAATAAAAACAAGTCTGCCCTCAAGGAGCTTACAATCTGATGAGGGAAATAACATGCAAACAACTATGTACAAAAAAAGAGATATAGACAAAATAAATTAGAGACAGTCTCCTAGAGAAGGCACAAACACTACAAAGAACCAGGAAGATGGTAAACAGAAGTCCCCCTGACTCCAAATCTGATGCTCCTTCCCCTGAACTTCACTGCCTTCAAGATCATGCAATCAACACTTTGGACCTCATGCTCCCCTACCTTGAGAAGGGATTCCACAGGATCTGCTACATGCAAAACTATAGGAGACTTGACAGTTTGAGGTTTGAAGAATAATACAGGGGAGGAGGGGAGGGTAAGTATGCAAACTATCTGCCTGTCTCCTCTTGCTGAAGCTGGTTTTAATTATACTGGTTCAACATATAATTAACACAACTATGGCTGTCATCCTGATGCTCCAGGGTACTGGAATTCACAAGGGAACGCCTGAATCAAGGCCTCGAGGAGGATCTACCTCCCATACATGGCCTTCACACACACACACACACACACACACACACAGAGTGGGGGGTGGGGGGCGGGGGTAAGTGAGAACATGTCTAGGCTCCTGAGCCATCCTGAAACTGCTATGAAGCACCTTCAGTTGCAAACTTTGAATCAGTAACTTGTAACCCCATTAGCTCCCAATTGTACAGTCCTCAGAGGTGTACAAAGTGAGTGTAAATAACTATTTTTTGTTCTGTCCAGAAATTCTGAGGGTCTTCTCCACCCTGATTCTTTTGTGAAGGCAAACTAAGTCATCTTTTACCTCAGTTCTTATCTAGCCTTTAACTACTGAATGGGTAACACCTCAGACAAACTGAGACCTGGGAAGAACCTTAGCTTAAAAAGTACAAGGTAATCCACTGCATCCTGGGCCATCAGCAGTCATCCTGACCTACGTCTTACCACTGGACTCCAGTGACTGGAGAAGAGAGTAAGAACGATGACTTTGCACAGGACTACCTCACTTAAATCCAATTCATTTACAAGTCAAGACATCACCTTCTTGATGTCATTGGTCCTCTTCGAGTACAAAGGGTAAACAACCAACAAGCGCTTTCTTTGCAACATCTTTGTAAGGCCGAGAATACATAGGCTGTTCTTACTTCACAGATTGGGAAACAGGTCCATACTTCTAGACAGTGGCACTGCTGAAACCTGACTTTAGGTTGTTTGACTATGTCCAGTGATCTATATATTACAATAAAGATGAAAAGTCTAAGAGTCCAAACCCATTTATGCAGTCTATAATGTACCCAGCTTCATGATCAAGACACTTAATGAATGGCTCTAGCCCCAGTTTTCTCATCTGTCAAATGGAGATAAAATCTACCTTAACCTACCTTACAGGCTTGTTATATCAAATGAGATAAGAAAAAGGGCTTTGAAAAGTTAAAAGTGTTTATAGAAAGGTTAGATGTTATTGTTGCTAAGGAGACTTGCTGGACCAGGGCCCCTCCTGGTCCAACAAGAAAAGTCACATTTGAACAGGAAGCTACATCCTTTCCTCTCTTGAACTATGCCCCCGGGGTCAGGAAGGGCAGCCAACCATTCTGTTTCTAAATGAGAAAACTAGGCTACAGGCAAACACTGACTGATGGTGATGATGGTGGTAGTTGTAGTGGTGTAGTGGTGATATAGGAAAAATTACTTCCATCATGGAACCACACCCTAGCTTATCTGCAGGACTTCCTGGTGGTTGGAGCCAGACAGCTGAACTAATGAGCAATAAACACCCTGATGGGTATTATTCAATCCTACCCCTTTCCAGGCCAGAAGACCTGGCACTGCCCCTGCTTCTCCTTTCCTACACAAGAAGGAAAATTTGAGTCCCAGACACTCTTTGCTAAAAACAACCTTTCTCAAGAGTGGATCAGTTCTGTTAGAGGGAACAGTTTCTGTGGGTAGGTGAGGTATGGGGGGACGACTTATATGTTTAAATCCCTCTTAGAGGATACCATCCTCCTCACCCTACCCTCTCCATCTGTAGGGAAAGCTCAGAGGAACCCTGAAGAGATTTACCCAAGAGCCTTTGGGGGTAATGTAGGCTTCTTTCACTTCTCCAGAGAAGGGGCAGCAAAGATCTGAAGCCCCAGAAACTCTGAGGATATTCAGTTAGTTAAACACACACACACACACACACACACACACACATTTGTACAGAGTTTTGCATTGTACAAAGCAATTTCATAACCTTCAGCCCATTTGATCTTCATGACAACCTCACACAACCATGTGAGGAAACCAGGGATTATAAATAAACTTGTATTTATTTTGTATTTACTTAGTAGGTCTGCAGGATGCTTCCCCTAATAGCATGTCAGCTCCTCCAGGACTTCTATACCCCCAGTGTCTAGGACAGTGTCAGGCACATCACTGGTTCTTAATCAATGCTGGTTGATTGCCTGTCAACCAGTCCAAGACTTATTCCCTCCCTTTGACAGACATACATCGAGGGCTCTTCCCTCTCACCTATCTTTTGTTCTAGTCTGAGACAAGAGGTCACCATCATTCCTGCTCCTCCCAGGAGAAAGGGAGCTGGGATTAGGCAGAGACGAGGTGGCCCAGAAATGACCCAAAGGCAGGGAACCTAATTCACTGCCTCACTATGTTATGTGAGGAAATGAAATCCATCCATCCTTTCACATATGACCCACCCTATAAAAATACAATCACACCCAGAATGGCCACCCTGGGGAAGGCTATAGACTGAAGGAGAGGAAGAGTAGGGAGATGGATGTGATTCCAGGAACCATGCTGGGCCCCAAGATAACAGGCCTCACACATCCTGTTATGTGTCCATCCCCCATTAAATATGTCACTGATAGTCACAGACAATGCCCAAGGTCACTAGGAAGCTGGTTGGGGTGGACTATCCCCAGCTAGGTGAAGGGGAGCTCTGGGGAATTGGCCATGGTTATCACAACCACCACTCCATTTCCTGTAGTCCTTTACAGCTAGAAAATTCCTTTCCCTAAAACCACACAGGGGTTCCAGAGCACAGGTATTATCATCCACATTTTACAGATCAGAAAACTGAAGCTCAGAGGTAAAACAACATATCCAGAGGCACGCAGCTTACAAATTTATAGGATTTAAGGCTCAAAGGAGCTTAGAAATCTAGTCCAACTCCTTCATTTTACAGATAAAGAAACTGAGGCTCAGAGATGTGATGGAACTTACAGAATGGACCACGGAATTATGGACATTTAACGCCATTGAGTCCAATTCCCTTATTTCACAGACAAGGAAACTGAGGCAGAGAAGTTAAATGAGTTGCCCAGGGTAAGTTGTCCAGCTAGTAAGTGTCTGAGGTAGGATTTGAACTTGGGTCTTCCTGACTCCAAGTCCAGTGCTCTATCCACTTAGCCACCTGGCTGCCCCTAGCTTGCCCAAAATCACACAAGTGATAATGGCTCACATTTATATGGCACTTTGAACAGTTAACGAAGCACTTGCCTCACAATACTGAGGTAATAGTGCAAATTCTATCCTTATTTTACATATGAGGAAACTGAGGTCTAGCAACTTCATTGGGGTCTCTCAGGTAATAAATGTCAAAGACAGGATTTAAACCCAGGTCCCCTGATAGCAAGCTGGTGCTCTGCCCATTACACCAAGCAGGAAGCAACATTCAAATACAGGTTATCCAGCTGTTCCTATGAATTCAAGATGCCTCTTGAAAGAGCCTGTGCCCAAATCCAAGTCTTCTCCTTTGGAATTCATCGCCCTTTTTCAGATGGGAAGATCAGCAGGAGCGGTTGTGGGTAGGGGACCGAGGGCAGGCTGGGATTGGAGGGGTCCTCTCTGCACTCTCATTGGTTGTAGCTGGAGTTCCTTTATCTTCCATCTCCTCTTCCTCAGGAAGGGTGAGAGGCAGTGTAATTTAGTGGAGATATCACTGGGCTTGGAATCAGGAGACCTGAGCTCCTATCCTGGCCACATGAAGTTCACTTTCTCTCTCTAGTCTTCACTGCTTTGACTGTACAGTGGCAGTGGTAGTGCTGGCTCTGCCACCTTCATAAGGCTATGAGGAGAGCACTCTGTGAAGCCGAAATCCTTTTAGAAATAGAAACTCTTGTCACTATTGGGGGTCAGGCACGGTGGGGAAACTGAGGCACAAAGAGGGACAGGAGATGGTTGTGCTGTCCTGATATTCTCACCCAAGCCTTCAACTGCTTCGACTGGAAATGAGATTTAACAGGATTAGAGCTGGATCGAGACCCTAGAGATCTCCTAGTCCATCCTCCCTTCCTCATACCCCTCACCTTACAGAAGAGGAACTGAGGCTAGAGATGGGAAGTGACTCAAGTCATATAGGCAGAAGCAGAGTCTGTATTTGAACCCAGGTCCTGAGTTCAAGCCCACCCCCTACTGCCACTGCAACTTTAACCCTGGTTAAATAGGAATGGCTGCATAAGAGAAATGGCAGGTCAATGGAAGGACTGGGGCTATTAGAGGGGAAACAGGACCTCTCCTATGACCACCTTACTATGGCCTCATTCACAGGCCTCTTCAAGCCCTAGCTCCCAACCCAAGCTATTAATGCTCTCCACAAATTACTCTGCATTAAATTTATATACATTTTATAATGACTTATTTTTATACATGTTGTTTCCTCCCCTCCCTACTCTCCCCTAAAAGAAGGGATTTCTTTCCATTTTGTCTTTGTATCCCCAGTACTGAGCACAATGCCTGGCACACAATAGGCACTTAATAAATGCTTATTCTAGTGAATTACATACAAGGTCATACAAGCCAATGGAGATTCCCTTTCTCTATCCAGGGTCCTAGTTGTTGTCCTGTTAGCCAGACTTTAATGGGACAGAGTATCTAGGCAACTTCTGGGCCAGGATCCCTCAAGAAGAGAATAAGAAATGGTCATAGCCTTTAAGACACATCCCAGAGCTGTCTGGGCATCCTGGAATCACCTAGCCCTCCAGGCCTGAGTGGAGGAGACTTTGCTGATTCCATCCCCTCCCCAGAAAGGAACTCCAACACAAGGGTGACATCATCCACAGAGCCAGGATTTAAAAATAATAATAATTAATAAATATGTTAAATAACATTTAAGACAATAAATAGAAAAATAAACTGATAAATAAATCAAAGTACAAAATGCTTTCAAACTGCAACAGAAAAAAAAAAAGACAGACAAACAGACAGACACCTAATTGAGTAGCTTTTCACAGTTCACAGCTTTGCTCCCTCCTCTCCCAAGGGCCCTCTTCCCAGAAGGCTGGCTCCAGGAGACCCCAAGCCCAGTAGTAAGTCTCTTGATGAACCCCAGCATGCATCAGGGCATGATGCTTCCTGCCCCGGTACCCTCCAGCAAAGCAGCAGCAAACCCTCTAGAGGGGAGAGTTAAGGAAAATGGATCAAGGGACTGGGAGTGGGCACCAATGGCTGAAGCCTCCCTGGATGGAGACTGAAGAGGAAGAGGAGCAGAGGACAGCGCTCTGTGCCATGCCGAGTGGGCCTCTCCCTACAGCGGCAGGTCAGTGCTGTTGTGGCGGGTTTTCCGGGCAGTGCCATCATCTCGGGGTAGCGCCCTTTGCAGGATGGACATCGCTTCAGTCTTTTTAAGGTCAATCACAGCATAGGAATCTGACCGGCGGGTGGGGTGGGCAGAGGGCCCTGGAGGACGAGGAGTTGAGGGGCTCTGGTGCTCCTTGGGGTGGTCCTCAGCCCAGCCCTTCAGTTCCACCTGAATGTAGTTCAGCTGTCGTGGTGGTTCCGGGCCTGGCCGGCGGAAGTCAAAGTTAAATACTCGAGGAGACCCCCGGCGGCGGGAGAGCGGCACAGGGAAGTTGATGTGACTTCGGGGGGCAGCCCGAGCGTTTATATAGTTCTGGAGCGGTGTCTCATCCTCATCACCACCGTCAGGGTAGCCATTTGAGGAAGGGGTCAGCCCATCCCTGGAGTCCCCATCATCCTCATCTCCTGGCTGCTGAACCTGGCTCTCCCACACAGGTGGCAGCGAGGGCAGGTTCTCATAGTGCAACAGAGCTGCCCTCCGCTGTGAGAAGCCATTCCAGCTCAGCTCCTCCTGGCTCAGTCTCCAGTTCCCACCACGGGGCAGTCCCCCACCAGTGAGGTTCTCATACGTACACTTGGGCTGGGCTGGACACTCCACTGGGCATTCATTGTTGTTGTTGTGGGCTGGCCCAGCCTGTTGGCCAGGGCAGAGGGGACCCCCACATTCCGACCCAGGACTGCCGTGATAACCCTGACACTTCACCACATGACGAAGAGTGGAGCTTGGGTCCAGGACAAATTTCACCTGACCTGGCTGCAGGAACACCTTGGGGTCTCGGCTGTCTAGAACACAGCTTCGAGCCCTCGAAGGGAAGTCTACCCGACCCTCAGGCAAGGGCTGTAGACAGCGCCGGCCCCTTCTGTCATCCTCATTTCCAGGTGTGTTGACATAGGTATGGGACTGTAAAAAAAAAAAGTAGATACATAAAAAACCAGGGGACAGCTGAGAGGGTCAAAGTGGGAAAAGAACTTCTCCAAAGAGAAAGAGACAAGGACTTGATCCATAGTTTCATAAGGATGAGGAACTCACAAATGAAATAGCTCTCTCCACATATACAGGTTGGCAACCTCCCCTCTCTGAAAGACTAAAGTCTTAGAGAACTTCCTAGAATACTAAGAATTTAAGTGACCTGACCAGGTTCACCCAGCAATATGTTCTGGAGGTGGGACTTAAACCCAGGTCTTCCTGGTTTCTAGGCAGGCTTTCTATCCACATCATGATACCTACAAAATGAGCTCAATAAAAAAGATGAGGGGGGCGAAAAGCCAGGGGATAGAGGGATGAATTGAGGTCAGAAAGAGAAAGCTGACATTTTCTCCAACTCCCAACCTTGTAATAAAGCCCCGTCCCCTCCCCTCTCTTCTCCTCTCACAAGGTTCCCAATAAAAATAAGCCAAGCTCCCTCAGTGCTTCCTAACCCTGCTCCCACCAATGAACCCAAAACCCAGACATTAGTAGCCTATCAGCACTCACCTGCTCCTCGGGGGCAATAAGGGCATGGGTAGATTCCTCTCCAAGGGAAGAGTGTCGCAAGCTGCCCATTGAGGCGGGACGAGGGGTAGAGTATGGCGGGCCCTCCCCAGGGAAGCTGGGGAAGCCATTGGAGAAGCCAGACACAGTGTAGCCCAGGGCTGGAAGGAGGAAGAGGTCACAGCAAGGTCAGAGCTAAAGGCAACCATGAATCATTTCCTAGATAAGTAACCCTCCCGAAGGAAAGAACCATCATACCCTGCCAGACATTCACCTTCCTCATGTGGGCTTTGATCAGTGATTACTTACTATTATCTACTAAGCAAAGTTCCAACTCATCTGCCCTCCAGGATTTGGTGCCTCTAGACAACCTGAGCTTTACAGCTTATCACTTCCTTCCAAAGTCTATGGTCCAATCAAACTCCACAATACACCTTGAATCTTCCCATTCTCACACCTTTGCTCATGCTGCTCCTACCTACTATGTTTTCCTACCTAAATGTACCCATCAAACAACGCCCCCCCCACTTTTTAAAGTTCACTCCAAGCCCACCTCCAACACAAAGCCTTCTCCAACTCGCCCAGTTCAAAAATGATCTCTCTCCTCTTCACTCCTGCACACTCTGGGCACTTTGGGGTGGGTCAGGATCTATGATTATTCTCCATTAACACAGAGAAACTTCAGGGAGGAAACTCCCTATACCAATATCAATCTGTCATGGTTCTGCAACTTCTAGTTACAGAAAAGCCACCTGGAGCACTGAGAGGAGGATTTACTAGCCCAAAAGTGTCCCCCTAAAGATGCAACTCAGATATGCCTGACTCCAAGGCTAACCCTTCATCCAGTCTGCATCAGGTCATCTCATGTAAGAAATGCTTATTAATGGACAAAATGAACAGTCATATCAACATTTACAGGGCACTTCCCGCTGTACCTGGTGTGTGTGTGTGTGTGTGTGTGTGTGTGTGTGTGTGTATGATACACACTCACATATCTTGCCTTTTAGTGAGCTTAGCACAATGCCTGGAACATAGTAGGCACCTAATTAATGTTAATTGATTAACTGACTGAGGGGAGAACAGGCACATTTCACATTCCATTTGGCTTCCCCAGGCCACAATAATGAACAGCACAGAGGAGGTGCTCAGTAAGTGGTAACAACAATAGCCCACAGGGGGCTTTGTGGTTTCTGATATACTCCAGGTTTTGGTAAGCTTTTGGTTTTATAATACCCTCCAAAAGGTAAGCAGAAGAGGGTTATTATTCATATTTTACAGATAAAGAAACTGAGACTCATAAAGACTAAGTGACTTGCCAAGGTCACACTGGAAGTGTTAGAGGTGGAATCTGACCCCGGGCCTCTTGGCTCCAAATCCAGTGCTCTTTCCACTAATGACCAAGCACATGCTTGTTGAATGAGGGGTGAATAAAGTTCAGGTGTCCCACCTCTCCAGAAATCCATACCTGGGAGAGATGGCAGCTAAGAGAGATATAGTTGACCATGACCAGTTTCAGACAGAAAGGAGGAAGATGAGTTCTAGGATGCTGGTACCCTGGAAATCTATCATCTCTTCCCTGGGTCCCCAGTCATCAATTAGGACCCAGTATTTCATAGCACTCTGTGCCCTACCCATCCTTAAGGATCAGGCTCCTGGCCTCACATTTATCCTTCCCTCTCCTTCCCCAAGGTGTGAAGGGCTGAGGAGGGCCTCACCATTGGCAGCATGGGGGGTCTGGGGCAGGCTGGGGTGGCTGTTTCGGGTGACAATGACTGGCTCTTCCATCACGCTGATGCTGTTGCACTGCATAAGATCCTGCAGGAGGTTGAAGAGCTCCTCAGCCCGAGAGCACTTGAATGCAAAGATGCCTATCCAAGGAGGGAAAGAGGGCATGTTACTTGTGGCTCTGTGACTGGGAACATGTAACTTCATTTCCCTAAACCTCAGTTTCTTAATTTGCCAAATGGGAAAATATATACACTGCCTCCAAGTGTTGTCACAAGGGAAGCACCTACTGTACCTTCAGATGTCAACATCAAGCCCCTGGGATTCTACTGAGTTGGGAAATATCTCCACTGATGCAGATAGCATCTCAGCTCTAACTCACAAACTTAGAAAGGTGCCTGAGGCTCAGAAGGATCAGTGAAGGGACCTGCCTATGAGGTGGAATTCAAACCCAGCTCTTCTGACTACACAAGGCCAATACCTTGTTCTGACCACTACACTGGCTTCTCATCAATCTTAAAAGCATTCTTTAAATGGGAGCTATCAATGAGGATTCCTTGCTTTTAAGACAGTTCATAGTTGTGGAAGCTGTGACCACTTAGGAAGGCCAGAGAAGCTGCCACAACACATGCTAAGTATGGAGTTCACTATATTTTCAATTTAAACCACAGATTCTTAACCTGAGGTTCATGGATAGATTTCAGGGGGTATAAAAAAATACACCTTTATCTTCAGCACCATTTGAATTACTTTGTAATCATCTGTATGTTATTTTATGCATTTAGAAAAATTATTCTGAGAAGGGGTTCAAAAGTTTCATTGGAATGCCTAGCAGGGGTAGGAACCCAACTGGCTTGAGGCCACATGTGGCCCTCTAGGTCCAGAAGGGCACACCTTTGACTGAATCAAATCTTCACAAAACAAATCCCATTAATGAAAGGACTTGTTCTGTAAAACTTGAACTCAGTCAAAAGGCCACATCCGAGGGCCTACAAGATCATACATGACCTCAAGGGTGCAAGTTTCCCACCTCTGGAAGGGTCCATGGCACAGAAAAAGTGAAAGACTCCAGATATAGATGACAAGACTACAAACTACTCACATCATAGAAATGTGGCATTTGAATACTACTCTCCCTTCAAATACCCTGACCAACCCCAAGTCATAGCTCTAGCACCCAGTGCTGGAAGCCCAATCAGTTGCCCAAATGAGATCTCACCTCCAAATCATAGACATAATCACCATCCCAGCCCTCCTAAGGAAAGAGGATGCACAAAAACATGATACTGCGTATTTATTTGTTCTGAAGGCTGTACCATTTTCACTGGGGAAGAAGAGTGGGGAAGGAAGAAATACAAGCAGACAGGAAAAGTGTACCAAATGATATCTGCCCATACTTTGTGCCCCTGACTTCTTACCCACTGGGCCTAATCAATCAGTCCATCAATAAGCATTTATTGGGACCCCCACAAGGTTCTTTCTCCACTACATCAACTGTGTATTAGCTCTGGGGAGCACCATGGCTAGAGGACAAATTGCAAGAGAGAGTAGAAAGGAAAACACCCTGTGACCCAAGTGGGCTAGACTCAGCAGCTGGCACCCTCCCTAAATGACCACTTTATCCAGCAAGAGACGTCCTCCCTCCCTGCTCCACTCCATCCATGACACAGTCTTGAGAGCTGGAAAAAGCCGTAGAAGCCATCAAGCCAGACTCGCTCATTTTATTTCATTTTGTATTGGAGATATTAGGTTATTAAAATTATAGTGCACCAAAAAAAAAAAACAAACGAGGTTTTTGAAGTTTGTAAAAGCCTGGCATTGCCTCCCCTACCAATGCTTTCCTTGATTTGCTGCCCTCGGGTCCTTGGGCTGGGGTCAGTTTGGCCTCTTCCCCATGAGACGACTATGGGGACTCCACCTAGTCCCTACTTCCTCTTTCCAACTAGGCTTTCCTTTTTTTGCACTCACAGTCACTCATTTTGTAAATGAAGAAACAGGATGGGAGAAAGAATCCCCAAGATCATACGCACAGTGAGCAAGAGCTGGAATTCAGGCCTAGGCTCTCTAACTCCAGCTCCAGAGTTCTTTCCATCATGCCTTGCTGCCTGGCAAATCCTCCTCCATTTTCCAACGCTATACAAAGCCCACCAGCTCCTCTGGGAAAAGCTCTCTAGCTGTGAATGATCTCCTCCTTTATCTTAATGCTACTCCTAAAGCACATGGCAAGGGAGCTTAGATCTCCCTCACCCACAGATGCAGTGCTCTCTCTTCCCCTGAGCTATGGAGGCAGCTTGGAATGTGCCTGCTTTTCTCAAGGGGAACCTCGGAATGCCTGGGACTGGGTCAAACTACCTCAGGGAGTGAACCAGGCAAAGCCAAGGAAACAGCCCAAGGGTGCAAACAATTCTCATCATTCTCCATGAATCACAAAGGTTCAGTGCACAACAAATGTGGCTGAGGAATAACATCTTGAGTTTCCTTTTGCCAGTGTCTACAAAGGGGACAATGACAGTTATCATGGCAAAGAGAGGCCCAAGGACAGGTGGTGTGGAAAGCAGGGACTAGACATGTAACTTCATCAGTGAAGGGAATTCTGTGAGGAAGCTCCCCCTTCCAATGGAGATCACCAACTGTTCTGCAAGTTAAGAGGCTTAGAGAGGTGCCGGGGGCACAGACAAGTTAAGCAATTTGTCCTGTGTCACACAGCCAGTATGTGTCAGAGATACAACGGAAGCTCTTCCAACTTGTAACATATCACCCTAGCTTACACTGAGCTCACATCACCTCCACATTTCATCAAGTCATAAAGTGGCAATGGAAGAGGTATTAGGACCACAGATTCAGAGCTGGAAGGAACCCTGGGGATCACCTAACTCAACCCTCTTCAGGAGGGGAAACTGAGATCTATAAATGTGAAGAAAATAGCCCAAGACCACCCACAGGAAGTAAGTAGCAGAGGCAGAATCTGAACTCTTTTGTTTGCTTTTAGTCTTTGGATTCCAGAGTTGGTTCTCTTTCCACTGCACCACCCTGCTTCACTTTGTGCAGTCTTTGCACACAACACAATGAGCATGTTCCCAAACATTCCCCAAAATAATTTTGGGTGCCCTAAAAAATATTTTTAAATGAAGCATCAAACCCCAGACCTACTGTCCTAGCAGTATCAGCAGCCTTGCAAAAAGGGAGATGGGCATGACATAACCAAAAGCTGATCTGCCAGAAAAAAAGAAAGCCGCCTCCAATTTCATTAAGCAGAAGCCCAGCAACTTGTTTTGTTTTGCTTTGTTTTTAACTATTTTGGCAGAAAAACCTGAGAAGACTTATGTAAACTGATACAAAGTGAAGTGAGCAGAACCAAGAAAATATTATACACAGAAAGAATGAAATTGTAACAATGATCAACGTAACAATCTTAGCTACTCTGATCAAGACAATGATCCAAGACAATTCCAAAGGACCTATGAGGAGACCCACCTCCACAGAGTGAAGTATACATTTTTAAAACTTTCTTTATCTTTATTATCTTATTTTGTTGGTGTTTTCTTTTGCAACATGGCTAATATGGAAATGCTTTGCATGACCTTATGTCTATAATCAAAATCAAAGTGCCCGATTTTTCAAGGAGGGGGGAGGGGTGAAATTTGGAACTCAAAAGTTTAAAAAATGATTGTTAAAAGGTTTTTTTTTACACATAATTAGGAAATAGTGAAATGAAAATAATTTTTAAAATATTTTGATAACCATCTTTCAATATAAGTGGTTTCCTTTGTAATCCTATGTACTTTAATTTAAAAGCATTTAAAAATATTTTTCTAAGAAGAGTTTCCTAGGCTTCACCAGTCCACCAAAGGGGTTTATAACACAAAAAAATTGCAATAACGCCATCTCCCCTGTTAATCCCCTCTCTCTCTCTTTCTTACAACTCTAGTTCCTCACTATTGTTGCTCTCTGCCAAGAGGACATAGGGTAGCCATGGCTCTGGCTCACGAGCAGCCCTAACTCCCTCCCTGACCCATCATTTCCTTTCACTCAGAGTTACCATATGAACCGAGGTTGTGTAACTTCAGAGCCACTGCTTTTCCCACCATACCACACCACTAGCCTTGAATGTTCCTTCTGCCTTTACCATGCTGACATAAGCTAGGGCCTTTCACTGAGCCACATGAAGGTGACCCAATGACAACACTGCTCTGTATCTCCACACTCCTGCAGGCTATGGCCTACCTCAGCTAGGGTCCCCAGGTCCCAGGTCCAGGAGAAGTAGGCCAAGAACATAAATGTGCCCATGCAGCCATGAGAAGAGAGGTTGGTACTCACCCTGTCCTGTCTGGCAGCGTCGGCCACTCTCAAAGGAGAAGAGGTTGGAGTCAAAGCCATATCGCCGCAGGCAGAGGTAGGGCCACCGCACAGCATCACGCCTGTGGAGGTGCAGTACCAGCTCCCTCTGGGTCAGCTCCATCACCCCAGAGCCCAGCTCCATCCCTTCATCATCCACGTTTATTACCTGAGTGTTAGGGGAAAAATCAAATGGGAAGAGCATGGAAGTAGTCACTGGAGCAAAGGAAGAAGCAATCATGGGCTAGCAGAAAGAGTCTAAGGACCAATCTTGGCATTTAGAACTGAAAGGGACTATAGAATATCACAGCACCACAGAATGTTAGAGCAGGGTGGGACCTTAACATTAATGGAACAGAAATTTAGAGTTGAAGAGACCTCAGAGGCCATCAAGTCCAACTCTCTTATCTTACAAATGGGGAAACTGAGGTTGAAGTTCAGAGATATGAAGTGATTTACCCACAGCCACATAGCTAACAAACAGGAGAGCCAAGACCAAAACTCATGTGTTCTGACTCCATGTAGTAAGTGTTCATCCCACTATACCACCACTTGTCAAGAGAATTGAGTTCTACTCTCAGCTAAGACTGACACACTATATGGCTCTGAGAAAATAATTTCCTCTCTTCAACCTCAGTTTTCACTTAAAATAAAGAGTCTTAGACTACATTAATAAGAGTGTTGGACTAAATTAATTATCTTTAAGGTCTTATCCAACTCTGACCATCTATGGTTTTAGTATGGAATTGTGGTACAATTCCACAAAAGGAAAGAACAGTGGATTTGGAACTAGAAGGGCTGGGTTTAAATCTTAGCTCTTTTATCAATCATCTGCAGAACTCTAGGCCAAACACAACTTCTCTGGGCCTCTGTAACATTAAGAGGCTAGATGAGATTATTTCTAAAGTCTCTTCCAATGACCATATTTTGTGATTCTAGGATCCTAAACCTCTGTCTTCTTCACATGCTCATCCTGGGCATTACCAGGGTGCAGGGTGACAATTCAGAGGGGGAAGACGGTTAAGAAGGAGGTGAAAACAAAAGCAGAAAGAGGTACTGACTCCTCCCTTCTCCTCCCCAAAGTTGCACTCTTTTGAGACAAGGGCTCCCTCTTCAGATAGGTAGTAAAGCAAGTCCTAACTTCAATGGTCACTAGCAATAGGAATGGGGCTCCTCCCACAGGGAGAAGAGGGTTCTTTGGTTCATATACAAGCTAACAATAGTCACTTCCTCTTGTGGGGCTGAATTGACTCCTCCTGACCATGCCTTGATTCTGGAGCACCTCTGGCCCAAGAGGTTCCTCCAGGAATGGGAAGAGGTAAGTGGAGGTAGGGGGAGGAAGGATGGTGAGGAAGGTAGGTACCTTGAATTTAGTAGGATGATTGTTTGGTATACTGTCTCTGTAGAGGCAGCCAAGGCAGCTTCCCATGATGTCAGAACAGCTGGTCAGCCCTTAAAGGAAAATGCAGGGCAGAGGCAGTAAGCAGATCATGAGGCAGTCCCAAAATACACTGTGCTCATGGGTGTGGAATTCCAAACAAAACACTGTAGTAGAAACTGGGATTTCCACCCCTTGCACCTCTGCCTCTCTGGTCCAATTCAGCAAGCATCTATTGTGCCAAGTTTTGTGCTACATGCTATGAACAAAGGCAAAATAAGAAACAGTTTCTGACCTCACAGATATTGTTTGTTTGTTTGTTTTTAAAGAGGTTTATGATTTTTATTAGCACAAGGAAATCCCAATGAGAAAACTCCAACTACCAATATAGATCATTACCTCCTCTGAAACTTCCAGAGGGCTCTGAGAGGTATAGTGACTTGCCAAGAGTCATATAGCCAGAATATGTCAGAGGTGAGGCTTGAACACAACCCTACTTGCCTCCAGGGCTGGTTCTCTATCTAATGGAGGGAATGCCACCAAGTGGAGAATAAAGTTTTGAAAGTCCACATCCTGTTCTTACTTGTTCATACATATCTGTTTTGCTTTTGTTCATCTTTCTGCCCTATGAGACTTGGGTGCTAGTCCAGTCTGCTGCTTCCACAGCCTATCCTGCCCTACAAAAGCCAGCTATGGGCTGCCAGAAACTCTCACTAAGCAAACTCAGCTTCTCATTCATTCCTCAATTTCCAGGATGGGAGGATCCAGGTTAAATGTAGCAAATATAAGACCTTGTGAACAAGGGAAAGGGATGAAGGGGAGGCAAGGTAGGAGAGGGCTACAAATGCCAGGATCACTTCTTCCATAAAGTCATCCTTGAAATGCTCCACTAAAAGTGAGATCAGCCTTCAAATTTCTGGTATCATTTTGCCTGGACCTCTTCTCTGCCCTAATAAACTATCCCAATCATTTGCACGTTTCCCTTTCCCTTCCATTAGATAGGAAAGTTCACACCAACACTTCTGCATCTTAAAGATCTTAGGATTTCCAGGACCTAGCACAGTGCTCTACATATACACATACATACATACATACATACATACACACACACACACACACCTCAATAAATTTTTAATGGACTGAACTATGATGTAAACCCAAACCTGCAACTACGCTAGAATGGGTTGAACCAAGAGAATTGACAAATGAGGAACCTAAATTCAAAGCTGAGAGATCACTGGCAGATAATAAGTAGCGTCTGTATGACTGACATTTTCCTTGTTCCACCCCAAAGTTCTAGTTTAACTGGAAAACTTGTGAGCATCAAGTCTCCAGTAAGGTGTTCCCCTCCATCCCCCCTCACATCCCTGTATAGAGTTCTTACCTCACCCAGGCCATTGGGGAGCTGACCACGGGAAGGGGATGGGAAAGGACTCCCACTTTATCCCCACAGTCTTCAGTGGGGCATTATCATGGTAGCCATCTTACAGAGAAGTCACCCAGGCTCCATCTGGGACAGACCCAGAGTTCACCTGGCAAAAGAGACAATGGGACAGCAGGTTCAGTCAGAGACTTTTCATCCCTGGTTGTAAGTGTTAAGGAAAACACTTTGCTCCAAATCTTATTGCTATGAAAATCATCTTTCATCGATGTAACACATTCAACTTATCAAAAAAACTTTTGCAAGACACATAAGGCACAAATTATTATTTGCTTCTTCTGGAGAGAGAAATTTTCCTTCCATTTTCTAGAACCTTATTAAGGTGCTCCCTTATTAAAGATCTTATAGTGCCTGGGTCCTCTGGCCACAGGGCCTATAGTATCTGAATCTCAGAACACGCAAGCCCTAGACATCTATAAGTGGGTGGGAGGAGAATAAGTATTTACATATAAAGTATTATGTGCCAGGCACTGTGCTTTCTAAAAACATTATCTCATTTGGTCTTCACAACAACCCTGAGAGGTAGGTCCTATTACTATTCCAACTTTACAATTGAGGAAACTGAGGCAAACAGGCAAAGTTACTTGTCCAAGGTAACATAGCTTGTTTGTGAGACTGGATTTGAACTTGGGTCTTCCTGATTCCAGGAAGAAGTTATCTGAATAGGAGGGAGAGAAAATAACCTCCAAATCCTCAGTCTGCTGAAATTGTACCCTCTTGTTTTATCAGTTTCTCATAAAACAGAGCTATAAAGTACACTAAAGATCATTTAATTCAAGTTAGATATAATTTGTAACACTGTTTCAAATGGGAAAATTTGAAATTTGTAATATTGTTTCAAATGAGCAAATAACTTCCTCTAGGTCACATAATGATGGTAACGGAGCTGGGATTTGACTTCAGATCTCTACTCCAAATCAAGTGCTCTTCCCATTACATTAAACAATAGAAATCATAAGGAAATACTTTGTTTTCCAAATCAATCCAATTCTTAACAGTAACAAATGTGCATTTAGACTATTTCTACTCTGAAACAGACCTTGCCTATGCCCAACTGTCTCCCAAAATTTCTGGGCAACCTACCTGACACCTCCATGAACCCTTTTGCCCTGCAGAGAAAGAGAAAGATCAGGACTGTTACCTACTGAAACTTGCCAGGCAAGATGATCAAAGGTCCTTTTGAGTGATAATATGGTAATAGAAAGAGCACAGGCCAGGGAAACAGGAGCCTGTGGTTTGAGTTCTTGCCCTAACTGTATAAACTTTAGGCAAGTTACTTTTTTCTCTAGGCCTCAGTTTCTGCCTGTGTTCAGATGAGTTGAAGGCCTTCCAACTTTAACATTCTATGTCTCACATTCTAACACTTTTAAGTTCTAAAGTTCCTTTTATCCCTATAATTTTATGTTGTTTTCTGGCATTCCATGTTCCAAGGTCCATTTTAGCTCTATCTTTCCATCTCCAACATTCCAAGCTCTGTGTACTAACATTCTATGTTCTGCTGACAATCTTAACAGTTCTGTGCTCCAACGTTGTTTGGCCAAAGGTATCAATTATGCCAGTGGCCAGAACCAAGTAAAATGTAATTAGGAAACATTTAGCAAAATAAATAAAATTATTTTAAAAAAAAAACCACAGATATCATTACATTTTAAAACTTGACTTAGTAGGAAGCCCACAGGGATTCTTATGAATGGTTCAGTGGCCCCCTTTCTGTAGTCTTATGGTCCAACATTCTATGTTTTGAGGTCTCTTCCAGCTCTGCCATTCTACATCTGTTCTAACATTCTATGTACTCAGGTCCCTTCCAGCTCTGCCATTCTATATCTGTTCTAACATTCTAGGTTCTCAGGTCCCTCCTGGTGCTGTCATTCTAGGTTTGTTCTAACATTCTATTTTCTAAAGTCTCTTCCAATTCTGACATTGTATCTATGTCTGTTCTAATATACTACGTCCTCAGGTCTTTTCCAGTTCTGCCATTCTATCTATGTCTGTTGTCTAACATTCTAGGTTCTGAGTTCCCTCCTAGCTCTACCATTCTAGGTCCATTCTAACATTCTAGATTTTAAGGTCCCTTCCAGCTCTGCCATTCTAGGCCTGTTCTAACATTCTAGGTTCTCAGATCCCTTCCAGCTCTATCATTCTAGATCCATTCTAACAGTCTATGCTCTCAGGTCCCTTCCAGCTCTGTCATTCCAGGTCTGTTCTAACATTCTAGGTCCTCAGGTCCCTTCCAGCTCTGTCATTCTAGGTCTGTTCTAACATTCTATGATTTAAAGGTCCCTTCCAGCTCTGTCATTCCAGGTCTGTTCTAACATTCTGGGTCCTCAGCTCCCTTCCAGCTCTGCCATTCCCCTAGATCTATTCTAACATTCTATGATTTAAGGCCCCTCCCGCCCTGACAACCCTTGTGCTGCTCCATCCTCAGCTTCGCTCCGAGGCCCCTCCAGTCTCCAAGCCTCCCGGCCCCTTCCCTGGTAGGGAAGTGATTCAGCTCCGAGACCTGAAGAACGGAGGCCAGCCCGCTGGACGCCGGTCCTTGCGCCCACCCTGCTCAGGCCAGGCCGGGCTGGGAGATCCCGGGGAGGGGGTGGCGTGGAGGTGCTCCGCGGAGGAGGAGGGGCGGGGGTGTGCTGCCCCAGCCCTCGGGGATGCCCTCAGGGATGCCTGCAAGGACGGGCGGGGGGCGGGGACGGGTCCCTCCTCCCTGCGCGGTCTCCGAGCCCAGGCCCGGCTCCTCCACAACTCAAGGCCAAGGGCAGCTCCCCGAGGGCGGAGAGGAAGAGGACGAGGGGGCGGCCCCGGCCCGGCGCGCCCCGGACTCACATCGCCCCGCGGTCCAGGCGGAGCCAGGGGCCCCACTCCCGGCTCCTGGGTCGGGTCGGGTCGGGTCGGCTCCGGTTCCAGCGCCGGCCCCCGAGCGGAGGCCTCCCCGCCCCGCCCTGCTCCGCCCCTCCCCTCCCCTCCCTTCGCAGCTGCAGCTGCCGCCTCCGCCGCCGTCGCCACCGCCGCCGCCGCCGCTGCCGCAGCCGTCGGGGTCAGAGGTCTCCCCGACCGTACCAACGAGACGCGAGCAGCCGGCCCAGGGCGCGGAGAGCAGAGCGTAGCCTGGAAGGTCTCCCTCTAGAGGACGTGACTGCTGCTGCAAGGAGCGAAGACGCAAGAGGCCGCCAGAGGGCGCCCGAGGCCGAGCCACTCATTAACAACAGGCATCATAGGTGTATTTGTCTAGTGTCTTAAGGTGGGTGAAAGGCTTTACAAACATGACTTTATAGTCACAGCAGAGCAAGGGCGGTCAGGGCAGGCGAGGACCTCGCACCATATTCACAACAACCTAGGAATAGAGAAGTGCTATTATTATTCCATTTTACAAAGAAGAAAAATGAGGCAAACGTGAAGTGACTTGCCTCGGGTCAACCCAGCTTCGGAGGCACTGAGGGTTGGGGGAGGGGCATATGAAATAGCCCTGCTGGCATTTGATCTGCGTCTTAAAGGAAGCCAGGAGGCAAAGGGAAGCATCCCAGACGTGGGGGAAATCAATGACTAGATATAGGGATGGAGCGTAGGATGAGAAGAGTTAAAGTACGCCAGTGTTGAGGTCAGAATTCACTTAGACCTTCTCTGTAGCCATTGGGAGCTTTGCTGAAGCAAAAGCAGCAGAGCCTGAGATTTAACAAAGAGCTAAACAAAGGCAGTGGTGACATAGGAAAAGAACCAGACTTATATAGAGAAGAAGCTATATAGCCTGTAGGATGGTGATGTAATTTTTAGGGTTTCTAATGGGGGTTAGAGGTTTAGGGACAGGATGAGGAAGAGGGATGAGGCAAGATAAGGGAGATGGGGAAACTTTATGACCCAGGATGGGAGAAGACAAGGAATTTTATGGTCCAGGATAAGTGGGAAGTTTTATGGTATTTCAAGATAAGGGGAAGAGACTTTAGGATGCCCTCAGACTTAGCAGGGGCCTCACAAAGTACTGAAAATGCAACCCTTAATATTAACCCTTAGGCCACCTTTGTATCCACATCACCAGCATTGCTGGATTCTGGAGAGGGATAAAACATGAGAAGATTGGAAGGGACAGGTTCTGAAGGGCTTTAAATGCCCAAGGTAGGACTTTATATTTGATACTGGAGGTAATAGAGAGTATATAATAATATATAATAATAGGGATGCATGGGGCATTCAGGGAAGACTAGCACCTTTAGTGGGAGGACTTACTAAGCCTTTTTCAGGCTATTCGTGCATCTTTGGTATTCATCTGTCTCACTAACTCTCTCCCCTGTGGCTCCAGGAAGTTGCTCCATGCCCAGTAACTACACACCCCAGTAAAATGGTCTGAGCAGACAGGCCAAATCAGGTTGAAAGTAACTGACAGGCCTCAAAGCCATTGGTGAATTAGAAGGATATCTACCTCAAGTATGTGAAGACTTCCCAAGGCAGACTGAGAGGATGAGAACAGTTTTTATAACAGCCATGAAAGCAACTGAAGCAGGCACTGTGGGGTGCTTAGAGCTTGGTCAGACATTGAAGACACCAAGATCAACCACTGCATCCCAGGCCATTGCCAGTTGTCCTGACTTCTGCCTTGGCACTGGACTTTGATTACTCTGGAAGAGAGAGTGAGATGGAGAACTGTGCAATTCTGCCTCACTTAAATCCAAGTCAAGTCATCACCCCATGTGGTCATTAGTCCTTTTCAAAAATGAATAATAAACATTAATAAACAGGTACTAGAGTAAACTGAGTTGGGACAGAATTCCATTTTAGGAAAATATTGGCAGCTAAGGAGAGGATACATTGGAGTGGGGAGAGACCTAGGGTACCGAGTGCCCAAGGTTGAGGTGACAGCTATGTGAACAAAGAGAAGGGAACTATAGAAGAGGTGCAGTGAAGGTAGAAATTACAGGGTTTTACAACTGATGTGGGATGAGAAAGTAAGTTATCTACAAGAAGCAGCTGATCAGCAGTATCAAATGTTGCAGAGAGGTCAAGAGATAAAGATGAAAAAAGGAAGTCACATGTGTCAATTAAGAAGTCATTTGTAACTTTGAAGAAAACAATTTTTACTTCAGCAGAGACAAGCATAGGGAGAAGAATAAGAGCCTGAGAAACTCTAGAGATTCTAGGCTTCTTGATGAAAAAAAAAGGAAATTTGAAAAAAGGGTGGATTTAGGGATGTGGAAACAAAGTAAATCCTCCTCCCACACCCTTTTGTGTGTGTTTGTCTTTTGTTGCCAGAGAACACCATGCCATCAGAGAAATAATGACATGACTTGCACTTGACTTTGTTTTGAGTGAGGGAAGGCTGTGCAGGTCACCAGCCTCCCTTCTCCTCCAGAGTCATCTAAATCCAGTGACCAGATATTCATCAGGAGACTAGAGATGACCCAGGATGAGGCAATTGGGGTTATGTGACTTGCCCAAGGTCACATAGCTAGTGAGTGGCAAGTGTCTGAGGTGAAATTTGAACTCAGGTCCTCCTGACTCCTGCACTGGTACTCTAACCAGTGCTCCACCTAGCTGCCCCAGAGAAGGAGGTTTAAAGAAAGAAAACCTAGAGAGATCAAGATAACTGTCTTCAAGTGTTTGAGGGTCTATCACATGAAAGAGAAATTAGATTTTTTTTTCTGCTTTACCCAAGAGGACACAATTCAGAGTAACAAAGAGGTACATTTAAGCTTGATGTAAAGAAAAATTTCCTAATATTGAAAGCTATCCCAAAGTGGAATTGGGAGGTGATAGAATTAGAGCTGGAAAGTACCTGGGAAAGTACATCTGACTTAACCTCTTCAATTTACATATAAGAAGGAAAGCAAAAGTAGAATGGCCACCTATGACTTTCTTTCTAGTACTGAGATTCTCTGATTCTGCTCTCTTTCCTCCTGTTCTAGTATCTTCCCAAACACCAAGAGGTCATTTAAGTAGGTCAGGACTTCTTAGGCACTTCTGTCTGCCACTATTCTACCAATTTTTTCCTTTGCCTCTGAAAAGTAGTTGTTGACATAGAAGGTCCTTGTGCTACATGCACATTGTGGTGGGGATGGTGGGTGTGTGTGGGTGATTTGTCCTTAGAACTATTAAGAAAGCAGTTTTGTCCTGCCTTTCAACTAATCTGAATAAGAAACACATCACTATTTTCCTATCAATTCAAAACAATGTCTGGCACAGAAATCCTTTCTGTACATTCTTATCAAAGGTCTAACGGATTTCTAATCTACTCCCAGGTCCCTGTCTTCTAATCAACCTAATAAGGAGTCATCTAGAAATCGGTTAAGTGATTAGAGTTATGATATCTAAATCAGTGACTAAGAGAAAGATAGTCTTTTATTACTTCAGTCAGTGATGAATCTTGGATTCACTAAGTTGAAAGGAGAATTCTTGGAGGGAGTGGTTCAAAAGAGATTGAATGGTTTTAGAAAAATGAACATCTAGGGTAGCAGATCTCAAAAGGTGATGGGGAGCCCCAGGAGGTCCTTTTCAAAGGGTCCATGAAATCAAAACTAATTTTATAATAGTAGCATTTATTATTGTTGTTGTTTGTTTATTTCAGTCATGTCCAACTCTTTGTGACTCCTTTTTAGGTTTTCTTGATAAAGATGCTGAAGTGGTGTTCTATTTTACAGATGAGGAAACTGAACCAAAGAGGGCTAAGTGACTTGACCAGTGTCATACTGCTAGTAAGTGTCTGAGGACAGATTTGAACTCAGGATGAATCCCTGACTTTAGGCCCAGAGATCTATGTGCTATGGCTTCACCTAGCTGCTCAAGCATTTATGTTTTTTAAATATTAATTTATTTATTTTAGTCAACATTCATTTCCACAAGATTTTGAGTTCCAAAATTTTCCCCAACTGTCCCCTCCCCCTCACCCCAAGATGGCTTGCATTCTGATTATCCCTTTCTCCATCTGCCCTGCCCTCAATCACCCTACCCCCCCTTCTATCCCCCTCTTCCTCACTTTCGCATAGGGCAAGATAGATTTCTATACCCCACTGCCTGTGCATCTTGTTTACCAGTTGCATGTAAAAACAATTTTTAACATTTGTTTATAAAACTTTGAGTTCCAAATTCTCTCCCTTCTTTCCTCCCTACCAACACTCATTGAGAAGGCAAACAATTCAACATAAGTTGTAAGTGGACAGTTGTGCAAAACACTTCCATAATCGTCATGTTGTGAGACTAACTATATTTTCCTCCATTCTATTTCATCCTCCCATTTATTCTAATCTCTCCTTTGACCATGTTCCTTTTCAAAAGTATTTGCTTCCTACTACCTTGTCCCTCAGTCTGTCTGCCCTTCTATCATGCTCCTCCTTATCCCCTTCCCCCTACTTTCCTATAGAGGAAGATACCCAATGGAGTGTATATGTTATTCCTCCTTAAGCCAAAGTCGAAGAGAATAAGGTTCACTCATTCCCTATTGCCTCACCCCTCTATCCCTCCATTGTAAAAGCTTCCTCTTGCCTTTTTTATGTGAGATAATTTACCCCAATCTATCTCTCCCTTTCTCCTCCTCCCAATATTTTCTCTTCTCACCCCTTTATTTTTTTAGATATTTTCTCTTCATATTCAACTCTTCCTGTACCATCTGTCTATCTATATCTATCATCCCTCCAACCACCCTAATACTGAGAAAGTTCTCATGAGCTAAAAATATCATCTTTCCATGTAGGAATGTAAAGAGTTCAACTTTAATAAGTCTCTTATGATTTCTCTTTCCTGTTTATCTTTTCATGCTTCTCTTCATTCTTAGATTTGAAAGTCAGATTTTCTATTCAGCTCTGAAATTTTTGTCAAGAATGCTTGAAATTCCTCTATTTTCTTAAATGTCCATTTTCCTCCCTGAAGTATTATACTCAGTTTTGCTGGGTAGGTGATTCTTGGTTTTAATCCTAGCTCCTTTGACCTCCAGAATATCATATTCCAATTCCTCCAATCTCTTAATGTAGAAGTCACTTGATCTTGTGTTATTCTGATTGTGTTTTCACAATACTCAATTGTGTTTCTTTCTGGCTACTTGAACTCTGGAATTTGACTAAACTGTTCCTAGGACTTTACCTTTTGGGATCTCTTTCAAGAGGTGATTGATGGATTCTTTCAATTTCAATTTTACCCTCTGACTCTAGAATATCAGGGCAGTTTTCCTTGATAATTTCTTGATAGATGAGGTCTAGACACTTTTTTTGATCATGGCTTTCAGGTAGTCCAATAAGTTTTAAATGATCTCTTCTGGATTTATTTTCCAGAGCAGTGGTTTTTCCAATGAGATATTTCCTGTTGTCTTCTCATTTTTTTCATTCTTTTGGTTCTGTTTTATACTTTCTTGATTTCACATAAAGTCATTAGCTTCCATTTGCTCCATTCTAGTTTTTAAGGAATTATTTTCTTCAGTGAGTTTTTTGACCTCCTTTTCCATTTGGCAGTCTTCTCCTCATTGCTTTTTGGACCTCCTTTGCCATTTGGGTTGATATATTTTTTAAGGTGTTATTTTCTTCAGTATTTGGGGGGGGGGTCTTCTTTAGCAAGCTATTGACTCATTTTTCATGATTTTCTTGCATCACTCATTTCTCTTCCGAATTTTTCCTCTACTTCTCTTACATGATTTTCAAAATCCTTTTTGAGTTCTTCCATGGCCTGAGACCAATTCAAATTTTTCTTGGAAACTCTAGATGTAGGACCTTTGCCTTTGTTGTCCTCTTCTGGTTGTATGTTTTGATCTTCTTTGTCACCAAAGTAAGATTCTATAGTCTGAGGTTTTTTTTACACTCTCTGCTTATTTTCCCAGCCAAATACTTGACTTTCTAACTCTTTGTCAAGGTAGGACTCTGATTCCAATCAAAGAGGGTCTGTGGACCATCCCAAACTTCAGGGATTTTGTGCAGCTATTTTCAGAGCTACTTCTAGGGGGCATGTAAATTTTCAGTTCTTCCAAGGTGGTATGATCAAAGGAGAAGTGTTGATTAAGGACAACATAAGTATTTGGAAAATCCTAGAGATAAGAAGCTAGTTGAAACAATTAATTTTAGCAAATATTAGTATGTAAAATAAACCCACACAAATCATCAGAATTTCTATATATCATCAACAAAACCCTGAAAGAAGTAAGAAAGTAAGAAGTAAGAGATACCCCATTTAAAATAACCATAATCAGCATGAAACATAAAATAATTAGGGGTATAGATGCCAAGACAAACCCAGGAACAATATGAAAATAATTATAAATCACTTTTTCATACAAATAAGGTCATATTTAATTGATTGGAGAAAGTTGTTCATTAGTTGGCAGAGGCAATATAATAAAAATGATAATTCTACCTAAACTAATCTACTTATTTAATGCCACCCCAATTAAACTACCAAAAAAATATTTTATTGAGCTAGGAAAAGTAATCACAAAATTCATTTGGAAGAACAAAAGATCAAGAATATCAAAGGAATTAATGGAAAAAAAATATATAGGAAGGTTTGGCAGTACCAAATCTTGAAGTATATTATAAGACAGTAATTATCAAAACTATCTGGTAGTGACTAAGGAATAGAAAGGTAGATCAATGGAATAGTGTAGACATATAATACACAGTAATAAATCTTTATAGTAATCTTGTGTTTGACAAATGTAAAGACTTAAGCTTTTGAGATAATTCACCATTTGGTAAAAATTGTTGGGACAGCTAGAAAGCAGTCTGGCAAGAATTGGTTATAGATCCATATCTTATACCATTTACCAAGATAAGGTCAAAATGTATACATGATCTGGATATAAAGTGAGATATCATAAGTAAATTAGAAGAACATGGAATATATTTCCTATCAGACTTATGAGTAAGAGAAGTATTTGTGAATGTTGACCTGAAGGTTTGGTTTAAAAAAGGCTAGGTGATATATAAATTCACATTACTTTATTCCCTTAAAACTAGCAGAATACATACATGCATGGAGCCAGATAAAATCTGACTGACTAACAAAAGAATGACCAGCCTTAAATATATTTTAGAACAATCCTGATCTCGGGATGTCTGTGTTCCTCAGATTTGGTCTCCACGTGTGTTTAATCATACCATGAGGAAGAAAGTTTCTTAACTGAATAAGTTAGAAATACAATAAGACAAAACAATTGACAAAGTAGTATCAATTGGAAATTATGATCCTAGAATATCTGTGTTTCCCCTGTATAGCATATGTCCCTAGGATACCAAGATAAAAACAAGTCCCATTATTCAAGATAATGTCTGGTCCCAGACATTCTGTCCTTTAGTGGTTACAAACAGGAAGAATACTCCTGGTCAGCCTCATCTGCTCTTAAAGTTGCTAACACAGGAAAGGGTATCTTTAGAGCAAAGCAAAGAATGTTTGGTTAGTTAGTTCAGGCTTTGGCCCTTACTGGGGTTCAAATATCTGAAATGATTATCATTTCCTCCTTTTGGTCAAAGGTAAGCCAAAGGTGCTGCCTTTAGACTAAAGAAGGTATTGAAAAACCTCACTCTTCCTCAGGTAGGGAAGGAAAGTTCTAATAACCCTTCCTTTGTTAACCAGGGAGATGCACTTTCTCTGCATCTGGAGTGGGCCCCAAAGACTGATGGAAAACACAACATTATTTTGTTTACCAAGGTGGTGGAATATTTGTTGGTCAAAATCAACCAAGGTCTGGCCCCTAGTAGGATAAGAGCAAGGATGGCTCACCAGGATGAATGCAGATTGTGTAGTTACACTGGGCTGGGTCAAAGTTGCCTACAGGGGATTCAGAGGAGTGATTTGATAAATAGCAGAAAACAGCAGGAGGGGCAGTGGAGGCCCAGAATGCCTTTGAAAAAAAAAGCAAAGCCCTGACAGCTATCCAAATCTAGGCAGATGTGAGTTTTTCCCAAACAATTCCTAAAGTAGGGGATCCTGAGGAGGTTGAATTCTTTGTCATATCAAGTCTGCTTCATGGGATGAGTGGGGAGATGGGAGAAGGAGTTACTCTTTCCCTGCGGTTGGACATCCCCAGAGATAGGTAGCCACTGCAGAGGAATTGCAAACAAGCAAAAGGAGCAGGTTGCAAAGGGGATCAACGTAGGGAGAGTGAGAAGCATAATAGGAATATAGAGCAACTAGTAAAAGTAAGCTCAAACTACCAAAGATATAGGTAACCAGCCTTGGGTGGGTAAGGGACTCAAATGGGGAGGGAGCTGTTCTTTCATGCAAGTCTGGTCCAGACTCTTGGGGAAGCTAAATATGTCTGATGTCATCTTTTTCAGGCCCCTTTGAAACCAGAGGACAAGGTCTCCTATGGGCTCAGATGTCCACTCAGGAGCAGGGGCAATCTTTACATGTGACAAATGAATCCAGGAGTCCATATCCACAAGTTGGCAGCTATGGGAGTAGCCAGACAGACTTGACAGGGTCTCCAAGAACACATATGATTTGATACTTGAGAGAAAACAGCAGAACATAGGTCCTTGCCTAAAAGTACATAGAAGTGGTTCCATTTCCTAGCCACATAGGGCTAGGTTCAAACAATACAATAAATTTTTTGTTACAATTCACAAAATTTCATAGTTACATTAAGTCAGGTACAGATTAAACTGCTTAGATGGCTCACAATACATTAGTTTTGAAAATGATTTACACATTACCAAGACAACCAAGAAAACTTAAACATGAACCATACAAATCAATGCAGTCATTGTGAGTGTTAACTAACATCCAATTTTGTACTCTAGTAATCCATTATTGACGTCCATTTAAGCATCCCAGATATCTCATGCAGTTATCTGGATGCTAGATATCCGTTCTTGGCCAATAGGTTGTATTCTTAGGAGAGTTCAAAAAGGGAGTTCTGCTTCTTTGGTTCAGATCTGGAAGCTCCCGATAATTCTGACAATATAAATTAGTACAATCACTTAAATTTGGTCTCTATTTTTGAAATTCCAGAGAATTTCAGTTTGTATTATTTGCTGTTTCTGTCCTTACCTAAATCTTGTACCTGGTATAAGAATCCTTTAAAATGATTTATGGAGAATGGAGAAATTTTTGACTAAACAAGAGATAGAAAACATTATGAAGTACAAAATGGATAATTCTGATTACATTAAATTGAAAAGTTTTTGCACAAACAAACCCAATGAAACCAAGATTAAGAGGGAAGCAGAAAAGTAGGAAAGAATTTTTGCAACTAGTGTTTGTAATAAAGGCCTCATTTCTAAAATATATAGAGAACTGAGTCAAATATACAAGAATACAAGTCATTCCCCAATTGGTAAATGGTCAAAGGATGTGAACAGGCAATTTTCAGAGGAAGAAATCAAAGCTGTCTATAATCATATGAAAAAAATGCTCTAAATCACTATTGGTTAGCGAGATGCAAATCAAAACAGCTCTGAGGTACCACATCACACCTTTCATATTGACTAAACAACAGGAAGATGATAAATGTTGGAGAAGATGTAGGAGAGTTGGAACACTAATTCATTGTTGGTGGAGCTGTGAACTGATCCAACCATTCTGGAGAGCAATTTAGATGCCAAAGGGCTACAAAAATATATATACCCTTTGACCCAGCAATACCACTTCTAGGACTGTACCTCCAAGAGATCATAAAAGTGGGAAAGTGTCCCACATGTACAAAACTATTTATAGCAGCTCTCTTTGTGGTGACCAAAAACTGGAAATCAAGGGGATGCCCATCAATTGGAGAAAGGCTGAATAAATTGTGGTATATGAATGCAAAGGAATACTATTGTGCTGTAAGAAATGGTGAAGAAGAAGACTTCAGAGAGGCCTAGAAAGACTTATATGAACTGATGCTGAGTGAAAGGAGCAGAACCAGGAGAACTTTGTACACAGCAACAATCACAGTGTGCAAGGAATTTTTCTGGTAGACTTAGCGCTTCATTGCAATGCAAGGACTTAAAAAATTCCCAACAGACTCTTGAGGCAAAATGCCTTCCACATCCCAAGAAAGAACTATGGAATTTGATAACATAATGAAACAATTTTCTTTTGTATTATGTTTTGTTTTTTTCATTTTAATTTTTCTATGCAACAAGACTAAGGTGAAAATCTATTTAATAGGAATGTATGTGTAAAACCTATATAAAATTGTATGTCATCTCAGGGAAGGAGTAGGAAAAATTTAAGATATATGAAAGTGATTGTAGAACACTGAAAACAAATAAAGTAATTTAATTTTAAAAAAAAAGAATCCTTTAAGATGTGAGGGTCCACCATAAAATAAAGTCTTCTGCCTTTTCAAAATTGTCAGACACTTTAATAAAGGAAAAAATTTTCACTTACTTCTACCATTATCTTATGTAATTTTGTGCAAAAATTCAAATTTGAACCTTTCCGCCGGCTCCGCCATATTCCAGTGAGTTGCCAAAATGACGAACACAAAAGGAAAAAGGAGAGGAACACGATACATGTTTTCTAGGCCCTTTCGAAAACATGGTGTTGTCCCTTTGGCTACGTATATGTGAATTTACAAGAAAGGTGATATTGTAGATATCAAGGGTATGGGCACAGTTCAGCAAGGA